>CM062806.1:114893127-115521375 GCA_031772625.1 Pinus tabuliformis
ATGGCCAACGAGTTGAAATCCTGAAAGGAACCGCGATTAAGCTCAATATACCACTTAGCGGCAGGGCCAGTGAGAGTCCTTTGAAAAAGACGAAGCCGAATTGAATCATCAAGCCACGAATTGGATGAACACCAGAGATGGTAAGTCATGACATGAGCTTGTGGATCTTCATTAGCTTTTCCCTCAAATTTGGGAGAGTCACCAGGAATTTTGGTCGGAACCGGAGGCCAATAAGGATTATGAAGAATAGGATCATTAGTCAGTTTGGACACATCCGGTAATTCTAAAGTTGCTAAGAATGGTAACAGAGGATTAAAAGGAATTTGGGGTGGTTGATAGGATGGAGCACCCGAGTTCCAACCAGGTGGTGGTTGCCCCCATGGGCTTTCTCCTGACGGATTTGGTCCTATGGGGTATTGGCCGTAGGGATTTGTGTTTTGCCCCCCGGCATATGGATTACCAACGGATGCTGCAGACGCACCATAGGGCTGTTGATAATTCTGATAAGGGGTAAACAGAGGTTGTCCTTGGGGTTGTTGATAACCATACGGTGGTGGGATCCCAAATCGAGTTTGAGACCCAGGCTGAGTTTGATAAAATGTTTGGGATTGAATTCCAGCCTGCATTTGAGGTCCGAATGGATTCTGGGGTCCCGCCTGGGACCAAGGACCGGTTTGGGCAGCCCCAGTAGGCTGTCCAGAAGGTCTGGCTATCTGAGTAGAAGGATAACTTTGCTGATACTGAGATTGGCCTATCTGCTGATGTACAGCAGAAGGTTGTCCTAACATACCAGATGGCGGAATGGGCTGGGCAAGAGGTTGGCCCAACTGGGTTTGAGGCTGACCGGCGTGCCCAGAAGTTTGAGAGTACTGGACAGTAGGCTGACCAAAAGATTGGGCAGCTTGCCTAGAGACTTGGGTATACTGGATGTTGGGTTGATTTGGGTTAACAAATGCCTGACCGGTTTGTCCAGTATGAGGGCCTTGCTGGATACCAGGTTGAGCTTGTTGAGTGGAAGGTTGGCCTGGATTGCCAGTAGGCTGCACCGGAGAGGTGGGAAAATGACCACTAGTAGCAAAAGGGTTCCCTTGGAAGGACTGCCCTTGAGGGTTTTGCTGAGGTGGTTGTTCGGGTGGCGCATACGATGCTTGACCACCATAAAAAAAAGGGGAACCCCACTCTACTGACAGGGGAACCGAAACCTCGATAGCCGGTTGACCTGTCCACGTCCCAGGGGGTGGCAGATACTAATCGTATTGCCCTTCGAGTGGGACATTTGATGCGGGGTCAAAACCTGCGAACAAGGGAGTAGAAGGTTGACTGAAAATAGGGGTTGACGAAGCCACAGATACTGTTGGAGTCAACGGCTCTGTATGGGAAAAAATGGGTGTCGACCAAATAGAAGTCGGAAAAGGAGATGAGAGAACATTACGCAGTGCTCTATAGCCAGGAGGTAGTCCTACAGAAGGTCCACTAACAGGTGTAGATTCCATTGTAGTGGGAACCTCTTCCCCTGGCACACCGGATTCGTCAGTCGTAGTAGGGGATGGATTTTCCATATCTGGAGGAGATGGTTGTTGCGGAGGAGTGTATCCCCAAAAAGGGATACCGTCTTGAGAAAATTCCCAGATAGGGTTCAAATAAAATTGATAATTCTCGTCGCCGGGAGCACGAGAGCTAAGCGGTTGTATACTCAAAACAATAGGGAGAGTTTTACTTGTAACCGGTATATCTGGAGACGAGATTGGTAATTCCGCCAGGATGGGACCTCACAGAATCCTAGGGAGTCTAACAAGACCAAACCCTACTCAGATTAACGCAAACAAATCTTAACCGGGTTATATGTGATCGTGGTCAAATAAATTTTATGACACTGACTTGAACTTGGCCTTTTCACTTTTTAAGAGTCGAGAAAAGGGCGAAAAGATGACTCTAGTCTCCTTCGAATGTTTAATGAGCGCGAAGTGACAAGAAGCTCACAGGCACCTTTTCGTTTAAGGAGTCCAAAAAGGATCAAAAGTGACTGCTCTGGAATTCTAGGTAGAGGATGTGCCAAACTCTTCGCAAAACCGCAGAATACTTTTTAGGGTACGGGCGGTCAATCTTCCCGAATGCTGTGTTCAGTGCATTGCGAATCGTAGGGCAGCTGACACGGCTTCCTATGGATAAAGGATTTATTCCTATAGGGGTCTCCCAATATATACTCGACGGTACGTGGGAGCACAGTCCGTATTGGCACTTATCGTTTCACCGTGGAGGAATCACCCAACCACTCGACGGTAAGCTACCAGGTTTAACGACGCCGGAACACGTCTCTAGCCTAGACCTCTAGAATGTTTGCATTAGATTCCGATGCATTGTTATGTTCATTGAGTTCATTTTATAGTTTATCTTTAATTATGTCTCTGTTTTTTGGTCCTACCGTATGTGGTCTCTCCAAAGTACCTAGATGCAATCTATATGCCAAATTTATCCTGTTTCGTTCGATGAATCCTACTTATAGGAGAGTAGAGATTTTTCTTTCAAACAAAACCAAATGAGTATCACAGATCCTAATGCAGCTAATAACGAGAAATAAAAGTTTTTCTTTTTCTCTTTTTAAAAGCGACAAAGACAAGAAATGCTAACTAATAATGCAAAAAGCTCTTTTGTTTTTTGATTTTTTTTTTTTAAATGGCATGATGCATGTAAACAAACTTTAGGAGATATCCACGAATACAAACACAATTCAGTCAATGGACATAGAACCAATTCAGAAACATGAAAATAAACTGTCAAAGCAAAGGAAAACACGAAGACGTTCAATGAAATCAAGCAAGATCCAAGCAAGCTAGAAGTAACCCACTCAAAAATATAGAGTACTTGGTGTGTGCGGAAAACAACTGACCAACTGACTCGATGATCAAATAACAACCAGTCACACAGAGGTCCAGCACACTTCCAGAAGCAGGAAAAGATATGAAAAGCACAAAATCAGAGTTTAAAGAGCTGTCAAGTACCAAACAGGCAAAAATGCACAGGGCTGGCGCGACTGTGAGCCTGTAACTCGCGCTAACAGTCAATTGGCGCGGGTGTCTGTGGAGAAACCTGCGCCAACTGGCGCGACTGTCAGAAGAAAAAGCGCGCCAGACGAGTTTACTGACACAGAAAATAAATGGAACAGCCCAGGGTCTGACTGACCATGCCCAGAAGACTCAAACAGCAAGTAGTAATTTCAGAATTGACCCAGAAAGTTCATGACAAGCGAGAAGGACTGACATGCAAGACAAACGACGTTCTCCCCAGTGGAGTCGCCAATTTGTTGGTGAGGTAAATCCCCTCTGCGGACAGAGGCGATCCCACTAGCCTAACACAGAACTAGCCAAAAACAATCCACGTTGCCACACAAGTTCCTACTTGTGCATTAAAAAGTGAATTAAGGAGACCAACCTGTAGTCCCACGCTATAGTTGAAGCAGTAGAGTTCGTATCCCCGCTCCCTCGTTCCGGCAAGTCACAGTCCTTGCAATCCTTGCAAACGGGCACCTGCACATGCAAACGAAGAAACAGATACAAGCATACAATCCACCAATAATGACAAGTATATTTCAGTCAGAAAGGAAATAAATCAACATTACTATGATAGACAATGAGATTGGAACTATAACAGCAGTCGCTCATTTATTAATAATAGAAAGGAAAAGTTACAACCAAGTTCTGACGCTGTGAACCTTCCCTCTGGCTGGGCGAGCAGCTATATGCCTTGCAGCAGCATTCCCCCTCTCTCAGAATCCCGGCAGCATAACCCCTCTAGCATTAATCCGGCAACTCAATAACTCAAAACTACAGCACTTCAGAACTCATCAACTTAGAATTCTTACTCGAGAGCTCTCACAAACTACTACAAACTCTCTAGCCTGTCTAGTGAATAATGACAGGCTTTTATAGTTGAAGGAGGTAGAAGGATTCAATGTACAAGGACACCCTCCGTGAATTGGAAACATCCATGAAAAGCTTCTAAGGATAGATATAGAGGATGACTCATGACTTTCGAGCTTTATCAGTTAGATTTTTTCCTTAAAGCATTACGTGACTTAGGAGGAAAAATCACACAGTCGTGCTTTTGGCAAAAAACATTACTAAACTCGACTGGCGCGGGCAGTGTTCTGAGACAGAGCGCCAATGGGCGCGCCCCTTTTGGAGGACCTGAGTGATTGGCGCGAGTCAGACATTGGGTACCTGCGCCAATGGAAAAAGGGCACTTTTCATGGGAAATTTGCAGAAGGTGTCTTGATGAAACATGGAGTATATACTCAGGGGAACATAGTGCAAGTATTTTTAAGCTATGTCACTGCTCACAGGTCCCGGAATACTTCCTCCAAAGTACTGAAACCAGGGCGATAGGGACGGTGACCAACGGTGACAAATTACTGTGTAACAGTGTGCTTGCCACGCCTCCTATGTCGTGAGTAGGCATGCCCATGGTCAGGCGTGCCTGCTCGGGGCATAAAGAACCCCTAGCAAGAAGGGGAATGATTATGAGAATCAACCCCCTACTTGCCAAGAAGATGTTGTGCCCCGGGCGAGCATGCCCACTGGCGGCACAGCGGCACCCTGGTAGGCAGGGGGTTGATTCTCAGAATTGGCCCTTTCCTGCCAAGGGGTTGATTCTCATAATCGACCCTCTCCTACTAGGGGTGCTATTCCAAGAATCAACCCTTCATAGGCCCCTCAAAAACTACTGTTGAACAAACCCGACCTAAGCTAATGACTAAAAATCTAGCAAGTGGCTCCTAAAAGGAAAAGAAGATGGTTTATTATTGGAAGAAATCATAAGAAGTGAAGCGTACACAATTTGCATGGTTTGTGAAAGATACAGAAGGCGAATAATATCTAAAAATATATCTATATGTTGGTATGATTTACGATGGTGAAAATTGTGAGGTACTAGGAAAAGTACTAGACATATCTTTGATGCCAAATACTGAAGTTGTTTATGTACCTAAAAAACCTCCCAAGTCACATGAAAAGATTAGATATCAGTTTGCATTGTCGATGTATGACACAACGGATGATTCTACAAGGATATGTAAGAAAATCATAAATTACATTACACAAAATGTCGTTAGTATTGTTATTTATATTTATCTATTTTGCGTTATTATAACTGTATCATTATATTTTTCATAACTTAGTTTATAATGACATATTATATTTTGTTTGATAGAATTTTACTGAAGGTATTTCAATTATGTTGGGAGGAATTTATTTTATAGAGCGAGATATTATGAATGTTGTCAATAGTTTCCACTCAGGGTCAGAAAAAGATATGACAAAAAAGCAAAAAAAAGTACTTTATGATGCTACAAGACTACATCCAAGGGATCGGCAATGAATGCCTATTGTGGATAAATCTAGAAAATCTAGACATGTTACTTTTGAAGATGAGTTAGCTGAAGCTGAAGAATATGTTGCCATTAGTGAGGATGAGATTAGAAATGATGTTAGAAAGGAGAAGAGCCATATAAGACCAAAAGAAAAAATTCCCAAGAATGTCTCCCTTCTAGTTGATGATGAGGAGATTTCTTATCTCAAATAGATTATGATAACCAAGAGGAGGAAGAAATTAAAAGTTGATCATTCTCAAAAAATCATGGTCAGTAGTGAATATCCTAGTGAAAACTCCAAAGGAAGCAGGGAAATCATTACACTAGGGGATGATTTAGAGGATGGCATTATTAAAACAAAACAAAATTTCATTCAACATCAGTTGACAAAGACAAACTTAATTGAGGGTGTTCGTAAATTTCAACTTAATGTAAGAGAAATATGTAAGCCAAATGAAGGATGATTTAAATATCAAATTAGAAATCCACACCACCTTCATGTTCACAACTTGAAACCGTTGATGATGTACAATCCATATGCTCATGTGGTTGATTATGTGCTTCTTGTTGATCCAATTCAAGTTCCCAACAAAGAAGCATTTGATAAGTCAAATTTTTTTGAATACAAATATTATGTACTTGGGGGGAACAATTCTATAGAAGCTCAAAGGAAATTGATGGACGAATATCCCAATAATCCACATTTTGAAACAATGAAATGTATCATTTATGTTGCTTTAACAGATACATAAGCAAATTTATTGGCATGGGATCATAATACAGATAATGATTATAGGATTTCTATGACTTTCATCCAAAGGATTAGATTTATTCATAATGAATTTAAAGAAAAATGTGGTGGGGATAATATAAAGGTTAGTCTAGCCTTTCAAAAGGAATGTTGTATGGAAATAGGTTATCAAATTGAGGAAAATAACAATTCAAAAGGTGGAAAAGTAAATTTTGATATATTCAGAGGTATGGATAACATTTTCCAATTAGCATTTAGAACTGGAGAGATATGAGAATTGATTAATAGGATTTTCGACATGTGGGATAACATTGGCATTAAAAACTAGAAGATCAAAAATTCTAAACCATTGACATGTAGCAACAGTAAATCAGGTCTTGAAATGAAGCCCCTTCCAAAAGATATGACTATCACACCTTAGAGAGAATTGCAAGGAGCGAAGGATGAAAATCTTGTCAAAACAATATTATCTCGTGTGAAGTTAGGGGAATTATCATTGGACGAAATGTGTGAGGAATTTCAAAAGTAAGTTTGTTGATTTTTTTTACTTATTTCTAGATTATAAATTTCTTTTAAATATAACATATTGTTTTTGGTAGTATTTGTTATACATATCATCATATTAACATTTGTTACTCTCTTTATTCAGTGACCAGGTTTACATGAGAATACAAGAACAAATGATTAAATTTTTGAATGAAGATAGTCGGGATGATATTGCACGCAACTATCGAGATTCAAGTTCTACATCAACACTAAATATGTTTATCTTTCATTTAAAAATGTATGTTGATTTATACATTAATTTTTATTCATGTGCATACTATTTTTATTTCATAACTTATACATATATTTGTTTATTCCATTAAATATGAAGAAGGATGTAAATGAAGCACCAAATAGTTTAAGAAGCTTTATTGAAAAACTTAAGATGGAAAGAATGAGAAAGCAACATCTTAGTTGAACTTGATCCTAGTCTTACTCATTTCGTTTTGAATGAGCTCGAGACTATCCAATATCAAATAATACAAGGTGACTGTGAAGAGATTGCAAAACTCATACCTAAAAGGGATTATTCTCTAGCTATTACAGATATTCCACATGGTTTCAATATCCCAAACATTGAATATGATAGTGACCTTTATAATTATCAAGCTCTTAGTAAATTGGTTGTGGGATTTGTAGAAGTCACAACATCACCATTATGGAGATTTGTGACATTTCATTCAAACACAAAAATTGCAATGTTATTGACAAGCTTCAAGGGAAAAGAAAACTCAAACATGTAGCTCACATGGTAATATATTGAAATTGTATGTTTGATTAATATTAAAAAGATGTTTTATGTACAAGTTAATTGAACTTTTAATATTTCATGTTACACACAAAAGTCAAACCTTATTAACCGCGAATATCAACCAATTATAAGTGATTGTGAGTTCATCCATGTTGAAATTTGGACAAAAGATGATAGCTATAAGCCTATGCTTCTGAATCGGGTAGATGGAAAAAGTCATAGCCAAGTACTGGTTCATTATGTTATTGTAAAAAAACTAGCATATGAAGATAAACAAGTAAAAGGATAGATAGTTAACATTTATCAAAAACCACAATCATTGCTTAGCTATCTTATATATTACATTCAAATGAAGGAGAATGGGTTTTGGATTTATTCTCAGGCTCAGGTAAGTTTTATTATATAAAATTCAATTTCAATAACTTGTTTTTTAATTTTTATGTGATTATACTAATTTACTTCATTATTTCTTTTGTACCTGATGATTAGGTACAACACTGGCATGTTGCTTACAAAAAGGAAGAAATTGCATTGCCATTGAAAAGGATCCAGTACAGTGCAAATTTATTCAACAAAGAATTAATGCTCTTCAATTTCTTCCAGATGTAATGCAAGAAGTTGGTTTGAGGAAATGGGATTTTAATGAATCATTCGTGGAAAAAAATGCAAAGGAATCTCAACCACCATTAGATGGAATGATTGGAAAGGCATACATTGGGAGATTCTCAGACATCAAAGATCCATCAAAAGAGAAAAATGAGCAAAATGAAGCAGAAAATATTATGGAAGAAGACAATGATGAAACTCTAAAAGATGAAGAGTATGATTACTAATGAGCCCCAGAAATGGGTAATTATATGGGCTCATTTTTCCTCTTAATTCAACTTAATCCACCATTCTCATTAGTTTATTGCATGTTTTTTATTATATTTATGCTAATAGAGTGAATTGGGTTAGTCATTTTGCCATGTAGTCTAATGTGTGCTTTATGCAGATTTTTTGGTCAATTTTGGACAAAGTCAAAGGATTTATGAGCATTTGGCAGCCAATATTCGAGGAAAATAGGGAAGAGGATTTGTAGGGGGATGTCCCCTTCATTTATGAACCCTTACCTCAAATTCTCCATCAAAAACTCGGAGCATAAGCAGCCACATGAGCCCATCCAAGGGGCAACTGAGCAAGTAAAGAAGGATTGTTGTTTATCTATAGTTTTGGGAAGCTAAGCCCCTTGATTTTAGTAGAGTCATTGGAGGCTCGAGTTGTATAAATAGCAGGGCTTAGGTGCTTAGTTTTTTTGTTGGATTTTAGCCAGTCATTAGTAGAATTTTCACACTTTTGTGTAGCACTTGTTCGGCTCATTTTCAAGCTTCCTTTTTTAGAATAGTTCATGTAATGTGACTATTATTTTTGATAATGAAGATGAAATATTTCCTGAGCTAGTGTTGATATCTTTCAGAGGGTTGAATCTCTTGGGTTGGGGCCCAACCCAAGCTGCCTAACACCTCTTTCTTTGTACTTATATGTTTTTTCTTCAGTTCATGAGTTAATTTCTGTTACATAGATTCATTTTACTTTGTTTAGATTGGGTTGCTTTTAATGGTTTGCATAGCTGTTTTTGTTTTAGTTGCTCAAGTAGGTTAATACAACGACAGGCTAAGATTCAAAAAAGGCCAACAGCAGGCCTTGATCTCCTTTCTCCCTTTCTGGGACTATGATTCGAGGTCAAGGCACTACTGCTACCACCAAAAACAAAATTTTGCTCTCCCATGCAATTTCTAGTGTGATGACTTGATTTGGAATGATTAATGTATTGCTTCAGATTCAGTTGCCTAGATCATTTCCTATTATTTTACAGTAGATATCTCTACATGCTTTTCTGTTCAAAGGTTACTATTCAACATTTTTTGTTTGTAGGTCAGAAATTAGGTCAAGCTAGAGAAAGTTCTGTTTTCATGGTATAGTTAGTCCTTTCTTTGATTAGTTTTTGTAAATAGATGTGTAGATCTCTTGCAGGGAACCTCAGCTCACCATACATCCATAAAGTAGCCAGCATCAGCTCACTTCTCATAGATTTCCCAAGTCATTCGCAACATTTCACCAATCTGCCCTAATTTCTGCATTTTTCTCCATAAGCTTCCCTCTTGCCATTTGAACAAATCCAACCATCATGTTCCCTCTTGATCTTCCTTGACAAGCTCTAGACACCTCAACACCTTCATCTAGCCTTTAGTTACCCTTTTCCATCATTTTTCCACCTTCAAAACTTCCAAAAATAGCTCTCGGCCTCCTCTTGTAGATCCTCCTGTAGATCCTCTTATAGATCCCCTACAGCCTCCTGTAGAATTCCCTGTAAGTGGTTTTTTGAAATCCGATTGCAATGGAAGTCTTCAGAAGGGTACTAGGGGCTTCTTAGGACCTCTCCACACCTTCCTCCACCTCTGCAAAAACCAAGTCCATCTTCCTTCACCACCAAACCTCTGCACAATCACAACCAGATAAATTACAAGCATAATAATTTCACATAAAAACACTCAAAAGCACAAAAAGATGTTTTCTTCTCATTTCTTTTCAGAAGTAGCTTGAATAAATGTAATTTACCTTTTTCAGTAGTCAATGGCACTCATCGCATCAGTTTCTATCTCTTTTTCTGCAAAAGTAGGGTTAGTTGGATAAATTAGGGTTTGCTAGGGTTTTCCTTACATTCCAGTCTTCTTTCTCTTTCTGCAAGTAGAATAGTCCTTGTAGAGTTAGCTTTATTTCATCACAGTTAAAAGATTCTTCTGAGAATTCATAGAAGTTGGCTTAAGCTCCTAGTGATCTTGCACCAGCTGACCAAGTGACAGCCTGCAGTAAGAGCTAGTACTTGTGCATACAGCACCGTCGCTTCCAAGTTTGTTACGAACTACCGGGTTGATAAAAGTAAAGTAGGAAGCCCCAAGAGTTGCAGCATTATTGCTGCAATACTGGTGCTCACCACTTTTTGGCACCGTTGTCGGGGAAGCGTCAAAGTATTTTGTGATTATTGCTTTCTTCTATTTTCTACTACAACATTCTGCTAAGTAGTTTATTTCAGCAAAAGTAGAGTAGTTGTTTCTTTCAATTTCTGCACTTCCTTGCTTTCATTTCAATTCTGCAATTTCCATTTCAGCAAAAGTAGATTAGTCATTTCCCTTCTTTCATTTCAATTTCGCAATTTCCATTTCAGCAAAAGTAGATTAGTCATTTCCCTGCTTTCATTTCAATTCCACAATTTCCATTTCAGCAAAAGTAGATTAGTCATTTCCTTGCTTTCATTTCAATTCTGCAATTTCCATTCCAGCAAAAGTAGATTAGTCATTTCCTTGCTTTCATTTCAATTCTGCAATTTCATTTCAGTAAGTTCATTTCAGTTAGTTGCAATTTGTTTGTTCAATCAATTTCAGTTTTGCAGGTACAAGCAGAAAAAACAAAAATCACCAAAAATATTTCCTTTCATGCCTCGTAGGAGTAGAGATAATTCAGGAAAATGTTTGCCCAACACCCCCACTGCTTCACACAGCCAACCTTCTCTTTTCTTCAGTGGCTGTAATCAAGAAACACCCTTAGGTAACAGCCAAACATATTTGAAGAACCTATAGGGGAAGAAGAAGAAAACATTCCTCTAGAGCCAATGGCTGAAAACATAAATGTTGGGAGTAGTACCTTTTCTTCCAATTCATCCATTAAAGGTGAAATTGGAAGCATGCTAGAAGACCTCAAAAGTGAGATGATGCATATTCTTTCCATGCATATCAAAAGAAGACAAGAGGAAGCAGAGAAGGCTTTGGCCATTTTTTTCCCTAGATGCACCAGGAGGCATTCTAGGAATGAATGCCCATTGAACTCTATAGAGGTTTGTTCAATTTGTGAAGAAAATCATTCTACAGATAAGTGCTCGTCCTTACTCGGACTTAAAATTGTATACCAAGGGGCCGAAGGAGTCACTGAATAGATCTATTACATAAACCAAAAGAAGTTGCATGGACCTAGACCATACCAGTAGGGAATGCAAGGGACATACCTTCTTGGGGTCCCCCTGCTCATCCTTCCTGGTCCACACCCCCTCCTTGGTCATATCCTCCTAAATATCATGCTCAACTAGCTACTCATTCATTTCACTCCTATGCTCAACCACAGCCTCAGTGGAATACACCTCATCAAGGGTGGAGGCCCCAATACAACACTCCTCCTGCTCTTTTGCCTCCACCACCTTCTCAACTACAACCATCACTTCTTGCACCACCAAGGCAACCCCAAATGCCTGCTCAACTGAACCCGAACCCAAATAACAGACAGGCTCAGGAAGTATATAGTGGGGAACCACCATTTCCAAACCCGCACATTGGAGTAGCTCAACCCAATTACAATGTTGAGGTACAACACTTCCAAACAACTCCTCTTGAGCTCAATGATATTCACCATAGCTCAGGAAGAGTATTGCAAAAAAGAGATTATATTGATATCATTGAAGGACCACATCTAGCAAAAGAGGATGCAAAAGAGAAGATCAAAGAACCATGGGCTACACTTGATGAAGAGAAGACATCAAAATCAGAGATCGAGAGAGCTCCCTCATGGTTACCATCAAATCCTCCATGTATTTAAGAGAAAAATTAGCAAAAAGAGGAAGATGTGAAGGTCATGATAGAAGAAGACATGAAGAATGATCCAGATTAGCAAAAGGACCAAGGACATCACAACTATATTCAAATATGGTTCCAGACAGTCCTTAAGTTGCAGTAGTACTCTCTTCCTCAACTATGCTTGATCCCTTCAAAGTCAAATCATTTGGTCTCTGAAATCTGGATACCTGTCAAAGCATGCATTTCAAGCCTCCACATCATTTTGTCTATCATCTCGATGTGCACATGGCTCCATTGGAAGTATTCTTATACTTGAAAATGATTTTGTTTTTCAAGTAGGGTAGGGTAGAGAAAAAAAAGGAAAAATAAAAAAATAAAAATCTAAAGTGAAAACCTCCTCGGAGGCGCCTCAGATTGGCTCATTGATTGAAAACCTCCATGAGGCAGTCAATGGGTTGGAAAGAAGAGAAAAGAAAAAGAGAATAAGATCCCTGGGTGAAAACCTCCCTTGGAGGCACCCAGGGCAGGAAATTAGGGTGAAAACCTCCTTGAGGTGCCCTAGTTGTTTTCAAAAAAAAAAGAGAAAAAGAAAAAGAAAAAAATGAATTTCCAGTTGTATTGCAGGTTTGCAGGAGAACTTCAGGAAGCAGCAGTAGGTGCCAAGAAAGTTCTAAAACCAATAACAGAGCCAATCCTACCTTACCTCACCCTTCTCCACGATTCTTGACATTCTTTCCACCTCATTGTGCTTCCTTTCTGAAAACTGTGTTTTCTACAGGAGGCTCCTGTAGAAATTACAGAGAGCTAGAAATGGATTTTAAAAGAAGTTTGGGGAATAGGGAAGCTTCATAAAGGGTTTATAAATCCTCCTGCAGTCTTCAAACCTCTCTTCCATCATTTCCAAGCTTGCATCACACCCCAAGCTCATTTTTCTTACTATCCAAAAACTACAGGATGCTCTGATACAAAAATACATAGAGCATAAATTTGTTTTTTTTCCCTAACTTGAAAATTGTGCATCCATTTAAAAAACTATTTCATGGGGAGTTGCATAGGGATGATGGCAACATGCCCAAGCAATTTCAGCTAATTCCAGTGCACGGTTTCCAAGAAATCAGCCTCCATCACCTTCAACCATTTATGCATTTTCTCAATATCCGTGCATCCATTTAAAAACCTGCTTCATGGGGAGATGCATATGGATGATGGTAACATGCCCAAGCAATTTCAGCCAATTCTAGTGCACAGTTTCCAAGAAATCGGCCTCCATCACCTTCAACCATTTTTGGTTTTTCTCGAAATCCATGCATCCATTGACCAAAATTTTTCTATGGGAGGTGCATAATCATGATTGAAACATTCTTAGAAAATTTCAAGTCAATCCAGTCTACCGTTTGGGAGAAATGAACAAAACAAGTCATTGTCCCATTAAAATCTAGCATCAGCAGCATGAGGGTGCAAATCTGAAGGTTGAAGCAGACTCCTGAAGATCAGATCCAGCCAAGAAGGAACCTGCACACAGCAAACAAGCCACACATCAGGAGCAGAAAGCATACAGTAGAGGAGATACAGGCATGCAGCAACTGAAATACGAGCATGCAACAGCAAAAAGGAACCAAAAGGATGCCTCACAGCCAATACATTCGACTTGCAGGTAAGTGTCTAAACCCGTTCCTCTATTGCATCTGTATAATTTGAAACTGCATAAACAAATGGAATGGTTGAATATTAAACCCGAAAGGTGGCCAGTTAACTAGCCACCCTCGTCCAGTTCGACCACGCTCATCTGGAGATCACACTGCATGTGTGTCTAGTCAACTCATGGAATATCCAAAAAGACAGGTAGTGGTAGATGTTGAACTCCAACGAAAATGATGGGAAGTGATTGCGGGCAAAAAACATAAAGTCTCATGATGACACTGCAGTAGGGACCAACATTCCAAATAATGCCAATGCACATTTTTTCCAGCTCACCATCAACGGAAATATCTCAAAGAAAACATAAGTATGCCTCCTCGAAACTCCTTCACCACCTTTTCTTCCATTTCATCCTTGTCCACTTAGCTGCAATAAGCTCTATACCACCACCATAACCTCGAAATCATCATCCTCTATCGTTTTCAGCCATTTTTCTGCTATCGGCATTCTACAGGAGCAGTAACAGGTTCTACAGGAGGGCCAGTAAGTTGTTTTGGAGAGGAAAAACATGGTTTTTAGCACAATTCTCGGGCTGCAGAGGTAGGTTCTTGGCATACCTCCATTGAATATCAAAATATGCTAACAGTGGTTTAGCTTTTGAGGAGAGAATACAACTGTTGGGTGGAGGAAATTCATAAAAAAATTGCTGCTTATGGTTGAAAAAATACAGTCTCTGTCTCTCTGTTAAAAAAATTAAAAAAAAAAAATTCTCTCCATTTCCATAGTTGGTTTTCCAAGGAAGCATAAACAAAATGACAGGAGGTTTTATGAGAAGGTGAAGAAACTGGTGATTTAGAAGAACAAGAAGGGAAGAAGGAAGAAACCAAGATAGAGGAGGAGAAAGCTGAAGAAACAGAGCAGGGAGAGACAGAAACAAAGAAAGAGATAGAAGGAGGAGAAAAAAAAAGGCAGAAGAGCAGACCAAGGGGAAGGAAGACACAACAAAGGCACAAGAACTAGACCCCTAGCTCGATTTGGGCTCTTATTACAATCTTCTTGAAGGGGGAAAAATTATTCCCCAGAAATTTGCAGTCCCACATTTCTTTGAACTAGAAAAAGAGAGGATAAGGAGCCACCGCTGGATGTAGATCACCAAGTCGAAAGGGGTGGAAGATATTGGCCACATGGTGAGCAAGCTTAGAGAAATGGATAGAGATTTGGCCACTGTAAGGAATGTGGAAGCAATCAAAAAATATCACCTGGAAATAGAGAATTAACTGTTAAGAAAATAGCTGCAAGAAAGGGGAACCCAGGTAGAGACTGCAATGTTAAGAAAACTGTTGCAAGAAAAGAAAATCCAGTTAGCATGTATGGTCAGCTGGGCTATGGAGGCACTACAGTGCAGACAGCCAGCTAAATCATATGTAGTGTACCTCAAGGATCAGTGGCTCCAATTTCAGATCAAGACCCTGGCCCAGAGGGGCACAATACCTTTCCAGAATTATGGGCAGTTCATAGACTTGTGTGAACAAAGTTCAGCAGAGGACAAGGTGAGGTTGGCAGAGTTTTATCTACATAACATGGCCCTTTCTGATATGAACCTATGGGACCCTAATGCAAAGTTGGGTGACTTACAGTTGATGGCCATGGCATCCTGGAGGAGTCATGAGGACAAGAGAGTAGTAGAAATCTAGAAAATGATGGCAAAAGAGCAGAATGAACCTCTGATGATTAGAGCAGAACCATCAAACCCTATGGCTCTCATTAGCACCCACCAACAACTTGCAGCTAATCCTCAAAGTTCCCTTAAGTACATCAATGAGCAAGCTCAGGCTATTGCACATTTTGAAGACATGGAAAGATTGTTTGGGGAAGATTGCATCCATGCCTGGATGAGAAGGTGGAACACACTACCCCACAGCCTACAAATCAAGGAGTACCACTCTCCAAACAGAATGAGAGAAGCACTAAGGAGAGTGCCCCTGTATAAGCACTCTATGAAAATTCTGAAGGTCCATTGGATTGGTCTAAAGCTGAGTCCTCCACTGCTACTAGGACTACTAGAAGGCACAAAGGAAGAAAAAGAAAAACAGCAGTGGGAAAAGTTGAATGCAAAAGCTGGATTTCATGATAGGGAAGAAGATCTCATATCTGAAGCATGGAATGTCAGAGAGGCTATCAAGGCCATCAAGGATGAAGAGATAGATTAGTTGCTCAGAGGATGAGAAACACCTTCAGTAGGGGGGTAATGATGAGCCCCAGAAATGGGTAATTATATGGGCCCATTTTGCCTCTTAATTCACCTTAATCCACCATTCTCATTAGTTTATTGCATTTTTTTTATTATATGTATGCTAATAGATTGAATTGGGTTAGTCATTTTTCCATGTAGTCTAATGTGTGCTTTATGCATATTTTTTGGTCAATTTTGGACAAAGTCAAAGGATTTATGAGCATTTGGCAGCCAATATTCAAGGAAAACAGGGAAGAGGATTTGTAGGGGGATGTCCCCTTCATTTATGAACCCTTACCTCGAATTCTCCATCAGAAACTCGGAGCATAAGCAGCCACATGAGTACATCCAAGGGGCAGCCGAGCAAGTAAAGAAGGACTGTTGTTTATCTGCAGTTTTGGGAAGCTGAGCCCCTTGATTTTAAGAGAGTTGTTGGAGGCTCGAGTTGTATAAATAGCAGGGCTTAGGAGCTTAGTTTTTTAGTTGGATTTTAGCCAGTCATTAGTAGAATTTTCGCACTTTTGTGCAGCACTTGTTCAGCTCATTTTTGAGCTTCCTTTTTTAGAACAGTTCATGTAATGTGACTATTATTTTTGATAATGAAGATGAAATATTTCCTGAGCCAGTACTGATCTCTTTTAAAGGACTGAAGCTCTTAGGTTAGGGCCTAACCCAAGCTGCCCAACACCTCTTGCTTTGTACTTATATGTTTTTGCTTCAGTTCATGAGTTAATTTCTGTTACATAGATTCATTTTACTTTGTTTAGATTAGGTTGCTTTTGATGGTTTGCATAGTTGTTTTTGTTTCAGTTGCTCAAGTAGGTTAATGTAGTGATAGGCTAAGATTGAAAAAAGGCCAAAAGTAGGCCTTGATCTCCTTTTTCCCTTTCTAGGACTATCGTTCAAAGTCAAGGCACTACTGCTGCCACCAAAAACACAATTTTGCTCTCCCATGCAATTTCTAGTGTGATGACTTGATTTGGAAAGATTAATGTATTACTTCAGATTCAGTTTCCTAGATCATTTCCTATTCTTTTACAATAGATCTCTCTGCATTCTTTTTTATTCAAAGGTTACTGTTCAGCATTTTCTATTTGTAGGTCAGAAATTAGGTCAAGCTAGAGAAAGTTTTGTTTTCATGGTATAGTTAGTCCTTTCTTTGATCAGTTTTTGTAAGTAGATGTGCAGATCTCTTGTAGGGCACCTCAGCTCACCATACATCCATAAAGAAACTAGCATCAACTCACTTCTCATAGATTTCCCAAGTCATTCGCAACATTTCACCAATCTGCCCTAATTTCTGCATTTTTCTCCATAAGCTTCCCTCTTGCCATTTGAACAAATCCAACCATCATGTTCCCTCTTGATCTTCCTTGACAAGATCTAGACACCTCAACACCTTCATCTAGCCTTCAGTTACCCTTTTCCATCATTTTTCCACCTTCAAAACTTCCAAAAATAGCTCTCGGCCTCCTCTTGTAGATCCTCCTGTAGATCCCCTGCAGCCTCCTGTAGAATTCCCTGTAAGTGGTTTTTCGAAATACGATTGCAATGGAAGTCTTCAGAAGGGTACTAGGGCCTTCTTAAGACCTCTCCACACCTTCCTCCACCTCTGCAAAAACCAGGTCCATCTTCCTTCGCCACCAAACCTCTGCACAATCACAACCAGATAAATTACAACCATAATTTCACATAAAAACACTCAAAATCACAAAAAGATGTTTTCTTCTCATTTCTTTTCAGAAGTAGCTTGAATAAATGTAATTTACCTTTTTCAATAGTCAATGGAACTCATCACATCAGTTTCTATATATTTTTCTGCAAAAGTAAGTTTAGTTGGATAAATTAGGGTTTGCTAGGGTTTGCCTTACATTCCAGTCTTCTTTCTCTTTCTGCAAGTAGAATAGTCCTCGTAGAGTTAGCTTTCTTTCATCACAGTTAAAAGCTTCTTCTGAGAATTCATAGAAGTTGGCTTAAGCTCCTAGTGATCTTGCGCCAGCTGACCAAGTGACAGCCTACAGTAAGAGCTAGTACTTGTGCATACAGCACCATCGCTTCCAAGTTTGTTATGAACTACCGGGTTGATAAAAGTAAAGTAGGAAGCCCCAGGAGTTGCAGCATTATTGCTGCAATACTGGTGCTCACCAATTACATGATATTATTGATTAAATTTAAGTTATGCTTGGAAATCAAGCTCATTTTTTGTAACTATTAATTAGTTATACTTGTAATGTTTTGAATTTGACATTTTATGAGAAGAATAAGTGTGCAGTTATTGCTGTTATATGTTTACTATTCCTATTATGTAATTTTCACCTTAATTTTTAAGTGGATCATTATTTTTTGAAAAAAGTTGTGATTATTATATTTTTTGACATGAAATACATAAAATGTTAATTTTAAAACATTTTTGGTTAAATTTTTCATATAAATTTTATTTGACGTAATTTTTAGCAAAAAAGTCTCAAATGTGTAATTTTTTTGTTATATTTATATTCAAAATGTGTATTTTTCTATCAACTATTAAATATACTTTTTTAGAGACAATTATTTGATGTGCATTGAAATATTAATTAATGATATATAAATATATAGAAGATCGAAACTTTAAAATATCGACCTTTTTTCTTAACTGTGCAAAAAAATAAAGATCTCACTACAAAATAAATTAAAAGAAAAACAAAAAAAATATGAAGAAGATGACTACTTAAAAAATTGTTAAATTTTGAAAATATTTTTTCACATTTAATACATTAGAAAATTTAAAGTCAAAAAATAAGTCTTCTAAAAGAAGGGCTTGACGCTCCATCAACACTTTTTAAAATTAGCATGAAAATCACTAATATTTTAAAAATAATGTACATAAGAAAATTTGAAGTGTCAAAAAATATATATGTATTCTGAATCAACGCTTTTCAAAATTGGTTGATTTTTTTTCTGCCTCAAAAAAACAGGTAATCAACATAGTTCATGTTTCAAAGTTTACATTGTTTTTACTCATGCCAAGAATCCGATGAGGACTCCTGTTATGCAAATAAACATTTGTGTTGCATGCTTCATCCCACAAGTGCATTGATAGCCTTTGGTCATGCAGCATCGTCCATGCAACTCCTACAATACTTTTGTTCTTCCTCTCAACCACCCCATTATGTTGTGAGTTGTGGGGTGTTGTCAATTCCCATCGAATGCCTTATTTTGCACAGAAAGTTTTAAACTCATTAGACACATATTCACGACCATTATCACTCCTGAGAGCCTTCACTTTCCTACTAGTTTCTTTCTCAACAAGTGCTTTAAATTAAACAAACTTGGAGAATGTCTGGTCTCTCTTCAGCATGAAGAAAATCCATCAATTTAGTGAGAAATCATCTACAAATATAACATAATACTTGTGCTTGGTAGTGGAGGATGTCGAGAAAGGTCCACATACATCAGAGTGAATCCTTTCAAGGACTATTTGCACCTTACTATCTTGATCATTGAAGGTGGATTTTTTTTACTTTCCCAATGTACACCCTTTGCATGTATCTCGCTGCTCTAGTGCACCTTTGGGAAGGTCTATAGAAATCTGATGCATGATCTTCAGAGTGTCATGGTTCAAATGGACAAGTCTTCTATACCATAATTCACTGATGCCTTAGATATGCACCTTATCTAATTTTGTGCTCAATGTTGCACAATCTTCCACATCTAATTTGTAGAGGTTCTTCACTAGAAACCTAATCTTCTTCACATGTCCCATGATGATATGTCTTAGGAAATCCTTCCCTTTGCTGAATATCACATCGTATCCACGGTCTTCCAAAACCGCTATGAAAACTAGATTCTTCTTCAAACCTGGTAAAAACATCACATCCTTGAGCTTTAGAGGGGAGCCAAAATCCCTCTGAAAAGTAGTTGTACCAATACTGGTCATGTTATACCTTCCATCATCTCCCATATTGATGTGCATCTAAATATCTTTCTCCTCCAAGTTAGTGAAAATTTATTTTTTCCCCATCACGTGGAATGAGGCACCACTATCTGGATACCACACACTACCCATCATTGTGATTTCCATGCATGTAATAAGGGTGAATTAAAACTCGAATTTTGGATCAAAAGCTTCACATGTCACTCCTCTTGAGGGCTTCTTTCTTAGCTTCTTGCATGGACACTTCGTGGCGTAGTTTCCCAGCTCATGACAATGAAAGCACTTGATTTTGGATGTCTTTCTTCTTTCCCTCCTGATCTGATTCTACTTTGGATTGGGATTTCTTCCCTTTCCCTTTATTTTCCTTTCTATCAAAGGCATCATTATCCTCATCATCACACTTGTATGAGGTTTCATCTCTGGTGTTCTGCCTTATTTCTTCTTGCACCAAAGCAGACCACAATCATTCCCAATTTGGTAGCTTCTCCCTCTCATTTACTGAATCCTCGTAGTTGTTCTAGCTCTTGGGAAGGCCTAGAAGTTCTAGGCTTACCAGATCATATTCTACAACCGTAACACCAACACTCCAAAATTCATCACGACAGTGTGTGAACTTGCTTAGGTATTGTGGCATTATGTCGCCCTTCTGCATCTTGATATTCTGAAGTTTGTCCTTCACTGCCAGCTTCCTATGGCCACTATTATTCTGGAAAAAATATGTCAAGGATTACTAAATTTCATAAAAATTCTCTTTCTTGTTTAGATTCAAGACAATATGGTCTTGAATTCCCTCCACTATGATCCTCCTCGCCTTTGAAACACACTTCTTCCATTCTGCTAGATTATGAGCATCGGATGTTGCCAAATTTGGGATATCATTATCTTCGAATTCCTTCAACCCATTATCTTCCAACACTACCTCCATCATTTCCTTCCAAGCAACATAATTTGAACTACCCTCAAGGGCATACTCAATTCTTAGTCCATAGAAATCCATCCTATTAGCTCTAAAGAATTGATCCTGCAAATTCAATCCTCTTGCAAAGGAAACTTCGAATTCTCTTCTCTGTTGTGATTCATTCTCTGATAACATGTAGAAATTCCTATGTAGATTGAAAATTTCTCATGTAATATACTAAAACATGTGACTCAAATATACTCTACACATCTGTGGAAAAAAAATCACGATTGATATATCAAATCATAAACATGCATCAATATTCAACACACATACACAAATATTTATTTAGGGGAAAGTAATTTCTCAAAACCCCTTCCTATCTGTCTTGCATTAATCAAATAATTTGGATGAATACAATATGCTTGATCAAGCTTAAGCACAACCTTCACTTGTATCTTCTATCCTACTACTTCACTCACTGACTCGGGCCAATAATTAGCCAATTTCTCATCCTGCCAAGCTCTTATTTCATTGCACTGTTCCTTGAGGAATTAGCTCATATTAATTAGGGAAAGTTACTCAATCTAGATTGCACAATTCCTTTAAGCCAATCTCTGACTACATGCACCACTTGTACAACTTGAAATAGTTTACAAATGATAGTACACTTCCCTTGAACTCCAATCTCAACTGGGTAACTCAAATTCTTTACATGCATCAGCTATTTTGGGTTGGTTGATTAGTTAAATGTTATGAAACCAGCTCACAAAAAGATAGAAAAGATAGATCAACAACTTAAAAATTAGCCTCTTCGAGGGGGCAACCTCCTTTAATTACACAAATAAACAATTCTTGGATGATACAAATGACAATACCTCCTTTCTATGTATAGGAGCCTAAGGGGTCCCAATACAATCAAAGCCTACATAACAATAATATTGTAGGGGCACAACAATAACAATAGTGGGCTTCTATGGGGCATAATAATAACAACATGGGGACTATATGGGCACAATAATACAATAAGGGGGTTGAACTAATAACAATAAGGGGTTACACTAGTAGTATAGGGACCTAACATGCCCCTCTCCTTAAAAATGTGTTGTCCTCAACACTTGAGTAGTTCTGGATGATTTTGTATAAAATTATCATCCTCCCATGTGGAGTATTCAGCGGGTAAGTTCTTCCACGTGATGAGATACTCTAAAATTGATCGATTTCGTAGCTGTCGATTTCTTGTTTTTGTGACTTCCTCTGATTCCAATATGATTTTTCCTTCCTCGTCAAGTTATGGCAATATTGTTTGGATTGGGATCTTCTCACCTATAAACTTATTTAAGCATGAAGCATGGAAAACTGGGTGCACGCGAGAAGATGCAGGAAGCTCCAATTTGTATGCCATAGTACCAATATTTTGTAAAACCTTGTACAGACCATAATACTTTGGTGATAATTTATTATCCTTCTTAGCTTGCTTGAGGGGCATTTTTTTGTATGGTCGTAGTCGTAGAAATACCCAGTCACCTACATCAAAACTTCTTTAACTGTGATGTTGATCTGCCTGTTGTTTCATTATATTCTGCGCCAAAGTAAGGTTATCCTTTAAGAGTTTGAGAACTTTTTGTTGGTGCTCGATGTGATCTTCCACTTATTGAACCTGATAATTTTCATTTAAAGATGATGTGATGGACGGTGGATGATATCCATAAAGTGCCATAAATGGGGTCATTTTTTCTGCCGTATGGAAGGAATTGTTATACCACCATTCATCCAAAGGAAACCCTTGACCCATTATGTCTGTTTATTATATACAAAGTAACGAAGATATCCTTCCAAAACTTTGTTCACTATCTCAAATTTCCCATCATATTGAGGATGATAAGATGAGTTATGAGCTAACTGAGTACCCAAATATTCCACCTCTTGTACTCTAAAGAAACATTTGGAGCTTTTTTCATATAATTGTTTCTCTTCCAATAGTTTGAGCATGTTGTCAACATGTTGAACATGATCCTTCCAATACTTGTTGTAGATTAGTATATCATCAAAAAATACTAACACAAATTTTCGAAGGAAGGGTTTGAAAATGGAATTCATCAAACTTTGAAATGTAGAAGGTAAATTGGTAAGGCCAAAAGGCATGACCAAAAATTCATAATGACCCTCATGAGTTCTGATTTGATGATATCCTGAACGAAGATCCAACTTGGCGAAGTAAATTGCTCCATGTAATTCATCCAATAATTCTTCAATGACGTGAATGGGAAATTTATCTTTAATAGTAAGCTTGTTGAGCTCCCTATAATCCAGACACATGCACCATGATCCATCCTTATTGTGTATCGATACCACTGGAGTAGAGAAAGAACTTTGACTAGGTTGAATTATACCAACCTCTATCATTTCTACAACCATACATTCAATTTCTCTTTTTTGGGCATATGGATATCTGTAAGGCATGATGTTTTCGGGAACACTTCCTGGAATCAAATGAATAGCATGATCATGATCATGGATAGGTGAGAGGCCTTTGGGGGTCTCAAATACCTTGGAATGGTTGTCCAAAACATTTTGGATATCTGCAGAAATAGAAGATTTCGATGTGGGAACCTCTAGTGAACATGATTGTGCAATTACACCCCGTTGTTCTTTCTTTAGAAGCTTTGTCATGTTGTTAGATCATATTATATTTCTCAGTTTCCCTATGATACCCCTTAATTCAACTTCCTTTCCTTCCCAAAAAAAATTCAAGAAACGTTCTTGAAAATTAAAATTTATCGTACCCAAAGATTGTAGCCATTGGACTCCTAGTACAACATCTGCACCACATATTGGAATGGAAAGCATTGGACTATTCAAGTCATATTATCCCATGGATAGCTTGATATTATGGCACTTTCCAGAGAAATTTATGGTTCCTCCATTTGCAACCATTACTTGACACTCTGGTGCTGGATATAGGAAGCAATTCAATTCCTTGGCTTTCTTACAATGAATAAAATTATGGGTACTACCCGAATAAATCAACACTATTACCTTTTTATTCTTGATATTCCCTTCTATCTTGAGAGTTTGAGGAGTGGTAATTCTTGTCAATGCATTACAAGATATGGTCAGATTCATTTTTTCTTTCTCTGGGATTGATTCCTGGTGTATATTCTCTTCTTTTGACATTTCTTGTTCCTTTTCTTACTCCTCTTCCCCATCTATGTAAATTAATTTCTTCTCAGCACACTTATGACCTTTAGTGTATTTTCTATCACAATTGTAACAAAGCCCTTTTTCTATTTTTTCTTCCAATTGTTGTGGTGTAAACCTTGTAGGTGGTGAAAGGCTAGGAGCAACAACACTTTCATATTTATAGTTGTGAGTTGTACGCTTACTTGTTGCCATAATTTTGCTTTCCATTTTTCTTTCCAACCTGAATGCCTTCTCCAATGAATCAGGTTCCCAAAGGCAAACCTCATGTTGGATGTTATCCTTTAAAGTCCCTATGAACACATCAACCCTATGCTCCTTTGGAATATCTTTTACGCTTATATTCAATTTTTATAAGTCCTCAATGTGCTCCATCATTGAACCCTTTTGTTTGAGATTTATCAATTGGCTAAAAATGGTGTTGCTTTTTGTATCCTCATAATGTGTTATCATTTGTTCCATAAAAATTTCCCAAGTGACAATTTGTTTACAAGAGGAAAGCTATCTATAGAATACACACTGATTTGGTTCGAAATCTAAAGTTGCAATGCATACCTTTTGTGTGTTTTGCACATTATGGAGATCAAAATATTGCTCCATCTATAGTATCCATGTTATGGGATCCTGCCATCAAACTTCCTCATATCGATATTTGGAACATGGTGGGTCTTCAATCCAACATTATAGTCTATAAAATCATGATTAACATTTCTTTTATTCTCATCATGAGTTTCCTTTACTACCCTTTCTCCATTAGTAATCATTTCTTGTAGCAACTTTTTCAAATATGTCTTCAAATCTTCCATGTTGCCTCTAAGTTTTTCTTCTATACCATCCATCTTAACTTCCACGTCTTTCTTTAAACCATCCATCTTATCTTCCACACCTTTATTTAAACCATCCATCTTATCTTCCATGCCATCCAACTTAGCTTCCACGCCTTTCTTTAAACCATTCATCTTAGCTTCTGTTACTTTTTGTGAGAGTGAATTTCACTGCACTTTGTCTCGTAATTTTGATATATCATGTTGCATTTCTTCCTCTTCTTCATGAGTCATGGTAGAGCTTTCAGGTTGCTTACTAGGTGTTTCCATTTTTTTTCTTCAGGGCATCAATTAATGATAATAATGCTTCACTATGCCCTTTGAATTCCTTCAAGCAAATTTCTCAACCAAACTTATGCAAAATTAAAAAAAAAACTACACACCTGTTTTCACTTTATAGGAGCTCTATATTGAATCTATTGTACCTCTATAATTTCGAATCTAAAAGGTCTAAAATTGCATTCTGCAGTAGCCCTATGAGTCCTCTTTCCAACCCCGGAGGTCTGATCAAGATTGGATTCTCCAAGAAAGAGCTATTCCAAATCTCCCACGATGACCTGATTATAGACTCGTTCAGTAGAGCGAACTTGTACGAAGTGTCGTGTGTCACTGTTTCGACCTTAGGATCTGAACCCAATATACAAATAACTACAGGTCATCCTCTTTCTGTAACGTTTTACTAAATTTCAATCTAATGCTTAGAGAGAAAGTTATGACGATTTTCCCTAGGTCACTTGTTTGGGATGTAATTCAAAAGCCTGCAAAAACCCTAAATGTCTTGGACCATATATCTGAAAATATAGCAAAACAAGATCTGAAATTCAGGCCCGAGCTTCATCACGAGTTCGGTTCAAATGGGTTTTAATTGTTGAGTCTGAACCTTCGTAGAAAAATATTATAGCAAAACTTCCACGATTACTTGTTTGCGATGGAATTCTAAATCTTGCAAAAACCCTAACTTTCTCAGATCATATCTCCGAAAATATAGAGATACAAGATCTGAAATTCGGACTCGAGGTTCTGAACGATTTCGGCTCAAACGAGTTTTTTTTTTTTGCTTTTGAAACTTCGTAGATAAAACGTTATAGAGAAAATTCCATAATTACCTGTTTGGAGTAGTGAAACCCTAGAATCCAAAGATATGATACCAAATGTTACGACACCAGCTCACAAAAAGATAGAAAAGATAGATCAATGACTTAAAAATCAGTGCCTTTGATGGGGCAACCTCCTTTACATTACACAAATGAACAATTCTTGGATGATGCAAATGAAAATACCTCCTTTCAATATATAGAAGTCTAAGGGGTCCCAATACAATCAGAGCCTACATAACAATAATATTGTAGGGGCACAACAATAACAATAATGGGCTTCTATGGGGCATAATAATAACAACATGGGGACTATATGGGCACAATAATACAATACGTGGGTTGCACTAATAACAATAAGGGGCTACACTAGTAGTATAGGGACCTAACATTAACTGGTTGATCACTATAGTGAGTTGAAGTTACACTCCCACTCTTTGACCTTCCACTAGTTCCTCTTGCAGTTAGAACTAGTTAACTAACAATAACTCAATTTAACTAAAATAGATTGCTATAAATTAGCAATCAATCATACTAAACTAAACTCAAGTGCCTCCAACTAAAATTAAATGAGTTAACTGAGTGGAAAGTGCCATGTCACCTCAGTTAACTATCTCCAAGTATTTTGCTGAAATTGAAATTTGAATTTTAATCTACTTTGACCAAGGAAAAGTCAAAACTAGATTTTCATGCTGCATTTTCAATAATGCATAGAAAAATATAGAAATAGTATGTCATTATAATAACATCGATCTGAATTAAATTTAAAGGGAGAAAAATTAAATACATATTTAGAACTTAAACACAGAGATACAATAAAACTTGACTTCAATTAATAAATGGAAAATGTTGAAAGTGTATACATGTAGAATGAAAGCAAATTATCTCAAATAATGTTAGCTTATCTCTAAGAAGGGATATGACGGCTATGTGCCTTCTTGAACTGTGTTACAATGAAGCTTGAATGCCTTTTTATTATGAAGAAGCAATGAAAAATCCTAACCTTATGAGATAAAGTCCCAAAGGCTTATGGGTCTCGATGGGGTAACTTGGAATGTCAACTTCACAGGGTTGTAACCTTGGCATACAATCTTTGTTTTGCATGCACAATAGCCCATTGGAAAGGTCTATGCAAGGAGTATACTTTTTAATTTCTTACGGTATTTTAGGCCTAGCATCAACCAAATTTTCAAAAAAACGCCATTTAGGGCCTCAAAACAACTCCAAAAGTTTAGGACCTGAAAACTGCAAAAATGGAAAACTACCAAAATATGAAAATTGTGTTGTGAGCCAGTGGAATAGGTGGGTGGCCACTAATATCCACATAGATCATATTGACTACAAAATTAATTAAAACTATGAGAACAAATTTCGCAACCGTTATAGACTCTAAGAAACATGTTGTTTCTCAATCATAACTTTAAATTTTTTTCACTTAGAGAATACTTTGATTTTTGTTTTAGAAAATACACTCACAATTTCCTTGAAAAATTATCTACAAACAACAAAATGTACATTGCACTAGAAAATGATATTACATGTACATGTACATATACATATACATATACATATACATACATATATATATATATATATATATATATATATATATATATAGAGAGAGAGAGAGAGAGAGAGAGAGAGAGAGAGAGAGAGAGAGAGAGAGAGAGATGCGTGAACTAATGCAAGAATTACTTTGGCTCTCTAAGCATTCACTTCATCAATAGGCATTCTTTGATGCTTACCTCAAATACATGCACCACACATAATGTCTTTCTTATCCAAAGTATCTAGAAGGTCATCCACCATTTTCCTATTAGTTATAAAGGAAAGAAAATGTATATTTGGATGTCCATGCCCTCAATGCCAAAGTGAACCCATGTATTTCTCGCCACTAGCATCCTCCTAAATTGTATCAACACTCACCAAGTGAAACAACACCCATACCAATTAAGTTATTATTAGTTTTTTTAATCATTTTTTATTGTTAAGATGGCATTTAAATGACAATTGTGTTTCATAATTTCACTAACATAAAAAATATTATTTTCCAATCAAAGGAAAAATAAAACATTAAGGAAGAGTATCCTTTTACCTTTCATTTCAATATTTTCATTTCCTTTCTCAATGATTATGTAATCTACCCCACCATCAAAACTCACAAAATGTAAACCTCTCTTATCTACTATAAAATCAAGATATTAGTCCTTTCTCTTAATGAAAGGACAAAATGCCTTAGAACCAATACACCAATTTAAATTGGTCTTCTTATTCATATAAAAAACAAAACATAAAATTCATTCTCATCACTATGTCTAGTCACCTTTCCTTGCTTCTATTAGTTTTACGAGCCCCTAGATTGTGATTTTCATCCCACAAAGGTGGAAGCTAAAATTGTTAGGTATAGCATTGACCAAAGTCCCCATTTGTGAAATTGCATCAAGTTTCACTGAAGAATGTAAAGACAAACTAAAACTCAAAATGGAATAAGAAAGGGGGTTAAAAGGGAAGCAAATGATAGGGTTTTTTTGTAATGAATGGTCCAAGTTGTTATGCGAATGTTGTCTTCTTACATTCCCTCATGTGTAGAATTTCCTTATTTGATTTGGAAGAAACAAAATGGTGTTTCTTTTGATTATCTCATCTATGATAAGTAGTTTTATGATATGATGGCACTCTAATGGTGTCAACCTATCTATATATATATATATATATATATATATATATATTGAAAGATAGCTTAGGTGGAGATTAAACACCTCTAATAACCTCTATAAAGAATAATAGGTTTCACCACTAGGCTAGTAGACATGTGCATGAGTGTGGGAGGATTTGGCAAGAAATTGTCAACTCAGGGCTTAGCCATCTTTTAGGGGTTAAATATGTCATGGCCTTTTACTAATGGGTGGGAACTTGTGCAACAAATTGATGTTGATCTCGCTAAATCTACATGGACTGATCTGAAATGGGGGTTTGATAACTTGTTATGCTTACAAGAACCTCCCACTCAGCTTAACAAATAAATGATCTAGCTTATATATGACATTTGCAAATTAAATACTTAAAACAAGTGTATGTTTTATTTTAATTGTTTAAGTGCTTTAAATCCATTTATTACTATTGATATTAAACACATATAACAGCCATATAATGCAAGAAATAAACAACCGCACATAACAACAAATTTAATATAGGATTTCACCCGAATATCTTGGGCTATGTCTCCTTGAGCTTTTGTCATCTTGACTTGGCTCTTTGGGATTATGGAAAAGTTTCTTTTACAAGTTCCACACTTAACTCAAAAGGTTACTGAACTGAACCAGTGGACTTAGAATACCATCTATATCCCTGTCATGGCTGTCATCACTCTGCAAATAGATCTAAGCTCCCTTAGACTTGATTCCTTCAATCAATGCTCTGAGCTACCCTGAGCTTCTTGATGGAACTATCTCCTTCAAAATTCTTCAACTGTCACTAAAACCTCATTCACTGTCTCCATCATATATCAGACACCAAAATAGACTGATCATTTGCTCAAAATGAGCATTGCATTCCCAAACTAGGCATTCCTCCACGGTTGGCACTAGATTGCCTTAAACTTCCATGTAGCATCTCGGCCTTTAGAAGTCTCCAATTGCTTCTGAAATCCCTGCAATGGATTCAGAAGGCTCATTACAGTCAGGAATGACTATCGGTTCGCTAAGAACGAGTATTGGTAGCTCTTACAACTGCCTCCAACTCTTCATGGCTCTAAGCTCTAAAATCTCTATGAAGATGACTTCTTTAACTTCTCTAGACTATTCCATTGGCTTCAGAAGGCTCCAATTAGCTTAGCTAGCCTCTTGTTTCACTCTCTCTCCTTCTGGCTCTCTGGTCGAAAACTGCTCCTGTAATGCATTTAATCAATATCCCCCTAGGGATACTCCACCAAATTTGGTGAACTGCACCTAATTCCAATTAAACTTAGCATATCCACCTAAGTTTAGCCGCTCCACCATGCTGACTATTGGAGGTGAGCCGTTACCGTAACTGTTGGGCGCGCACATGAGGGCGGTATATCCCTGGCGATTAGGGATAATGTTGCAGTCGTATTAACCTTCAATCGTTGGGAAGGCATTACAATTGCAATACCTCTTTGATGTAGCAAAGCCGTATTTTTACACAAACTTATGGGTTATGGGCCCACATATACCAAATAGCAGAATCTCCACCATCGATCTATCTTGCGTGATCCAACGGCTATCGCGTCATCCACTCGCCAACTAGCCTGGACACTCCACCGTCGATATGACCCGTCCAATCGAACAGTTGTTGTGCAATCTCGCATGAATTTCTACACAACCAATATCAGATCAAGAGTGCGCGAGAAAAGTGGTTTTCTCGTGCTACATGTTGCACGCTAAGGTTAATCGCATGAAATTTAGGAATACCACTTACAGCTTTTTGTCCACGCGAGATACCATTTCCCACTTTCCGAATACTGCCCACGTGCTCAATACGAAACTTAAAGAAAAACGTTTAAGGAAAGGTTTAACGCTTAATCTTGGTCAAATGTCCAAAAATTATAGTTTACTAGACTTTTCAAATAGCGATAACTTCTTCATACAGTATCAGTTTTTCGAACTGTTCACAACCCCGGAATCAGGAAGACAAGATATATCCAGTTGCTCAAGTTCGACACTCTTTTGAACACTTTGAAATCTGAGCTATCACTAAGGTCCTAGATCAATACCTGATCATGGACCCTCCCAAAATGACCATGGATAACCTCCTACTATTACTAAAATCTTTTTTTAAGCGATATCTAATTGAAGTCTTACTTTATATTTATTTAAACTTTGATTTTATAAAAATTTGTTAAACAATTATGTCACTATGGGTTCTTTGTCCCAAGTTAATTCATTTTTTTTACTTTTTAGCTTTTGATATTAAAATTATACTTATTTTAGCTTAATTCAATTTTTTTTTCATTATTGACATTATGCTTATCACAGGTACATTCACAATCTAACTTTATATATTAAACTTTTACCCTATTTTAATACATTCACCATCCAAGTTTTTATATTAAACTTTAACACCATATTAATAATAAAAAAACTCTAATTCCATACATAGTAAAATAAATAAAAAAATTATTATTATAATAAATAAAAAAATCTAGTGAATTGGCACTCTTTCATCTCTATTGTCCACATACATTCCCAATAATATAGTTATAAGATAATAATCAACTAAATATATAATTATGTTTTTATTTGAAAAAAGTATTCTTTGACTTTGATTTTTTTTATATTAGATACTTCTAGACTAATTATCACCCGTCCAACACTTATGTATCTTATTGTGATGCAAAACATATATAAACAAATGCACAATTTAGAAATGTTTGGTATATAATCATACGGCTATATTAAACATTTTTCTATTTCATAATATGCGCAATTTAGAAATGTTTGGTATATAATCGTAAGCTTATATTAAACATCTCTCTATCTCATGATAGATGATTGTATTTTTACATATAATTATTGTAATTTGAACAGTTGAAAAATATCACAAATAAATATAAATTTTATTTTAATTACGTATAACATACATAAATGTTAAATTTTGATTATTTAAAAATGATTTAATTCAAAATTTAAATACCAATTATTTTCGATTTACATAATTATTTAAATTTAATATAATTAAAATTTTATAATTAATTATTTAAAATAATTTTAATTTTATAAATTCCAATTAAAATTTTGAATCGGCCAATTAAAAAAAACAAATTCTATATACACCATTCCCTTTCCATTTCCTTTCAAGTGCTTGATGGTGTACTGGGGATAACTCAATAATCATCCTTCTCTTCCCTCTCAATTTGAATAATATTGTAATTTGTATGGTTTAGTAAATAAATATAACAATTTTAATTTATAATCTATTTTTATTATAATTTTTTAGAATAAAATTTAATAAAAAATAAGTAATTTAAATTAGTAATTAGATATATACTTATGTGATGATGATGATGGTTAACGTCCACTGAGACCAAACTTTGGTCCATCGGACCTAAGAAACAAATTATTAGGTTTGTCGTCTTACAATTATTTTCAAGACCAAAATAAGCTTTCCACCCCCCATTAATAATTTTCTCAATGCTATAGTTCCAGTTGAGCTTGTGATGAATATCAATTCCTAGGTACTTATAAGAAGACACTGACACTTCCTCCAAGTTACTATTGTCATACATAAAATTAACTTAAGTGTCCTTCTTGAATTTGATAATCATAACTTTTCTTTTGTCAGTGTTAACAGTCATACCCATGGCAGAGCAGAATTCCTTAAGAAGTCTAAGTTGCTGGTGAGATGGGCACCTTGTATTCTAATTTAAATACAATAAGATTAATTTACTGTATATTAATTTTAATTTTAATTTGAGATTCTAATAAAATTTAAAATAATAAAATCAATTATTATAAAAAAAAATTAACTATATGTTAATAGTATATATTGAAAATGGCAAAACTTATCATTAGTAACGGTTAGAGTGTTATTTGAAATGCTATTGATATCAACGAGCTAACTCATTATTGTTATTCAAAGAAAACATGTGCTTCATATATATGAGGATGGTGCCATAGAATTCACTCCTACCACATGACATTTAGCCTTAGAATATTCTTTGAGTCTAAAGAAAATGAGTTCTAGCCACTCATAAATATTTAAAGCTTTAATTTATAGACAATTTCAACTTAAATAATATTTTTGATAGTCATTATTAATTTTTTTTCAATAAATTTATATGATTTTTAATAAATTTAACTTAATTTTACCCCTAAAATCAAATATTATCCAATAATAATTCAACTTTTTATAAAAAGTTGTAAAAGATAACTTATTCTTTATATATCAACTCTATCTTTAATTAACTTTATTGGTTAATAACATTAAAATTAATAAAATATATTATTGAATTTTGCATACTAGTTACTATTTAATTTAGGATAAATGAGCTAAATTTTATTTCGTATGTTTTTATGGTAAATTAAAGCAACGCTCCACCTAAAAATAACTAGGTTTAATTAAATTATGGCTCTCCCAAATGTGGCACCTTAAGAGACTATTCCAATTGAGGTTTCTCAAATCACCAAACGAATCTGGTGGTGTCTCTAGAAGGTTTGATTAACTTAGCACGGGAATTACCGGGAAGGTCGTAATGGTTAACCATCAACCCTACTGTCCCACGCCTATCTCTTTATCTGTGAGTCAATACGCGTGATATCTCTTTATCTGCGAGTCAATACGCGTGATATCTCTTTATCTGCGAGTCAATACGCGTGATATGGGCGGGTGGGGACTGCAACTTTATACCTAGAGCGGGTGGGGACTGCAACTTTATAGCTAGAAGAAAATTTAGGTATGTAACATGACAGAATGATGTGGGCGAGGTTTTCATCACCATCTTGTGCTGGCCGACCATCAACTCTACGGCTCCAAGCCTATCTCTTTATCTGTGGTTCAATGCGCGCCATATGAGTGGAGTCTGCAGCTTTGGGTGAGCGACGTGACATAATGATAAGCCTATCTCTTCATCTGTGCGTCAACTTCACATCGTGAAAAAGATTTGGGTGAACGAGTCGAAAGATTGAATGAGGAAAATGTAGAGAAGGTATATGGAGTGCAGTTTCACCACCATCCATCGAGAAAACAGCCTGAGAATAGACAGCACTACGGACAAGATGCCCTATCATTTATATCCCACCGGCACGGCTTTGATATCTTCGACGACCCCATTTTTTAGTCAAAACAACACCATTCTAAGAGAAAGGACGGTTTGATGTAAAATTAGCCGTGTTTTGAAACGTCAAAACACTGAACTTCTCCCTGCAGGGAAAACAAGGTTCAAAAACGAAAGTCGTCATCAATTACATATAAATTTAATTTTAGCTAATATATAATATTTTTTGAAACAAAATTTAATGAAAATAAATAATCAGTAAATTAGCCCTTATAAAATACACTGAGAATTTATTTTTAAAAAGTGAACAAGTGTAAATCAACTTTTCTAATAAATAAATTATTATAATTTATTTATTTATTATATTTTTTTTTAATATGGAAAAATCAGTTATTATTCATTTGTTAATCATTAGTGATAAAAAAGTGAATGTTATTGTGTTAATTTTAAATCAACCTTTCTTTTATTTTTATCTTTTATTATGATAAAAATAAAAAATAATGAGATAAATTTTATATATATATCTTGAAAGTAGAAAAATTTATTATTATTTATTTGTTAATTATTAAAAAAGATGTTATTGGGAATGTTATTATTGATGGGCATTTGTGAATGTGCATTAACTTATTATTGCTATATGAGAAAATATGTATCAATTAAAATAACATGATGATGATTCTAAAATTTGAAAAGTTCACTCCTATCACATGCCCTATTGATCTTGAGAAGTTATTTAAATTTCATGAAGGCACATTCTAGCCACTCATAAATTATTTTAGACCTTAATTTAGTTTAGGAAAATTTCAACTTAAATAATATTTTTGGTATTTATCATTAAAACTACATTAATAATTCATATATTTTTTAATAATTTTAACATAAACTCTAAATAAAATCAAACACTATCTTATAATACAAATTTGGTTATTCAAATTCAATATAGCAAAAATATTAAATTTTTAAATGGTTAAAAAATTCACAACAATTTTCATTTCCTAAATCCAATCTGAGTAAAATCGTACCTGCTTTAAATACCTTAATAATGATCCAAATGTTTCCTTCAAAATTCCTAATTTATTCATTTATTAGATAGATGTGATGATTTTAAATAATAAAAAATTCATTGATAAATTATTATTTTTATTTTAAATTTCAAAACAAAAATAATGAAGAATAAATAAATAATAAATATAAATTCAAATATTTTTATATTATCATTAAAAAATTATTTTAAAATAATTGAACCTTATTGTGTTAATTAACCTTAATTTTATTTATTATAAAAGTAAAAATAATAAAATAATGTATTCATTCATTATATGTTATCTATATATTTTTTTATTTTTAATAGTGAAAATTTTATTATTACTTATTGATTAATAATGAGAATTTTATTAAGGATGTTATTATTGATTGATATTATTGAATATGTATAAACTCATGATTGTAGGAATTTACAGGGTAAGTTCCTCAGAGAGAATACCAAAGGACATCGCTCACAAACACATCACATATCAATACACTAGTATTCTTGGCATGGTTAAAACCCTCAAAGAGGGAAATAGTCCACGACCTGAGCCAACGCGGCCACTTCAAGCAATTTATTAATAAAAGAAAGAAAAATTACATAAGCTTCTCTCATGAATGGTCACCCTACAAATGACCCTCCATGCTCTTTAAATAGAGATCATGGACCAATCGGGTGTTAATTCACGGATCAAGTGTCAGTAATACCGAGGAAAGAATGAATCATCGGATCACTTCATGTCTACAACATATCATGACCATCAGATTGTAAGTTACAAAAGTACATAGTAAAGAAACACACTTTACCTAACTCTACACTAGACCAAGTTATACTTAACTATTTCCTATGTGTCGGAATATCCTAACATCCCCCCTTAAGAACAACTTGGGATAGGATTGAAGGATGTACAAATATGACATAATAGGAGAAGGAAGGAGGAATTAGATCTTATCCCCCCTTAGTGACAACTTCCTGAACTCCAACCATAAATCAAAGTTTAGTAAACTTTGCCTCTGTGAGAGCCTTTGCAAAGATGTCTACAACCTGATCATCTATTGAACAATATTGCACTTCAAGAACATGGTCATGAATGAGCTTTCTGATGAAGTGCATGTGCACTTCAATTTGTTTGTTGCGCTGATGTTGGATTGGATCTTTTCATAGTTGAATGGAACTTCGATTATTACACCAAAGTGTAGTCAAATGTTGCTGTTGAAAGCCAAACACAGGGCTTCCTTACTAGCTTCTACAACGCCATGATACTCTACTTCCGCTGAAGGAAGAGAAATGAAACTTTGTTTCTTGCAAGCCCATGTAATAGGTCCAGAACTAAGAGTGAAGACATAACCAGCAGTAGACTTCTGATCATCAAGGTCACCAGCCCAATTAGAATCAGTGAAATCAACCAATAGAGGAGATGCTTTTGCACTGTAATGAATCCCAAACTGAACTGTACCTCGAACATAATGAAGTATTTTTTTAGCTGCTTTCCAATGACTTTCATGTGGGTTTTGCATAAACCGAGCAATAAGGCCAACAACAAAGGAAAGGTTAGGACAAGTATGGGTCAAATACAAAATTTTTCCTACAAGATGACAGTATAAGGTAGCATCAACTTCAGGGGAAGTACAAGTGACTAAATGTTTGGCTCCAAACTAAAAGGGAGAAAGGGCTAGCTTACAGTCTTCCATGTGAAAGTGGCATAGAAGATCACATGCATACTTTGAATGGGAAAGGGAAATACCTTCCTTGGATTGCAAGACTTGAAGACCAAGAAAATAATGCAAGTTTCCTAAGTTTGTCATTTCAAACATCTTTTTAAGGCTAGACTTCACATGTTTTATAAGGTTGGGATCACTACCAGTAAGGATAAGATCATCAACATAAAGAACAAGAATGATAAGAAACTTACCCACTTTCTTGGTGTAGACAATATTGTCAGAATGACACCTAGAAAAGCCAGTATCTAAAAGAAAGCTATCCATTTTGGCATACCAAGCCCGAGGGGCTTGCTTGAGACCATAAAGGGATTTCTTAAGCTGACATACAAGGCTGGAGTCTGTTTGTATATAGCCAAGAGGTTGTTCCATATAGATTTCTTCATGCAAGTCCCCATGCAAGAAGGCAGATTTAACATCCATCTGATGGACTTCCCATTTGAAAGAGGCGGCAAGGGAAAGAATAAGGTGAATAGAGTTCATTTTGGCAACATGGGAGAAGGTTTCAGTATAGTCAATGTCTTCAACTTGTGAAAAACCCATAGCAACAAGATGAGCTTCATTTTTATCAACTTTTCCATCTGGTCCAAACTTGGTTCTGTATACGCATTTGCATCTAACAAGTTTTTGTCCCTTTGGAAGAGGAACAAGATCCCATGTATCATTTTCCAATAATGAACGATACTCTTCATTCATAGCTGCAGCCCAATCTGAATGGCCTGAAGCCTCTGCAAAGGTGTCAGTATCATAATTCGATGAAGCTTGAGCTAGTAAAGAAGAGGCTCTATCTAACTGAGAACATGTACGTCGTTGATCTGTAGGATCACCTGCAAGAGCACCTACTACATCCCGAGTAGCATAGACCCATTTTGGAAGCTGAGGAGCTGAAGGAGGATCCTGAGAAGGTGGGCGAGGATTGTCATCCTCGCTGTCATCATCTGAAGAATAAATATTTTCAGAAGTAGAAGGGATAGAGGGAGGTGGCACATCCATCAAACTAGGCTCGTAGGCCGATATATTTTCACCAAATTTTACATCTCTTCTAATGATAACATTTTTGGATTTACGTGAAAGAAGTCTATATCCTTTGACATCTTCAGAATATCCAACAAAAATACATTTTTCACTCTTAGGTTATAAAGCTTTATGTTTCTCATCTGGAATATGGGCCCATGCTTCACTTCCAAAAACACGAAAGTGACTTACATCTAGTTTAATTGAGCTCTATGCTTCTTCTAGAGTGATATTATTTAAAACCTTACTAGAAGTGTGATTTTCTATGTAATTTGCACAGTTAATGTAGAAATTCTGACTGTAGAATAACCTGATAATGCAATATAACCAAAGCAAAATACTTTAGCCTACTTCTACAATCAATTTGTAGAAGCTTAAAAGATTTGAGCAAGATCAAGATGAACACATATAACCAGAAGAAGAATCAATGCACATGAAACACAGAAGAATACTCAGGGGAAAGCCTCAGCTAAAAACCCCACTATCTGTATTATCATACAAGTTGGAAATATCTCAGAATTACACCAAGCCTTAGCTCTCACAGCTAGCCAGCTCTCAGTACAATCCTCACAAATGCTCACAGGAAAAATAGACTTCTCATAAGCCTTCTCCTCTGCCCTCCAAGCTCCTATTTCCTTGCGCAGTTTCTCCTGGGTGATCCTCCTATTACCAAGTGGAACACTGATCACTCACATTGATCTCACACCCTGTAAAACTGCGCAATCCTCAAGGAATGAATTCCTTCTGCATGCATGAGTTTTGTTTATAGGAAAACACATGCAATTGATAGTACATTGTCCATGTCTTTAATCTCAACTGGGTCTTTCTCAGAATAGACATGCATGAGTTAATGATGAGAGAATCTTCAGTTATCTAGAGTACACTAGTTGAGTGCATGCATGCATCAACTGACTGATAACTCACAATTAGTTCCTCAAACAGTTTGGAACTAATTTAACTGGACTTAACTCAGTAAACTGAGCTAAATAATTACAACTCAATATTATCTCCTTAATTAAGGGATATTCTCCTTAATTTAATGGATAATTGTTGCATGACTTCAGAAAGACTTCTAACTTGAATTTCTCCAACTAATTAACTGAAGATGAATTAATTAATCATTTTTCAAGCAACTGGTGAGACTAAATTCGAATTTTAATTCACAATTTTAATTCAAGGACAAATTAAAATTGGAATATTCTTGTTTCCACATTTCAACACTCTCTCTAAAAAAGAAATGGATTATCTTCCACCCTGATCCTGTCTCTATGGAACTAAAATTTACACTTTGGCAATGCCTTTGTCAAAATGTCAGCATCTTGCTCCTCTGTCGAAATATACTGCAGCAACATGATCCTCCTTGCTACACAGTCTCTGAGATGATGGTACCAGATATCGATGTGCTTGGACCTATCATGAAATACTGGATTCTCAAAGAGTTTGATACAACTTTGATTATCACAATAGATCACAGTTGGATCCATTGTATAATCAAACAAACCAACTAGGATTTTCCTCATCCAGATGGCCTCACATGCTGCCTAACTTGCAGCTATGTATTCAGCCTTTTTCGAGCTGACTGTAATGGACCTCTATTTCCTATTGTATCAAGAAACTGCAGCTGACCCAAGGTTGAAAATCCCTGCTGATGTGCTCTTTCGATCTGATGGACTCCCTGCCCAATCTACATCAGTAAATCCCAGTAGCTTCACTCCCTCTGTCCGTCTGTACCATAATCCATACTGAGATGTGCCTCTGAGGTATCTCAATACATGCTTTTCCGCCTTCCAAAACATCTAGGTAGGCTAAACCATCGCTTGACTCAGTTGGTTCACCGCATAGCACAAATCTGGTCATGTGTTCACTAAGTACATTAGTGAACCCACAAGATGCCTGTACACAGTAGCCTCTACTACTTCTCTTGAAGTAGCATCCTCCTTCCTCCAGTTACCTGTTAGAGGAGTTTGCATGGGCTTGCACTTCTCTACGTGGAATCTCCTGAGTATCTCGTTGGCATACTTGCCCTGTGCAGGTTTTAACCCCGTACACAAATTACTTGCATACGAATTCTAAAACACAAAAAATAAATAATGTGAGGGCATAACACATAAAACACATATACACAGAGATTTTCCCTTAGATCCCAAAACCCAGACTACCAGCTTGATTTTTCATTATGTTCCTTTTAATGTTACAATACATATTTATACATGTCGATGCATCCAATACCATGGAGCGAAAACCATCATGTCCAAAACCATGTGCGAAAATCATGTACAAAACCATAGGTAGGTCCAGCCAACCTAATATAGGGTCCAAAAACAAAATTTTCTCGGGCGTTGCCCGGACCCCATAGAGTTGGGTTACCTGTACCCCTCAAACCCCATGTGACCCACCCGCTATGCAATCAATGCAATGAAGGGGGGGCTCCACCCCCCCTCTAACCCTCGGTTAACTACGTGGGCTAGTCGTGGAAAGAATATAACACAATCCAACATTCTCCCACTTGTTTTTTTCTTTCCACATGGGGCCACAAGAGAGCTTAGTCATTTATTCAGCCCAACAACACCCATTGTTTCTCTACACAAAGAGAACTTCTCAGAGCTCACAGATTTTGTCAATGCATCTACAGTATTCTTCAAAGTGTTCACCTTACCAGCAACACCTTTTTGTCTTCTATCATATCCCTCACAAAGTGATACTGAACATCAATGTGATTTGCCTTTGAATGATATGCAGGGTTCTTTGCCAAGAAAATTTCACTTTGGTTGTCATAGTCTATCCTTATAGCTCCCTGTACTAACCCCATACTTGAACACAATCTCTACAACCAAATTGCTTCCTTGCAGACTACTTCCTTGCTTGCATGAGTGGCTGCCATGTATTTTGCCTCTGTAGTTGATAGTGCCACTACAGATTGTTTCTTACTCATCCAACTGACTGCACCTTCAAATAGGTTAAACACATACCCACTTGTAGATCTTCTCTGATCTAGATCTCCAGCCCAATCTGCATCAACAAAGCCACAAATATCCAACACTCTATCCAATCCTAGTCTTTCTTGGTAGCACAAACCATAATCACTAGTGCCACGCAAATACCTGAAAACTCGCTTGTTGTCCAATGCTCCTTCCTTGGTTTTGACATAAACCTGCTCAATACTCCCACTGCATGTGCAATGTCTGGTCTAGTACAGACCATTGCATACATCAGGCTACCGACTGCACTTGCATATGGAACATGGGACATGTCCTCTTCCTCTTCTTGTGTCTTGAGACACTGTTCAGTATATAACCCACACCTACAGGAATAGGAACCTTCACCAGTTTACTATCCTGCATATTAAACCTCTGCAGTATTGTCTCGACATACTTCCTCTGGTTTAACAAGAGCTTCCTCTTTTCCCAGTCTCTTTTAATTTCCATGCCCAAAATATAGTTTGCAGCACCAAGATCTTTCATGTTGAATTTGGAGGACAATTGGGTCTTTAAATCCTGGATAATTTCATTGTCATTTCCAACCAGCAACATATCATCCGCATAAAAGACCAGATACATAACACGGTCACCAATTAAATTAGAATACACACAGTGATATGCTTTTCTTTTGGTGAAGCCAAGTCCCCGTATAAATGTATCAAATTTTTGATACCACATCCTTGGTGACTGTTTTAACCCATACAGAGACTTCTTTAACTTGCATACCATTTCTTTCTTACCCTTCACCGCAAAACCTTCAGGTTGCTATTGGCATTATGATTCTGGTATGGCTCTATGTTACAGATGTTGTACTTGATGGCAACACCCTCAAGTGGCAAAGGCTCTCAAAATGGTGAAAATTAAGAAGTACGCAGGAGCATAGTTCAAAAGGTGCGTACCTGCAGGTATGCCATGAAGGGACTGCGTCCGCACACGCAGGTCACTCGTTCAGAAGGTGCGTACCCCCAGTTTCACTTACTTCAAGGCAGAGAAGCGCGTTCACGTGGGGTTTCCTATGTCTGGGCCGTGGTATTTAGCCCGCCGTTCTTGATTCTATGGTTTTGGCCCGTGGTATTATTTTATATTATTATTATTATTGAGCCCCATGTTTTTGGGCCCCTTGTATTGGTTATCTATGGTATTGATCCATGATTTTAGGAGGAGCTTGCCTATATAAAGCAAAGGAGATCACTTGGCTAAGTATCTTTGCAAAATTGAATATCTTGAGATCTGAAATATTGGGTTATTTTTAAAAAGCTTGATCTATATGAAAGTGAAGTTGAAAGCAAATCTGTGAAGGGTGATCTCTCGAGCGCATGATCAGATCTAGGCATCTGACTAACTGTAGCACACTGGTGAACTACCAATACGGCCCTAATCAGAAGTACGCAGGTGATTAACGGTGCAAGTGCGTGGGTACGCAGAGGAGAAACAGGAGAGCTGCGTGGGTACACAGAGCAGAAGAAGAGGCGCTGCGTGGGTACGCAAAGCAGAAGAAGGAGAACTGCGTGGGTACGCAGAGCGACAGAGGTTCAGGTGCGTACGCACAGTAAAAGTACGCGACGCGATAGTCTTTCTGAGTGCATGGCTACAGTAGCAGTACGTGGCGCGATAGTGTCTCTGGGTGCGTACTGTACGCAGCGCGATAGAAGAAGCAGTGCGTGGGCACGCGGTGCAACAGAAGGCTCTCTGCAGGTATACGCAGGGAAGCAGAAGGTGAAGTGCGTAGCGACGCAGGCCACAGAAAAGAAAACTGCGTATCTGTCTTAAGATCTTCTGTTGACTGAATTTTTCTTGTTGATTAGGTGTTCTGGGTTTAGTTCTGTTATTGTTGATCTGGTTACTGCAGTTGATTTACATGATCATTTGATGTTTATGGATCCAGTTTGAAAATTCATGAAAAGTGGTCCTTGTAAGAAAAGAAGTAGGGGGTTGTAGCTCCCTTCCAGGAGAGAGTGGAAAACGAGAGAGAGTAGTATCTCTCTGCAGGTTGCAGCCTGCGTACTGGTAAAGGACTGCACTAGTACAAAACCATTGTAAAAGGAGTTTCTAATTTGAAAGAAGATAGAGACATATTGCAGCAGGTGGTTTTCACCCACGTTGGGTTTCCACCTTATATCTGGTGTTCTTTGGTGTGACTATTTGTTTTTCTTATTCATTATTTTATGGTACTGATATGCAAAAATAATTCAAAGTGTAAATAAGGAAGATTTGTTAAAAGAACTTGATAATACTGATTCACCCCCCCTCCCCTCTCAGTATTATTTCCAACAATTGGTATCAGAGCAGGTCCTTCAGAGAAGCTTGATCGCTTGAAGGAAGTTCATTCATCATGAGCAACTACGAGAGGGAAGCATCAATCAGGCCACCAATTTTTGATGGGACAAACTTCAATTATTGGAAGGTAAGAGTTACTGCCTATCTTCAATCTCTTGGTACAGAAGTTTGGGATATCATAGATACAGGCTACACTTTTCCTTCAGCTACCCCTACAGATGTGGTCGAGAAGAAGAAATATGAAACAAATGCTAAAGCAGTCAATACTCTGCTAGGATTCTTATCTCAAACAGAATTCGTGAAGGTTATGCAATATAAATCTGCAAAAGAAATATGGGACAAGATTGTCTTGAGCTACAAAGGAGATGAACAGGTAAAGCGTGCTAAACTTCAAACCCTCAGGATTCAATATGAGAATCTCAGAATGTATAATGATGAAAGTGTGGCTAACTATTTTCTTCAGGTAGATGAGATTGTTAATTGCATGAAAAACTTGGGTGAAGAAATAAAAGAGGCTATTGTGGTTGAAAAAGTTCTAAGATCATTGTCCCCCAAGTTTGAATCTAAAGTGTCTGCAATAGAAGAAAAGGAAAATCTACAAATTCTTACTATGTCTCAGCTACACGGAATTCTAACTGCTTATGAAATGAGAAAGGGAGGTCCATCAGACAGAAGAGAAGCTGCTTTCAAGGCTTCAGGCAAAGGAGATTATTATTATGAAGCAAGTCACGTGCCAGAAGAAGAAGAAGAAGAATCAAATTTTGTCAGAAATCTTCAAAGGGGTTCTGGAAGGTTCAGAGGTAAGTTACCTTTTAAATTCTTTGCTTGTGGAAGAGTAGGTCATTATGCTGCAAAATGTCCTTATAAGGATAAAGGAAAGGAACCTGCTAGATGGAACAAGAAACAAAGTGCAAATAAGAAAAGCTACTACACTCATGAAGATAGTGATGGTCTATCAAATAGCGATGAAGATGAACGAGGTAATGACTATAAACTGTTAATGGCATTTGAAGATGATGATTATATGGATGCTATAGATGTGGATAGCCTTTATGAAGAAATTACTAGACTCAAGAGATGTATAGAAGAAAAGAATATGATCATTGATACTCTACAATTTCAAATTGATGAAAAGGAAAAACATCTTGAAAAATTAGAAGGTGAAATTGTTGGTCTTAGAAAAGAGATTGAGAAAACAAAAGCTATTAATCTTAAGTTTGTCAAAGGATCTGAAACCTTGGATGAGATTATCAATATACATCGTTCTCCACTAAACAAGACAGGTCTGGGCTATAATGGAGAAACTTCTCAAGCATCCACCTCAAAAAGTTATCTTGATGCAGCAAGAAGGGATGAGCAGAAGCACAATGGAGACCATCAGGTAAAGCAGGGATGAATTGAAAACAGAGACTATCAGGGGCAATCCATCTTAAGGGTGAACAAAAGCTACAACCAGCCACAGGTAAAATCTTCTCAATTTGGTTCAAGAATGGTTGACAATAGAAATTACAATCATTTGGCCGGTAGATTTGATAACTGCAGAAGTTTCTTCAATGGACAATGTTTTCCTTGCCATAACTTTGGTCACAAAGCAGCTAAGTGTGTTGCATATAAAACAATCATGACTAGAGAAGCTCAAAAACAAAGAAGTATGACCGGGATTACAAAAAGGACCTATAACAACTTTTCGGCCCTTGAAAATGAGGTTGAATGTTCTATTTGCAATAACTTTGGTCATGAAGATTCTGAATGCAGGAGTAAGTTTCAGCAGACAAAAGAACAAGCCTCAAGCACCAAAACATGGAGAATAAAGGAACCATAAACAGAAAGATGTGGGATAGCATTTTATGCAGAGGGACAGGAAAATCTATGGTACATTGACAGTGGATGTTCGAAGCATATGACAGGTGATAAAGAAAAACTTGAGTCATATTCTGCTCTAGAAAAGGGAAAGAAAGTTTCTTTTGGAAATGATACTCCTGCAACTATAAAAGGAAAAGGCATTGCTCAGTTAAAAGAAAAGGTCAAGGCTGGAAATGTTTTGTATGTTGATGGATTGAAACATAATCTTCTAAGTGTTAGCCAGATGTGTGATCAAGGAACCGAGGTAATATTTAGAACAAATGGATGTCTTGTTCGTGATCTTGATACAGGTAAAACGGTAATCAAAGGTAAAAGAATTCCAAATAATCTATACATATTTGAAGAAGGACAACAACAATGCTATCTAAGCAAGGATGATGAACACTGGTTATGGCATCGGAGGTTGGGGCATCTAAGCTTTTCACAAATAAGGAAAGCATGCAGATATCAGGCAGTTCGCGATCTTCTAGATATCAAAATTCCAGACAACACCATATGCAAATCATGTCAGTTTGGAAAGCAAACTAGAAATAACTTTCCAGAGAAGGAAGGATCAGCTAGCATGCCTCTTGAGCTAGTTCATACAGATACATGTGGTCCATTCAGGAAAAGGACACCTCGAGGAGAAGAATACTTGATATTATTCATTGACGATTTCTCCAGGTTTGTCTGGTTAGGACTTATGAAGCACAAAGATGAAGCATTCGAAAAATTCAAATCTTTCAAAGCCTTGGTTGAAAATGAATCAGGATACAAAATCAAGTTCCTCAGATCCGACAGAGGTGGGGAGTTTACCTCAAATGAATTTTTCGATTTCTGTGAAGAACATGGGATAAGAAGAGAATTCTCTACAGCTAGAACTCCTCAGCAAAATGGAGTTGTGGAAAGAATGAACAGAACAATCCAACAAATGGCTCGTGCTATGCTTGATGAGTCAGGAACTCCTGCAACTTTCTGGGGTGAAGCTGCACATGCTGCGGTTGTTATTCTCAACAAAACAAATGTCCGAGTGAACAGCACTCAAACTCCTCATGAGCTCTGGTGTGGTGAGACTCCTTCGGTAAAGCACTTCAAAATCTTTGGGAGCAAATGTTATATTAAGAATACTGATGAGCAACTTGGCAAACTTGAACCTAGAGCAGATGAAGGCATTCTTCTTGGTTATTCTCCACATAGCAAAGCATACAAGTGCTACAATAAAAGACTTGGCAGAATTGTTTACAGCATTGATGTAGTGGTTGATGAGAAGGGATACATTCCTAGGCAAGTACATCATGAAGACATCGAAGAAGATGAAGGCTACCCTCAAAGACAGAATGATGAAGAAGAAGGACCTCAAGAAGAACCAAAGGAGGAGACAAGAATAGAAGAGAAGACTCCATCCAGATATGTTCAGAAGAATCATCCAGAATCTCAGATTGTGGGGCAAAAAGAAGCAGGTGTGCAAACAAGAAGAACAATTGCAGAAGCTTCAAGCTATTTGGGATTTCTCTCTTCCACTGAACTGCAAAATGTAAAAGAAGCATGCAAGGATGAGTGTTGGGTTAAGGCAATGGATGAAGAACTTGAGCAGATCAAAAAGAACAACACTTGGGAGCAGGTTCCTAGACCAATGGATAAGAATGTTATCGGAACAAAATGGGTCTTCAAAAATAAATTGAATGAAAATGGAGAAGTAATTAGAAACAAGGCTAGACTTGTTTGTAAAGGGTATGCGCAGTAAGAAGGAATAGATTTTGAAGAAACCTTTGCTCCTGTTGCAAGACTTGAGGCCATCCGAATGTTCCTTGCTCTCTCAAGTTTTCAAAACTTCAAAGTATTTCAAATGGACGTGAAATCAGCCTTTCTGAATGGAGACTTGGAAGAAGAAGTATACATTGAGCAGCTATATGGGTTCATTCTTGGAAATGATCCAAATCTTGTATGCAGATTGAAAAAGGCTCTCTATGGTCTCAAACAAGCTCCAAGGGCTTGGTACTATCGTTTGGACAAATATCTTCATCAACAAGGTTTTTCAAAAGGATCAGCAGATAGCAATCTTTATATAAAAGTTGAAAATGACAAATTACTAATACTTGTTGTGTATGTAGATGAAATTATCTTTGGCAGCAATGAAGAAGCTATGAGTCAAAGCTTTGCCTTGGTGATGCAGAAAGAATTCGAAATGTCCTTGCTGGGAGAATTGACATATTTTCTTGGTTTGCAAATCCAACAAAAAGAAGGAGGAATCTTTTTGTCTCAAACCAAGTATCTCAAACAGATTTTGAAGAAATATGGCATGGAAGATGCAAAACCAGTATGTACACCCATGGTCATAGGATGAAGCCTCAGTGCAAATGATGAATCTGCAGCAGTGCATCAACCAACCTACAGATCTATGATTGGAAGTTTACTTTATTTGACAGGTACCCGACCGGACATCATGCATGCAGTTGGAATAGTTGGAAGATTTCAGGCAAATCCGAAGGAGACTCATCTTCAGGCAGTGAAGAGAATTTTCAAATATCTTCAAGGGACTCAAAATTATGGCTTATGGTATCCTAGAGATACAGATCTCACACTTCATGCTTATACAGATGCAGATTGGGCCGGAAGCGTGGATGACAGGAAAAGCACAAGTGATGGTGCATTCTTTATGGGTTCCAGACTAGTATCTTGGTTCAGCAAGAAACAGAGTTCGATTGCCTTGTCTACAGCTGAAGCAGAATATGTTGCTGCTGCATCTTGCTACACTCAACTCCTTTGGATGATGCAGACTTTGTAGGATTTTCAAATCACTTGTGCACCACCTATCCCCATCTTATGTGATAACACAAGTGCAATCAGCATCTCAAAGAATCCTGTCATGCATTCAAAAACCAAACACATACCAATCAAGTATCATTTTCTCCGGGAACAAGTGCTTGAACAGAAGGTCAAGTTGGAGTATGTTTCTTCTAAGGAACAAGTTGCTGATATACTCACCAAACCATTGCCCAGGGAGACTTTTGAATACCTCAGGCAAAAGCTGGGGGTTGTTGATGCATCATCTTATTGTTGAAACTCTTCTGATTGATGGTTGTACGCATGGTTCATCTGGGGTATATGCGTACATATGCTGGGTTGCAGATTGGTTGAAGATTGAATGGCACAGGTTCAGGGGGAGCATATAATGCATTGTTGGCATTATGGAGGATGTACAGAAGGAGATCATGGATGCTGGTCTGAATATAGCTGCAATATGTCTCTATCTCTTTTATGGTGTTTGGTGGATTATGGTTCTTCTTTGTAGATCTGGTTCATATTCAGGGGGAGCATGTTCTTAGGGGGAGCATAACCCTTTGCCCTTGATGTCAAAGGGGGAGAATGAAGTTGAAGATTTTGAAGATTTTGAGGTTGCCATCAAGTCCAAAGGGGGAGATTGTTGGCATTATGATTCTGGTATGGCTCTATGTTACAGATGTTGTACTTGATGGCAACACCCTCAAGTGGCAAAGGCTCTCAAAATGGTGAAAATTAAGAAGTACGCAGGAGCATAGTTCAAAAGGTGCATACCCGCAGGTACGCCGTGAAGGGACTGCGTCCGCACACGCAAGTCACTCGTTCAGAAGGTGCGTACCCCCAGTTTCACTTACTTCAAGGCAGAGAAGCGCGTTCACGTGGGGTTTCCTATGTCTGGGCCGTGGTATTTAGCCCGCCGTTCTTGATTCTATGGTTTTGGCCCGTGGTATTATTTTATATTATTATTATTATTGAGCCCCATGTTTTTGGGCCCCTTGTATTGGTTATCTATGGTATTGATCCATGATTTTAGGAGGAGCTTGCCTATATAAAGCAAAGGAGATCACTTGGCTAAGTATCTTTGCAAAATTGAATATCTTGAGATCTGAAATATTGGGTTATTATTTTAAAAAGCTTGATTTATATGAAAGTGAAGTTGAAAGCGAATCTGTGAAGGGTGATCTCTCGAGCGCATGATCAGATCTAGGCATCTGACTAACTGTAGCACACTGGTGAACTACCAATATGGCCCTAATTAGAGGTACGCAGGTGATTAACGGTGCAAGTGCGTGGGTACGCAGAGGAGAAATAGGAGAGCTGCATGGGTACGTAGAGCAGAAGAAGAGGCGCTGCGTGGGTACACAGAGCAGAAGAAGGAGAACTGCATGGGTACGCAGAGCGACAGAGGTTCAGGTGCATAAGCACAGTAAAAGTACGCGGCGCGATAGTCTTTCTGAGTGCGTGGCTACAGTGGCTGTACGCGGCGCGATAGTGTCTCTGGGTGCGTACAGTACGCAGCGCGACAAAAGAAGCAGTGCGTGGGCACGCGATGCAGCAGAAGGCTCTCTGCGGGTATACGCAGGGAAGCAGAAGGTGAAGTGCGTAGCGACGTAGGCCAGAGAAAAGAAAACTGCGTATCTGTCTTAAGATCTTCTGTTGACTGAATTTTTCTTGTTGATAAGGTGTTCTGGGTTTAGTTCTGTTATTGTTGATCTGGTTACTGCAGTTGATTTACATGATCATTTGATGTTTATGGATCCAGTTTGAAAATTCATGAAAAGTGGTCCTTGTAAGAAAAGAAGTAAGGGGTTGTAGCTCCCTTCCAGGAGAGAGTGGAAAACGAGAGAGAGTAGTAGCTCTCTGCAGGTTGCAGCCTGCGTACTGGTAAAGGACTGCACCAGTACAAAACCATTGTAAAAGGAGTTTCTAATTTGAAAGAAGATAGAGACATATTGCAGCAGGTGGTTTTCACCCACATTGGGTTTCCACCTTATATCTGGTGTTCTTTGGTGTGACTATCTATTTTTCTTGTTCATTATTTTATGGTACTGATATGCAAAAATAATTCAAAGTGTAAATAAGGAAGATTTGTTAAAAGAACTTGATAATACTGATTCACCCCCCCTCTCAGTATTATTTCCAACAGTTGCTTCATGTAGATCTCCTCTTCCAGATCCCCTTGAAGAAATGTTGTCTTCACATCCATCTGTTCTACCTCAAAATCAAAAGCAGAAGCAACATATAAAAGTAATATAATAGAAGCTACCTTGGTAACAAGAGAAAAAATATCACCAAAATCAATTCCTGGCACCTGGGAATAACCTTTTGCTACCAACCAATCTTTTTATTTCTCCACCTTTCCTTCTACATTTGTCTTCTTCTTGAACACCCATTTGTTGCCAATGGATTTCCTTCCAGTGGAAAACTCCACGAGATCCCAAGCCTCATTTTTGTGCAAAGATGCAATTTCATCAACCATGGCCTCTTTCTAGAGTTTTCCATCCTCTGAATCTACTGCTTTCTTCACAGTTATGGGATCATCATCAATAACAAATAAAGCAAAATTTGAACAGAAAGCAGATGGACTATACCTTTCCAGTTGCCTTCTTTCTCGAACTGATCTTCTCACACTTGGAGTTTGTGGCTCTTCATCTTCTGATTCCTCCTCTGCTATAGAGTCTGATTCTTCCTCCTTAAGCTTAAACTCTATCTTCTCAGGTTCCTTTGGTTGGACTTCATGTTTAATAACATATTTCACCTCTCTGAACACCACTTCTTGATTGTACACAACCTTTCTTGTTACTGGGTTCCAAAGCTTATAACCCTTTAAACCATCCTTATACCCAATAAAGATGCACTTTTCAGATTTACTATCCAACATGGTTCTTTTCTCCTTTGGAACATGTACATATGCATCACATCCAAATACCTTTAGATGTGAAAGAGAGGGTTTCTTACCATTCCATGCCTCTTGTGGAGTCTTATCCTCCAACGCTGATGAAAGTGATCTGTTGATTAGCTAACATGTTGTCTCTATTGCTTCTGCCTAGAATTCCTGTCCTAACCTGGCACCACTGAGCATGCTTCTTGCCCTTTCCATCAACATCTTGTTCATTCTTTCTACAACTCCATTTTGCTCAGGTGTGTATGGAGTAGTCTTCTGCCGTGCTATACCACACTTCTTACAGAATTCTTAAAATTCCTTGCTGCAAAACTCTCCACCGTTATCTGTCCTCAACACCTTTATCTTCTTCTCTGTCTAGTTTTCTGCTAGAGCCTTAAATTCTTTAAACCTGTAAAAGACTTTAGATTTCTTCTTACGGAAATATATCCATGTATTCCTTGAGAAGTCATCTATAAATGATACATAGTACACAGACTTACCCAGTGATGGAACCTTCACAGGTCCAAACACATCACTGTGCACAAGTTCTAATATATGTTTCGCCCTCTTACCACCAGAGGGGAAACTCTCCTAATTTTGCTTCCCATATACACAATTTTCACAGAAATCAAAATCAAGAGAGCTATTACTCATACCTTCTACCATACCTTTACCATGAAGTATTCGAAGGCCCTTCTCTCTAATATGTCCAAGCCTTTGATGCCACAACATGGTCTTCTCTCTAGAGACCACTATATTTTCTACTCCACTTTCAAGAACCACAGAACTATTGCACCCATCAATAATAGTGCTACCTTGTAGCTTGTATAGAGTTCCAATTCGAACTCCCCACATCAATACCGGTGCCCCTCAAACCATCTTGCAGGTATCCTTATCGAACACTGTTTTTACACCTGCATCATCCAGCTTGCTTACAAAAATCAGATTTCTGGCTAATGCGGAACTATGCAGAACACCCGGAAGTGTTCTAACCCTTCCACCTTGCAACTTCAACTTTACTTTTCTGTGACCAATGATTCTAGCCTTCTTGTCATCCGCTAAGAATACATTACCACCATCATATTTCTCATACTTGAAGAACCACTCTCTATGGGGAGTGAAGTGAAAGGATGCACCTGAGTCAATCAACCATGCCTCATGATCTACATGTGTACTTGAAGAAGCCAAGTACACATCCCCACCTTCATCTGTGGTGGTTTTCGCCTCTGCAGAAGGAGCATCATCAGATCCCTTTCCTTTATCAGGAGCTTTAGATTTACAATCCCTTTTGTAGTGCCCTTCCTTTCCGCATTTCTAGCACGCCACCTTTACAGGTTTTCCTGGAGATTTAGATCTCCCTCTAGATTTATATCTCCCACTTGATGACTTATTTTTGTTTCTATTCTAGGATCGTCCTTGTATAGACAAGGAATCACCATTCTGGCTCTCCATATTTTTCCGTTTCATCTCCTCTGTCAGCAAAGATGAGACTATTTCATCAAACTGCAAGGCACTTGTATTGCTACCTATTGTAATAACCAAAATATCCCATGAATCTGGTAGATAACGAAACAAACTGATGCACTTATCTTCATATGAAATTTTAATATCAACAGATAATAACTAACTTACCACAGTATTAAATGCGTTCATATGCTCTGTCACCGAGTCTCCATCTTTCATCCTCAGGTTATACAGCTTTTTCCACAGGAACAGTTTATTCACCAGAGACTTAGATTGGTACAAATTCCCTAACCTGTCCCACAAAGCCTTTGCCGTAGCTTCCCCTGATACATTCAGCAATATGAATCTGAGACACACAATCGTATTGTGCTCTTTGCCTTTCGATCCAACTTCTTCCGTTCTTCATCGGACACTCTTGTTGGTTTACTACCAGGATCTACCATGATCCACTGATCTTTATCCACCAACAGATCCTCCATCTTGAGTTTCCACAACTCAAAACTCTGACCATTAAATTTCTCGATCTCTATCTTTCCATTGCTGGCCATCTTCTTTCACCATCAGAATCGATCTCGTAGATCTCCCACTGAGCAGGGTCTACCACAGGCCCGAGCGAAACCCCTCAGCAACAAAAGCGTCCCCTTGAAGCCAAAACAACTCCGATACCAAATGTAGGTTTTAATCCCATACAGAAATTATATGCATACAAATTATAAAACACAGAAAATAAATAATGCGAGAACATAACACATAAAACACATATACATAGATATTTTCCCCTGGATCCCAAAACCGGGACTACCAACTTGATTTTTCATTATGTTCCTTTCAATGTTACAATACATATTTATACAAGCTAAAGCATCCAATACCATGGACCGAAAACCATCACGTCCAAAACCATGGACCGAAAACCATCACGTCAAAACCATGTGCGAAAATCATGCACAAAATCATAGGTAGGTCCACCCAACCTAATATAGGGTCCAAAAAAAATATTTTCCAGGGCACTTGCACCCCTCGAACCCCCTGTGACCCCCCTACTACGTAATTAGTGCAACGAAGGGGGGGCCCTTTAACACCCAGTTAACTACGTGGGCTAGTCATGGAAAGAATACAACACAACCCAACACGCTGAGACACAAACAACTCCCCATCCTTCTGCCACACTTCCATGCCAAGGAAGTAATGCATGAGACCCATGTCTTTCATCTCAAATTCTCTTGCAAGGTCCTCCTTACAAGACATGATCAACTGATCATCACCTTTCAATATGAGATCATCAACATAAAGTACAATGATCACGACTTACCTTTCACCATGATATGGTACAAGTTCGCATCCGCTTCATTCTCTGTGAAGCCCAACCCGATGAAATAGTTGTCTATCCTAGTGTACCAAGCACGAGGTGCTTGCTTCAGCCCTTACAAAGCTCTCTTGAGTCGGCACACATGCGACTCACGATCGAAGGTCTCAAAAAATTCTGGCTGCTCTATGTACACTTCTTCCTCAATCTTGCCATTGAGGAATGCAGTCTTCACATCCATCTGATGGATCTTCCAACCCATCTGTGCTAATAGTGCCAACATCGATTTGATAGATGAGTATCTTGCGACAGGAGCAAAAGTCTCATCATAGTCAATCCCCTCGACCTGTGAAAAACCATGGGAAACAAATCTTGCCTTATTCTTCTACACACTACCATCAGTAGCTTGCTTTACCTTGTAAAGCCAATGAGAACTCACAACTGACTTGTTCTCCGGTCTTAGAACCACGTCCCAAACACTGTTACGAACTATGGAGTCATACTCCTCCACCATAGCATCAATCCAAATTGGCTGCTGCACTGCTTCCTCAAAGGAAGATGGCTCGGTCTCAACACATTCCCCAACAAGGTCCATGCATCAGGTGTACCTCTTAGGTGACCTCCTCTGTCTTTGCTAAGAAGATGGTTCTCCCACATTCTCTCTCTCATCCGTCAACAATCTGCTAGCTTCTCTTGTGCGCTTCCGTCCATCTCTAGAAGACTCTGCTTGAGTGAATGTCTCCACTCCTAGAACCTCTGCATGCGGCTGCTCCGCATCGGTCTAAGGCTCCTCCTCCTTAGGAACCAATAGTTCCTCCACAGCCTGTAGTTGGAGCTCCCTCTCAAGGGAAACTCGCATGGCCTTCTGCTCATCAAACTTGAGATCTCTGCGAACCACTGTCCTGCGACTGGTAGGCAGATACACCCGATAGTTGTGGGGTGTATTAGTGTACCCCACAAGTATCCCCAACTCTGTTGTTGACTCAATCTTCTTCCATGCATCCTTTGTCACATGGAAATATACCAATGAGCCAAAGATCCTCAAGTGACCCACATCTGGTCTCTTATTGGAGAAAGCTTCCTCTTATGTCTTCATCCCAAGTATGCGCTGCGGTCTTCTATTCTAGAAATAGACTGTTATGTTGCATGCTTCATCCCACAAGTGAAGTGGTAGGGCTTGTTCATGCAGCATTGCGCATGCTGCCCATATAATAGTTCTGTTCTTCCTCTTGTCCACCCCATTTTTCTGTAGGTTATGAGGTGCCGTCAACTCTCGTTTAATTCCTTCCGCTGTGCAGAAGTCCTTAAACTCTTGAGAGACATATTCTCCATCATTGTCGCTTCTCAAGGCCTTGATCTTCATCCCTGACTCTTTCTCGACCAAAGCTTTGAACTCACAAAACTTGGTGAAGGTTTGGTCCTTCTTCTTCATGAAATAAATCCAGCATTTACGAGAATAATCATCAATGAAAATGACATAATACCTTTGCTTCGTTGTGGATGCCATTGAGAATGGTCCACACACATCAATATGAACTCGCTCTAAGATAGCCTCTGCTCAACTATCTCGATCATGAAAGGAAGACTTGGTATACTTTCCCAAGGTACAACCTTTGCATGTGTCAACTTGCTCAAGTTTACCTTTGGGAAGTCCTGTAGATATCTGTTGCATTATATTCAAGGCCCCATGATGCAAATGGCCCAACCGCCTGTGCCACAACTTGCCAATGTATTGGCTTTGCACCAATTCTGCTTTCGTACTCAATGCTGCACAATCATCTACCTCTAGTTTATAGAGATTCTTCACCCGAATCCCTATCTTCTTGGTCTGACCCATGGTTATGTGTCTTAAGAATGCCTTTCCTTTATTGAAGACAGCATCGTAGCCTTTGTCCTCCAACATCGCGACCGATACCAAGTCCTTCTTTAGCCCAGGCACATACATCACATCTGTCAAGGTGAGAGGAGCTCCATGCTTCCTCTAAAAAGCAATCGTGCCCACTCCTGAAACACTATACCTTCCATCGTCACCATCTCTATGCGCATCTTGAGGTCTTTCTCCTCCAAGGCACTGAATAAATTTTTATCACCGGTCATGTGGAATGAGGCTCCACTGTAAAGATACCAGACACAACCCATCATTGATGACACCATGCATGCGAAGAGGGTAAAGTCCATTTCGAACTGAGAGGCTAATTCCTCACCTTCCGATCCTTTCAAGGATCCCTTCTTAGATTTCTTTGATGGGCAATTAGTTGCATAATGTCCCGTCTCGTGACAATGAAAGCATCTCACTTTAGACTTGTTAATAACAACCTTCTTCCCTCCATGAGAAGAATTCGATTTGGAATGGGAAGTCTTCCCCTTCCCTTTCCTTGCCTTACTTGCTAAGGCCATATTTTCTTCATCATCATTCTTGGATGAAGAACCATCTCGCGTGCTCCTCTTGATCTCCTCCTGCATGAGATCTGACCATAGTCATTCCCAATCTAACAGTTTCTCCCTTCCATTCACAGAGTCTTGGTAGCTATTCCATCTCTTTGGAAGTTCAAGGAGAGCGAGGCTCACCATATCATCAATGGCAATAGTTATTTCCACACTGCTAATCTCATCTCTGTAGGTGGTGAGCTTGTTCAGATATGTGGAAATAGTATCACCCTTCTCCATATTGATTCATTGAAGCTTATCCTTGAGCGCCAATTTCCTTTGATTGCTACTGTTCTGGTAGAGGTCCTTCAATGTCTTCCACATTGAAAATGGAGTATCCTCCCCATGGAGACTCGAGACAATATGGTCTCGAACTCCGTCAAGGATGATCTGTCTCGTCTTCGCCACACACTTCTTCCACTCAGCCAACTCTTGTGCATTAGCTGAAGTTGACTTTTGGATTTCTTGATCAATGAATTCTTTCAAGCCGTTGTCTTCTAATACAACCTCCATGCGATATTTCCATGCTATCTAATTCGAGCTACCATCCAAGGTATACTCAAGTCTCAAGCCATTAAACGCCATTGGCCAACCTTGAAGTATGATAAGAATTCAATTTTGCACCTGCAACCCCAAACTTCAAACTTCAAATTCTCTTCTCAGTATACTATTCATAGCTTTGATAACCTTTGCTCTGATACCATGTAGAAATTGTGACTGCAGATTAACCTGATAATGCAATATAACCAAAGCAAAATACTTTAACCTACTTCTACAATCAATTTGCAGAAGCTTAAAATATTTGAGCAAGATCAAGCTAAACACATATAACCAGAAGAAGAATCAATGCACATGAAACATAGAAGAATACTCAGGGGAAAGCCTCAGCTAAAAACCCCACTATCTATATTATCATACAAGTTGGAAATATCCTAGAATTACACCAAGCCTTAGTTCTCACAGCTAGCCATCTCTCAGTACAATCCTCACATATTCTCATAGGAAAAATAGACTTCTCATAAGCCTTCTCCTTTGCCCTCCAAGCTCCTATTTCCTTGTGTAGTTTCTCCTGGGTGATCCTACTATTACCAAGTGGAACACTGATCACTCACACTGATCTCACACCCTGTAAAACTATGCAATCCTCAAGGAATGAATTCCTTATGCATGCATGATTTTTGCTTATAGGAAAACACATGCAACTGATAGTACATTGTCCCTGTCTTTAATCTCAACTGGGTCTTTCTTAGAATAGACATGCATGATTTAATGATGAGAGAATCTTCAGTTATCTAGAGTACACTAGTTGAGTGCATGCATGTATCAACTGACTAATGACTCACAATTAGTTCCTCAAACAGTTTGGAACTAATTTAACTGGACTTAACTCATTAAACTAAGCTAACTAATTGTTACAGGTTAATTTGGGCACATCAACCCTGACTTCTGGATCAATACTATTAGGGTTTATCCATCCCTAATTCAGTTGTTTCATTCCCTAATGAGGTCAACCTACATCATGCTTGCCTCCCAAGAGTTTCCATGACACCATTCATCCAAAAATTACCCCTAAGGAGATCAACATAGGAATCCTTCTATCAGGCTACATTGCAATGCAGGAACTGCATTGACTGGGTGCACTGCAGCACACCTAGCCTTTGTTTCACCTGCATTGAGCGAGTTTTAACTAATTTTTTAAATGAATCCATTGGATTCCTCATCCAATGGATACTTCTTGAAGTTTCCAAGTTGGTTGAGCTCGCATTTGGATGAGGAAGAGGATTAATGAACCTCAATCCATTATCCCTTCCTCCATGGAACCACCTCCCAATTTCGGCAGAGCATTCATGAGGGCCATTAATGGCTTAACCTCCTCCATTCAGCTATAAATTGAGCAAGCATTCAAAGACTAGGCTAGTTTTTGGAATTTCTTGAGCTAAGGAGATGTTGTTTGAATGAGATTATTAGAGAGTATTGTAATGATGTCAAATTGTTGCTTCATGAGGAGAGAAGGGAAGGAGGACACTGAATCAAGCATGAACATTCATGGGTTGTAATCTTTCCTTTTATTAATAAATAATTCAAAGCTTTTCCATTCATGTTCTTATATGTATATCGTATTCTGGATTCTATGATATGTTTAATTAACATATCTTTATTGTATGCTTTGATTGGTTTCTGTCTCAGCTTGTGTGTAGGTACCTTCTAAGTGGATTAAGTACGAAAAGGAGTGACAAAATCAGTCAAAGGAGAGAGGGAGTAAGCAAAAGCTATAGGTTGGTTTCTCTTCCTACTCTTATCTTTCGATTATAGAAAAGGTAACGAATTACTTTGTCTATTGTTTCTAGGCTAGCTACTAAGTCTAGAGGGTTAGGCATTTGTAAAAAACACTAAATTTTCCCAAAACAAATTGGCGACTCCGCTGGGGACGAACCCAGAATCTCTGTTTCTTGGTTTGTCAAAGATTGCATAATTCGTGTCAGGAGTTGTCATGCAAGTCAAATATTTGATTGAAAAACTAGATTACCACATGCACCTTTGCATCCAGTAGTCACTGATGGACCATTTGCTAAATGGGGCATTGATTTTATGACATGTAACCCCACCTCGACTGGGGGGCATGGTATATTATAGTCGCTATTGACTATTTTACCAAATGGGCCGAGGCGATGCCTACATTAAACAACAGTGGTGAAACGGCCGCATTATTTTTCTTCAACCATGTGGTTGCCAAGTTTGGTGTACCACAGGCCATAGTCACAGATCATGGGTCGCATTTTCGCAATCATATGATGGTTGAGTTGACTGCCAAATTAGGACTGTCACATGATAGTTCTACTCCATATTACCCACAAGCTAATGGACAAGTTGAGGCTATCAACAAGGTCCTTAAGCACATGTTGCAACGAATGATTGGAGTTCATAAACGAAATTAGCATTTAATCTTGTACTCAGCTTTGTGGGCATATTGAACCTCGGTGAGAAATGCTACCAGATTCATACCCTTTCTGTTGGTGTATGGTTTGGAAGCAGTCTTGCCAATTCAATGTGAAATTTCGTCACTCAAACTCGCAATTGACCTGCTACTTGATACTTCTGAAGAAGAAGCATGTTTCTTGGAATTAATCCATCTAGATGAAACCCGTCGTGATGCCGCATTGGCTAACGAAGCACATAAGAAATGAGTAAAGGCGCAATATGATAAAAATGTCAAGCCTCGTGTCTTCTCAAAAGGTGACCTGGTCTTGCTTTACGATCAAGAGTCTGATAAAATTGGAAAAGGAAAATTTGAACCGCTTTGGATGGGCCCTTATATTGTTAAGCACATTTTGATGAAAGGCGCCTACGAGTTAGTAGATTATGACAAAATTCCATTGTCCAAGCCCAGAAATGGGTTGTATTTAAAACGTTACTATGCTTAGTTAAGTATGGTAAAACTCATGTAAATATTCTTGGATTGCATGTGTGAGTGTGTTTCTTTTAGGGTTTTTATTTGGTTAAGTAATCCACTTCGCATTTGTTGCAGATGTCGAAATTTTTAGAACCATTTGTTGGTTACACCGATGGTGCTAGTCGTAGTACGCAGAACCTATCTTCTGCAACATGGGTTATTTTTGCTCCAAGCGGCGAGTTAATGAGTTTTAGAGGGATTTGCATTGGTTGATCAACAAACAATATCACTGAGTATAGTGCGTTGATTGAACTTCTCTCTGATGACATTTCACTCGGCATTCGCGGAATCATCATTAGGCTGGACTCACAGCTCGTTGTACTACAAATTACTGGCATTTATACTGTCTGAAACCCAATGATTCATCGCATGTTCCTTAGAGTTCGTATTTTGGAAGGGTATTTTGAGTTTATTCAATATCAGTGTATTTCTAGAAATCTAAACACATTAACTGTTTCTCTAGCAAATTATGTGTTAAATAGACATTTGCGACATATGTAAAGTAAATATTTTCAATTAGCATCATCAGTTGAATAGGATTGCATCACTCAACCATAATAAAACTGTGAAAGTAAAATGGATAGTTGTAAAAAGTTTTTACAAACAGTTTGTGTCTAAGACAAAAATTGGTCATCTGACCCAAAACTCAAAAATGTATGCAGAAAATATCCAAATAGACTAGTGTTGCTCATGATAATAGGTCACAACCTGTGCTATCATGCACAAGAGTCTCATCCAACAACCTGGTACACCAATGGTGTGGCGCTGTAGTCGCATAGGTGGCTCCTTGATCCGGACATTCAGAATACCCAAGGTTAATCCCTCTATGTGATCTTGCAATTTAGCCAGAGTCTCGGCCAAATCCAAGTCTTGGAGAACTGCTCTCCCTACGGGTCTCTGTGCTGGTCCAGCTACATCTCGTGGGTCCCCCACAGGTCGAATAGGTCCAACATCTATATACATAAAAAATTGATTTTGTTTAGTCTTGGAATTAATCAAAAAACAAAAAAATGCAAAAACTTGAAAAAATTAAAAACACTTGGTCAAACAATTTACCAATAGCACTCCACATTGCTCCAACTGGTAATGGTAACTCTAGATCGCCACGGAAATCCATTCCTGAATATGGATATTCTGCGAAGGTCATCTCCTATCGATCGAACCACTCAAATAATGTAGAGGTAAATACAATCGATGAATGGGCACCATGCCTAGCCATAAGATCTCCCCACCTCTACATCCGTGGGTCTCTCAGTCTAGATACACCTAGTGAAATACGTTGTGGCTGTAAGAGAGGAATTCTCTCCAAGGAAAAATAAATCACGATCAATCCATAGCCAAAATTCTTGGTCTTTCCTTTTTTCACCTTGGTCAGTTGCTCTTTCATAGATGAAATAACAACCTCGCACCAATTGAACACCTTTGGCTCCAGACACTCTAAAGCATACTGCATATATGACCTGTTTGCCAAGTGTAATGTTGCGCTGCCATCCAGTTTGGTGAGGGTAAAAAGGATCGTTCTCAACAGTAAATCACTAACATCCCTGATGTTAATCTTTCTGTCTCTGCTAGGTTGAGCTCCTTCCCGGCAGAACTGTCGTATATAGTCTCTCACTGATTCACCTCCTCTGGTAAATCCTGATAGTGAGATGGGGGCACCCCACCTTGACAGTCCAGTCAGAAAGTAGATTTCATCGATGGTAAAAGGGATCACTTTGCCCCTAATGTGAAAGACCTGATTGGGAGGATCCTAGGAACGAACAAGGAATTGTAAGAGCTCAATTTGTTGCCGCATGCTAGATAATTGAAAATACTTCAGTAGCCCACAATTCCTTAGGGCATCAACTGTTCCTTGATTATTTAGGGCAATCATATCTTGTTCTTCATGCTCTCGTTCTCTCCATATAATCACCATTTTGATCTAATGAATGTCTAAAATGCAACAATTAGACAAATTTGGATCCTTTTTTTGCAAAAAACAGTGGAAATTTTGGGAGAAAACCGTTGTCAAAATTTGGTTTTTTCACCCATCGCACCCCTCCCTTAGAGATAGTGCGATGTAATGCATATAGACTTCTAGGTGTGTGCAATGCAGTGCACCTTTTGATATTGAAAGGGTGCGCTGATCCAGAGTGCAAAAAATGAAACCCTAGGGCCCTCAAAAACCAAAATTGTTTGCTTAAAATTGAAAATAAATGGAATAAAATGAAAGAGAACAACGATAGCTCCTACCTAGTCTGGATGACACAAGAAATGGTCCAATGAATCCTCCGCAATCAGCTAGTGAACTTTGAGGTAGAAAACTGCTCTAGAGCACCAAAGTCAAAGAGTAAAAGTGAAATGGTAAATCTGAATGATAAAACTTGTTTTTATGATTATTTCTTGCATGTTAATCGAGTAAATGTTAGTTTTTATTCATTTTATCCATTGAATAGGTACTCCTAATCTATTTTGATGGAGTTTTGAGTAGGTTTAACATCTGAAAAGTAGAATTTGATATGCTCAAGTGTAAATTGAACATCTTTGACCACAAAGCAAACTTTTATCATTTTTTTGAGTTTTGTTAAAAACAAAAAAGGAACCCCCTTGGAGTCCTCTTTAAGCTCTTTTTAGACTATCTAAACATGAAAATATTTCCGAGAGCTTGTGATTTCTATCTCGTTAACATATTAGAATCGATATCTACTCAGTATAGTTTTACCCCTTCTTCGGGCCGAGATAGATTAACTACAAAAAGGTACTCATTGATTGAACATGGTCAATAGGTTCTCTCTTGTATTATTTTATGCTTTTTCGGACCTGAGAGACAAATTTACGAAAAAGAAATTGTGGAGTTTCCTTTTAAGTCCCTTTCAGACTCTCTAAATGTGAAAATGACTGAGTTATCTTTGTCGGTAAAATCGTTAAAAAAAGCATTAAATAGCAACAAACTTGTCCACCTAGACAAGACCAAGTTTCACCTTCGCTGGACTCGTTAAAAAATCAAATAGTGATGGATTCACCTGAAGGGTGGAATTATACAATAAGCATATGTTATCCTCCTCAAGCTTGATAAAAAATAAAGAGGTACTGGTCAGAAATGACTGGGGAAAATGGAAAAAGCCGAGAAAACTTTATGTTATCAGGTCACTCTTGAACATGACACTTTCACCTCATCGCCATGACTATGTGGGTTGGGTCATTCAGCTTAATGGTTATCACACCGTTGGTCTATCATGCCATCCATTACTTTGTTTTGGGTCAATGCTATCAATTCTCTTCAGTGTCGCTGATATGTTCAAGAGAAGTCATTCAATTCAAAACTTCATCCTTTGCAATATTGTAAACCTTCATTTTCATACCCGCCATTCCTGAACCTTGTTTTGTCAGTCGATGTTTCATCTCCAAAATCATTTACCTTGTTTCGTGTCATTGATGTGGGATACATCAAGGCCCTCTTGCGATGAGTCGCTTCTTGTCGACATCAACACATCATCCAAGAAGTTGACTTAGAAACACCCCTTCAATACCTTGAGGCTTGCATATATCAATGGCAGGTTTCTTGCTTTCGGCGATAGGTTTACATCACTAGCCTTCGAACGAAAGACTTCGTATGGTGTTCGTCATCAAATCATCTATTCTCACCATGCGAAATGTACTGCAGTACCTTAAGGGTCATTATCATTATCGGTGATTCCTCTCGCATCTGTTAACGGCTCCATCATTGGCTGGTAATCGAATGATGTCTCTCCATGTTCGACTTCAGATCATATATTCGCATGGTTAGAATTGTACATTGAGTGAAGATTGAACGAGATTGAAGACCCCGGATCTAGTTTCATCCATCCGGGCTGCAATATATTTTCAGGATTACTATATCAAATGTACAATGGCCTTACATTCATGGTCATCCATTCATGGGTCTATATTTGTAAACGACTATATTTGTACATGTAATGAAAGTTCATAAGCTGAGCATGGGTATGCTATCCCTCAGCTAGTTCGTGAGAAAAAATCAAATTATCATGATATTTTTATTGTAACTGATGTAGGTCACCTTCCACTTCAAACCCTTCTCTCCAACTGGTAAAGCATTTCACTTGACATGTTTATTTTCTACTTCATACTTTAGGTGGAAACTGCTACAGGTCAATTTGGGCACATCAATCCCAACTTCTGGATCAGTACTATTAGGATTTATCCATCCCTAATTTAGTTGTTTCATTCCCTAATGAGGTCAACCTACATCATGCTTGCCTCCCAAGAGTTTCCATGACACCATTCATCCAAAATGTACCCCTAAGGAGATCAGCATAGGAAGCCTTCTATCAAGTTGCATTGCAATGTAGGAACTGCACTGACTCGGTGCACTGCAACGCATCTAGCCTTGGTTTCACCTGCTCTGAGCGAGTTTTAACTAATTCTTTAAATGAATCCATTGGATTCCTCATCCAATGGATACTTCTGGAAGTTTCCAAGTTGGTTGAGCTCGCATTTGGATGAGGAAGAGGATTAATGAACCTCAATCCATTATCCCTTCCTCCATGGAACCACCTCCCAATTTCGGCAGAGCATTCATGAGGACCATTAATGGCTTAACCTCCTCCATTCAGCTATAAATTGAGTAAGCATTCAAAGACTGGGCTAGTTTTTGGAATTTCTTGAGCTAAAGAGATGTTGTTTGAATGAGATTATTAGAGAGTATTGTAATGATGTCAAATTGTTGCTTCATGAGGAGAGAAGGAATTGAACTGGAAGGAGGACACCGAATCAAGCATGAACATTCATGGGTTGTAATCTTTCCTTTTATTAATAAATAATTCAAAGCTTTTTCCATTCATGTTCTTATATGTATATCATATTCTGGATTCTATGATATGTTTAATTAACATATCTTTATTGTATGCTTTGATTGGTTTATGTCTCAGCTTGTGTGCAGGTACCCTCTAAGAAGATTAAGTACGGAAAGGAGCAACAAAATCAGTCAAAGGAGAGAGGGAGTAAGAAAAAGCTACAGGTTGGTTTCTCTTCCTACTTCTCTTATCTGTTGATTATAGAAAAGGTAGCGAATTACTTTGTCTGTTGTTTCTAGGATAGCTACTAAGTCTAGAGGGTTAGGCGTTTGTAAAAAACACTAAATTTTGGCCAAAAAACTAATTACAACTCAAATATAACTCAATCTTATCTCCTTAATTAAGGGATAATCTCCTTAATTTAAGGGATAACTATTGCATGACTTCAGAAAGACTTCTAACTTGAATTTCTCCAACTAATTAACTCAAGATGAATTAATTGATTATTTTTCAAGCAACTGGTGAGACTAAATTCGAATTTTAATTCACAATTTTAATTAAAGGACAAATTAAAATTGGAATATTCTTGTTGCCACATTTCAATAGTTAATTTATTTTTCCCAAAAATTAAGATTAAGTCCTTTAGATTGAAGCATACAAATTCTAGTAGCTAAAATCTGTTTAGGATCTCTTAGGTCCTTAATTACAACATCATGAGGTGAAAATTCAACATGTTTACCTTCACCTGAATGAGTTATCTGATATACAGATAGAAGGTTGCAGGATAAGGTTGGAAGACATAATACATCATTAAATTGACAACACTAAAATATATATCACCACCAACATATATAATTTTGGTGTTACAATCATTTAAAGAAGAAAACATGGCTTTGTTTTTTACCATGTGATAAGAAGCTCCAGAATCAATGAGCTACTCATGAGAATGAGAAGAGGAAGATACATTTCATGCATAACCAGAGTGAGATGCTTGACAGCCCCATGTAGAAAGTGCTATTCTTGAAGATGAAGTTGAAGTTGAAGAGTGTTATGTTATCACCTGGATTGAACCTCAGGCTGAAGGAAGGTAATGCGAGGGTAACCACAAACCAAGCTTAGCCTAGTAGCTAGCCCTACTAGGCTGGGAGATGGCTCTCTTTGTAAGGATCTCAGTCAAGATGACTAGATCAGGTAAATGATTTTAGGCTAGGTGTAGTAGCACGGAAGTTTTTATTTGATTTTGGAAAGGTTTTGTCAGATCAGAAGGAGATGGGTAGTTTAGGTCTAGGAAACTAGGTTAGAAATGCAGGGTGTTCAATGAGGCAAGGTAGGCATAGGCTTTAGCACCTAGGGCTTGATGGGGTGATATGTTTTAGACTGGTGAGAAGCTAAGAAGGGCATGTGACAATCATGGATCCTTCCTGGACTACAGAAAACATGAAATGGTGAATGGTTTCCCAAGGTAGAGCATTGATGCAATGAATTCCGCCTATCAAACTTGAAAACATTCAACTAGGCGCAATGAAATGATTGATGGAATACATAAAACATATAAACATATAATCACAGAAGAAGAAACTGTACTAAAACTCCATACCATAGGGATCCCATAAAAATAGCTGCAATTCTTATTAATCTCCTGCCAAACTGCTTACAAAGGTGTATAATCAAGGTCTAAGCATCCAACTAAGTCCAACCCTAAAAAAAGAGAAAGAAGAAGAAGATATAGACAAGTATTCAACCTCCTCCCATCCTCAGGGGTCAAATCCCTGAGATGAGGAGCTAATCTAACTGATATTGAACAAAGAAACAGGAATATAGGCATCATCAACAACTTGCCCCTAAAAGTGAAGAACTTATTCATTTGAGCTCAAACTAACTCCTAAAGCAATCTACCCTCTATCACTATTTGTGCATCATAATTACATGCCAAGTTATCATTTACAATGCCATTTGGAGGGCTTTCTGGCATCCCAATTGAGTCCATGATAGCTCATTGGAAAGGTATTCAAGTCTAATTTCCAAAACACCTAGAATTTCAGCATGTGGAGCTCATTGGACCCTTCAAAACTTGATTCTCCCAAGACTGTTTCTGTGTGTCCAAAAAGTGGCAGAAAGGTCATTTTTAGGGTGTTTTTTGACCTTTTGGTGGACCAGTTCTGCCCCCAAAACTTTGAAACTTGCTAAGGTGCATGTCCTCATCACTCTGATTCCAAAAATTCAAATCATTCCTTTAATGGATGCCCCTAGGAAAAGCGAAGCACCGGTGGTGCTACACTTTTAGGCAGTTTTCCTATGTATTGAAATCCAAAATTTGCAAATGACAAAATTTGCTCCAAATTTGCCCAAACTCGGTGAGAAGCACCATCATCATGTGCTCTGATGAGCAAAGGAAGCCTCAGCCAACGTCCTAAGTCTATCCTCATCCTTTTTTCCTTTCAAGGCTCGCCTTAGCCTAGCTTTCATCTTCCTGGCCCTCCTGTTGCAAATCTTGTTGCGGTTCTTGTAATGATAGGCCATGTGTCTGATCATCTGATTATCTCTGTTGGCCTTCCGTAGTAGTTTCTCAAGGTGTAGGTTGACTCTCTCAAGCCAAGTCTCCCTATCATCTTCAATCTCCTACTCAATAGGAGTCAAAGTGACTTGTGTCTCTTTGCCACTTTGCCTTTTTGCCTTGAGCATTTCCAATTCCATGAGGACTTGTTTGTCACTCAACTACTTGTTTTCTTGCTCTAAGTATGTGATGACATACTTGGCCCATTCTAAATTTTCCATCAGAGCCTGTACTTGAGCCTCTCGTTCCCATATGATTGTGTCCTTTATTGTTTCCTTATCCTGGGCCTCCAAGTCAATGATTTCCATGTCATGATGAGAGTGATGATGTTCCAGCTCATCTTGCTCTGTCAAGTCAAGGTCCCTTTCCTCCTCATCATCATTCGACATCTTCCCCTTTCCTTTGTGTAGCTGCTGCACCTGTGCCTGTTGTGTCGATGAAGAAGGCAAAGCCCCTTCCACATCCTGTGTAGCTAGCATTTGCCTATGGGCTGATGAAGAAGGAAAAGCCCCTTCCATGTCCCGTGGAGAAAACACTTGCCTATCTACTGCAAATAATCTCCTAGTGCTCCTCTAATAAGTCATGTAAATAGGCACCTCAGTAGTTCCTGTCTCCTTGGCCTCCTCATTTGTTTTTACTGGATAGAAGGTCTTCCTACTTCTTGAGGCACTGGTGGAGGACTTTGAGGATCCCTGAAGATATCATGAGATTTAAAGGTCTCCCAAGGGATGTTAAGGAGAATAAGATGATGAAGCACAATGACCTTGATCAGGGAGTAATGATAAAGGCTGCTTATTTGCTGAGGGTATGGCTTCCTTTGGACAATATAAGCCATCTTCTCAATTCTCTTGAGAAAGTAGTAAGGGAGGTTTAACATCCTCACCCTGGTAAAATGCATGAGGAGCCTAATGTGATAAGTTTACAGCCTGGAGAATCTTCCCTCACAAGTGAAATACTTCATGATGATTTTCATCATGGGGACATACTTGTTCTCAAGAAATCTAAAAGAAAATAGTCTGTTCACCTCATTTCTATATTGGGGTTTGATATAAGGTTCATAATAGTACTCATCCAGATCCTGGCGCTTGAACCACTTCTCCCCTACATTAGGAATTCTGGTGGCATCTGAAATGATGGAAGATGAAATGGTGAAAGTTATCCCAGCAAGAGTCATCTTATTGTCCTAAAGATGGGTTGCAAAAAGTCTAGTGAGCTCCGGGTGATATTGAACCTTCTCTACCTGTTCACAGAATTCATAGTAGCCAAGGTATCTGAAACATGTGACAGCCAAACTCGGAGGCCTGCAATTCCCTAAGGTTTGATGGCTCTTCTTTGATAATCCTACCTCCCTTGTGTGGTTTTCTCAGTTGCATGGCTCTCTCTGCTGAAGCTTCACTGCCTGTGTTATCCTCCTCATAGTCTCGATCTTCCAGGTCCATGTTTGCAAGGTTGAGGTGTATGGAAATGAGTGAAAGTGTTTTTAGGAATGAATGGAGGAGTAGGAAATGAGAGGGAGGGTTTGTTTGCGAGATGAGCTTGTGGTTAGGAAATGAATGGAGGAGTAGGAAATGAGAGGGAGGGTTTGTTTGCTTGAGATTTTCTCTCAGGGAAGAGGGACAAAGGGGAATATGAATGATATGGAATAGTGGTAAAGGGAAAAAGGGATGAGGTGATAGGGAAATAGGGATAGGGGAATTTAGAACTGTAGGGCTAGGTGATAGGATGAATAGTGAGGATTTAGGGTTTAAGCATCATTAGGGAGATTTTAGGGTTTGAGATTAAACATGGAAAACGATGCTTATAACTTAGATTTACAAATCAAAACCAAGGTGAGCAATTTTGAAGTTTGTTTGAGGGTTTGAAGTTTTTTGGGATCTCCTGCTAAAAGCGTAGCGCCAACGCTCAGAAGCGCAGTGCCAAGACAAAATCGCAGTGCCTATGTTAATTTGCACTGGGCAAATCGGCCAAAAGTGCAACACCGGTCTCCAAAAGCGTAGCGCCAGTCTGCTTCAGCCAAAAGCACAGCTCCACTCTGCCAAAAGCGCAGCGCCAGGCTTCCTTCACTCAAACTCATTTAAGCTTGCCCTTTTTTTCTCACCCTTTCACTCCTTGCTTGGAAAATGAAGATAATGAATTTGAAAATGAAATGTGAGGGTTTAAATAGGAGTAGATTTTGTTTTTTCACTTGAAAAACTCACTTTTCTAATGTTTCTTGTTCTTCTTCAAAACTTTCTTTTAATGCCTTGTTCTTATTTGTTCTTTGTAGGTGGATAAATGCTCAATTTGACTTGATTTTTGCAGTGTTTCTTTGTCTTGCAGTAAGGAGAAATGCTCTGGTGTAGCTGAGATCAATTATTACATATAGTGACTTAAAATTACATATGAAATACAAATAAACTTAAAATACTCCATTTTCACCTCAAAAACATGTTTTTGAGGTGAAAATTACATTAGGTTAAAAGATAATAACTCAATAACTATGACTTACAAACCATAATTCTTGATTTATTGATCATCCTCATACCCTTTCTGACCTTTATTTACACTTTAAAATCAGGTTGTTTGACCTTGGTGATGAAACCCTAAGACCTAATGAAATGATGTTGTATGACCTAATGAAATGATGATTATAGATTGACCATGAAACCATGACTGAAAACAACCTGAAGGAGGATAAGCAAGTATACTCTATGAGGGAAAAAATTAGATTTTCATAAGAGAGGACAACCATCAGTGGATCGGTTTATCATGACCTAATGGAATGATGCAAAATTTTCAATATAGGACCCCTAAAATGAAAATGCAAATAACAAAATTTGATCCCTGATGGAAGTATGCAGATACTGACACTAAAATGCTCCAAATGGATGTTATGCTTCTTCATTACTGCTTCCAAGGCTTCCATCTTCTTAAAGAATTTGGATTCTAAGTGGCCATCTCGATTACAAAAGTTGCAATGTCTATCTTCTTCCCTTTGTTTTTATTTGCCTTATCATTTTATTGAATTGATTTTTCATTGAGACTGAAATTGTTTATGACCCTTATTTGGTTTAGGACCATTCTTTTTAGGATACTGCTTCTTAGGATTCTTTGAATTTGGTTGATGCTGGGCGGCTAAGGCTTTCTTAGAAGAGTTTCCAAGATTAAGAAAACCAAGATGTAAGAGTTGTTCTTATTCTCTTATTAAAGAATCACAAAAGGCATCAAAAGAGGGGAACCTGTAGTCTTGTCCTTGAGAAATAAAGCTTCTCTAGTAGAATGGAAGGTGGAAATAAGCATAGAGTAGGCTGGTCCCAACTTAGTAAGAATGGAATAGATAAGGCTACCATCTTCTTTAATAACCTTACACCTTCCAAGAGAAGTCTAAAGGTCTTAATCTTGGACAAAAAATCTTCAATGGAAGCAAAATTATTGGGGTCCAACGTAAGAAACTCATTTTTGAGTTGATGGGCTCTCATTTCATTGTTAATACCAAAAACTTTAGTGAATTGTTTCATTGCTTCATTAGGGGTATCAAGTTCTGCGATATGGAATCTAAGGTTTGGAGAAATAAACATCCCCATCAATTTACATGCTTGATCTTGCCTATTTTCCCATTTGGCTGCCTTATCTTCATCTTTAGGTTTAGTTTTTTGGCCTAAGTCTATTCTATAAAGATCTTTACTTCTACATAAATCCACAATGTAGGACCACCATTGGAAATAGTTGGTGTTGTGAAGAATAACTTGGCATGGACTTTCCATTTTAATAGAAACTGAAGCTGTAGGCACTGAAACTAAGTGTTCTAATGGAAAAATCTCGAAAAATTAGGCTGATTAAACAAAAACGGCTCTGAAAACGACTTCTGGATGAAGAAGTTATGGATTTTTGAAGAAAAGTTGTTGAAGATGTCGACAAAGTGCGTGAATGTGCAGAAGTGAATGATAATGTTATATTTAAAAAAAAATCTCCTCCCATTTCCAAACTTAATCTAATTAGCTCACTTAAAAAAAGAACATTTTATGTAATCCACTTTTATAAATAAGTGAAAGTCACTTTTACAATGGTACTTTATTAGCTACCCATTAAATTGTAACTTAAATAAAAGATAAAGAGACTTTAGAATTATAAGTGACTCACTTTTTATAATGGGTGAGAACACTTTTACATAAAGTAAATTTAAACATAAGCTACATGTGCCTTTTGAAAAAGTAACTCAACAAAAAGAAAGACCTTAATCCAAGACCTCTATTCTCATAAAGTAACTTTGGACCAAGTGAGTTAGTTTAAAAGGTTAGTAATTTTTGGAAAAGAAGAAGGATGTTTTTTTTTTGTAACTGGAGCTTTGGGGTGCGTGCTTATTTGAAAAAACCATTTTTTCCTACAAAACAAGAAACCACACAACCCAACACGGACATACAAAAAAACCAAACCTTATGGCTTGAAGTTAGCTTTCACCGGAAACTAAAAATTTTCCTCAATGTTTCTGATTTTCCGAGATCACACTGAGGGGTGGCAGAAAATAGCATACGCATGAGAAAAATACTTCCTTTATGTTTCTAATTTGTCTAAATTGCACAGAGTCGCGGGGCAAAGAGAATACACAAAAATGAAAGGTATAGATCCGGTAATAAAAAGCAGAGAGATAAATAAATCGAAATAAACAGAGAGATAAATAACTAAAACTGCAAATAAATATTGTATACCTCCAGATCTTAAAAATGACGTAACTAGGGCTACCAGAAACCTTTTCACGTGAAACGAAAGGGGTTCCTCACTGGAACAGATGCTCCTAACACAATAAAGCAATCCTCTCGGCCCGAAAGTAGTAAAAAACAGTAGATCTAGGAAATGAAAGTCGGATGCAGTTCTACCGGCTTCTCATTTGGATCACCAATGGATGCAGCGCTCAAATAGCTCTGATATTATGTAGGAATTTACAGGGTAAGTTCCTCAGGTAGAACATCAAAGGACACCCCTCATAAACATATCACAGATCAATACACAAGTATCACTGACATGGTTAAATCCCCCAAAGAGGGAAACAGTCCACGGCTTGAGCCAACGCGGCCACTTCCGGCAATTTAGTAATAAAAGAATAAAATTTACATAAGCTTCTCTCATGAACAATCACCCTACAAATGACCCTTAATGCTTTTTAAATAGAGATCATGGACCAATCGAGTGTTAAGCCACAGATCAAGTGTCGTAATACCGAGGAGAGAATGAGCTATCGGATCACTTAATGTCTAGAACATATCGTGACCGTATGATTGTAAGTTACAAAAGTACATAGTAAAAAAACACACTTTACCTAATTCTACACTATACCAAGTTATACTTAACTATTTCCTATGTGTCGAAATATCCTAACAATGATTTTTATTTAAAAAAAATTATATTACTTAAAATATCATAATGGTGGTTTTAAAAAGAGCAAGGTTCACTCTTACCACCTTTCTTGTTCTTGGAATGATCTTGAGATTTTATTTAAATTTGAGAAATACTAATCCTAACTCATAGATAGCTTTAGATTTTAATTTAAGATATACACTTTTAATTTAAAATCATATATTTTTAATCATCATTAAAACTATTTTCAAGAAATTTATATATATTTTTAATAAATTTAACTTAATCTCGTACATGAACGAAATACTATATATATATATATTAAAATAAATAAAATAAATTATATATATATATATATATATATTTTAAAATAAATAAAATAAATTATTAAATTTTACATACGCATTTCAAGTTATCTTGAACTTAAATGCAAATTTAAGTGCAACCCTACAACAAAAGATATCAAGTTTAATTAAATTATGTAAGGAAATCTGGAAGCCTCTCCAAAATGTGGCACGTGAAGAGTTTATTCCATTCGATGTTTCTCAAATTACCCAAAGAATTTGGTGGTGTCTTGGAAGGTTTCGATAAATTAATAGGAATTTGGCCGCCTGTCCTTCAGATAGGATTACGATTTTACCCTTGGTTGAACACCCACAGGTTTCGATAAAATAAATCCATGACCAATTGGTTTATAATATGATTTCACGATTGGTTGAACACCAACTGGTCTATAAAGTAAAATGTTATCATGGTCTTTTTTAGTTAATTGGGAGAATATGTTTTTAGTAATTTCTTTTTATGTAGTGATGAAATTCTATGGGAAAATTATTTGTAACAATTATTTTTTTATTAATATAATTAGATTATAATATAATTGGATCAAAATACATTCAGATTACGAGTAGATTACAATTTTATGTAGTTTTATATGTATATGAATTGTTTTTTCTTTTAAGGGGAGGGGTTTTGGGCGTTGGATTTAGATATTAAAATATTAAGTAAGGTTTAGTTTTTGTTTTTGTTTTTTTATTTTTAATTTATGTTTTAAAACAGATCAAAATTTGTAAACGGTGAATTTTCACATTTAAAAGTTTTTATTAATTAAGTGGAATTATAATTTCATTCAAAAGTGTTAATTTTAAAGAAAATTTTTAACTAAAAAAACTTGATTTTTTTATAAAGTTTATTTTGTCAAGGTAAATGGCAAGGTTTGCGGTCAAAGTTTTTATTAATTAAAAAGTTTATTTTGTCAAGGTAAATGGCAAGGTTTGTGGCCAAAGTTCTTATTAATTAAAAAGTTTATTTTGTCAATATAAATGGCAAGGTTTCCAGCCAAAGTTCTTATTAATTAAATATAAACTTTAACTTCAAACAAAATTCTTATTAGATTTGGAGATAAAAAGATCAACCTTACACACTTATTAACTTACTTTTAAATTTTCATGTGGTATAAATATTTACACCCTTGTAATGGGTTGTTTGATGAGCATATAAGTCAAGTTAAATCATCAAGCCCCCATATGTTAACTAAGACATTACAATTCACTTATAGAGAAGAAATGGATATTTAATAATCAAACGATAAATAATGCTTAAGCTTGAGTTCCCTTCTCCCCCGTTAGTGGTGTTATAGTTGTCTTAGTACATTAATATAAATTCACCATTTTTAGATACTTGGTCTCTCTATTCTTAGAGAAATTTAGGTTTGATATCCATTAAAGGTTTGATATACCTAACCCCGTTCTCTCTCCTCCATGGACTGATGTCGATAGAATAGGTATGATTTTATATAACTTCGGGTCAATGGACCTACCAACATCCTAGTCATTGGCATGTTGGTTGGCATGTGATATGTGGGTATGTTTAGTATTAGTTATAACAAATGTTGAATTCTACCATAGTTAACTTGCCTTTCCATATTTGACCATGTGCCACTAATATAATAGTTGTCATGTGACTGTTGTTGTGGGTTGGCTGAGGTTCATTTTGCTTCCAATTGGGTGTTACATGGCACTATATGATTGGGTCATGTGGTCCCATACAATTGGAGCACATGTCTGCTTAGTCATCCCTGTCTTGCCACGTCATCTTCCTATAAGGATTCCATGTCATGTCATGTGGAGTGTTGAGTGGGTGAGATATGGTGCTCCTGAGGGGTGTTATCTAGTGCCTCCTAGTGATGCCACATGGCACTATCAATGCCAAAAAAATTATTTTTTGCCAAAAACTTTGTCATACATACTTAGACTGAGGTGTCATTTGCATCTTTGGAATCGTCTCCATAAGATCTATGACTTGGTGCTAGTTTTTTTAATGAGATTTGAGGACTTTAAATTTTGAGCCTTTTTGTCGATCCTCATGGATCATTCCTCCCCATTGAGAACCTTTTGGGACTCAAATGCTTATCAATCAATAGGTAGGTGAGGGAATTGTTCCCTCACTTTCTCATTTTCAATCCATCGTGCCTTGGTAGGATGCATTCCTTTAAAACCCACTCGAAGGTACTTCACATCTCCCTCACATGAAGTCCTAACTCTTATGTCTAGGATGATGTCTTTTGGGAACTTGTCCAAGTATTCTAGAGCGAAATCATCCACTAATGGAACATGACCACTCTCCTCTGGATCCATGGTCATGGGTGGTTCATAAAGTTTCAAGTTCTCAACATTGACTACGAAATACATCTGCATATATTCTAGAAGATCAAGGCGATAGTATGTGTTCCAATATCTTCTATGATAGTGAATGTGTCATAGCTAATTGGTTTAAACTTCTTGCCTTCTCCCTTCAACCTATCCTTGTTCATGTGAATCCATACTTTGTCTTCAACCTGGAATTGGTGATCAATTTTGTGTTTTTCATGTCAGACCTTATATTGTGCCTAACTCTTTTCCAAATGTTCTTTCATTTCTTGATGAATCATTTGGATCCACTGAATGAACTTGTGAGCTTTGTCTTCATCACTTCTATCATTGGAATCTTTATATTTCCCAAAGACCAAATCTAAGGGAGATTTTTGCAGGTATCCAAAGCATGTCTCAAATGATGAACTTTGAGTTGAATAGTACAAAGCCTTGTTGTATGCATATTGAACATAATGTATATGTTCATCCCACAACTTAGGATGCTTGTTGCAATAACCTCGGATCAAATGAACCATTGTTCTATTAATGAACTCTATTTTTCTGTTAGTTTGTGGATGGAATGTTGCACTGTTCTTTAGATTGGTTTCCATCATCTTCCATAAGCCTGTTCATAACTCTCTAAGGAATTGAGAGTCTTGAGCTAAAGCAATGGATGTGGGTAGTCCAAAATGGACTCGTACATGCTAAAAGAAAAGTTGAGTAGTCTAATCAGCAACAATCTTCTTTTTACATGGCATAAAGACACATCTTTCTAAACCTATCCACCACCACGTACAAGTAGTCATGACTCCTTTTTGACAAAGACACCCCCCTACAAAATACATGGAGATACATTCCCAAGGATGAGAAGGAATAGGGGGTGGTGTGTATAGCCCTATTTTTTTATTAGTGGGCTTACAAATAGAGAACATCACATGCCCTTTTACATATTTGGTTAAAATTTCTTTCAATAGAGGTCAATAACAAAACCTCTACAACTGAGACATAATTTCCCTACCCCAAGTGACTAGACATAAGAGAAGTGTGCACTTCTTGAATTACATGGACCCTTTCTCTTGTAGGAATACATAACTTTCCAAGATGGTGGAGCAACATATCCTAAAAATGGTAGTTTTTCACCTGTGATTCATGGGTTAACCTTTCATAAGATTCTTTAAAATCTCCATCAGTAGCATATTGTTCAACATAAATATCATGATATAAAGAAGAAATATTCAAAATAATAGATGCAAAAACGGGAGGTATAGAAAGAATATCTTCCATTTGGTTACTTATACCCTTCTTGTACTTGAATACCAAATGGAAATGTTGAAGGAATCCCATCCATCTGAGGTGATGAGTTTGTTGAACTTGGTTTGTGACTGGAGAGAGTGTAAGGGTTGATGGTCTATATGTATGATAGTCTCATTTCCCATCAAGTATTGCTTCAATTTCTTTACACTTTGCACCAATACATACAACTCTCTGTCATATGTAGGATAGTTTACAATAGCTTGAGAGAAAGACTCTAAATGGTAACAAACTGGTTTATGATGTAGTATCATTAATACACTACAGAATATCCACTGGCATCCATCTGGATCTCAAATGGTTGTTGAAGGTATGGTAAGGCTAGTAATTGCATTGTGTTGACTATTTTGTAGAAATTTCAAGAAATTTGCTACTGCTAATGAAATCAAACTGAAATCAAGAGACAAAAATTTCTTCTACTATTCTAAAGAAAGGAAAACACAAGATAGAAACACATGAAAAGACATGCAACCATTAAAACCATAAGAACACAATGATTTACTGGGGAACCCAACTGGGAAAAACCTCTCCACTGCTTTGCATTAATTCAAATGGAAAGAGAAATAATTACAATGTATTTCTTGAACTTTGAAGCACACCTTTCACTATAAACTTGATCTCCTACTCCTTGAATTTCTCTGGCCAACACTTAGTCAATTCAAGCCTCAACCAACTGCTTATTTCCTTGCATAATCCTGGAGGAATTATCCCCTAAAAAATAGGAGAAACTCCCTATTTCCTTGTGCAATAGCTTGAGGAATTGATTACCTCCTTAGCGAAAAAGCAATGTACACTAAAAAATATACAATTATAAACACAAATATTCCTTTTCCATTCACTCAACTAGGAAATTAGAATTCCATGCATGATTATGTCTATTTTTAGTTGATTGACTAGTTCAATTGATAGATCATTGAGTTAACAACAATTCTACTAATCAACTAGCTCAATTAATTACTTGAGCTCAGTTAACTAAGACAAACTGAAAATAATTGAACTAGTTTCCTAAGTTTTAGGAATAACTACATGCACAACTTTAATTCTAGGCTATAACTCGAATTTACTAAGCTAACTATTAGATAAGGTCATGTCACACAAGTTAACTACAATCCAAGTCGTCCTGCTAATATGGAAAATTGAATTTCTCCTTTTGACTAAGGCACAAGTGAAATGAAGACTTTTCTTGCTACATTTTCAACACTCCCTCTTAGCAAGAAAAGTATTTTTCACATTCCCAATCCTACTCATTTAGGAATGTACTATAATGCAACTCCCTCTCGATGTTCTTGTTGTTACTTCAACAACTGTAATTGAGAGGTATCAAAAATACTAAATCAATTGTCTTTGTGAGCAACAACTATCTCCTGAGAATCTGGTTGCTCCTAGTCTTTGCATTGTCTACATATAATATTGCGTTGTTTGTGATTTTGCATTATGCCTCTTGCACTACTATCAACACTTATTTGTGCTCCTTAGCATCTGATTGCAACTAGTTTGCATTTGTCACTCAATATTTGATTGCGTCAAATGACACATGCCCATCTGCTATTAAATATTGTGGGCTAGTGTAGCAAGGGTAATGATCAATGAGAAGAGCATACTGCAATTGCTACAACTCTCCTATGTATCCTTCTAAATATTCACAACTTTGGGACTAAGGCTCTACATTGTCCCACCTCACTCCTGCAGGTATAGATGCATGCATGACGAAATTCGATCTGCTCATATTGTTGCTTCTATTACTCTGTTGTGGTTTCCACACTGTTGTTGCAATTACTACAAAAATGATTTGGATATCCCCATATCTTGAACTACAAGCTTCCATAGGGCTACTCCCACTAAAACTAGACTCCTTATGAGTCTCAATCTTGCTGCGGGAAATATATTTTCTCCCTCCTTGCAACTCACGCTGTCCTCCTATAATGGAAATTTAGCTGCACAACTTTCCATTGGGAATCTGATGGCTAGAACTGAAACTGTAATTTTCATTTCCTGTGTCATTGCATCTAGCTTTATAGCTATCTCACGTGGAATGCAACTAGATTTGCAGTTGTCATCTGAATTAATGGCTTCCCATGCTAACATTGAACTTTTTACTATGATACTATGGGCCCCTGTAGCAAAGGTGATGATATTGTTGCAACAACTGGGACTAATCTAACTAATCTCCTTGTTGCTTCTTCACTATATCCTGCCCACTTCACATAGTGGAGTTTCATAATCCTCTTCCTCTTGGATTTGGTGCCCCATTACTTCCTATCAATCCTTGTCCCTTGCTCAGAAACTTTCACTTGAAGGCTCACACTTCCTCTAGCATCTACTCCCGACAACGAGAAGTCGATTTTCTACCAAGATCTGCATTCTTGATAGCTTGCATGACCTCCTATGGCAATCTCGTACAACCATCTTTAGAAAGCTACAAAATCTATGAAACTCAAAACTAAAATTTAAATAGGAATCTCCTTCTCTCTTGCTTGGCTACCTGCTCTGTAATTCATACTCCTTTCTACTAGTTCTACCTCTGCAACTGGAAATTTTAGATTTCCTAAAAATTGGAAACCCTCTAAGAAAACTCCCTCTGTGTGTTCACTTTCTCTTCCACTAGGAATTGATTCTACTCTAGTAACTGCTGCAAAACCCTTTTGTGCCCAAACAAGGAAAATTCTTAGTGAAAATATGAGCTATCGGTGCTCTCTCTGTCACTCGATCTGGAAAAATGAATTTTTCTGTAACTCAGCACTGAAAAATCAAACTGCCGAGGAATTCACACTCTCTGGCTAGGCACTTTGTAGCCCAAACAATTCTTCATGTTTCTTCCTCTGAGAAAAAAATATTCTTCATCTGCTTCTGAGCTTCCCTATCTAATCAAATTCGCTCTGATAACATGTCGAAATTTTAAGAAATTTTCTACCGCTAATGAAATCGAACTGAAATCAAGGGACATAAATTTCTTCTACTATTATGTGGAAAGGAAAACATATGATGGGAACACATGCAATGACATGCAACCATTAAAACCACAAGAACACAATGATTTATAGGGGAATCCAACTGGGAAAAACCCCTTCGCTACTTTGCATTAATTTAAATGAAAGAGAAACAATTACAATGTCTTTCTTTAACTCTGAAGCACACCCTAGAATGTAAGCTCATTCTCCTACTTCCTGACTTGATCTAGCCAACACTTATTCAATTAAATCCTCAACCAACCTCCTATTTCCTTGCATAATCCTGAAGGAATTAGCTGCTAAGAAAAAGGAGAAATTCCCTATTTCCTTGCACAATATCTCGAGGAATTGATCACATGTTCAGTGAAAAAGAAATGTACACTCAACAATATACAATTATAAATACAAATATACCTTTTCCATCCACTCAACTAGGCAATTCGAATTCCATGCATGAGTCTGTCTATTTTTAGCTAATTGACTAATTTAACTGAGAGATCACTGAGTTAATAATAGTTCTACTATTTAACTGACCTCAACTAACTCAATTAATTACTTGAACTCAGTTAACTGCATCAAACTTAAAATAAATGAACTAGATTGCCAAATATTAGGAATCACTACATCCACAACTCTACTTCTAATCTATACCTCGAATTTTCTGAGCTAACTAGTAGAAAAGGCCATGTCACACAAGTTAATTGTAATGCAAGTCATTGTGCTGACATGGAAAATCTAATTTCTCCATTTGACTAAGGCACAAGTCAAATGAAGACTTTTCTTGCTAAATTTTCAACACTTTTAAATTAAGGTGTTGAAAGCCTTGTGTTGCTTTCCTCCCCACTTAAATATCAACTTCACACTAGTCATGGCATGCAAAGGAGATGTAATGATGGAGAAGTTAGTTATTAATATTCTCTAGTACTCTACTGCTCCAAAGAAGCTTCTCACTTCTGTTACACTCGTAGGTTTAGGCCATTTAATAATTACATCAACTTTAGAAGGATCAATCTTTGATTGACGTCCTCCAATAATATGACTTGAATATACTAAAGATGTTTTTCCAAATTCACATTTGGACAATTTAATTATAATTTCTCTTTTTGCAAAGTGGACCAACACTTTTTGACATGTTTTACATGATCATCCCAGTTTTTGCTAAAAACAATTATATAATCTAGATATACAAGCACAAAATCATCTAAGAATGGTCGAAATACATCATTCATCACCCCCATGAATGTAGCTATGGAATTGCAAAGCCCAAATGGAATTAGAAACCACTCAAATAGTCCTTGCACCCGCTTCTTCATTTCTTCCATTTCCATAGCTATCATCTCGTACATTCCCACATTTGGAAGAGGGGCATCTTGTTAAAGATGAATCTCATGCTGAATTTCTCTTTTGGGAGGTAATGCGATTAGTTCCTGAAGAAACTCATCTTAGAGACAATATCAAGAATTTATTTCATGTGGGAAGGATTAAAACCTTTGAGAGCATCATATGCTTCAACTTCTTTTGCCCACACAACTATTATCACCCAAAAAATGATCACCTAGCCATTTTCTACTAGGTTGATCAAAATACGCTAGGAAGGATGTTTATTTTACATATTAAAACCCAATTTCACTTTAGGAAATAATTTAGTGAACCATTTTCTTAAATAATTTCTCATTAAAATCCAAAAAACCCCATGAGGATAATTAAATAAATCATTATTTATTTGTCATTCCCTCAAAACAATTGTTAAAGCATTATTTAATGATTATTTCTAACCATTTTTTACTTAGCCAGTCAGGAATAATTAAATAAATCATTATTTATTTATTCTTCACTTATTTCCCTCATGAGATAATAGTTAATTCATTATTTAATAATTATTTATAATTCATATTTGACTTAATCACCATAAAGTAATTAATAAATATTTTTTTATTTGTCAATTTCTTTAACCACTTTCTAAATAAATATATTTGACCATTTTGAATATCTTTGCATCTCTAAAAAATATCATAAAATATTCATAATAGCTAGATTTTGAGTTAGTATATAATATTTTATTATTTTCTAAATATTAATTTATCTCAATATTTTGTTATAAATGGAAGGCTTTTCTCCTCATTCTTCACCATGACCATTCTCATTATCCCCATTATTGTCTCATGAAATTTTATCTCTCACCTTCAGTTTAACCATCCATTGCCATGTTTTGCCCATTGCATACAACCATTGAGAGAAAGAGTTGAAGCACAGAGCCATCAAAAAAACCAATCCCACAGAGGGGGATTTGCTGACCCACGTCTACAATCTCTCCTCATCAGGTGTATTATTTCCTATAATAAAATGATTCATTTTCATTCTCCATTGGGTTGTTATACAATATTTTTATTGTTATATGTTTCTATTTGTGAGTGCATATCTTTTCTTGTAGATTTTTTAATTTTTATTATTGTAGTTCTGAAGCATAGATATAGCCAGGTTTTATTGTTAGGATTTCTAGTCACCAACAACTTAAGTGAAGGGATTTTCTTACACTTGCATAAAATCTTCAAACTAATAACAACCATGAGAATACACTTCTTGTTGTAGTTGATGAGTCTCTTCATTTGACCTCTATTGATAAGGGTTGACTTGAATTTCATGCAGTGAGCTTGGACAATATATTCCACCCCATATTTACTAAGATGGTACCCATTCTCATGCCATAAAAACACTGCTTTCATGTCATACAAGTATGGGCTTCCAAGACTATGCCACATATGTCAAGTGTGACAACATCTAAATCAACCTCATCTACCATCTTGAAGTAATGAAAAACCTAGCCCTACATTGCTTGGTGACATTCAGTTTTACATTATCGTACACACAACCAAGAGGATAGGGTTTTGGATGAGGTCTCATTTCCAAACCCAACTTATTAAAATTTGATTCTATAATGATATATAATGCTTGGAGATGATACATCAACTAGAATAATGGGAAAATAAATAATTGCCCTTAATAATGAGAAATGTAATGCAAAATATGTCTTGTTTGTTGAAGGTTTAAAGCAAGATGTTTTAAATGTAAGTCAAATGGTTGATAATGGACATGAGGTCATATTTTCTTCTAAATGTTACAAAATTAGGAAGAAATAATCTTGTATATTATTAGCAACAACAACCAGGATCTTAAACAATGTATGTGTCCTTAATAAAGTAAATCAAAAGATTGTAGTATGAAAGTGTTATCTCTCTCAACCTATTTGTAAAACACAAGTGAGGGACAAAACACATCAATTCTCATAAAGAAGATATAAATAACTGAGGTTGATTTGCAAAAGAAGAGTGATGCATTGAAAATAATACTAGAGATATATTAGGGATAATAAGTAAAGCTCATTTGGATAGAAAACAATATGAACAAGTGAATTAAAATAACCGACCTAGATCTATCTTAACTTTGGACCTACTAAGCTCTAAGAAGGGTCAAATATCTTGAGGTTCAAACCTATTTTAGAGTGAAAATAGATTTGATCCCTCTCGGTGCTTAGTAGATCCAGAGTTACGCTGGATCTAGGATAGTCTTTCCCCCTTTAAATATGATACATGATCCCTCTTGGTGCTTAGTAGATCTGGAGTTAAGATGGATCTAGGATAGTCTTTCCCCCTTTAAATAGGATATATTCCACACGAATACCATGGGTCAATACGATGAGCGAATGCCCTGGGTCAATACATTATTTTTATTTTTACTTTTACTATTCTATTATTTTTGTTTACATGACATAGTAGGACAAGATAGGACATTTCAACATATCTTCCATATTGGGCCAAAGAGTGCCTCTCGGCTGAAATTAATAATTATTAGTAATATTAATTAAAGCTAATAATTTAATTATTTTATTTTATTTAAATTTATTTTTTTTTTTAATTTTTTTATGTAATTTAACCAAGTCAAAATGTTTTAATTAATAATTAAAATTAATAATTATTTTATTTTATTTAAAAACTTATTTTATTATTATTTTCATTTTTATGTAATTTTACCGAGTTAAAATGTTTACATAACATAACATAACCATACAACATCTCTCCCATAATGGGTTGGAGAGCATCTCTCGGTGCAAAGATGATGTCAAAAGTAAAAATAAGTGCATAGGAATATCTAACATGCAACATGAATGAAGGAAGATGTCAAATTTTGTCAAGGATGCTTGCAAAGACGGTGTCAAAAATAAAAATAAGTCCATAGGAATATCTAACATGCAACATGAATGAAGGAAGATGTCAAATTTTGTCAAGGATGCTTGTTTGTCAGGAGGTTAGAGAGAAGAGAAATGTATAAGCTAAAGAGGAGTTGCAAGATAAACAATAGCATGCATTCATGGGGATTTAATTTTCAAGAAATAAAAAGTTTGCAAATATTATATGTTTTATTTTTTATTTCATTTGTATAAGTTGTTGAGACAATTAGTTTCAGAAATCATGAGCATAAGCATCCTATCATGTTAAGGTAGGGGAAGAATTTGGCTCTTGGAACAACCATTAGTATGCATTATTGGGAATCAGAGATTGCTGAAGGGGGTGGGGGGGAAGGACGGGGGGGGGGGGGGGGGGGGGTGGGGGGGTTGGTGTGAGTCAGTAATTTGAAATTTGTACTCTTTACTTAATAATCATACTATCAATTGTAAATATCTAACAACAATCAAAATATTCACATCTACATAACACTTGTACATAATGATTTTAATGTGGAAACCCTTATGGGAGAAAAAAACCCCAAAATAATTCTTGTCTATTATTGTGCGAATAAAAATCACAAACTATGATTACATCAAATATTTGTGAGCACCCAATCATAGGAACAACCAGCTCCCTTGATAGTTTCACTAGCCCCAACTTGTAGGAAGCAACAACTTCCTCAAATCAATAAAGACCAGTTTTCCTAGAGACACCAACCACTGACGAATGAAGGCACCAACCTACTATCTCTACAACTTAGAAATATGTGAAATTAGGAATTTATCTCCTATAGTCTCCTCTAATTCAACAAGCTCTCTCAACTTCTACAAGCACTCATTTGACTACCCTTACGAATCTCACTGGAAATAAATGATGTCATTTTCACCATGGAATCCCTCACCAATCGATAGAACCAATAAGATATTAACTCCTTGAACACTTGATCAGGCAAGTCTAATACATGGAACTTGTAGAAATGAACTAGTTATATCCATATGGCTCATCTCAAAAGTAATATGTTTTCCCGAAATGGAAATCACTCTTCACACAACATGCTTGCAGTGCTTAAGACTTGGCTGAGAGAAATGTTTTTGTTTTGCACCATGGTATTGGAAGTAATTCTTCCATGTGTTGGTGTGAGTTTTCATTGTGAGTTCCCAAGCATCAGTCTAGAAGTTGTTGATTCCTATGTTTGGATTCGTGTCATGTCTGAGTCATAACTTCTAGAAGTAAGTGATATAAGTGTTATATATGTTATTTATTTATGTAATCAAAATACATCTAGTGTGATTTGTGTTGGTTTTGCAATCTCTCACTCTCCATTTTTTTTAACATGGTATTAGAGCCTAGTCTTGATATGGATTGTTAATGAGGGTTTTGAGGCCATCGTCAAAATTCCCTGTGGTGGCTGTCGTGGAGATGAGCCTGGCATGTTGTTATTGCAAGAGGGCTGAGATTGGTCATGATCTGATTGGATCTAAATTTCTTGAAGTATCGGCTACTTGAAAGGATTTTGGAGTGTGATGTTGTAAGCAACAAATCATTGGCAGATCTTAGGTTGAAGTGAGATTATTTTACACTCTTTTCTTGTGCCACTGAAAGTCTCCCCGTTGTTCATTATCATTGGAACAACCATTGTTGAAGGAAGGAAATATTTACTTCTCTTCTGTTGGAAGTCTAGATGTGAGCCATTATTGCTTGCTAATTTGGATGGTTATGTAGAGTTTATACCAAGTTTTTTGAAACACAAGTTTTTTGTCTCGATTATTATAGAAAAAGAAATTTAAGCAATGACATTAAAGCACCATGCGTGGGAATGTTTTTTGGAGCACCATGCGTGGGAATGTTTTTTGGAGCGGGTCTTCTTTAAATGGGTTATTAAAAAATTTCTTTTATATATGGGAAGAACTTTATGTTATTTCTTAAAAAAATATAATGGGTTGTTTTCCATGAATTCCTTATGGTGCAAAGTGAAATTTGAATGTAGGCTTGTTGTGGGATGTGGCTGAGTTTGTTGGTTTGAATGTTGAGTATGCTGACAATTAATTTGTACTAAACCATGAGTTAGTGCAGGAGTTGTGAGTTAATGAGCATTGTGTATAGGCAGTCGAAAGTCAGTGTGAATGTTGTTGAGTGGAGGAGAGAAATTGTTGTGAAGAGACTCATCAAGTGCAGTGAGGACAAGTAGTCATTGCATCGCTTACTTATGCAAAAGGTAATAGATTTAAACTAATATCATTATCATGGAGAATATAGTGGTGGAAACATTTAATGGTTATTGTTGGGGGCCAAAACTGCCTTGTTTTGTTTATCTCATAAACTTGTTTTCTTGCTAATTATACTTTCATACCAGCTATTTTGTGCCTAAAATCCCTACAGGTATAACCCTTGTCATGTTTCACAAGTTATTTAATCATTTATGTTTAAGTCTGAGGAATCATCGCCAATTGGATGCTAATCTCGTTAATTGCACAAATTTGGAGCCACGAGGTCAAGGTTAATTACCAAAGTTGGTGGCACTATTGTTAACCCGTAGCTATTACAGTGCAACTGTCGTAGATCTCTTTTTGTCTATCTTTTGATTCAGCTTTGATGTTACAACTATTATGTAATTTTAGACAAACAAACTCCATGGTGTTAGGATGTATTTGTATAAAAGGGGATTTGTAGCTGGGAGTCAGGTTAGTAAGACATCTCTGAGTTTTGTAACAATTACTTTTGATATTAATGCAATATTCAACTTTTTGACCTTCTTCGCGAATCTGTGAGTTAAGCACAGCCCTGACCAGGGAGTTGGGCCCACTCTCCTGATCAGGTGTTGTGCCTGTGTTCTTATGTGTGTATTGTTTTAGTTATGAATTTTATTTCCTTTTGCTGTGAAACGTATTGTTTTTACAGTTGATGCTGAGAATCGTTATGTTGCTACTATTTATTTATTACTTTGGATTGCATGTTTAGTTAATTAATCAAACTCCTAATCAGCTATTGAATTATGAATTTTCGCTTGCATATATAGTGCATGATATCCTTGCAATAACAAACGACCTTAGATTGACATATTAATGTGGTAAAAGGATTGAATCATAACATTCACACTTGGACACCAACATTTTGGCGTCATTGCTGGGGACGCTATCAAGGTGCAAGAACATAACCGACATTGATCTTGGAATCAACCTCTCATCCTGGGGAGACAAAGGGTTTTCCACTCTGCTCCAGGTCCTGAGCGTAGTTATTCTTTATTTATTTTTCGTTTCCTGCTTTTTTTCTTTTTCTCTTTTTTTTCTCGCTCTATTTTATTTTTATAGAGGCCACTCTCTCATCCCGGGGAGGGAAATAAGTTTTCGTCTTGCTGCAGGTCCCGAGCTTAGAATTTTCCTGCAGTCTTGTTTGTTTTGACTTTTAAATACCCACTCTCTTGTCCTGGGGAGGGAAAGATTTTTCTCACCCTGTTCCCAGTCCTGAGCTTTAGTTTTCTTTTCGTTGGTTTATTGTTTCCTTTTTTTGAATCATCCTCTCGTCCTAGGGAGGGAAATAATTTTTCACCCTAATCCAGGTCTTGAGCTGTGTAAGTTTTAATGTTTTATTTCCAATAAATGTATGAAAAAGGGTGCGAATAAAAGGGGCACAGGAGGACCCCAAAGGTAGGGAAGCAAGTATTTGTGGAGGAATACCTATATCCAGGAGATTATTGCATAAGATGCATCAGAAGCCTCTTCACGAGCTACTTCTAGGGTGAAAGTTCACACAAAATCCGAGGGGCATTCTGTGGAACAATCTATACAACCTCCAAAGGTGGAAGTATCTGTTTCAACAGCTAGAGGAGAAGCAAGAAGTAGGGTATCAGAGGAATCAGAAACACCTCCTCTAGTATCAGACATGGAGGAAGTGGCTAGCAGAGGGTCAAAAGAAGAGATCCACCCAAGGATTGAAGAAGGAGACTTTAGAGGATTTTCTTCACCTCGCGATCAAGGGAGTGTTGTTAAACTTCCAAAACCATTAGTTGTTACACAACAAGAACTTGTTGAAGTTCCAAGCGAGTATTGGAAAGTATTTATGGCACCCACAACATCTTCAATAGAATTCCCAACTGTGGATATCACGGGTGATGCACCAATGAAGCCTATTCCACTGACTGCACTGCCAAAATTCCATGGGCTTTCCACGGAAGATCCAGACACCTTCCTATTCAAGTTTGATATTGTTTGCAGAGGATATGACTATGCCAATGACGCTCAAAAGCTGAAAATTTTTCTTGCTACATTAAAAGGGACAACGTTGCGATGGTTTATGGGTCTAGGAGGAAAATCCATCTCTACCTGGGATGATATGAAGAAGGTCTTCCAGGAAAAATATCAAGATTACTGTAAATCCTAGGACATTAAGGAAGAAATATTTAAATTCATGTAGAAAGAGGACGAAAATATGGAGGATTTGAGGAGTGTTTTAAGTACACTCTCTAGAGGTTCAACCATAGTGACCTATGTTAGCACCTAAATCTGCCCTAGGTTGAAGGAAGGCAAAAATTACGGTAACCACAAACCACGCTCAATCTGGTAGCTAGCCCTACCAGAACAGGAGAGGGCTCTCTCCGAGTCACGCTCAGTGAATATATAAGAAAAAACTGTCTGAGATGACTTACAATGAAATATTGATCTTAGGCTAGTAAGTGAAATTGGATGCAAGAAACAATTTTATATGAATGACCGAGCTTCTGGGATAGTATGGGACCAACGGTCAGCAAAGAACAAAGAATTTAATACAAAGGCACAGATTACTTCGTGAGGCAAGGCAGGCGGAAAATGTAGCAATTTAGTTTGGGAATAACACAGGACAGAGAGGTTGCTGAGGAGAGTGAAAAGGGCATAGGAACATGAATCCTTTTCAATAGAAGAAAAAACACTGAAGATGAAAATTTCTCACATGCAGAGCAATAAAATTGAATTCTACCTAATCTCACTCAGAACATTTCATTGGAAATGAACATGAATTGAATTATGAAACATAACGAAATACATATGAAAACATAAGAGATACATTTGCTACACTCACAACCACAAGAATCTCATGAAACAGAGCTACTGCCTTTCATTAATTCTCTGTCAAAAATATACAGTGAAGAAACAGAGTTTTAATGTTTTATTTCCAATAAATGTATGAAAAAGGGTGCGAATAAAAGGGGCACAGGAGGACCCCAAAGGTAGGGAAGCAAGTATTTGTGGAGGAATACCTATATCCAGAAGATTATTGCAAAAGATGCATCAGAGCCTCTTCACGAGCTACTTCTAGGGTGAAAGTTCACACAAAATCCGAGGGGCATTCTGTGGAACAATCTATACAACCTCCAAAGGTGGAAGTATCTGTTTCAACAGCTAGAGGAGAAGCAAGAAGTAGGGTATCAGAGGAATCAGAAACACCTCCTCTAGTATCAGACATGGAGGAAGTGGCTAGCAGAGGGTCAAAAGAAGAGATCCACCCAAGGATTGAAGAAGGAGACTTTAGAGGATTTTCTTCACCTCGTGATCAAGGGAGTGTTGTTAAACTTCCAAAACCATTAGTTGTTACACAACAAGAAATTTTTGAAGTTCCAAGCGAGTATTGGAAAGTATTTATGGCACCCACAACATCTTCAATAGAATTCCCAACTGTGGATATCACGGGCGATGCACCAATGAAGCCTATTCCACTGACTGCACTGCCAAAATTCCATGGGCTTTCCACGGAAGATCCAGACACCTTCCTATTCAAGTTTGATATTGTTTGCAGAGGATATGACTATGCCAATGACGCTCAAAAGCTGAAAATTTTTCTTGCTACATTAAAAGGGACAACGTTGCGATGGTTTATGGGTCTAGGAGGAAAATCCATCTCTACCTGGGATGATATGAAGAAGGTCTTCCAGGAAAAATATCAAGATTACTGTAAATCCTAGGACATTAAGGAAGAAATATTTAAATTCATGTAGAAAGAGGACGAAAATATGGAGGATTTGAGGAGTGTTTTAAGTACACTCTCTAGAGGTTCAACCATAGTGACCTATGTTAGCACCTAAATCTGCCCTAGGCTGAAGGAAGGCAAAAATTACTGTAACCACAAACCACGCTCAATCTGGTAGCTAGCCCTACCAGAACAAGAGAGGGCTCTCTCCGAGTCACGCTCAGTGAATATATAAGCAAAAACGGTCTGAGATGACTTACAATGAAATATTGATCTTAGGCTAGTAAGTGAAATTGGATGCAAGAAACAATTTTATATGAATGACCGAGCTTCTAGGATAGTATGGGACCAATGGTCAGCAAAGAACAAAGAATTTAATACAAAGGCACAGATTACTTCGTGAGGCAAGGCAGGCGGAAAGTGTAGCAATTTAGTTTGGGAATAACACAGGACGGAGAGGTTGCTGAGGAGAGTGAAAAGGGCATAGGAACATGAATCCTTTTCAATAGAAGAAAAAACACTGAAGATGAAAATTTCTCACATGCAGAGCAATAAAATTGAATTCTACCTAATCTCACTCAGAAAATTTCATTGGAAATGAACATGAATTGAATTATGAAACATAACGAAATACATATGAAAACATAAGAGATACATTTGCTACACTCACAACCACAAGAATCTCATGAAACAGAGCTACTGCCTTTCATTAATTCTCTGTCAAAAATATACAGTGAAGAAACAGAGTTTCTTTCCCACAGTCTCCTAGAAGTTACAAGCCAACCAACCCTTTGCAAATAGCTTACATACAATATATAGAATGTGCCATGAAGAGATAGAACACCCAAGGGTTGGGGAGTTACTCGAATCATTACAAAATGGAGATGAAGAGCCAACCATCAGCTACAGGTGCAGCACTACAAACATGACATTTGGCTTGGGTGACCGTTTGCCTTCCTTTGCCACTTGGATAGAAGCCCATCTGGAGAGAAAATGCCTTAAATTCTGCCTTTGGTGCCAAAAAACCGAATTGTAGATGAACGGGCCCACTTGGAGAAGTCACGAATCGAAATTTCGCGAAACGGAAGCAAATCTGTCAATTTTTCCTCTGTGTGTCACGCCATTTTCTCTATACGCCACTCTACTTTGGGGCCTGTTTTGGGGCACTTGCAGGTGTCCAAAATGTGCCCAAGTGGGCTTTTTGGAAAGACTGTCCTGTCTACTTTCTAACCCAACTGGAATTTTTGAATTTGGTGCTCATTTTCCCCTCCAAATATTCATTCTCCCAAGACTGCTTCCTGTGTGTTAAAATAGGGGTAGAGAGGTCATTTTTTTGGGTGTTTTTGACCTCTAGGAGACTCAAATCTTGCCCAAATTTCTTGTCTGGGCACCAGTAGTCGTGATTTTCCATGTTGAATCCAAAAATGCAAACCATTCCTCATTTGGAGCTCCCGATTTTTAGTGCCACGCCACAGGGAGAAAAACCCTATCTTTTGCCCAAAAATTCCCCAAAATTCTTGAAATTTGGGTTGGAGGTTCTCTATGGGGTGTTATGATGTGCCAAGGAAGCCTCAGCCAAGATTTGAAGCCGATCTTTCTCTTTTTCCTCTTTTGCCTTTCTTGTTGCTTTCCTCAATTTCGCCTTCAAACTCTTTATTCGGGCCTTGGCGCTCATGTTTCATGCCCTGTAATGAAAAGCCATGTGTCTCAATAGAGCAAGGTCCTTGTCGGCCTTGTCCAGCAGCCTCTCCAAGTGCATGTTGACCTTCTCGAGGTTGGCCTCCCGATCCTCATTGATTTCTTGCTCCAATTATGTGAGCTCAACTCTTCTCCTTTGAGTAGCTTGGCGATGCTCACGAATGTTTTGCAGCCCCATAATCGCCTGCTAGTCCTCAAGTTGCTTGTTTCTCTGCTCCAGGTACTTCATGTTCCACTTGGCCCTCTCCAAGTCAAGGGATAAGGCCTCAATCTCTGATTGCTGATCCTGAATGATCTCTTTGAGCTCTGCATTTGTTGGCTCTGTATCGGTCTCATCATCATGAAGGAGAACGAATTCGGTCTCTCATTCACCTGATGGCCCTTCCTCTTGCATTGGCTCCTTACCTCTGCCCTCCTCCTATGATGCTGATGTCGGAAGCGAGGCCCCTTCCACCCCGGGTGGAGATAACACTCACTTTGCTGCTGCAAATAAGGGTCTACTGCCTTTCTGATAGGTGATGAATACTGGAATCATAGCAGTCTCATGGCGCTCATACTGATGTGAAGGGCCACCCATCTCATGCTCTGCCTCTGATACTACCTGTGGAGCGCTGAAGAAGTCGTAGGAGATGAAGTCCTCCCAAGCAATACCCTGCAATCCCAACTGATGGTCCACCAAAATCCGGATAAGAGCAAAGTGATAAACACTGTTGAGCTGCTGTCGAGGGGTCTTATGCTGCATGAAATTTTTCATCCTCTCTATGTTCCTGCAAATGAAAAATGGGAGGTTCATCATCCGCACCCTGGTGAAGTGCATGAGAAACCTGATGTGATAGGCATAAAGGCGAGAAAACCTCCCCTCACAACTGAAGTACTTCATGATCAATTTCATGAGCAGAGCATACTCATCTCTCAAAAATATGAACGGGAAGACTTTTGTAAGCTGACTCAAACAATTTGCCTTAATGTAAGGCTCATAATGATGTCTATCCACCTTTTTCTTCTTATGCCACTGTTCTCCAATATTTGGTGTGCCTGTTGCCACTGATATAGTTTCGGGTGTCAATGTGAAGGTGACCCCGGCCAAGATAGACTGACCTCCATGTAGGTGAAGTGCAAAAAGACGAGCCAACTCATGATGAACTCTAACATTTGCCACCCTTTGATAAAATTCAAAACATGCTAAGTGTTGGAAACATGACATAGCAAGAGGGCATGCCTGCAACTCAATGAGGGTGTTTGGCTCATCCCTAACATGTTTGCCACTTCGGTGATGTCTCCTGGAGGCCTGTTCTCATGAGGGTGTATCACTATGGGTCTCCACCTCATACTCTGATGAAACCTCGGATGCCATGGATGCTATTTATAAACTGTATTTAGGCTGCCCCTTTGATGATGGTGAAGCTGGAGGTTGTTTTGATAATCTTCCACTAAGGGGGACAATGAAACAAGGGAGTATTAGGAGGGGAGTAATGTAATGGGAATAGGGGTTATAGGGAGGATTTTGTTTAGGGATATGTAGGGGGTTTGGGTATTTTGATAGGTTAGTGTTTGGGGTTTAATAAGGTAGGGTTTGGGGTTTTTATTGATCAATAGGAGGAGGGGAAAGGGAATATGAGCTTGATAGTGTTAGGGTAGTGATAGTAGTAAAAATGGCATAGGGGAATAAGGAACAAGGGTAGGGTAGGAAAAATAAGCCTTGGCAGCAATAACACTATTATGAAACCAGCTCAAGAAAAGATAGAAAAGATAGATCAACGCCTTAGAATTCAGCCTCTTCGAGGGGACAACCTCCTTTACATTACATAAATGAACAATTCTTGGATGATTCAAATGACAAAACCTCCTTTCTATATATAGGAGTCTAAGGAGTCACAATATAATCCAACCGACCTAACAATAATATTATAAAGCCACAAAAATAACAATAGAGGGACTCTATGGGGCACAGTAATAACAATATGGGGGCAATAGGGGCACAACAATATAAATAAGGGGTATAACTACAATAGTAATGGGGTAATCACTAGTATTATAGGGACCCAACATGCCCCTCGCCTTCAAAAAAGTGTTGTCGTCAATGCTTGAGTAGTTCTGGATACTTCTGCATAAAATTATCATCCTCCCATGTGGAATCTTCAGTGGATAATTTCTTCCACTTGATAAGATACTCTGAAATTGATCGATTTTGTAGTTGTCGAGTTCTTGTTTCTATGACTGCTTCCGGTTCCAATATAATTTTTCCTTCCTCGTCAAGTTCTGGCAATATTGTTTGAACTGGGAGCTTGTCGCCTATAACCTTCTTTAAACATGAAACATGGAAAACTGGGTGCAATCGAGAAGCTGCAGGAAGCTCCAATTTGTATGCCATAGTACCAATCTTTTGCAACACCTTGTACGGACCATAATACTTTGGTGATAATTTATTATCCTTCTTAGCTTGCTTGAGGGACATTTTCTTATATGGTTGTAGCCATAGGAATACCCAATCACCTACATCAAAACTTCTTTCACTGCGATGTTGATCTGCTTATTGTTTCATTCTATTCTGTGGCAACACGAGGTTATCCTTTAATAGTTGGAGGACTTGTTGTTGATGTTCGATGTGATGTTCCACTGCCTGAACCTTAGAATTTTCTCTTAAATATGATGTGATGGATGGTGGTTGATACCCATAAAGTGCCATAAATGGGGTCATTTTTGTTGCTGTATGGAAGGAAGTGTTATACCACCATTCAACCAGAGGCAACCATTTGACCCATTGTGTTTGTTTATCAGATACAAAGCAACGAAGATATCCTTCCAAACATTTGTTTACTATCTCAGTTTTCCCATCAGATTGAGGATGATAAGATGAGCTATGAGCTAACTGAGTACCAAGACAAGAAAATATTCTGTCCAAAAATTTCCAGTGAAAATGGGATCTCTGTCACTTACAATAATCTTTGGGTTTCCATGTAGCTTTTGAATTGTTTCCATAAATGCAGTAGAAACTGTACTAGCTTTAAATGGATGTGATAATGCACAAAAGTGTGCATACTTGGTAAGTCTGTCAACTACCACCATGATGACACTCTTTTCCTCAGACTTGGGTAAACCTGTGATAAAATCCATTGAAACCTCCTCCCAACGTTGGCTTGGAATGGATAAAGGTTGTAATAGACCCGGTGTCTTAATTGTTTCAACTTTATTTTGTTGGCAAACCAAACATTCTACCACAAAATTTTGAATATCTGATTTAAGGCCATCCCAAAAAAATTCCTTCTTAACCCTGTGGTAAGTTTTTAAAAATCCTGAGTGCCCTCCTAAGGGAGAAGTGTGCAATTCCATAAGAATCTTTTGTTTTAGCTGGGAATTCTTACAGAGGTATAAGCGATCTTTGTACCATAACGAATCATTTTGCCAGCTAAATGTATCAAACGTACTAGAATCTTGTTGTAGCTTTCGAATAAGTGCCCACACTTCTTCGTCATTCTTCCATTCCTCCCTTGCTTCGTTTATCCAATCTGGTTGGATAATAGAAATGGCGCACAACAATGCTTCCACATCCTCATCCTTTCTTGAGAGTGCATCTGCCACCACATTTTGCTTCCCTTTTTTGTAGATGATTTCAAAGTCATAACCCAACATCTTTGTGACCCACTTTTGTTGCTCTTCAGAGGATAATCTTTGTTCTAAAAAGTATTTAAGGCTATCATGATCCGTTTTTACCTTGAAGTGTCTTTCCATTAGGTAGGGTCGCCATTTCTTAAGTGCATGGAGTATTGCCAACATTTCCTTCTCATAAATAGCTTTGCTTAAAAACTTTCCCTTGATTGGACGACTTTCAAAAGCAATGGGTCTTTCATCTTGCATTAGAACAACACCAATTCCATTTCCTGAAGCATCACATTCCACAATAAAGGTTTTTGTGAAGTCCGGTGTAGCTAAGACCAGTGCTTGGCACATTGCCTCTTTAAGATGTTCAAAGGCCTTTGTTGCTTCTGGAGTCCATGAAAATGCATCTTTCTTCAATAATGTTGTTAGAGGTGCTGCTATTCTCCCATAATTCTTAACAAACTTGCGATAATACCCTGTCAACCCAAGAAATCCTCGCAGATGCTTTATGGATGTGGGGATTTTCCATTCCTTAATGGCTTTAATTTTGCTAGGGTCTACCTTAACTCCTTCATGAGATACAATATGACCCAAATATTCCACCTCCTGGACTCCAAAGAAACATTTGGATCTTTTTGCATATAATTGTTTCTCCTCCAATAGTTGTAGCACCCTGTCAACATGTTCAACATGATCCTTCCAAGACTTGCTGTAGATTAGTATATCATCAAAAAATACTAACACAAATTTTCTAAGGAATGGTTTGAAAATTGAATTCATCAAACCTTGAAATGTTGAAGGTGCATTGGTAAGGCCAAAAGGCATGACCAAAAATTCATAATGACCCTCATGAGTTCTAAATGCTATTTTTGGAATGTCTTCAATCTTCATTCTGATTTGATGATATCCTGAACGAAGATCCAACTTGGTGAAGTAAATTGATCCATGCAATTCATCCAGTAATTCATCAATGACAGGAATGGGGAACTTATCTTTAATAGTGAGCTTGTTGAGCTCCCTATAATCCAGACACATGCGCCATGATCCATCCTTCTTGTGCACCAATACTACTGGAGCAGAGAAAGAACTTTGACTCGGTTGAATTATACCAGCCTCTAGCATTTCTGCAACCATACGTTCAATTTCACTTTTTTGGACATAGGGATATCTGTACGGCCTGATGTTTGGAGGAACACTTCCTGGAATCAGATGAATAGCATGATCATGATCACGCATAGGTGGGAGACCTTTGGGAGTCTCAAATACCTTGGAATGATTGTCCAGGACTTTTTGGAGATCTGGAGAAATAGATGATTCCGATGTGGAAACATCTAGCGAACATAATTGTGCAATTACACCTCTTTGCTCCTTTTTTAGAAGCTTTGTCATACCATTAGAGCTGATTATCTTTCCTGGTTTCCCTGCAATACCCCTTAATTCAACTTCCTTTCCTTCCATAGAAAATTTGATGAAAAGTTCTTGAAAATTAAAAGCTATTGTACCCAAGGATTGTAGCCATTGGACTCCTAGTACAACATCAGCACCTCCCATTGGAATGGAAAGCATTGGGCTAGTCAATACATATTCTCCCATGGATAGCTTGATATTATGGCACTTTCCAGAGCAATTTATTGTTCCTCCATTTGCAATCATCACTTGACACTCTGGTGCTGGATATAGGAAGCAATTCAATTCTTTTGCTACCCTACAATGAATAAAATTGTGGGTGCTTCCTGAATCAATCAACACTATTACCTTTTTCTTCTTGATTTGTCCTTCTATCTTGATGGTTTGAGGAGTGGTAATTCCCGCCAATGCATTACAAGATATGGTCGGATTTATTTGTTCTTCATCTAGGCTTTGTTCCTGGAGTATATCCTCTTCTTTTGACCTTTCTTGCTCCTTTTCTTCTTCCTCTTCACAATCTATGTAGAATAATTTCTTCTCAGCACACTTATGACCTTTAGTGTATTTGCTATCACAACTGTAACAAAGCCCTTTTGCTCTTTTTTCTTCCAATTGTTGTGGTGTCAACCTTATAGGTTGTGGAAGACTAGGGGCAACAACACTTCCGTCTTTATAGTTGTGAGTGGTATGCTTCCTGGTTGCCATAATTTTGCTTTCCATTTTTCTTGCTAACCTGAATGCCTTCTCTAATGAATCAGGTTCCCAAAGGCGAACATCATGTTGGATATTATCCTTTAAAGACCCTATGAACACATCAATCCTATGCTCCTCTGGAATATCTTTTACCCTTATGTTCAATTTTTGGAACTCCTCAATGTGCTCCATTATTGAACCCTTTTGTTTGAGACTTATCAATTGGCTAAAAAAAGTGTTGCTTTTTGTATCCTCATAATGTGCTATCAATTCTTCTGTAAAAATTGCCCAAGTGATAAATTTTTTACGAGAGCAAAGCCATTGATACCATACAAACTGATTTGGTTCCAAATATAAAGTTTCCATACGTACCTTTTGTGTGTTTTGCACATTATTGAGATCGAAGAATTGCTCCATCTGTAATATCCATGTGGCGAGATCCTTGCCATCAAACTTCCTCATATCGATTTTTGGAATATGGTGGGTCTTCGATCCAACATTAGAGTCTATGGAATCATGATTAACATTTCTTTTGTTCACATCATGAGTTTCCTTTACAACCTTTTCACCATTAGTAAGTATTTCTTGTAGAAAATTTGTCAAATCTGTCTTCAAATCTGCCATGTCTGTCTTCAAATCTGTCTTCAAATCTGCCATGTCTCTCTTCAAATCTATCTTTGAATCATCCATATTAGCTTCCATGCCCTTTATCTTAGATTCCACGCCATTTATCTTAGATTCCACGCCATTTATCTTAGCTTCTGTTAGCTTTTGTGAGCGTGACATTTGTTGCACTTGTTCTTGTAATTTTGATATATCATGTAGCATTTCTTCCTCTTCTTCATGAGTCATGCTAGAGCTTTCAGGTTCCTTACTAGGTGTTTGCATTTTCTTTCCTCGGGGCATCAGTTACCGATAATAATGCTTTACTATGCCCTTTGAATTCCTTCAAACCAAGCTTACGCAAAAATAAAAAATAAAAACTACACACCTTTTTTCACTTTGTAGAAGCCTGATATTGAATCTGATGTATCTCTGTAATTTTGGATCATCCAGTTCTGAAATTGCGATCTGTAGTAGCCTTCTACATCCTCTTTCCAATGCCACAAGTCTGACCCAAATTGGTTTCTCCAAGGAAGAGTTATGCGAAATCTCCCACAGTGACTTGATTATAGACTAGTTCAGTAGAGCAAACTTGTACGACGTGCCACGAGTCACTGTTTCAACCTATGGATCTGAAAAATGCATACAAGAAACTACAGTCCGTCCTCTTTCTGTACCTTCTTACGAAATTTCAATTCGATCCCCAGAGAGAAAGTTATGACGATTTTCCCTAGGTCACCTGTTTGGAATGTAATTCAGTAGTCTGCAAAAAGACCAACTTCCTCAGATCATATCTCCGCAAATATTGCGCGAAAAGTTCTGAAATTTGGACCCGAAGTTCTGTGCGATTTCTTATCAAATGGGTTTTTTTGCAACTTCTGAAACGTCGCAGAAAACAAGTTATAGCAAAAATGCCACGATGACCTGTTTGGAGCAGTGAAACCCTAGAATCCAAAGCTCTGATACCAAATGTTATGAAACCAGGTCAAGAATGTTGAGATTGCAACAAGATGATGGAGCTTAGTGAAAAGAGTCGCCTTCACTAAGTGGGCCCGCAGGCTATTTTTGGCGCAAGTCTATTTTTAGACTATGTCTATTTTTAGACATATGGATCATGTCTATGGATTGCAGGTTGCTGTTTATGGATGATTGATCAAGTTGGGAAAAAATAGATGGACTTCTATTTTTGATGAAAGTGTGAGTGATCACACTGTGAGTGATCAAAGTCTATTTTTAGACTGGCTGTCAAAAATAGAAAAGTCAAATATTATTATCTCACAATAATATTTGGACTATAAACTTAATCTTATTCTCTTGGAGCACTTCAGTTTGAGCTACAGAAGTGGCACATGCAGCTGTCAGAAGGAAATACACTTTTCTTATGAGTCAGTTGAGTTGTTACATGCATGACTTCAGTTAGAACTCAATCAGTTGAGTTTGGTGGAGTTGATTGTGGAGTTGATGGAGTTGTGTTCAGTTTAGCTTTGTTAAACTGGTTGTATTTAGTCTAACTGGCAAATAGACTAGAGATGAGTTGGGTGAATTAATTATTAATTAATTCACAAGTTATTAACTCATAATACAACTAATGAATACATCAGTTAACTCAGTTGCATGTCAGTGCATGTTCAGTTCAACAGGGACAGGTGGTAGAGAATGAGATTGCTATCAGTTGTGACTATAGTTGTGCACCAGATCTTGCGCAATCAAGGGATTGAGTATGCCAATGAGTTTTCTCACGTATTGGCCCACATTATAGCTTTTGTTCACGTCAAAAAAAGTGTGAGTGACTATTTTTCAGGTGAAAAACGAGTTTGGTGAGCCATTCTCATCAATTCTTGAGCAGGTATTGAGCAGTGGAGGCAGGCAAGCAGTGGAAGAGATTTGGAGATCAGATCTGAGTTGTATTGTGTGTAATAGAGGTGGAGATACTTGTGAGAAGTATTATGCTGTGTAATGTTACATGACTCAATCATTAATATACAGATAGTTGGGGTTTTTAGCGAGATGCTTTCCCCAGGATACATACTGTGTTAATGTGTGAATGCTCTTGATGTTTTATTGTTATTGATGCTGCTATATTGATGATCAACGTAGAGGAGCTTATGTATTGTGTATGTATTCCACAATAGTACATGATCAGGATAATCTCTGTTGAATATGTGTTAAATTATTCAAAATTTCTACATGGTATCAGAGCTGTTGATCATCAGATCTACTATTCAGGAAGTGTTTACATTCTATTTCTTCAGGCAGAGTGTGTAATCGGGCCAGGTAGCCTCTGGATTCATCCTTCCTTTGGAAGGTGAGATATCTGGTGAATGCCCATACAGTCAATCTCTGTACGAGAAATATTGTGTTCTCACGAATTCTAGATCGGAAGTGGTTGAGTTGGAGCTGGTGGAAATTCGAATTTGCAGCAGTGTTGTTGAAAATGTCTTTCAACGGATTGCAAATGTTATTCCAAAGCAAGAGCGACCTGGCGCTCAAGGATAAACTCAGAAACAATAAAGGTGAGAATGGATCTTCATCAAAGGTATCTGATGAAGAGAATTGCGCTTTGGCTGCCAAAGCAAAGAAGGGGAAGAACGAGAAAGCTTCTTAGTCTGGTGTGAAAGGCAAGAAGCAGGATATGTCCAAGGTGAAGTGTTTTCACTGTCACCAGCACAGACACTATGCCACAAATTGTCCGCAGAAGAAGAAGAACAAGCAAGCTGCTGGATCTGCAGGGGGAGAGGCCTTAGCTTCTCAGTTTGAGCTTGATTTTTCATTGATCGCATGCTTGGTTTCAAGTGTGATGGGATCAGTGTGGTTCTTGGACAGTGGTGCGTCTTTTCACATGACGGGAGATAGAGATTTGTTCTCTGATCTGGAGGACGAAGATCTTGGAGTGCACATCGAGATGGGCGATGATGGTAGACACAGTGCGACCGGTATCGGTACCATTTCCTTTGAGAGGGAGTCTGGTAAACCCTTTGTATTGAAGGAAGTCATGCATGTTCCAGGATTGAAGAAGAATCTCATCTTAGTGGCGATGTTAGAAGACAAGGGGTATGATGTTGTTTTCAGCGAGGGAAAGGCCTTCCTGCGCAGCAAGACAACTGGTGAGACCTGGAAGATAGGGGTTCGAGTGAGGAACCTTTATCAGTTGCATGTAGATGGATGCGCAGCAATGGCAGGCAAGGCAGAAGGATTGGTGAGCCGGGATGATGGCGAGTTGTGGCACAGGAGATTGGGTCACCTTCACCATGGAGCCTTGAAGATACTGCAGCAGATCACTACAGGGCTTCCTAAAGGCACACTTGCGCAGTCAGATTAGTGCAAGGGGTGTACCTTGGGGAAGTTTGTGAAAGCCACCTTTCACGAGAAGGATAGTCGCGCCACGACGATCCTTGAGAGAATTCACACAGACGTGTGTGGACCTTTCTCAGTTGCTTCGACAGAAAAACACAGGTATTATGTGATTTTTGTTGATGATTTCTCTCGTAAGTGCTGGATCTTCTTCATGCAGAAGAAGAGCGAGACATATTCAAAGTTCTGTGAATTCAAAGCACTGGTCGAGAAGGAGTCGAGGAAGAAGGTGAAGGCTCTTAGGAGCGATAATGGTGGTGAATACATCTCGGACGAGTTCAAGGATTTCTGCAAGACAGAAGGGATTCGTAGAGAGCTCATAGCTCCCCATAACCCATAGGAGAACGGGGTAGCTGAGAGGAAGAACGAAACAATTGTGGGTGCTGCACGGGCAATGTTGCATGATCAGGGCCTACCCCTTCACTTGTGGGCGGAAGCATGCAATACATCAGTTTATGTGTAGAACCGTTGTCCTCATAGGATACTTGGCATGAGTACACCTGAGGAGACTTATTCTGGTAAGAAGCCTGATCTTTCTCATTTGAGGATTTTTGGTGCTAACATTTACATGCATGTGACGAAGGATGCCAGGAAGAAGTTGGAGCCGACCGCAGAGGTTGGGATATTTGTGGGGTACACTGATACGCCCCACAACTATCGTGTGTATTTGCCAGACAGTGGTAAAACTATTGTGCGACGGGATATAAAATTTAAGGAGGAGAAAGCCATGAAGTGTTCGCTTGAGAGGGAGCTACACTTGCATGCAAATGAGGAGCTATTAGTTCCTAAGGATGAGCTTTAGGACGTGGATCAGCCACAGGACGAGGTTCATGGAGTGGAAGAGACCACTCATGCAGCGCCAACCATCAGAGGGCGAAAGCGCTTGACGAAAGCTGAGCGACTGGCTCAAGATGCAGAGAAAGTTGTAGGACCACCTACAGCCCAACGCAGGCAGAGACAGTCACCTGATTGGTACACTGGATACATGGCTCTTATGAGCAAGTGTGTTGTGATTGAGCCATCCTCTTTCGAGGAAGCTGTGGAGGATCCCGCATGGGTAGATGCCATGGTGGAAGAGTATGATTCTATTGTCAGAAACAGTGCATGGGAGATTGTTCCTAGACCGGAAGGGAAATCGGTGGTGGGTTCGAGATGGATCTACAAAGTTAAGTAGGCAGCTGACGGGAGTGTGGAGAAGTACAAGGCAAGATTTGTTGCCCGAGGCTTTTCACAGATTGAGGGGATCGATTATGAGGAGACCTTTGCACCTGTCGCAAGGTATTCTTCCATACAGACGATTCTTGCTCTCTCAGCGCGGATGGGATGGCACATTCATCAGATGGATGTGAAGACTGCGTTCCTCAACGGAGTCATTGAGGAGGAGGTGTACATTGAGCAACCCGAAGGCTTTGAAGTCTTCAGCAGTGAGTCGCATGTGTGCAGGCTCAAGAGAGCGCTGTATGGGTTGAAGCAAGCACCACGTGCTTGGTACACACGGATAGACAGCTATTTCACAAGACTTGGATTCTCCAAGAGCGAGGCGGATCCGAACCTATACCAGATTGTGGTGGAGGGTAAGTTGCTTATCATTGTACTGTATGTTGATGATTTGATTCTAACGGGTGATGAGCTATTGATACTGTCATGCAAGAAGGATCTTGCTACAGAGTTTGAGATGAAGGATTTGGGCCTCCTTCACTATTTCCTGGGATTGGAAATATGGCAGCGCAGTGGTGGATTGTTTGTTTCTCAGGGCAAGTATGCTCGAGAGATACTGGAGAAGTTCAACATGCATGGCTGCAAGCCTGTTGATACTCCTCTTCCTGGAGGTTGGAGGAAGGAGGATGCCACTTCGGGAGAAGAAGTGGATGCCACTGTTTATCGACAGTTGGTGGGGTCGCTGATGTATTTGGTCAATACACGACCTGATATATGCTATGCAGTTAACCAGCTTTCACAAGCTATGGTTAAGCCTACCAAGCTCTTCTGGAAGGCGGGCAAGCATGTATTGAGCTACTTGAGAGGCACATCGGGATATGGATCTTGGTATAGACAGGAGGATGCAAATTGGGCAGGGAGCTCAACGGATGACATCAGATACCATCATATCAGAGATTGTGTGCAGCGGAGGATCATGTTACTTTCATACATTCCAACGGAGGATCAGGATGTTGATATTCTGATGAAGGCTCTCACCAGGAGCAAATTCGAGTACCACCGAGGTAGGATAGGGGTTGCTGATAATCCATATCTTGTCGAGAGGGAGTGTTGAGATTGCAACAAGATGATGGAGCTTAGTGAAAAGAGTCGCCTTCACTAAGTGGGCCCGCAGGCTATTTTTGGCGCAAGTCTATTTTTAGACTATGTCTATTTTTAGACATATGGATCATGTCTATGGATTGCAGGTTGTTGTTTATGGATGATTGATCAAGTTGGGAAAAAATAGATGGACTTCTATTTTTGATGAAAGTGTGAGTGATCACAGTGTGAGTGATCAAAGTCTATTTTTAGACTGGCTGTCAAAAATAGAAAAGTCAAATATTATTATCTCACAATAATATTTGGACTATAAACTTAATCTTATTCTCTTGGAGCACTTCAGTTTGAGCTACAGAAGTGGCACATGCAGCTGTCAGAAGGAAATACGCTTTTCTTATGAGTCAGTTGAGTTGTTACATGCATGACTTCAGTTAGAACTCAATCAGTTGAGTTTGGTGGAGTTGATTGTGGAGTTGATGGAGTTGTGTTCAGTTTAGCTTTGTTAAACTGGTTGTATTTAGTCTAACTGGCAAATACACTAGAGATGAGTTGGGTGAATTAATTATTAATTAATTCACAAGTTATTAACTCATAATACAACTAATGAATACATCAGTTAACTCAGTTGCATGTCAGTGCATGTTCAGTTCAACAGGGACAGGTGGTAGAGAATCAGATTGCTATCAGTTGTGACTATACTTGTGCACCAGATCTTGCACAATCAAGGGATTGAGTATGCCAATGAGTTTGCTCACGTATTGGCCCACATTATAGCTTGTGCTCACGTCAAAAAAAGTGTGAGTGACTATTTTGCAGGTGAAAAACGAGTTTGGTGAGCCATTCTCATCAATTCTTGAGCAAGTATTGAGCAGTGGAGGCAGGCAAGCAGTGGAAGAGATTTGGAGATCAGATCTGAGCTGTATTGTGTGTAACAGAGGTGGAGATACTTGTGAGAAGTATTATGTTGTGTAATGTTACATGACTCAATCATTAATATACAGATAGTTGGGGTTTTTAGCAAGATGCTTTCCTCGGGATACATACTGTGTTAATGTGTGAATGCTCTTGATGTTTTATTGTTATTGATGCTGCTATATTGATGATCAACGTAGAGGAGCTTATGTATTGTGTATGTATTCCGCAATAGTACATGATCAGGATAATCTCTGTTGAATATGTGTTAAATTATTCAAAATTTCTACAAAGAAAAGATAGAAAAGATAGATCAACGCCTTAGAATTCAGCCTCTTCGAGGGGGCAACCTCCTTTACATTACATGAATGAACAATTCTTGGATGATTCAAATGACAAAACCTCCTTTCTATATAAAGGAGTCTAAGGAGTCACAATATAATCCAGCCGGCCTAACAATAATAATATAAAGCCACAAAAATAACAATAGAGGGATTCTATGGGGCACAGTAATAACAATATGGGGGCAATAGGGGCACAACAATATAAATAAGGGGTATAACTACAATAGTAATGGGGTAATCACTAGTATTATAGGGACCCAACAAACACTGTTACACAACCCTAGCAAGATGGTTTTTTGGTGTCTTTTTTTGGTTGCTTTAAGAGTTTTGTTTCATTTCAATCATGGGCATAAAAACCACCATATCTTTATAGAATTTGATAAACAAGTGAGTTTGAGAGCCTACCTTGCAAATTAGAGTGGCTTCAAAAAAAATTTGAGTGAGTTTGGCAATTTCTGGGCGCTTTGTCTCTGTGCGCATCGCTCTGGGTATGCGCCGTGCTAGTTGTAAAAATGCACTGTGGGCGGGCCCTGTGTGCACCGTGCCCTGTGTGCACCGTGCCCTGTGTGTGCGTCGTGCCCCTGAAACTTACTCCAACTTGCTCCAAATCGCTCGATACACACTCCACAACCTTGCAATGCTTTCCTAAGCTCTTTGATTGCACAATGACTTGGATTTATGATGGAAACTTGTGTATATAGGCTTGGAGGTCATGTTTTAAATTTGCTTTTTCAAAAAACCCACTTTTCTAATGTCCTGTTTGACACTTTTTCACTGACTTTAATATAACCATGATTTTCACTTTTTCTCTGAATTTTGGGCTCAAACGATGAAATTTTCGACACTTTTTGCAGGGATTGCGTGACAGAGCATTTGGCCACAGAAACCATGACTACACCTGAAGAAATCAACCATCAACCCTTTTTGAAAATTTTGTCACCAATGACACTGTTTGACTTTTCTTCAAAACAGAGTTCTGAAGAACAGTCGAAGTTTATCAATACGATGATAAAACTCTGCGACTCCTTACTTTGTATGGGCATCACTCTGGCTTGCATGGCTTTACTAGACATATTTAAAGACCAAATTGATCAATCCCTAGACCTAATGACCAAAAATGACTTTTGTCTGTTAAAGGACTAGACCTTGACTGTTATGGTCTTTTTGATTATTTGACACAAAGACCTAAGCAAGAAGGAACCAGACATGAGGGGAAATGACTAGCATGACCTTCTCCATCAGATTATGGCATGCCCTTAGCGGAATGCAGCTGAGTGAATGGAGCGGGACACCTAAAAATGAAATGCATAAAGAGTTTTGATCTCTGACGGAGGACTGACCAGACCGACTCTAACATTGGCTCCAATGGGGGATGGTAGCTCCTTGGAGGTGCCAAGAACAACAGATCTCTGGAGGAGCTAGATAGTGCCTTTCGTCCATTGGGCTATGGAGTCATCATTTCGACAAACAACACAGGACTCTGACTCATTTATGAAACTAAAATGACCAAAAAATTGACTCAACTTGACATTGAAATGACTCAAAAACTAACTTGACAGACTGAAACCAAACTGAAATAAAAATGGTATTTACAATGACAGTGGAAGCAGCGTTAATAAATCAGTAGTGGTACCACTTGAGCAGCCGACCATTGATCGGCCCTCCTGGACAATATTCCCCGTTCATTTCCTTCAGAAGAAAGGCATTCTGACCCCTATATGCTGCAATCTTGAAAGGACCTTTCCAAAGATTCTCTAACTTTCCGTTCTTACCTTTCTCTTCATTCCTTGCATCCCACTTCAGCACCACATCATCCAACTAAAATCTATTGGCCTTTGCTTTTATTACATAGATTTTCTTTATTTTCTCTTGCAATTTGGATGTGTTCTTGAAAACTTCTTCTCTTGTCTGCTGCAAGTGGACCATTTGATTCAACCTTCTCTGCATGGGATCTTCTTCACTGCCAGCCTCCTAAAGAAGTCTGATTACCGGGGCAGCGAGAGAGGTAGGAAATATTGTATAAACTCCATAAACAAGCTCAAACGGTGACATACCAATGGATTTTTTCTGACTGATCCGATCTGCCCAAAGCGCATGGACTAGCCTTTTATTCCAGCTCTTTTTGTTTATTTCCAGCAGCTTCTTGATAATGTTGACCAATTATTTGTTCAAAGATTCCACCAATCCATTGCCTTGCTGATGATAGGCAGTTGAGTGACCCAAAATGATGTGATATTTATGACAAAATTCTACCATCCTTTTTGATTTGAAAGCTGCTGCATTATCGGTGATTAACTTATTTGGACAACCAAAGCGAGACAAGATGTTATTTTCAAGAAATGAAATGATTACCGTATCTGCAGCTTGTCTGGTGGGAGCTGCCTCAATCCATTTTGTGAAATAATTTGTCGCTATAAGGATCCATCTATGTTGTCTGGAAGAAGCGGGATGAATTTCTCCAATGAAATCCAACCCCCACTACTGGAAAGGAGCGCTCACCTCAACAGGCTTAAGTGGAAAAGGCTATAATTTCTATTTTCCTTCGAAAATTTGACATTTATGACAGCGCTTGACCATCTTGTACACATCAGCAAACAATGTAGGCCAATAGTACCCTACTCTAAAAATTTTATTTGCTGTTGACTTCCCAAAATGGTGACCACCACACTCTCCTCCGTGGAAATCCTCCATGACTTTCTTTGCCTCCTCTTCCACCAAACAATTTAACAAAATGTCACCGGGATCTTTCCAATACAACGCATAATTTAAAATGCAAAACTTGGCAGCCTTCAACTTAAGTGTTCTCACTTTGTTTCTAGTCATGCCGGGCGGTGGTGACAGATTTTTTAGCACATATATTATATTTGAATACCATGGGGACAGAGTAAACATTTCAGATACTTGAATTGACGATCCTTCCTCATTCTCATCAGACATGGCAGCGATCAGATTTATGTCCAAGGCATGCAAGTTTGATTCGGCCATTAACCTCGCCAACCCCTGTCCTTTGACCAGCTTCGTGGGTTTTATTTCCACATCATATGCCAGCAAGGCTGCAATCCATTTGCCTCTTCTTCCTTCCAGATCGGTCTGCACTAGAACATCTTTTACAGCAGCGTTAGGAACATAGGCCAGAATGTTAGAATGTAGAATATATACCTGGAAATACTTCAATGACTTCACCAGTGCCAGGGCTTGCTTCTCAATGATGTTGTACTTTAAAGCTGCATATCTTATAGCCCTGCTGAAGAATGCAATGGGTCTTTCGTGATCATCTCTTTTCTGCAATAATACTGCTGCCGTAGTGTGCTTTGAAGCAAATGAAAACAATATGAAATCCTGAGTGTAGTCCGGGCTTACTAGAACTGGAGCTGAAGAAAGGGCCAATTTTACCAAGTTGAAATATTTTACAGCCTCCTCCGTCCATTTCACTTGGCTGTCCTTCTTAAGCATGTTGGTCATTTCTCTTAGGTGTTTAGCAAGATTAGGCATAAAGCGACGCATAAAATTCATCTTACCGTTGAACGATTGTATCTCCTTTTTATTCCTAGGCAGATTGATTTGCTGAATTGCTTGCACACGTGCTGGGTCGATATGAATGCCATCCTTTGAAATAATGTGCCTGAGTAATTTGCCTTCCTCCATGGCGAACAAGCTCTTCTTCAGATTCAGTGACAAACCATATTTTCTGCACTTTTGAAAGATAGTTTTTAGATGGTGCATGTGTTCTTCATCAGATTTGGAAAACACTGTCAAATCATCCAGGTACACCACCAAAAACGCATCCTTCTCATTCGCAAAATCCAAGTCCATTGCACGCTGAAATGTGGCACCTGCATTCTTTAAACCAAAAGGCATTTTGGCGTAATGAAAGGTTCCCCATGGAGTGGTGAATGCTGTCTTGTCTCTGTCATCTTCATGGACAGAAATTTGGTTATATCCGGAATAACCATCAAGCAGTGACATACGAGATGCCCCCACTACTCGCTGAAGTATATGGTCCATTTTGGGCAGTGGATAGTTGTCCTTCAATGAGACTTTATTGAGATTTCTGAAATCAATGCATAGGCGGATCTCACCTGTCTTCTTTCGTACGGGCACCAAGTTAGAGATCCAATCTGAAAATCTGATGGGCACAATGATACCTGACTTGTACAACCTGTTTACCTCCTTTTCAATAGATGGCAGCAACTTTGGATTTATCCTTCTCAGCTTCTGTCTAAATGGTTTTTGATTGGGCTTGATGGGTATCGTGTGCTAAATTATATTGGTATCATATGTCTTTAAGTCAGAATAATCCCAAGCAAACACATCTGCAAATGAAGCTAGCAAACTGATGTATTTGTCCTTGATCTTTGGCGGCAATGCTTTGGACAATTTTACCAACTTAGGATTGGCAGCTGTTCCGATGTTGACCTATTCTACACCCTTCTCTGTTGGCTGCAATGTTGGCTTGCAGGCTACATCATCTTGATCAAAAAGTTCTTCTAGAGGTATCAAGCCTTTAGGAATAATGTTATTCTTCAGCTGCAACACGTCCATTTCATTGATCTGCACTTCATCTGTACCATTCCCTTTACCATCGTCATTTTCTACATCGATTGAGGTTTCTTTGAACTTGCCTTTGTTTTGCGGAAAATCATTAATTTCCTCATCATCTTGAAACACTTGCTAATATCTCTGATTTTCTGGAATGGTTGGACGATGCTTGACATGGATTTCAAATTTATTGCCGGAGTTCATTGGGATCTTCAAACTACTTGCTGCCTTGGCAAGAGCGTCAGCAATACTATTTTGTATACGAGGTACACATGTCAAGGTGTATTCTGAAAATAATTTTAAGATGTCCAAAACTGCATTACGGTAGGCCCGCATCCTAGGATGTTTTGCTTGATACTCGCCTCTGACCTGCTTTATTACCAATTCGGAGTCGCTATATATCAAAATCCTCTTAGCATTCAGCTTTCGTAGAATCTTCAGGCCAGCAATCAGAGCTTCATACTCAGATTCATTGTTTGAACACTCAAAAGCCAACTTGTAAGAGCAAACCCTCACGTTACTAGGCACTTTGTTTGGGGTGGAGAAAGGACTGCGTACCCAAATTCCAATTCCAGTGCCATCATTTCCTACTGCTCCATCAAAATCCATGGTCCACAAGCCTTCTTCCTCCTCTTGTAAGTGCTGGAAATCTGTTTGCTGTGCCTTTCCTGCTTGTCATCCATTGCTTTCAGCTGATTGCCCAACATTTTTCTGCTATTCTTGTCCTTCTTTCTTCAAAATTTCTCTGAAATTTTCTGTTATTTCTGGAATGTCATCTGCTTCTACTAACTGACTATCTATATCATTTAAACTATCTGAAAACAAAACAAAAGACTCTAAATATGTATGTACATAGTTAATTGGATGATTTATGGGTTTCTCCTTGCCTGTGATCATATATTTCATTTTCTGTTCTCGATATAATTTCCTCATTTGTCCAAACACCGGAATAGTTGCATAGGAGAAATCTAGCTGTAGTGTCCCTTTCAATTTCGCTACCCAAGACCTGGAAAGAAGCATGCCGAACCTTGGAGGAATATATGCTACCACCACATCCATCAAAACATTTTTCATTGGGAGCTGATCTAGACTCACAACCAAGTCTTTGATGAGTCCTATACATCTCACTCTGCTGGAATCAAATGAATAGAGATTGTGGTATTGTCGAGTGATGTCCAGGCCGAGCTTATCCATGATATCCTTGGGCATGAGATTGTGAGAAGCTCCGGAATCAAACATGGCATTATGTAACACAAAATCATGCAATCTTAAACTGATGTAAAAGGGTGGCACATCACTATCAGGAGACTCACCATTCGATGCTGGTCCAAAAATCATTTCAGATTGATCATCTTCTACATTTACCATGTCGGACATTGGGTCCAAATTCAACATCTTCAATACTTGTCCTCTATAACTACTGTTCTTCATTATTTCAGTCAAGGGGATGGATACCTTTAACTTAGAAATCTCATTCTCTAAGCTAAAAATGGGAGTCTTTTCCATCTATTTGACTGGGATTTCTTTCTTTTCTTTTTCTTTTGATGCAACTTGCTGTTGTGATTGTTCTGCTGATTTTGATTTGCTGCTCTCCGGACCAACCACCTCTTTTCCTTTTCTTTGTGTAGCCGATGAATCATTCTTTGATGCTTCAACCTCCTTATTTTTCTGAATTGGTTTGGTCGGCACATCTCTATTTCTGAGTGAATATCACTGCTGTTGTGCAGACAGAGCATTCATATACCCCCTTTGATACTCCTCTGATTCTTCTTCTAAAACAGTGTCACTTGCTAGTATGAAATCTGCATCTTTGTGTGCAGCTGAACTCACCGCACACTCCTCTTCTTCGGTAACGTAAGTAGGTAGCTCATCTAGAGTAAAGAGGTGGTTTTCTTCACCTATTACATTCCCGTCCTCATCTGACTCCGGTCCATGCACAAAATTCTGCTACAAAGGTGTCTGGACTAGCTGTTGTGTTGTGTGCTCTTGGGCTCGGTGATCTCTCTATCTTATTCTATATTGTGGCTGTTGCTGGCCACGGAAGTTAGGATTTCTAACTTGTGGCTCAGGCTTGTCGAGCTTCACCCTTTCAAGCATCTGTTCTACCTTTTTGAGTAATTGATCCATTGAAGAAGACTCTTCCTTAACAGTGACTTTCTTTTCTGCTTTCACTCTAGCTCTTTTGGACAACATATTTGCTTCAACGCTGACCACGATTTTCTGCATGTCTTCCATTGTGGCCGGTTCTCTCTCTCTTAATTGGTAGACCATGTCAGCATCAAAACCATCTGGAAATTTCATCATAGCTAGTCCCACGGGTGGCTTTAGATGATTGGGAATTTCATTATAAACTGTATTGAATGTAACACAATAATCTTGGACCGACTCAACAACGTTTCGTTTGATTTTCTCATATTCAGCCAGAATTTGAAGGGGATTCTTTTTCACTTCCCATCGGTTTAAAAATTGTCTTTGTAGTTCGGCCAAGGTAGCAATACGTGCTGTCGGCAAACCTCTGAACCACTTCCTCACTTCTCCTACAAATGTCTGTACAAAGAGTCTCATTGCCACATTCTCCTCATCGATCTCATGAAGTTCATAGAAGTCTGCCATTTTGTCTACATGTTGTTGAGCAATAATGTTGTTAGGAGTTCCATCAAAAAACGGGATTTTACTTTGATAATCCGCGGGCATATCATCTAGAACTTGGGGCAGAATAAGGGGTGCGAAACAGGCAGCCATCACTGTCGGTGGATTTGGCCTTGGAGGTGTTGGAGGAGTGTGCATAGTTTGCAAGGGGCTAGCAATTGGAGTTTGGGGCTATGCCACAATATAATTATCAATTAATCGGTTAGCTCTTTCTATTTCTAGATCTACAAGAAATTGAGGATTGGGGACAGTATAATCAACAGCCCTTTCGGATTTAGACTCAAACAATGATATTTCAAACCACTCGTCAAACTCAAGCTCTTCAAGATACTCGAAAATGTCAGGACATGAATGGGATTTGAACACGGGAGTTATGGTGCTTTCTTGACGAAGGAGTCTTGGAATCAAATTGGGGTTTTCGTAGATGTGAGGAGGATCCAGGTTTGGATTGGCTCTGGTATATCGTCTAGAAGCCAGCGTGCTATTGAGAAAAATCACAGGACACAACCAATTTACTCAGCCTATCCAATCCTAAGCTCATCATCCGAAAGCTTAGAATTATTATGAAACAAGGGGATTTGATTTCAGTTTAGTCCCCAGTGGAGTCGCCACTATGTTAGCACCTAAATCTGCCCTAGGCTGAAAGAAGGCAAAAATTAGGGTAACCACAAACCACGCTCAGTCTGGTAGCTAGCCCTACCAGAACAGGAGAGGGCTCTCTCCGAGTCACACTCAGTGAATATATAAGGAAAAACGGTCTGAGATGACTTACAGTGAAATATTGATCTTAGGCTAGTAAGTGAAATTGGATGCAAGAAATTTTCTTTTATGAATGACCGAGCTTCTGGGATAGTATGGGACCAATAGTCAACAAAGAACAAAGAATTTAATACAAAGGCACAGATTACTTCGTGAGGCAAGGTAGGCGGAAAGTGTAGCAATTTAGTTTGGGAATAACGCGGAACGGAGAGGTTGTTGAGGAGAGTGAAAAGGGCATAGGAACATGAATCCTTTTCAACAGAAGAAAAAACACTGAAGATGAAAATTTCTCACAGGCAGAGCAATAAAATTGAATTCTACCTAATCTCACTCAGAAAGTTTCATTGGAAATGAACATGAATTGAATTATGAAACATAACAAAATACATATGAAAACATAAGAGATACATTTGCTACACTCACAACCACAAGAATCTCATGAAATAGAGCCGCTGCCTTTCATTAATTCTCTGTCAAAAATATACAGTGAAGAAACAAAGTTTCTTTCCCACAGTCTCCTAGAAGTTACAAGCAAACCAACCCTTTGCAAATAGCTTACATACAATATATAGAATGTGCCATGAAGAGATAGAACACCCAAGGGATGGGGAGTTACTTGAATCATTACAAAATGGAGATGAAGAGCCAACCATCAGCTACAGGTGCAGCGCTACAAACATGACATTTGGCTTGGGTGACCGTTTGCCTTCCTTCGCCACTTGGATAGAAGCCCATCTGGAGAGAAAATGCTTTAAATGCCACCTTTGGTTCCAAAAAATGAATTGTAGATGAGCGGACCCACTTGGAGAAGTCACAAATCGAAATTTCGCGAAACGGAAGCAAATCTGGCAATTTTTCCTCTGTGCGCCGCGCCATTTTCTCTGTGTGCCACTCTACTTTGGGGCTTGTTTTGGGGCACTTTCAGGTGTCCAAAATGTTTCCAAGTGGGCTTGTTGGAAAGCCTATCCTGTCTAATTTCTAACTCAACTGGAATTTTTGAATTTGGTGCTCATTTGCCCCTCCAAATCTTCATTCTCCCAAGACTGCTTCCTGTGTGTCAAAATAGGGGTAGAGAGGTCATTTTTTGGGTGTTTTTGACCTCTAGGAGACTCAGATCTTGCCAAAATTTCTTGTCCAGGCACCAGTAGTCATGATTTCCCATGCTTAATCCAAAAATGCAAACCATTCCTCATTTGGAGCTCCCGATTTTTAGCGCTGCGCCACAGGGAGAAAAACCCTGTGTTTTGCCCAAAAATTTGTCATGTGACCAAAAATTCCCCAAATTTCTTGAAATTTTGGCTGGAGGTTCTCTATGGGGTGTTATGATGTGCCAAGGAAGTCTCAGCCAAGATTTGAATCCGATCTTGCTCTTTTGCCTCTTTTTCTTTTCTTGTTGCTTTCCTCAATTTCGCCTTCAAACTCTTTATTCGGGCCTTGGCGCTCATGTTTCGTGCCCTGTAATGAAAAGCCATGTGTCTCAATAGAGCAAGGTCCTTGTCGGCCTTGTCCAACAGCCTCTCCAAGTGCATGTTGACCCTCTCGAGGTTGGCCTCCCGATCCTCATTGATTTCTTGCTCCAATGATGTGAGCTCAACTCTTCTCCTTTGAGCAGCTTGGTGATGCTCACGAATGTTTTGCAGCTCCATAATCACCTGCTGGTCCTCAAGCTGCTTGTTTCTCTGCTCCAGGTACTTCATGTTCCACTTGGCCCTCTCCAAGTCAAGGGAAAAGGCCTCAATCTCTGATTGCTACTCCTGAATGATCTCTATGAGCTCTGCATTTGTTGGCTCTGTATCGGTCTCATCATCATGAAGGAGAATGAATTCGGTCTCTTGTTCACCTGATGGCCCTTCCTCCTGCATTGGCTCCTTACCCCCCTCCTGTGATGTTGATGTCGGAAGCGAGGCCCCCTCCACCCCGGGTGGAGATAACACTCGCTTTGCTACTGCAAATAAGGGTGTACTTCCTTTCTGATAGGTGATGAATACTGGCATAGTAGCAGTCTCATGGCGCTCATACTGATGTGAAGGGCCACCCATCTCATGCTCTGCCTCTAATACTACCTGTGGAGCACTGAAGAAGTCACAGGAGATGAATTCCTCCCAAGCAATACCTTGCAATCCCAACTGATGGTCCACCAAAATCCGGATAAGAGCAAAGTGATAAACATTGTTGAGCTGCTATCGAGGGGTCTTATGCTGCATGAAATTTTTCATCCTCTCTATGTTCCCGCAAATGAAAAATGGGAGGTTCATCATCTGCACCCTGGTAAAGTGCATGAGCAACCTGATGTGATAGGCATAAAGGCAAGAAAACCTCCCCTCACAACTGAAGTACTTCATGATCAATTTCATGAGCGGAGCATACTCATCTCTCAAAAATATGAACGGGAAGACTCTTGTAAGCTGACTCAAACAATTGACCTTAATGTAAGGCTCATAATGATGTCTATCCACCTTTTTCTTCTTAAGCCACTGTTATACAATATTTGGTATGCCTGCTGCCACTGATATAGTTTCGGGTGTCAATGTGAAGGTGACCCCGGCCAAGATAGACTGACCTCCATGTAGGTGAAGTGCAAAAATACGGGCCAACTCATGATGAACTCTAACATTTGACACCCTTTGACAAAATTCAAAACATGCTAAGTGCTGGAAACATGGCATAGCAAGAGGGCATGGCTGCAACTTAGTGAGGGTGTTTGGCTCATCCCTAACATGTTTTCCACTCCGGTGATGTCTCCTGGGGGCCTGTTCTCCTGTGGTTGTATCACTGTGGGTCTCCAACTCATACTCTAATGAAACCTTGCATGCCATGGCTACTGTTTATAAACTGTATTTAGGCTGCCCCTTTGATGATGGTGAAGCTGGAGGTTGTTTTGATAATCTGCCACCAAGGGGGACAATGAAACAAGGGAGTATTAGGAGGGGAGTGATGTAATGGGTATAGGGGTTATAGGGAGGATTTTTTTTAGGGATATGTAGGGGGTTTGGGTATTTTGATAGGTTAGGGTTTGGGGTTCAATATGGTAGGGTTTGGGGTTTAATATGGTAGGGTTTGGGGTTTAATATGGTAGGGTTTGGGGTTTTTATTGATCAATAGGAGGAGGGGAAAGGGAATATGAGCTTGATAGTGTTAGGGTAGTGATAGTAGTAAAAATGGCATAGGGGAATAAGGAACAGGGGTAGGGTAGGAAAAATAAGACTTGGTAGCAATAACACAGTTACACAACCCTAGCAAGATGGTTTCTTGGTGTCTTTTTGTGGTTGCTTTAAGAGTTTTGTTTCATTTCAATCATGGGCATAAAAACCACCATATCTTTATACAATTTGATGAACAAGTGAGTTTGAGAGCCTACCTTGCAAATTAGAGTGGCTTCGTAAAAAATTTGAGTGAGTTTGGCAATTTCTGGGCGCTTTGTCTCTGTGCACCGTGCACAAAGCCCAGTGCGCCGCACTCTATGTATGCGTCGCGCTAGTTGTAAAAATGCACTGTGGGCAGGCTCTGTGTGCACCACGCCCCTGCCTGTGTGCGTCGCGCCCCTGAAACTTACTCCAACTTGCTCCAAATCGTTCGATACACACTCCATGACCTTGCAATGCTTTCCTAAGCTCTTTGATTGCACAATGACTTGGATTTATGATGGAAACTTGTGTATATAGGCTTGGAGGTCATGTTTTAAATTTGCTTTTTCAAAAAACCCACTTTTCTAATGTCTTGTTTGAAACTTTTTCACTGGCTTTAATATAACCTTGATTTTCACTTTTTCTCTGAATTTTGGGCTCAAATGATGAAATTTTCGACACTTTTTGTAGGGATTGCATGACAGAGCATTTGGCCACGGAAACCATGACTGCACCTGAAGAAATCAACCGTCGACCCTTTTTGAAATTTTTTTCACCAATGACACTGTTTGACTTTTCTTCAAAACAGAGTTTTGAAGAACAGTCGAAGTTTATCAATACGACGATGAAACTCTGCGACTCATTACTTTGTATGGGCATCACTCTGGCCTACATGGCTTTACTAGACATATTTAAAGACCAAATTGATCAATCCCTAGACCTAATGACCAAAAATGACTTTTGTCTGTTAAAGGACCAGACCTTGACTGTTATGGACTTTTTTATTATTTGACACAAAGACCTAAGCCAGCAGGAACCAGACATGAGGGGAAATGACTAGCATGACCTTCTCCGTCAGATTATGGCATGCCCCTAGCGAATGCAGCTGAGTGAATGGAGCGGGACACCTAAAAATGAAATGCATAAAGAGTTTTGATCTCTGACGGAGGACTGACCAGACCGACTCTAACAACCTGGATAAGGATATCCTGAAAATTATTTTTCTCGGGCCTTGAGGGAAGAATCTTTGGAGCTGTTAAACATAGTAAGTAAAGGGGATATATCTAAAGAATATTTTGACACCATCTATGAGCTCTGTATTCAATGTTCAAGGGGAGCTGCAATGAATAAGTAGGGAGTTTGGACCATCAAAGCATCAAGTGGGGGAATCACAAAATAAAAAATTGGGAACCTGCTGGATAATTTTAAAACTGATATCCTAAGCAAATTATCTTCCCAAATGGATACATTGCAAGATAAACGGAAGAAGATGGAGCTGGAAAGAACCATGGCTATTTTTTGTCCTTGGTGTAGAAAGAAACATCCACTGAAGGAGTGTCCACTAGACACTATAGAGACATCTACTATTTGTGAACATAGTCACTCCACCAGTGCATGTCCATCTCTTCTAGCACTAAAGGCAGTATTTCAAGGGATGAATGAAGAACCAGATCAACTATGCTTTATGGGGTCTACGAAACCATGGCAACCATGATCATCAGGATTAAATATAGGTACGTCTCAGGATCCTTTTCAATATTATAATATGAATCCTTAGTCAGTTCCTTTTTGGCCTCAATACTATTAGCACTTTTATTAGCAACGCTCATCTTGTTCTGAATCCAACTCAGTAGTTTTTTGAATCTATCATGAGCTGAAAAACATAGGGAACTATCAGATCAGAATAAAAAATGAAGATATTCCTATAATAGCATTCTCTGACAGCATACCAGTGGAGATTGAGCTAGGGAAGACACTGAATATCAACCCAAATCTTTCACTAGCCTAGACTTAACAGCTCTTGAAGATCCTTCGGGAATAGAAAGAAGCCTTCACCTGGGATTATACTGATATGAAAGGTATCCTTGCTGATTTGTCTACTCATCATATTTATATGAAAGAAGATTGTCGACCCGTGAGACAGCCTCAAAGAAGGATGAACCTTGCCTTGAAAAACATTGTCAAAGAGGAGCTTCACAAGTTATTGGATGCATGATTTATTTACCCAATCTCAGATATTCAATGGGTATCCCCATTGGTCATTGTTCCTACAAAGAATGGTAAATGGCAGATTTGTGTAGACTATAGGGAGCTGAATAAAGAAACCTTGAAAGATCATTTCCCTCTACCATTTATCGACCAAGTCCTTGATACCCTAGCCGGGAAGAAATTTTTCTCTTTCCTGGATGAGTTTAGTGGGTATAACCAAATTTGAATAGCTCCTGAGGATCAGGGCAAAACCACTTTTACATTCCCTTGGGGAACATTCACTTACCGAATGGGAAATACTGGGGATTTTTTCCCTGCTACCTTTTAGAGGGAAATACTGGGGATTTTTTCTGATTTACTCGATGATAGTGTTGAAATCTATATGGATGACTTCATGCCATATGGAGGGTCATTTGAAGAAGGATTGGCAAACTTGGAGAAAGTTCTTAAAAGGTGTAAACAAATGCATGTTTCTCTGAGTACAACAAAATGTCATATGATGAGAGAAGAGGGAGTAGTGTTGGGACATTTGCTTTTAGCTGCTGGAATACAAGTTGATCCTGCCAAGGTAAAGGTAATTATGCATTTTCCTGTACCCAAGACACTGACTCATGTATGTAGTTTCATTGGTTGCGCTGGTTACTATAGGCATTTTATAGAAAAAATTTCCAAGATAGCATTCCCACTTTTTTAGCTGTTAACTAAGGATGCAAAATTTTTATGGATAGATGATTATGGAGTAGCTTTTGAGAAAATCAAAGAAATGATCTACTGAGCTCTGACCTTGCGTGGTCTTAACTAGGAACTTCCATTTCATATCCATACATATGCCTCTCAAACAACTGTAGGGGCAGTGTTGGGACAACAAGAAGATGAGAAATTGTATGCAGTCTATTATGTTAGAATCTAACATCTGTTGAGCTAAAATATATGGTAACGGAGAAGGATTTCTTTGCTGTTATCTATGCTGTTAATAAATTTTGACATTACATTACTGGGTATCCTACTTTTGTACACACTGATCATGTAGCAATCAGGTATTTGATGAATAAACCTGTAACTCCTAGGTGTATAACAAGGTGGTTGCTATTACTTCAAGAATTTGATATCACCATTATAGATAAACTAGGAAAAGATAATGTAGTTGTTGATTTTCTATCTAGATTAAATGCTGATAATGAAGGAGAACCTATAGAAGATAGCTTTCCAGATGAACATTTATTTGCAATTTCTACTAATACCCCTTGGTATGTAGACATTGCTAACTATTTGTCTACAGGAAAAGTATCGCAACATTTGTCATACAGGGAACATCGAAGGATAATTCATCATAGTGCCTATTACTCATGGATAGCGGGATACCTCTTTTATACAGGGGGTGATTAGTAGATCCATCGTTGTGTAGCAGAAAGTGACATCTATAAGATCTTGAGAGCTGCTCATGATGGTCCTTGTGGGGGGTATTTTGTGGATAAATGGACTGGCCACAAGTTGTTACAGATGGGACATTATTGGCCTTCTATCTTCAACGATGCACGTAACTATGTTCGAAGATGTGATAGATTCCAATGGATGGGTCAGCCTGGTCACTCAATTGAAATTCCATTACAGCCACAAGTAGTTCTTGAGCCTTCCGAAAGATGGGCTATTGATTTTTTAGGTCCATTTAGCCCACCTTCACATCAAAAAGTCCACATTTTAGTATACATAGATTATGTAACAAAATGGGTAGAAGCTAAGGCTGTAGCGAAAGCAACAGGCCAGGTTGTCTCAAACTTTTTGTTTGAAGAATTTTTTCTATATATGGTGCTCCTAGAGAGATAGTTTCAGATGGAGGAGCGCAGTTCATGTCACACATGATAGAAAAGCTTATGGAAAAATATGGGATCAAGCATAGGATAACAACCATGTATCATCCTCAGGAAAATGGTCAAGTGGAGAGCACAAACAAAGTATTGGAAAACATTCTCACCAAGACCATGGCAAATCATCGCTAGGATTGGGTTGAAAAACTTCCTGAAGCTATTTGGGCATACAAAACAACATGGCAGAACACAACATGATTTTCGCCATTTGAACTTGTCTATGGCAAATCCCCATTGTTCCCGGTGGAATTTGAAATTAGTACGCTCAGAACAGCTCTAGAAGTAGGATTTGACATCTCAGAAGCCCAAAAACACTGGCTGGAACAACTAAATCAGCTTGATGAAATTTGTTTAATGGTTTTCTAGCGGACTGTTGCCATACAACAACAGAGAGCAAAATGGCATGATAAATTTATTAAAAATAAGGTGTTTCATAAAAGGGATTGGGCATTACTGTATGATTCCTGTTTTAAGGATTTTAAAGGAAAGCTTCACTAGCAATGGTTGGGACCATATGAGGTTGATGTGGTATTTGACAATGGGAGTATTAGATTAGTCACAATCGATGACTCACATGTTTCTTTTATTGTAAATGGACATCAACTTAGATTCTACCACCTCCCAGCCATCAAAGAAGCCTTCATCAAACATCTCTCTGAAAAATCTAGATTGAAGGTTGTTGGTGCATAAGATACCTCCTTTGCACCCTGTTCGGTATATATTATATTCTTTCCACGACTAGCCTCCCTAGTTAATCGGGGGGTTAGAGGGGCGGCAAAGCTCCCCCTTCGTTGCACCGACTATGTAATGGGGGGTGTCATAAGGGGTTTGAGGGGGGCAGTTAGCCCCCCTCTACGAGGTTCGGGGCAGTGCCCTGGGCAAAATTTTTTTGGGCAGACCTACCTATGTTTTTGTGCATGGTTTTTGCACATGGTTTTGGACGCGATGGTTTTCGGTCCATGGTTTTGGATGCAATGGTTTTCAGTCCATGGTATTGGATGCTTCGAGATGTATAAATATTTATTGTAACATTGAAAGGAACATAATGAATAATCAAGCTGGTAGTCCTGGTTTTTGGATGCAGGGGAAAATCTCTGTGTATATGTGTTTTATGTGTTATTCTCTCACATTGTTTATTTTATGTTCTTAGAATTTGTATGCAGTTAATTTTTGTACGGGGTTAAAACCTACATTTGGTATCAGAGTTGTTTTGGCTTCAAGGGGACGCCTTTGTTGTTGAGGGGTTTCGCTCAGGCCTGTGGTAGACCCTATTCAGTGGGAGATCTGTGAGATCGATTCTGGTGGTGAAAGAAGATGGTGACCAGTGGAAATATAGAGATCGAGAAATTAATGGTCAGATTTTTGAGTTGTGGAAACTCAAGATGGAGGATCTGTTGGTGGATAAAGATTAGTGGATCACGGTAGATCCAGGTACTAAACCAACAGGAGTGTTCAATGAAGAATGGAGGAAATTGGATAAGAAGGCAAAGAGCACAATATAATTGTGTGTCTCAGATTCAGTATTGTTGAATGTATAAGGGGAAGCTACAACTAAGGCTTTGTGGGACAAGTTAGGGACTTTGTACCAATCTAAGTCTCTACTGAATAAATTGTTCCTACAAAAAAAGATGTATAATCCGAGGATGAAAGATGGAGACTCGGTGATAGAGCATATGAATCCATTTAGTACTGTGGTAAGTTAGTTATTATTTGTTTATATTAAAATTTCAGATGACGATAAGTGCATTATTTTGTTGTGTTCTGTACTAGATTCGTGGGATAGTCTGGTTATTGCAATAGGTAGCAATCCAACTACCTTGCGATTTGATGAAATAGTCTCATCCTTGCTGACGGAGGAGATGAGACAGAAAAATATGGAGAGCCAGAATGGTGATGCCTTGTCTGTACGAGGATGGTCCCAGAACAGAAACAAAAATAAGTCATCGAGTGGGAGATCTAAATCTAGAGGGAGACCTAAATCTCTAAGAAAACCTATAAAGGTGGTGTGCTCAAAATGCAAAAAGGAAGGGCACTACAAAAGGGACTATAAATCTAAAGCTCCTGATAAAGGAAAGGGATCTGATGATCCTCCTTCTGCAGAGGCAAAAAACACCTCAGATGAAGGTGGGGATGTGTACTTGGCTTCTTCAAGTACACATGTAGATCATGAGGCATGGTTGATTGACGCGGGTGCATCCTTTCACTTCACTCCCCATAGAGAGTAGTTCTGCGAGTATGATAAACATGATGGTGGTGATGTATTCTTGGGGGATGATAGGAAGGATAGAATAGTTGGTCGTGGAAAAGTAAAGTTGAAGTTGCAAGTTGGAAGGGTTAGAACACTTCTGGGTGTTCTACATATTCCTACATTGGCCAGAAATCTGAATTCCGTAAGCACGTTGGATAATACAGGTGTAAAAACAGTGTTCAAGAAGGATACCTGTAAGATGGTTCAAGGAGCACTGGTATTGATGGAAGGAGTTTAGATTAGAACTCTGTACAAGCTGCAAGGTAGCACTGTTGTTGATGGGTGCAACATTCCTGTGTTTCTAGAAAGTGGAGAAGAAAATCTAGTGGTCTCTGGAGAAAGACCATGTTGTGGCATCAAAGGATTGGACATATTGGAGAGAAGGGCCTTCGAATACTTCATGGTAAAGGTATGGTAGAAGGTATGAGTAATAGCTCTCTGGATTTTGATTTCTATGAAAATTGTGTATATGGGAAACATAATCAGGTGAGTTTCCCCTCCGGTGGTAAGAGGGGAAACAGATACTAGAGCTTGTGCATAGTGATGTGTTTGGACCTGTAAGTTTGTGTACTATGTATCATTTAGAGATCACTTTTCAAGGAATACATGGATATATTTCCTTAAGAAGAAATTTGAAGTCTTTGACAGGTTTAAAGAATTTAAGGCACTGGTGGAAAACCAGACAAAGAAGAAGATAAAGGTGTTGAGTACAGATAACGGTGGAGAGTTTTGTAGTAAGGAATTTGAATAATTCTGTAAGAAGTGTGGTATAGCATGATAGAAGACTAATCCATACACACCCGAGCAAAATGGAGTTGCAGAAAGAATGAACAAGACGTTGATGGAAAGGGCAAGTAGCATGCTCAATGGTGCTAGGTTAGGACAAGAATTCTGGGCAGAGGCAATGGAGACAGCATGTTACCTAGTCAACAGATCACCTTCATCAATGCTGGAGGATAAGACTCCACGAGAGGTATGGACTTGTAGGAAACCCTCCTTTTCACATCTGAGGGTATTTGGATGTGATGCATATGTACATGTTCCAAAGGAGAAAATAACCAAGTTGGATAGTAAATCTGAAAAGTGCATCTTTATTGGGTATAAGGATGGTTTAAAGGGTTATAAGCTTTGGAACCCAATAACAAGGAAGGTTGTGTACAGCTGAGATGTGGTGTTTAGAGAGGTGAAAGATGTTATTAAACATGAAGTCCAACCAAAGGAACTCGAGAAGATAGAGTTTCAGCTCAAGGAGGAAGAATCAAACTCTACAACAAAGGAGGAATTAGAAGATGAAGAGCCACAAACTCCGGGTGTGAGAAGATCAGTTCGAGAAAGGAGGTAGTCGGAAAGGTATAGTCCATCTACTTTCTATTCAAATTTTGCTTTATCTGTTACTGATGATGATCCCAGAACTATGAAGGAAGTAGTAGATTCAGAGGATGGCAAACTCTGGAAAGAGGCCATGGTTGATGAAATGGCATCTTTGCACAAAAATGAGGCTTGGGATATGGTGGAGTTGCCGACTGGAAGGAAACCCATTGGCAACAAATGGGTGTTCAAGAAGAAGACAAATGCAGAAGGAAAGGTGGAGAAATACAAAGCTCGGTTGGTAGCAAAAGGTTATTCCGAGGTGCTGGGAATTGATTTTGGTGATATTTTTTCTCCTGTTTCCAAGGTAGCTTCTATTAGATTACTTTTATCTGTTGTTGTTTCTTTTGATTTTGAGGTAGAACAGATGGTTGTGAAGACAAAATTTCTTCATGGAGATCTGGAAGAGGAGATCTACATGAAGAAACCTTAAGGTTTTGCAATGAATGGTAAGAAAGAAATGGTATGCAAGTTAAAGAAGTCTCTGTATGGGTTAAAAAAATCACCAAGGATGTGGTATCATAAATTTGATACATTTATACAGGGACTTGTCTTCACCAGAATCAAAGCAGGTCATTGTGTGTATTTTAAATTAATTGGTGACCGTGTTATTTATCTGGTCTTGTATGTGGATGATATGTTGTTGGTTGGAAATGACAAAGAAATTATCCAGGATTTGAAGACTTAGTTGTCCTCCAAATTAGACATGAAATATCTTCGTGCTGCAAACTATATTTTGGGCATGTAAATTAAAAGAGATAGGGAAAAGAGGAAGATCTGGTTAAACTATAGGAAGTATGTCGAGACAAGACTGCAGAGGTTTAATATGCAGGATAGTAAACCAGTGAAGGTTCCTATTCCTGTATGTGTAAAGTTATCTATCGAACAATGTCCCAAGACACAAGAAGAGGAAGAGGACAAGTCCCGTGTTCCATATGAAAGTGCAGTTGGTAGCCTGATGTATGAAATGGTCTGTACTAGACCAGATATTGCACGTGCAGTGGGGGTATTGAGCAGGTTTATGTCAAAACCAGGGAAGGAGCACTGGACAGTAATGAAGTGGGTTTTTAGGTATTTGCGTGGCACTAATGATTATGCTTTGTGCTACCAAGGAAGACCAGGATTGGACAAAGTGTTGGATATTCGTGGATTTGTTGATGCAACTAGGCTAGAGATTTGGATCAGAGAAGATCCACAAGTGGGTATGTGTTTAACCTATTTGGAGGTGTAGTCAGTTGGATGAGTAAGAAACAATCTGTAGTGGCACTATCAACTACAGAGGTAGAATACATGGTAGCCACTCATGCAAGCAAGGAAGCAGTTTGGTTGCAGAGATTGTGTTCAAGTATGGGGTTAGTACAGGGAGCTATAAGGATAGACTGTGACAACCAAAGTGCAATTTTCTTGGCAGAAAAACTGTGCTTATCATTCAAAGTCAAAGCACATTAATGTTCAGTATCACTTTGTGAGGGATATGATAGAAGACAAAAAGGTGTCATTGGTAAAGGTGAACACTTTGAAGAATACTACAGATGCATTGAAAAAATATGTGAGCTCTGAGAAGTTCTCTTGGTGTAGGGAAACAATGGGCGTTTCAAGGCTGGATACATGACTAAGCTCTCCTGTGGCCCCCTGTGGAAAGAAAACAACAAGTGGGAGAATGTTGGGTTGCGTTATATTCTTTCCACGAATAGCCTCCCTAGTTAACCAGGGGGTTGGAGGGGGGCAGAAGCCCCCCATTCATTGCGGGAATTTTTTTTTGGACCCTATATTAGGTTGGGCAGACCTACCTATGGTTTTGTGCATAGTTTTTGCACATGGTTTTGCACGTGATGGTTTTCGGTCCATGGTTTTAAACGCGATGGTTTTTAGTCCATGGTATTAGATGCTTTGACATGTATAAATATGTATTGTAACATTGAAAGGAACATAATGAAAAATCAAGCTGGCAGTCCCGGTTTTGGGATCCAGGGGAAAATCTCTGTGTATATGTTTTTTATGTGTTATGCTCTCACATTGTCTATTTTATGTTCTTAGAATTCCTATGCAGGTAATTTATGTATGGGGTTAAAACCTACACACCATCTGATATCTATATATATATATATCTATATATATATATATATATATATATATATATATATATATATATATATATATATATATATATATATATATATATATATATATATTACTACTCGTTGTTTTTTTCAGGTACTTCCATAGGTGCATGAAGATTTTTCTAATTTATGCTACTAAGGGATTTTTTTTCCAAGCGTTCGGTGCTATTACTCCTTCGGGGTTGTTACACTTCCGAAGCTGAAATTTTTTCCAAGTGTTTGGTGTTGTTACTCCCGATGCTATTACTCTTCCGAAGTTGAATTTTTTTCTAAGTATTTGATTCTGTTACTCCTGATGTTGTTACTCCCGACGTTGTTACTCCTCCGAAGCTAAGATTTTTTCTAAGTGTTCGTTGTTGTTACTCTCGATGATGTTACTATTCTCGTGCTGTTACACTGGTAAGAAAAATCTTCGAAGTACCTGACGTTGTGAATCCTCCAACTCCATTATACCTTGCATGTTACTACTTTGCCACGTAAGCACCAGGTATGATCCTAATTAAACTTAGCATAATGATTAATGATTATGTGAGATGACTTGGGGATGACCACGGACGATCATTTCTTAATGGGGGGGGGGGGTACAACCATGATGGCATGCGAAAAATGGTTAAATTTTCATAATGATCCATCTCATCACCTATGAAAACCATGCTGGTATGTATAACCCATAATGACGCCATTACATTTCACATGATTAATCAATAACCATATGGATTTGAAACAACATGCAAATGATTGTTCAATCAAATCAGATTGTCATGCAAAGTTATTATCATGATATCTCATTATAACCATAATCCGGCCACAGATTTTTCCATCCTTCCAAAAAATCCACTTGCTCTCTGTGTTTTTTATGATTGGCTGTGGATATTTCCCTTTATATACCTACCTATTTCGACACTCCTTTGCATGATACTATTTCCCAACCTTTTATGCAAGAATTGGTCTGTCGACACTCCCTCTAATGATTTCGATGCTAGTTTGAATGCTATTACCAAAGCTTGAGCAGGAATGGGGGGGTCTACTATGCGAGATGAACCAGCAACAATGATCCAGGTTCACAGCAACCTGGATGTATGGAAAAAATTTCTCGATGAAGGTTGGGATAGGTACTTTCAAAGTTTATAGGGATTTGATGAAACAATCACAATAGAAATGACCTTAAATTTAAAAGGTGAATACTCCAAGGTACAGGGGATGAGACTTTCGGTTATAGAGGAGGGCATTGCACCAGCTAGCAGATTGCCACGAGGGGGCCAGAAATGGTTTGCTCAGAAGGCCCCACTGCTGGAATGCCAGAGGTATTTTTGCAAGTTGGTGAGGCAGTAGCTCAAAAGGGAAATGGATACGACCGAAAATCGCTACCCTATCCTTGGGGAGAAGTTGCCTATTTCATATTAAGGTATATTACTTGTGAACAAAGTTTCTCTATTCTGTTCAAACATCATTTTAGGATTTTGGCATCCCTACGATATCATCATGCCCCAGCTTACTCGATAGATAAGCCTTTTTCCTTAATGAAAATTTTATAGTTGATTCCATATTCTTCTTGCCATTCTCAGCAAGTTTTGGGAGTCCTTACCAACCACGATTTAGTCCGACTGTTGGTTATCCAGGCACTCGACCAAACTCTAGTGTCATGGCTACAAGTTGTTGAATTAACAAATGAAAAACTGGAAGGATTATTAATAGTGGAGGAGGAAATCAACAAACATGATGCAGAAGGGGGAAATGCCATAGCCAATGTTGAACCACAAGAACCAGCATCGACCGCGAAAGCCATGGAAGCAGACAGAATGGAAATTGATGATGTCAGTAATGCTACTGATGATGCACAAGAAACACTTGCCTCAGAAATTCTAAAGTCCGAACAAGAGGGTGTAGGTGGTGATGTCCCACAAGAACCAACACCACCCACACAAATCATACTGGAACCAGTACAAGTAGCAGAAGCTGTGGTTAGTAGTGCTTCTCAAGAACCAACAGAAAATTCAAAGAGAGTCACTCGGTCAGTGAAACAAAAAGCCAAACAGGCTGATTTTCCATGTACAGGTGAGGCCGAGGAAAATTTATCTCAGTCACCTTTCACCTCAAGCCTACCAAGGGGGGCTAGAAAATTTCAAACACCTCGTTGTTCAAAGGTTGAGGAGGTGGTGCCACCTATTCTGAAGATCAATAAGGGGAAATTAGACACTCTGGAAGAAGTTGTGACTCAAGTACAAACTCTCATCGAAGCAAATGAAAAGATGGTCAAGGGTGTGGAGGCTAGCACTGCTCCACAAGAACCAGTGCTACCCGACACGTCAGTGGAAGAAGCCACAAATATGGGTAGTCTTGCAGAGTTAGTGGAGGAAGAGACTTGTGTTGAGAATAAGTCACGAGAATATGAGGTAACGCAAGTTCCAACAATAAATCATCAAGTACAAGAACAGAGTATTGAGGGCGACATTCCACCGGATGAAACAGGAACTCAGAAAAAGGACCCACCAATTGAACTGAATTTCAAGGAGAAGATACATTTCTAGTAAAAGAAGATATACAGACGGCGGGGCAAGACAGAGTGAATGTCGAAATTTTGGTTGTGATAGTCCTAGAACAATCTAGAGGGGTCGAGATGGATGTCATTGGAATCGACAAGCAGGTGACAAAAATAGAAGCCGTGAATATGGAGCCTTCGAATGCAATAATTCTAGAACCGCATGATAAAATTCAAGTGGATGGGTAGGCCGAGGAAGTAAAAATTAAGGAAGAATATGTTGATATAGATGTTGAGGATCCACCAGGCACCACATCGGCCACAAAACTAGTGTGAGAAATCCCCATTAATCGAGAATTCATTAACTATAGGACACAGTGGAGGCCCTCCTTCAAGGAGAGATACTAGTCCCAATTCAACAAAAACATGCAGTTGAAGATTGACAATATTCGACTAAAAAAGAGGATTTGTTAATTAAAGAGGGAAGCGCAAAGAAACAAGAGAAAGATCACAATCCTCAATGATAGACTTGCAAATCGAGCAGAAGAACTTGTAGCATCCTAGGCGAAATACCCTCCTACCACTTCTGCTACGACACAAACTGAGCCAATAGAATGGTTATTTGAGAGTAGGGAGTTCTTCTCAACTGTTGTAGTTCAAAAATAGCAAGCGACTGCCATGCATTTGCAATAAGGATCTATTTCGGTAGATTCAAATAGTCGGAAAGCAACAAGGGTAGTCACTGGTTATATTTATAGGGAATATAGAGAGAGTAGGAAGCATGAGAAACAAAAGAAAAGAATTGCACAACTGGAAGAAGAAGTGCACATATTGAAGACAGATTAGGAAGAAATGTTTGATCTTGCACATCTGCTTTCCACCCTCTAGCTCATAGCTACACACTGTTCTTACATGAAAAATATCTTTTATTTTTTCTAAAGAGTATATTTCATGAAATTAGTCATAAGATTGAAGACTCAATGATGTTCCCCTGGATCATGAGAGTGCATGACACTCTAGACCAGCATCCTCTTTGTGAACTTTATATGCATGAATATTACTTGAAGGATGATCAAACTTTTAATCATGTTCCTTATGTGGGAGACATCCAAATCGGAGCATTCACCTCTTATACTGTCAATCAAGTTAGGTGGAAGAAGGATTTTGATACTTTTGAGTCCAACCAAGCCACTCAGCCATTATTTATTTGGAGAGAACAATGGCCATATGATAGTATCCCTAATAAGCATAGGACTTTTCTTAACATTGAAGGGAAGAAGGAGAAAATGCTTGCAACATAGAAATGGTGCATATAACTATGCACTACTCAAATAGTTTCTTGTCAAGAAGAGGCTAAGGATGCCTATCAAAGGAGGTGGATGCTATCTTCCTCTGTGGTAAGACTCAGAGAGCCTTTCAGAACCCACAATTATTCCTAGGAATTAGAAAGGATGCCACACTATATGGCTTGTCTACAAACTGCTAGGGTTCACTAGATAGGTCTCAGGTTTTGATTCCCACTTATTTGGCTACCAGCTAACACATAAACCCTAGCCTACGAGGTGAGAAGTGACTGGTGGAAGGATGTTTTATCAACTTGAGGATACCAATTAGCTAGTACTGAGATGGCCGAAAACTACGACCTTGCCCAGATAAATGCTGAACACAGTTAGGTGAACCCAGACTTGTGATAATGACAGAAAACATGAGGACATGCAGAAAAGTCATTTGGGGGGAGATGTTTGGGGCCAAAACTGCCTTGTTTTGTTTATCTCTTTACCTTGTTTCTTGCTAATTATACTTTCATACTAGCTATTTTGTACCTAAAATCCCTACATGTATAACCCTTGTCATGTTTCACAAGTTATTTAGTCATTTATGTTTAAGTCTGAGGAATCATCATGGATTAGATGCTAATCTTGTCAATTGTGTAGATTTGGAGCTATTGGGTCAAGATTCATTACCAAAGCTGGCGGCACTATTGTTAACCCACAACTATTACAATGCAACTATTGCGGATATCTTTTTGTCTATCTTTTGATTAAGATTTGATGTTACAACTATTATGTAATTTTAGACAAACAACCTCCATGGTGTTTGGATGTAATTGTATAAAAGGGGATTTGTAATTGGGAGTCGGGTTAGTGAGACATATCTGAGTTTTGTAACAATTACTTTTGATATTAATGCAATATTCATCTTTCTAACCTTCTTCGCGAATCTGTGAGTTAAGCACAACCCTGACCAGGGAGTTGGGCCCGCTCTCCTGATCAGGTGTTGTGCTTGTGTTCTTATGTGTGTATTATTTTAGTTATGCATTTTATTTCCTTTTGCTGTGAAACGCATTGCTGTTACAGCTGATGCCAAGAATTGCTATGCTGCTACTGTTTATTTATTACTTCGGATTGCATGTTTAGTTAATTAGTCAAACTCCTGATCAACTATTGAATTATGAATTTTCCCCTACATATATAGTGCATGATATCCTTGTAATAAAAATGACCCCGGATTGACACATTAATGTGGTAAAAGGATTGAATCATAACATTCACACACAGACACCAACAATTATAATTTCCATGCTTGGAAAGTAAAGATTCAATTCCAAGTGATGCATAAAAATCTATGGGGTATAGTCAAAGGTACAAAAACTACACCTTCAGATCCCAAGCAATTAATGGAATGGGAAAAAGGGGAAGAAAGAGCTAAATCTTTCATTGGATTGTCTCTTTTAGATTCTCATATGCACCTTATAGACTTAGAAAAATCATCTGCAGAAATATGGGAACAATTAAGAAAAACATTTGGGGGAAAAGTTGTGAATACAAAATTTTCCTTGAAATTACAGTTGTTCAAACTTAAAATGAGTGATGAAACACCTTTTTCCTCTCACATAAATGATTTAAAGTCACTTTTAAGGAAGTTGGAAAAAATTGGCTCTAAAGAAGAAGATGAAGGTGCAAAGGCAATTTTGTTAAACAATTTATCTTCAAAGTATGACAATGTTATTTTTACATTATGTTAATTTTCATCTCAACCGCTGGATGAAATGAGAGCATCGCTTCTAGAAGAAGAAAAGAAGATGAAAGAAGGAGATGAAAAAGCAGAAGTTAGTTCACACACTGAACTTGCATTGTTTTCAAAGGGTAAAATAAATAAGAATAAGAGATCAATTGAATGCTTCTATTGTCAAATACATAGGCATACAACATTGAATTGAAAAATTTCAACCAAAGATCCTCTAAAAAGAAAATTAAAAGACTCTACGAGCATAGCTAATTTTGAATACCTATCAGATATTGTCTATTAAGAATCACGGGATTTTAGTAGTGATAATGAATTCAATGTAAATCCTCTCAAACTCTTTTAGAATATAGTGTTGGTTGTGTTATATTAATGTGATGAAGATTCAGTCTGTTTTAAGTTAATTGATTTTGTTTTACTTTGGTGCTTCAAGATCAATAATTAAGCTTGTGTTTGTGTGGTTGTAAGTTTGTATATGTCAAAAAAATGGTCAATTGTATAATTGATTATTGGATACACTCAGTATCCAGACAACTCACCTATACAACTATCTAAGTGTACTTTGCTGCATTTTGATAGATGGGAGTTGGTCCATAGGGTGGTTTAGTATCAAGATTGTTCTTCGGGAGGTCAATAAGTGTCAATTTTACAAATTTCATCAACAATGGTCAGAGGAAGTTATGTTTTAAATTGAGGTCAAGCAACAACTCAAAGATATGGAGGTGAAGAAAGAGCGGTGTTTGCAAGATTCCAAAGTGGATGTGAGTGTTGATGAAGAGCATTCAGACAAAGATTCATTAATTGTTGTAATTTGTGTGTTATATATTTGTTACATGTAAGAATTAAGGGAGGGTATTGGGATTAATGCTTCCTTGTGCTATTGTGAGTTGCCATTGTGAATTCCCAAGCGTCAATATACAAGTTGTTAATTCCTATGTTTGGATCCATGTCATGTCTGGGTCATCATTTGTGGAATTCAATGATCTAAGTATTATATATGTAATTTCCTTATGTAATAAAAATACATCAAGTGTGATTTGTGTTGGTTTTTAAATCTCTAGATCTATATGTTTTTTAACACATGGAATATCTCACCCATAGATGGAAACAGTAAATGATAATGGATTCAACACTTAATCAGGAACATGGGGCTTCTAGAATGGGGGCCTGGGTTAGGGAAAAAACAAAAGAATTCTTGGTTCCACTGTTAAAACTATATTCTAACATATCTTGAAATGCAACCATTCCTTTTTGGCCCAAGAGATGCTAATGATTTAACATTTTCTAGTTAAGAACATCAAAACTGATATCATCCTTCACCTTTAAAAAAAACAAAATAGTCGGTATGAAATAATATTTATAGTAGAATTATATTATTACTGAATATTAACATGGAATGATCATTTTTCCAACATTGTGACTCAGAACAAACATTTGGAAGTACCATTTAAAATAACGATAATTGGCTTTACGAGAAAAAAAAGTAAAAAGAACATATGAAGATATAAAGTTGGTTGAAAAATTAAAAGGTGTTTCAATTTACCAGATTATCTCCATCTTCCGTCTACGTATTGTTTAATGAAGACTTATCTCTCTTTTTTTTCTTCTCCATGGGTTCTACTTGTGGATTCTTAATGAAAATGCCCCATAGAGTAATTAATCAGAGATTAAACTGAAAATGGGGTTTATGTAAAAATCAAGGGTGGACCTCAAGAGATGAATCCCATCATCATCCCTATGTCAAATTTGGTCTAGAGAGATAATGGAGAATGGGTTTATCTACATAAAAAAGAAATTAATGAGATAAAAAAATGCTCATAATTTATTTCTTTACACTAGTGGGGTCATAGATCACAAAAGAATATTAGCATTTGTTCATGTTTTTACATTGCTTTTTCTCCTAAAATCCTCGAGGAATGGTAGGAAAAAAGTAGTGAGGGGGAAGATTGGTTAAATCTCCTGCACTTTACAAGAATTGGATAGTTGTGACTAGGATTTGATAGGTATATTGGATTTGGATTTGACAGATAAACGTAATGGTATATCCATCAAATTACCAAATTAAAATTAAATTATATTGATCTTTACGGATATACCAATTAAAATTAAATCACAAATCTTGATCTTGATGGATATACCCTTATATTGGATTTGACTTATCAAGATCATGTTTTGATAGTTTTGGGGGGTGGATGATGGCATAATTAATATCTAGGGATGAATGCAAATGAATTTAGTAAAAATAAAAGTGTAGAAGGCCTAATAATAAATACTAAACCAGAAAATCACAAAAAAATCCATGATGTATGTAGGCTCTATTTCTAGGCCCTAAACTAAGAAACATATTGGGTCACGATAAGAAAGTGTTATTAGGTGGTGATGCAAATGTGAAGAGTGTATATATATTTCCTAGAAATGTCATTCCTAGGTGAGATTTGGATAACTAGTATCTCGAGAAGAACTCAAACGGGGAACCTTGTAATTGTAGAAATTCATTCCATTTTAAAAGGAGATGCTTTGGCCTTTGACACTAGTTAAGGTGCAAGATTGATTAACAAAAATTCAAGTTTACTATCTAAAGTGACGAGTATAAAGAAAAGATGAATATATAATTGGATCCTCTTGTGTAAGGATCCTTGTTTGAGCATAATCATAATCATAGTTGTGGTGACCAATTAGTTGGTAATAAGAATTCATTGCATACATAATATGTGCCACAATAATATTGGGACGAAAGCATGCACCACTTGCTTGAATGGCACTATAGTCCACTTCCCGTACACATGCATAATATATATTATCTTGGAGTACTTTGGGATTTGCATCTAGCTTATAACCATGTAATAAGCATGTAATATCTATAATAAGAATTAATTGTGTTGAGAAACAAAATCATTGAATAAAAAAATCCATTAGTAAAACAAAATAAGCAGAGTTACAAATCTCTACCAATGTCAGGATATTACGGTATTTATCATCTTCAATAATATTGGAGGGGGATTATAAAACATGGAAAGGCACCAACAAGTACATATTTGTAATGAATTGGTAGTAAAACCTATAAAACAATTTACGAAGAAACAAACTACCTTTTTCCACATGGATTCTTTACCAATCCAAGGGTAGTTAGGGGATTGATCTCTGATAATACAGAAGAAATTATCTAAGGCATAGAAAGGAACCAATGACTAAATATATCTAAAATTAAAGAGCAGAATACCTGTGAAAACAAATTGCAATAAAAAAAAAACTACTTTGGCCCAAGGCTAAAAAATGAAGCCATTATTGGAGAGATTGATATTTTTTTAGCTAGTGAAACACGAATAGTTGAAAATGCCAAAAATATTCCTTTGAAATAATTCATATGAAGAATGAAAACATAAAATTCAAGACCATCACTAGTTGGGAAGAATATTGACAATAATACCCACCCGCAGGCCATTTCTCATACAATAAAAAAAATAAAAAATCTTGCCCACTAACTTGAGAATGCACAAAGGGGACATGAGAATCTAATAAAGAGTAGTTTCCATCTAAGGAGCTAAATATATATAGATCACGTACTTCCATCTTAGAGGGGAAGAAAATAATTCCATAGATTAAATGCAAGGAAGGTTTGTTGAGTTCAACAATTTGCATGGACTCTTGCAATTAAATATGGCTACGAGCCTCAAGAAAAGTACTTTACACCATCCTTAGCAAAACAAAGAATAAAGCATATAGACATATTTTGTTTTATCATAACACCCCATTATTCAATAATCAATAATACAAAGTACACCATTGGGTACATGATAAAAACTGTGAACTCAAAGCAACATCAAAATCTGTAATTTGGCTTGACATCCATTGCCGAAGAAAATTTCGCTACAAGTGAATTGTTGAATATATGGAAAGAAACAAAATTTGAATTCAATATGAGCCAACTCAAAGTTCCAAAATAGATAGATTATACTAAAATTTACAAAATAGAAATGTTACCCTTTCAATTGGAACTTTTTGGTGTTTGCACCAGGCAACTGAAATTATTGGGTCTAATTAATTGATCTTAGAAGTTCCCAATGCCACAGTCTTGAGATCATCTTTTATTCTCATGTTTAGACACATTTTATCCATCTTCACCTTGGCCTGTGCGATTTTCTTTTCCAACCTACAATACTACAAAGTCAAAACTTGTCATACTAGAAATTGCAATATACAATTAAAACAAAAACAAGATCCATAATTATAAATTCGATATGAGAAATCATACACTTCTAGATTGAGATTTTTTTGGGCTTCCCTTCTATATCATTGAGTGTAAAATTCCCTTTTCTTGCTATATACTAATCAATTTTCAGCTCCTTGGTTAGACTTTGGAAACAATAAAACCAAAATACTAAACTTGACAATAACAAAATAATAAATCCTCAGAAGCCTTTTTATTAATGAGGCCTCTAATTTCTTCAATTTTCCATTAATTTTCCTTCATTTTCATCCTCACATGCAACATGTGACATTTCACCTTCCTTTTCTACTAATTTCCATTATTTTCATAAATAAATTGTCAAAAATGCCATTTTGCCTTTCAAAAGCCTTTGCCATTAACTTTGCCAATTTCCCTTAGCAATAATAAACCAAATGAACACACACACTAGGATGTTTTTCCCAACATTCACCTTGGAATATGTGTCCCATGACCTTGGTTATTATTTTTACTTTATTAATTTTATTACAAGGATCTTGACCAGGGTTGTTACAACTTTCATGATCATATATGACCGAACACGACCATAACCATAAGCACTTTTGGAGCTAAATTTTCTCTTTATCACCACATAAATTGTATTTGTTTATTTTATGTCATATGGAAGCGCATGCTGAATTCGAGAAGTTAAATGGGAAAATTGATTATATAACCACTTTAGACCATTTTTGGACTCTATATTTCTAACCCAGTTCTCGAATTCACATGAATGGTAAGTGCATTGATACTAGTCATTCTTCTAACTCAATTAGTTTGCATACAATGTAAATACATTTATTGCATCTAATTTCTTGTGGGCATGAAAATATGGGAATCTCGTCACGATGCAAGGATTTTTAACAATGCTTGAAAGTGTTTTCATATTCCAGTTCCATGTCTCTAGTTGCATCATGTTTTCTTTGAAAATAAATTTTTTATTTGTTATAACATCCATTTTGAAAAGCCCCAAGGGTTAGCTCAGTTGGTCAAAAACTGTGCCTCACCATCGGGAGGTCACAGGGTCGAATCCACCCGAAGCCCTTGGGGTCAGGTCTTGTAGTAGGCCGAGGGGCGATTTAGCCTAGCTATCGCCCAGATTTTTCCGTGGATGTAGCGATCACTCACTGACCAGGGTGCTCGTGAACCACATGCAAAAAAAAAAAAAAAAAAAACCATTTCGAAGAAAGTTTGACAACAACATACACAATCATAGATAGACATGTCAGCAATTTTTTTCCAAGTGTTTGTTCAATGAGTGTGACAATGTTCTTTAGTTGATACTTCCTCTTCCTATGATGAACTCAAACTGCTTTTGATTTTCTATTGATGTTTTTATGGTTTGGATTGATGTTGTTTATAAGAAAAAAAATATTTTTTTGAATGGATTTTTTTTTTCCATTCCATACAATTGGTACTCTTCAAAGCATTGATGTGTTATTCATAAATATAATGCCTCTATGTTTTAGTGGTTCAAAATAACACAGTGCTAGATTTTTTTATATCAAATAGCAATAAGTGTGACTGACTTAGACCTGTATGGGTTGAATCTGGTCAAAATATCTTCTCTATATGTATACCACACACAAATGTATAGCCCCAAAACATAAGCCATCCAGGAAAAAAACAAAATACCAATTTGCATGTCTCCTTTTTCATATGGGAGTGCCGAAAGAAAAATATAACCCTCCTAATTCAAAATTCTTGTTGCATTTTTTTATATGTTAAATTTGACAAGTGGTTTATGGAGTTTAATGGAAAAGGATCACTTTGTAAAACTGCGTTAGAGAAAGTCTTGTCCCTAATCACATGGGCTTCACTCAATTATCCTCTGAAATATCATGTGTGTTCGTGGCATACTAAACAATACCCTTAATTTGACTACATATTAGAAATACCTTTAAAAATCACATTATTTAACCCCCTACCAATACGAACCCAATACACTTTCCCAATTTAAAACCCCTACTTTCACTAGATATTGTAAGTATTTATTTTTTCATTAACATTTTTTATACCATTTTATATTTTTTCATTAAATTTCAGCTCCAATTTTTATACCTGCTATTACTCCCCAATATACGCTCAATATATTATGTCATTTTTTCCTCAATATATATCCCCCAATATGAATGAATGTGGTATGGTATTGCTCCCCCAGTGAAGCCCCCATGTCCATGATATGATGCAAGCAACCCACATCATATTCATGTTGCGTTAGATGAAAACTGCATTGAAATGAGATTTCACAACATGCACCCTTCAAATTTTGTATTCATTCAAGTCCTTGTGATATAATATTGGATTCTATTTGTGCCCATTGTTGTTCAACAAATGCATTCCACAAAGCATCTACATTTCCTCTAGGAATATTGATATGTGCATTTTCATTTTTTACAAACAAGTGGCTCAAAATGTCTAGCAAGTGGATTGTCATCATCAAATAATATATCATATGTGTACATGTTTAAAAATGAATTGAAATTCAAGTATTGCCTCCTTTGCCTCTTTGAATAAATTCTTATTGGTATGTTTAGCCACTTTGACAACCAATGTATGCAAAAAATGTCTCCCCAAAGCCCCCTCTCATTTGGTGGGCACTCAAGTGAAGCAAATTGCGACATTTATTAAAGATAAGCCTTAGAATAATTGACATTACACATTTCCATCAATGAATGTGTATTTAATTCATTTTTATAAGAAAATAATGCTTCATTGTAATTATTTTGCAAGAAAAGTCTGAAAAGTTGTATTGTCCCTTGTCTCAATTCTATAGAATTATATCTATTTGTTGCCTTGAGGGGGCTTGGACCCAGGTTCAGAGTTAGGTACACTAGCCAACAAAACCCTACAGTACGGACCCTTTCGAGAACAATCAACTTAGTGCAGACTACAGTCTCACCCGAGGCATTATTGGGGGATGATAGAACTAGGTTTCTGCATCCAGAAGGCTATGTGATGCAACAACAAGGCGTTTCTCCAATTGAGGGCCCGATCTGGCCTTCACGAACCCTTATCTTCAGAATATAAGACTTAAGAAATTTATATTTAAACAAGTTTGTGAGCTTCGTCCGGTTGTTCTAATCATGCATAATTTATCATATAAGAGTAGATTTGGACCTTTGTAATGAAATTAAAACAATCTTATAGAGAATTGAATCATAAATGAGCATAAATATGAAAACATATAAATATACAAATAAAATGTATAATTGCTCAAATATACTTTATTACTTTAGACCTTCAATGCATACACTTCTTCTAACCCTGCACACACAACTGTAGGGGCCTGCGCACTTACCAAGGTCTCTACCCACTCAGCGGCACGAGCCTTCCCCTTTGATAGAATACAAAATTACAGACTCAACTTACCAAGGTCTTTGTGCACTCAGCTACACGAGCCTTCCCATTTTCTAGAATACAGAATTACAGACTCAAATCAACTTATCATAAGCATAACTGTATTGAACTGAACTGAACTTCCTAATGACTCCTAGATGACTTCCTTTTATAATTTTTACATTACATTACCATGGTCTGCAAACCATGGGCAGAGCTCATTACTTAATCAAAATAGTCCATCCCTTTACAAAATAAGGGGCTTTGACTTACTTAAAATACCTTTCGACTCTTAACGACCTGCGTCATTCATGCTCCGCTCCTCAAAATACAAAGACTTACAACATTACATCAAAATTGACTCAAAATTTGGAAAAAAACTTAGACCCAGGGGACTCCATCCCAACAGGTCCCCAACACAAAGATGTGAGTCATCCCAAGCCACTCTAGTGGTACGTCCTCAACACGTGCTTTGAGGCCACTAAACTCTTGTCTTCAATTCTTGAAGCTCTTCCGTTCACTATGCGGCGACCTACCAAACCTCCTCAACCAATTTCTTAGTAGTTGGTCCTTCAACTGCTAACCCCATAGTCCTCTGCGTCTGTTACAAACTTTTAAGCTTACTCTTTATAGTCTGAGAGATTTGACTAGCTTCATTAACCGAAGGTTGCATTCTTGCTAAAATTATGGAGGTTTTTTGTCACAGCTCATCTATTTGAGCCTGAATGGCTTTCCCTTCTTGGAGTGTGGAAAACCTTTGAACAAGTTCTAAGGTCCATGTTGTTGCCTTGATTTCATCAAAATGCAATTTTTTTCTTATATGTTTGCTTCAATATTCTCTACATGTGGGTCCTCTTGTAGCGAGGCTCACGCCTCCATGGTGTTCTCAAAAATCTAGCTGCATTCCTTGACAGTAACTCCTAGGATTTCCACGTCTTCCTTAATAGCAGCCTCGTGCTGCTCTCTAACTTTTGGAGGTGCCACTGGTTGTAGCTTCATCTATAGCTCTGCAACTTGCATCTGCATCTCAAATTTGACCCGTTCAACCTCCCCTTTGGACTCCTTTACCGCGGCTTCCATCTTGCGGAGCTTCTCTTCAGATGCTACTTCAGTCTATATGGCAAGTTCTGACAGCTCAATGCAAGTCTTTGTTATAGAGTCCTCCAGTTACTACTTGCGCGTAAGAGCTATGTCCCTATCCTCAATAGCTCAAGCAGCTTCCTCAGTTAGATGCTCATTATGACTATGGATGTCCTTGATGACAAAGAGTGCCCACTCTTCCCAGATCTTCACTTCCTCAGACACTCCCTGGTGGAGTTCATATACGAAGGTAACCGCGAGATTGGTTCAGCCTCATCGACATTTATGTCCTCAATTCCGACATTAAGCTATTTAACCTCCAAACCAACCGACTCCATGGTTTGCTTCTTTTTCCCTTTTTCCATCTATCCCTTGCTCCATTGTTCAGCAGATACCTTCCTAGGCAATTGCCTTACTGGGGGCTTTTGCAGTTTCTTCTACTTCTTTGTTGTTGTTGTTATTGCTGGTGCTACTGTTGTTTTTGTCACTTCTACAGTTGTAGGCCTCGTCCTTGGAAATGTAGGAGTTTTAGTGTGTGTAGGAGGTGTTGCAGTCATGATGTTTGTCAATCTTCGTTTAAGAAAATCCCGGTAGACATCCTACCAATCAGACATGCAACACTTCTCTCGACTCAGACTTATGCGCAAAATATGACAAGATTTCTTCAAGAGGAAAAGTGTTTGAGTGTAGAGAGGGATGCCATATTTATAGTCAAATTCAAATTTGAATGCCTTGAATGCCTTCATATCCTCGTCATAAATGCGAATTTGGTAGCAGATTTCCATAGATATGTTGATTGAATACACTTTCCCTTCTCCTTTTAATGGAAAAATCGCTTCAAATAAACTGTATCTTTTCCTACGGTCACTTTATGGGCAGGCTACATTGGACCCTCCCCTATGGTGCAGCTACATCATCACATCTTCATCCACTTGTGCCATTTTCCTAAACATCGCACAACCCTCCTTCCTCGATGGAACCCTTCTTCAGAAGAGTAGTTATAGTCCTGCGCTTCCTTCCAATTGTCTGAAGCACTGAGAATTTCTTGTTTTCATGTAGTCATTGCATCCTTGCAGGGGCAGGATCTTCCCTATATACCTTCAATCTACTCCCATTAATCCTTCTAGGAAGAAATTACCCATTTAGATTTGCGAGGTGAACTCTGCAACGATTCAAAATATCCTTGATCACATAGTGTCCGAGCAAATGCATGTGAAACCTCCCAGGAAATTTTGTGAATTTGCTGTCATACATCAAGACCAAATGTCCATTCTTGAAAGTGTGCTACTTAATGTGGAAATCATGCCGCACCTTTTCTCTAGTTTTATGTACTCGCTGATGAAAACTAGCCAAAAAATGGTATTCTTCCAATGCAAGCAATTGCACTAAGCTTTCCTCCATTAAGTCATGATCTGCCATCTGTTACTACTATGATCCGTAGGTTGGGAACTATATATTCCATTGGCATCACTGCTTCATGTCCATATACCAGTCTAAATGATGTTTTCCAAGTCAATTTCTTAAAAGTCATCCTATATGCCCATAGAACCACATGTATGCGCACATCCTAGTCATTCCTATTAACATTGCAGATCTTCGTTAAGGCATTCTCCAATATTTTGTTAAAATATTTGATAGTTCTATTCACCTAGGGATGATATGGTGTACTCTTCTAATGGCGCATCTAGAATTCTTCTATCAATGCCTTAATTGTTTCATTCAGGAAGTGCGAACCTCAGTCACTCATCAGAATCTTCGGGTACCCAAAAGGTGACATAATATACACGAATATAAACTTCACAGCTGTTTTTTCACTACAATCCTTCACGAGTTGTGCCTCAGCTCATCTAGTCAAGTAATTTGTTGTAGTGATAATATAACGTGCTCATGTCTTATTCTTTGGTGGATTAATAGGTCCAATGAAGTCAATTGCCCATTTATCAAATGCTTGCAGCATGACCTGTGGATTTATGGGCAATTCATCCCTTCACGATGGTCTTCCAGTCCTCTGACACACATCACACATACTACAATACTCCTTATAATCTTTATGTACCATAAGCCACCATAATCTTGCTCACATAATCTTCTGCATAGTTTCCTTACCTACATAGTGTCCTCCTGCGACACCACCATGCACTTCAGCCAGAATATTGTGTCGTTCATACTCATGTACCTATCGGCGGATAACTTCATCCAGCCCCATCTTATATAAGTGTCTTGCGATCACTAAAAACTCTACAACCATGACTACTAGTTTCTTCTTTTGTTGCATTGTGTATCCTTCAAGAGCTACACCAGTAGATAGAAAATAAATAATGTCCGCAAAATGTTCATCAGTAACTCTGAAAACAAATAGTTGTGCGTCAGATAACCCCTCATCAATATTAGTGGGTTCTTCACCGTTATTGATCCTAGAGAGGAGATCAGGTCCAACATTCAACCTCCCTAGCTTAACTATCACTTTAGAATCATACTCCTAGAAGAGAAGCAAGCATCTATAGATCTTCCTCCACAACACAGGCTTATTGACCAGGTATTTTAATACAGAATGATCCATGTACATTTTAAAGTGCACACCTAACATATAATTCCTGAATCTTTGTAGTGCATGTACCATGGAAAAACCTTCGCGTTCTTTGTTTGAATAGTTTTTCTCCACCTTATATAGTTTTTTACTGGAAAAGGAAATCGTGTGGTCAATATCTCCTTCCCCTGGTTGAGTTAAAACATCTCCCAGTGCTATACAAGATGCATCCACATGCACATGGAATTCTTTCTTCCAATCTGGGAATACTAGGATTGGCACAGTAACCATCTTCTCCCTAAGAACATCCAAGCTCTGATGACAGTCAGTATCCTAGCAAAATGCAACATCCTTCTTCAACAACCTCTATGTTGACGTAGTGATTTTCACATATGCCTCTATAAACTTCTTGTAATACCCTATATCACCCAAAGTTGCGCGTAACTGATTTACATTCCTGGGGGGATCCAAATTGATAATTACAACGATCTTAGCAGGGTCTACCATCAATCCCTAATTAGATACGACATGTCCCAACAATATTCCATACGGTACACAGAAAATACTTTTCTTCAAGTTCATGGAAATCTTATACTTTCTGCACGTATCCAACATTAAGCGCAGACTAGAGACATGTTTCTTAACTATCCCAAATACTATCCAATCATCAAAGTAGACCTCCAAAAAATTGTAAATGAATTCCTTGAATGCTGCAACTACCACCCTTGAAAATATTGCAGGAGAATTTTTCAGTCCGAAAGGCATAACTGTATATTGGAATGACCCCCACTCGGTAGCAAAGGTAGTCTTTCTTCTATCCTCTGGCGCAATCTTAATTTGGTGATATCCTAAAAATCCATCTGTGAATGAATAAGCCTCTTGTCCGCCAACATTTTATAGAAATTCATCTGTAAAAAGGGTAGGGAAGGGGTCATGTGTTGGAAATACTGAGAGGGGGGTGAATCAATATTTCGTTTCAACTGTTATTTTACCAGTTAAAACATTTATATTCAAAACACAAGATGAACAACAAGAATAAATGATTTTACTAATATAATCTTTGTAATAAAATAGATACAATATATATATGGTTCCAATCTGTTGCCAAGCACCAACTTGGACTTTTGTGAGGCTCCAACCTCTAGAGCACTAGCTCTATTTTTTCAAGGCACCAACCTTGGACTTAGGAGCACCAAATCCCAGGACACCAATCCTTCCAGTTCTAAGGCACCAACCTCAAGGGCTCCAACCCTCTACTGTCAAGGCACCAACCTTGGATATAGGAGCACCAACTCCAAGGACACCAATCCTTCCAACTTCTGAGGCACCAACCCCAAGGGCTCCAACCCTCTGTTGTCAAGGCACCAACCTTGGATATAGGAGCACCAACTCCAAGGACACCAATCCTTCCAACTTCTCAGGCACCAACCCAAAGGGCTCTGATTCAATCTTGTCAAGGCATGTTTGATAGTAATGTTCTGCTCCAAAAACTCTTCTTTACTAAATTCTGTCTGTTTACACCTTCACTGTAGTCTCCATGCTACAACATCAATGGAAACCAGTCTTCACATGAAGAAGTCTTTACAACTCTTCATACTTTCCACACAGAGTCTGCAAAATTTATCTCATGATGATATCAATAGCCATCATGATCTCTAATAATGTCTCCACACAGCTTCAGTGAGTCTACTATTAGCTGCACTAAGCTCTGCATAAGAACCAACTCTCTGTTTCAAGCCTCTGTTCTCACTGTCACAGTAAATGCTTCAAGCGTGACTGCTTTTCACTATTCTTCTTACTTCCTAGAAACAAAATCACATATGCTTCAATGCCAGTGCTAGCTACTTCTCCCTTCAAATGATGTCAGATAAAACTTTATTTATTATATCACATAATTGTTCTTCAGAATGCATTATGTACCTGATTAATTCATCACAGATCTGAGTCTTTCACAGGCTAACACAATCAACAGAGTTGCTCATCCTTTGACTACCTCTTGTCTGGCTAGACCTTTGTCTTCCTTCTGTCTTACTGGACCGTCAGCTTCCTTCTTTCTTCCAGTACGCCAACACCAACCACCTTTTTTTTTCTCTGTTATATAAGCCCGATATGCTAACCTTTGGCTTCCTCCTTGCTCGCTTGAGCTTTAGTTTCCTCAACGCTTGCTCGACCTTCTGGCTTCCCTCCTCCAATCACTTTAGCTTCCTCTACGCTCGCTTGGTTCTTCGGCTTCCCGATCTATGGCTTCCTCTGTCTATTCCATTGTTCCAATATTCATAGGACACGTTAATTCAGAAGAGAGGCCGAATTAAAATAGTGTTGCATATTAAAAAATATCAGACAATCCCTTTTTAATATTCATACAATACACATTAATTGTTCACAGACATCGTATTCTTTTAATCGCAATCGTGGCTTCCAGAGGTATTTTATAAGTCGTGCCCATACCATAGCCGATGGCCGATTGCCCCTACCAGATGCGATATTATATTAAACTTCTTTTAATAAGTCTGTTGGGTCCACAACCTTATCGCAATTGGTGGTTTGACATCCCTTAGAGACTAGCAATACAACGCAGATGCGATATTACATTTAGTCATGTTAAATGGTGCATTCGAGTCCATGTTATTATCACAATCAACGCTTTCAATGTGGCAAGGCTTTACAAGAGGCTTGTGATATGGCAGATGTGATACTTCAATAGGCCATTTACAATGGAGCCATGGGTCCGCATATATTATCGCAATCATAGGTTTCAAGGATGACAGCCCTTCGTAACTGCGATTAGAAACTAAATCGCGACCGTCGATCTGGCACTCAATTTGATGGTTGTCGCTTAGCCTGATCACCAACTAGTCCGCTTGATCTCCACCATTGATCTCCTTCCATCAGATCAACGAATGATGCATTTTCTCGATCAATCAACTTGCATGACACTTTGTGACCGTTGATCTGGATCTGCTTGATCTGACGATCCAATTTTTTTTTGGGTGAGACACAAGCATGGAAAATACCCACCTGATAAAGTGTTTTTTTCTCTCCTCAGATGCTATGTGTTGAACGGTTAATGGAATCGGGTGACTACCCTTCAATACAGCTTACAGCTTTTTGTCTGCCTGAAATACCACTTATGGTTTTGAGAAACCACCTCTTTGCTAATTATCTTCTACGCTCTTCCACCATGCAATGATCACTGCTCTATGAGATCCAATGGATCCTGTGCACTCTCCATTTGTTTCCTCCTTAACTTAATCTCGCTTGCTTTTGATGGACTCTGTGTTAAAACCACTATTTCTACCACACTTCATTTAGCACACGACATTCATATATCGATTCATTCACTTAATATTGGATCACCATTGATCCATTCAATGGGAATACAAAGAAACACCCGGTTAATTATTGAACGCGGATGCACAAAGTAACAAGAGTCCACACCAAGCATGAGTCTTTCCCTCTCGGCTCAATTACAATAATAAATTGACCTCTCTCTCAAACCCCCTCTAACACTCAACCTCTCATTTCTCACTCAAAACCTAATCATCTCAGCTCCCTTGAATTTCCACTCTTCTCTATTCTGATATGGCTCCTCTGTTAACTCCTCTGATACTCTACAATAATCTTAGCTTAGTTGCTTGGCTTTCCTTTGGATTCTCCTTTCCTTTGGATTCTCCTCATGGCTTTGCTCATTGGCTTCTTGCTCATATTCCTTCACAGATCTACTCTGCTTCTCCTTGGCTTCATATTATCATTTAGCATCCTAGAATATTTCCATATTGACAAACTCCTGTTGCTTCATGGATCTGCTCTACCTGGTTTCACATCATTGTTTACTGTCTAGAATATTTCCATATTGACATGAATGACAACCTAGATTAACATCATGTACGCATGCATCATTTAACTTCCTTATATCTATGAAGATCCTTATATCACCCTTTGTCTTCTTTTCCTAAACCACCATCGGACTAACCCATTTCGACTCTTTGACTAGCTCAATTATACTTACCGCAAGAATCTTATCCAACTCTTCTCTTACCTTTTCCTTGTAATTGGGGTTCAGTCGATATGGGTGTTGCTTAACCAGCTTCGCATCTGGCTTTAAATTGATCTTCATCATACCCAAATAACCTACTATACCCTTCAAGTCAGAGAACTTGGTCGGAAATAAATCCTGATATTTGTGCAATAATTCAGCAACCTTGTCCATCGTGTCTTCATCCCAATAGTCACCAATATGTGTGAACTTCAATTCTTCTTCTGAGCCAATGTTTACTTATTTTGTCCTCACCGGTTGTGATATATCAGGGATCTCTACATCAAGTTGTGCAACTTCGCGTAGTCCCTTTGACTCACGAATATTGATATTTCATGGATCCTCATCACCTTCTTCCGTAGTAATGTTGTATCATTCTAAAAAATGTTATAACTAAGAACTCCATTCAGGCTGCATCCAAGTTATAGGTTCTACTAGTGTTCAGAATATCACTGCTTTAATCTCTTGATGTGTCTCATCATCGCAATCCCGTCTTCGAACATGAATGTCAGTAGGAAACTCTCCTTCATTTCATCCCAATCAATAGTCTTGTGCCACAACTCTGTCTCTAAATACCAGTTCATTGGTATAACGTCTAAGGTATGAATAAATATATGTAGCTACTATGGTTGAGGTACCTCACCCCAAGCCTTAGTCCATCAAGCCAGATGTTCGTGCGGGTCACCCTTACCTGTATAATTTTCACTGAGCCACGTGTTCGTGTAGCAAAATCTTAATCTCATCAGTCTATGATATTCCTTCTAGTCATCAATATTATCCTTGTGTAGCTCTTAAAGATAAATATCAAGCCTAGAACCTGTGCTCCTCCAGTACGTCTCTTTCAAAATGTTCACGAAAAATATTGACATCATTTAACCCATCATAATAAGGAAATTTACGTACCTCAGTCGATATACAACACAGAGACTTTGTAAGCCTATGGCATTTTAGTGTGGAAAACTCATGTAACCAATTCTGCCATTTTTCTAATTCTTCACCCGAGTTTGATTGACATTAACTGTCCTTTTCCCAACTGATCCGTCCATCTGCGGTGGGATAAGTACATTATTCATCTTCCATGGTGAGCTTATAGATGTGATCAAGGTCTTCGTCATCATAATCATCATGGACTGGCTCTATGTATCGCGCACCTTCAGCTGGATCTAACAGAACAACCACTCTAAGGCCATTCTTTACAAACACCATCCTTCGCTTCTTCAAATTAATAATAATGTTCATCTCAAAAGCCCAATCAATCCTGATCAAGGCTGGGTATGGATTATTTTCATCTACTATTTCAATAAATTCAAAATCTGCGAGCACACTGGCTCCTTCAATATCTACAACTACTCCATGCAGGTGACCAATCAAAATTATCTTTTGTTGGTTTGCCATGTGCAGTTAGATTGGCGACCACTGCAACTTAGGTTTCCCCATATGCTCCAAAGTCTGATTTGGTAGAACATTAGCATTAGATCCTAACTCTAAAAATACCTAGTCCATTTCAAAATCACCAATTTGTGTTGTTAACCGCATCTCCCTACCAGTCTTCTTCTTGCTTTGGTTCACCTTATTCACTATGTGTTGTTCTGGCAAAAAATTGTCCTTGCTTGCGCAATTATCTATCATTTATTTTAGTCCCTCAACTGCCTTTTTCTTCCATAGCACCTTCATGTAGGTCTGTAGAAACGACTTCAACACCGTGGGATCTGAATCCTCTGTCGCAATAATTTCTTTAGGTTTTTCTTTTTGAGGGACTATTTGTATCTGAGTTTTAGACATAGAAGCACCTGGATCCATAAAAAAAATTCTTGCCTCCATGAACGTCTCTTTTTCTCTATGTAAGTCAAATCCAACATTCCTTTGGCCATCTTGGTGAACCCATGTATTTGATACCAGCTGCTTTCCTTCTACCTTGTCTTCACCAGTGGCTATACCACTTCGCGTAACTATATTGACACTAAGATCATCTTCGTGTAGCTCGGATCTCATCATTTGAATGTTCTACATCGGTTGTTGGTTCTTATTTTCCTGCATATTGGCTATTAATACCAGGCAATCCTTGTTAACATAATCAAATTTATTACAGTATTGACAAGAAGGATGGGTTGGATTCTGACAGTCACATGAAAAATTTCCTGGTTCTCCATAGTTATAGTAGATGATATGGTCCCAACCTCTTCCAACAGCTCCTCCTCACCCTTGGAATCCTCTGCAAGCCGCAAGCGAGCCTTAATCGTTCTGCACGTGGGTTTCAACTTACATCCTATATGTTGAGGTCTTGTCTATCATCAATTTATATCTTCATCAATTTCTTTCATCATGGCCAACCAATTTACAAAAGTTACAAAAGAGTTTCTTTGGTGACTGCACAAACTTTTGCAATAGATAACAATTATCTGTCTGATGGTGTCCTGACACTTGGCAGATACTACACCAGACACTTGAGCTGGTGCTTGATCTAGTAGGAGACTCTGGTTTGAGTGGGTTAGGACCTCCCATGGCTATATAGTCCTGGTACACAAGGTACTGATGCTTATAGTGGCCTTCAGCCTGACACTTCATTCACCAAACTTCAGATCGTATTTCCGACTGAACTTCCTTTCCCTTCTTCAGATCCTGCAACTCCATATGCAGGATTGCAAACCGTGACTGGAACTGTTGGACTCCTATATTCGTGTCCTGGAATAGTGAAGCCTCCATCAACATCGTGATCTCTAATGATTTGGCCTCAGATCTGATCTTCTACTGAGACAATGGAATTCCTAAGCATGGAAAAGGTGTAGTTATGTACCATTCCGTATGTTGTTCTTCTAAAATATGAAGATTAATATCTTGCCTCAATAAGAACTTCAACCTATGAACTATATCTCACATAGACTCATTAACCATTTTCTTAATCTCCTTTATTTAATTAACACATAAGCTTGTGGTTTCGTCTTTCTAAATTCTGCATTTAGCACAACCTTTTTCGCAACCAATGTAGCAGTCGAATTGGTTGTACTATACTTGATATACCATGTAAGCTCTCTTTCCTGTAGTGCTATAACCGGTTGTAGTTTCTTCATATCATCATCATTGACCTGCTACACCTTCCACACAGATTCTGCTAAAAACCAAAACTAATCAGGATCCTCTAATCCCTAACCCTTGAATACAAACATTTTCACTGTATTCACCATATTGAATAGTGGAGGTGGAGGTGGAGGTGTAGGTGAATGAGGTGGATGTGAAGGTGGAGGTGGATTGGATGGATGTGGAATTCCATAAATAGCCTGATATTCTGACTGCATCGCACCTTTGGGTGTACTAGGGCTATTTCGTTCCTCTTCGCTTTCAGACTCACCCAATAAAGGGTTGTATTCACTTCCAATGAACTTGTCTCAGTCTACTCTAAATCTTTTTCACTTCGCATAGATCAAGTCCTAACTCTCTTAAACATCAATTTAAAGGCATAACCCCTTTTTTGCACAACAACATTTTAATCCAGGTCTTTAGCAATTTCAGGTACTTACCTCTCCGACCCTTAAAGAATCAGTGTTCGGCTTCGCTATAAGATACAGAAGTGTCAATTTCAAATTCAATGATGAAACCTCCCAAAATATTATCGATCCAATAGTTGAAAACCCTTGCAACATTATAATCAAACTCTCCAAGACTCTTGATCAATTCTGGAGTCCACACAATACGATCGTCATGCTTCCAAGTGGGTTCACTTGAAGCTAATTTGAACAGCCACTCATGTAATTCACAAGAAAATGATGCAAATAAAATGTTGTGCTCTTCGGTGTAAATATATTATTGTAGCCACCTATCTTTTGACCAGCGTAGATTCTAATTTTCCTGAGCTGCAAACTTGTGCAACTTCCGATCTTCCCAATTCTGGATTTCTTTCTTAGTTGGTCTCCACAAATGCCACATCGCACATCCCTCAGATAGATCCCTATCCCGGAAATGGAACCATTTGTTGGCTTGAGGGGGATTGTACCCATGTTCAAATTTAGCTACGCAAACCAACAAAACCCTACACTACCAGCCCTTTCGGCAGTAGTCCACTTAGCGCAAACTGTAGTATCACCTAAGGCAGCATTGGGGGATGCTAGAACCTAGTTTTTTCATCCAAGAGGCTATGTGGTGTAGAAGCAAGGAATTTATCCAATTTAGGGCCTGATCTAGCCTTCGTGAATCCTTATCTTCAGAATCTATGACTTAAGCAATTTCTATTTAAACAATTTTATGAGCTTCTTCTAGTTTTTCTAATCATGCATAAGTTATCATATAAGAGTATATATGGAACTTCGCGATGCCATTAAAAAAATATTATAGAGAATTGAATCATAACTGAGCATAAATATGAAAACATATAAATATTATATAAATAAGACGCATAATTGCTCAAATATACTTTATTACTTGAGGTCTTCAATGCATACACTTCTTTTGACCTTGTGCACACACCTACAGGGGCCTGTGCACTCAGTTGAGATTTACTAAGGTCTCCGCACACTCAACTGTAGGAGCCATCCCCTTCGTCAGAATACAGAATTATAGACTCAAATCAACTTATCATAAGCATAATTGTACTGAACTGAACTGAATTGCCTAATGACTCCTATATGACTTCCTTTTATAGTTTTTACATTACATTACCATGGTTCGCGAACCATGGGTGGAGCTCATTACGTAATAAAAACAACCCATCCCTTTACAAAATAAGGGGATTTGACTTCCATAAAATCCCCATTGACTCTTAACAACATGCATTATTCGTGCTCTTCCCCTCAAAATGCGGAGACTTACAACATTACATCAAAATTGACTCAAAATTTGGACAAAACTTAGACACGGGGGACACCATCCCCACACTATTACGCAAAAGAACTTGGAGAGAATCAAATAATTAATATGCAGGAGTAAAACCAAAGTTGTTTAAGAGAGTCAAATTTTGGTTTTCCAAAACAACATTAATATCAAGTTCTTTGTGCACACTAAATGTGTTTTTTTCTGATGGAAATCTAGATCACTACTGGGGGGGGTGAATTAGTAGTCATGGATGGCTCTTATAAAAAAAAATTCCAATTAATTAATCCTTTAAAAATTTACAGTCTGAAGCACATGAGGAAGGTTTGATGCACCAAAACACAACTAATGAGAGCCAGTATTGCAGCAAGAATGTTGCAACTCCTGGGGCTACCAACTTTACTTCATCAACCCGGGGTTCATACAAACTTGGAGGTGACAGTGTTGCATACACAAATAGATGAAATGGGTCCACTCTTTATCACTACTGAGATGATGATATACCACTAGGGTTTCTCAAACCAGCCTTCTATTGATTTAGAAGAAGTTTGATTACCAGTGGAGAAAGGGGAATTTTACCTTAATTGAGAGAATTGAAATATTATCTACTGCAGTAATGAAAAATTGAAATAAATGCTTAAAACACACCACTCATCTAGCTATTTGTTAAGATATCTTTCTTCAGAATAATTCTAAGCTAACACATGTGGAACCCTAACTAACCTAAGCAGGCAATCTTATCTAATCAAACACTTTAATGCTGTGCATATGAATGAACATAACAACCTTTTTCTTTTTGTCCTTTTTTTGAAAACATGAGTGCTAATTCTTCTTGATTGTATGGTAGATGGGTTAGGTGTGGAGAGTGATGGTTGTGAAGGGTCAGATGGCTTGAAAGGAAATTAGGGGCCTTCTCCTATCTTTCGTGATACATCTCTCACAAATCGGACTCAAAACAGGCCACTACAGGTCGTCCTACAGGATGTCCTAGTTCACCTACAGGATCCCCTGTATTCCTAGAGGAACAGGCTAAAAGCATAAGGAGTGATTTGGATAGTGGTATAGGGATTAGGGAAGGTGAGTGATGGGAGGAATAAGGCAAGGAAGTGGCTAGGACTTCCTCAGAACTCAAACCCAAGTTTGTATGATGGTTGGATTTTCTCAAAAAGCATGGCAAGTTGTTCTTATGAAATGATAACTCAGTTTTTGGACTTAGTGGCTTTTGGTGATCATGGATGGGTGAGGTTAGGCTGGGGCTACTGATATGAGGTCTTCTTGCACTATTGAAACTCCTGCAATACACACATCACTGGCATTTACCCATGAATCATGTCAAAACAAGAAAGATTTCCAACAACATAAGAAAACATGATTTCATCATTCATTTGCCTAGTTCATGCATGGAAATGCTTGCAGCCTATTGTGAAACACCATGAAATATAGTACAAAGATGGAGATATCAGAAATAACAACTGCAAACTATCCTTGAAAACTGAAAGATGCTGGCCTAATTAGCAGAAAACCCTAAATTTCATAAGAAATTAGAATTCTGTCTTTTGGGGCTGACTGGGAGTTTTTCCTCAAACCATGGTCCCTGAAGGGAGGAGTGAGGCAAGATCCACCTGTTATCAACCTTTTTTGTATTCCTTTCTCTCTCTAAATCTACAACTAAAGTGATGCACAAATGGAAGCAAACTAATCAAATTCACCAATACTTGCAATGAAACAATGCCAAAATCAATTCAACAAGTAATCTATGAAATAACCTGAGCATACAAGTACAGTAAGAGGAACCTCTACTGCTAGGGTTGGGCCCTAACCCAAGAGATTCAACCCTCTAATTCAACTCAGTTCCGGATCAAGGAAATGCTCATTCTCATTAACATATCAAAAACATGCATAATAGTGTTTTTCCACAATCCTTCAACTCGAAAGTGCTTAGTTATCTTGGATAAAAAAGATTTGAATTCTAATTAGGCTATAGGCCTCTTTATTTATACAATTGAAGTTGCCAACAACTTCCTTAAATCTAGGGAGGCTTTGCTCCCAATCTCAAGATAAACTGGTTCTTATCTACCACTGGCTCGGCTGCCAATGATCCTCATGACTCGGCTACCTGCAACTTCGAGCTAGTGTGATTTGATTAAGGGATCTTCGAATGAATGGGGAATTAATGAGGAAGATCCTGATGAGCACCAGTATTGTAGAAATAATGCTGCAACTCCTAGGGCTACCAACTTTACTTTATCAACCTAGGGTTTGTACAAACTTGGAGGTGACAGAGTTGTATAAACAAGTAGATGCAATGGGTCCACCCTGTCACTACTGAGCTAGCGATATACCACTAGGGTTTCTCAAACCAACCTTCTATTGATGTAGAAGAAGTTTGATTACCAATGGAGAGAGGGGAATTTTACCCTAATTGAGAGAATTGAAATGTTGTCTACAATAGTAATGAAAGACTGAAATAAATGCTTTAAACATACCACTCATCTAACTATTTGTTAAAAGATCTTACTTAAGAATAATTCTAAGCTAACATGTGTGTATTCCTAACTATCCTAGGCATGCAATCTGAGATAATCAAGCACTTTACTGCTATGCATATGAATGAACAAAATAACTTTTTTTTTTCTTTTTGTCCTTTTTGTGAAAATGTGAATGCTAATGCTTCTTGGTGGTATGGAAGGTGGGTTAGAGATGGTTGTGAAAGGTTGGATGGCATGGGAGGCAAGTAGGGATCTTCTCCTATCTTTCTAGATGTGTTTCCCACAAATCAGCATAAAAACAAACCATTACAGGTCATCCTATAGGATGTTCTTATGAACCTAGATGATGTCCTAATGCTCCTACAGGATCCAAACGAAGGCAATAAGAGTGATGTGGAGGGTGGTATAAGGCTTGTGGAAGGTGAATGATGGAATAAATAATGTAAGGGAGTGGCTAGGACTTCCTCAGAACTCAAACCAAGGTTTGTGAGATGGTTGGATTTTCTCAACAACCATGGAAATTCGTTCTTATGGAATGATACATTGGTTGATGGAATTAGTGGCTCTTGGTGATCATGGATGGATGAGGTTAGGCTGGGGCTGCTAACATGAAATTTTCCTGCACTATTGAAACCCCTGCAATACACACATCACTAGCATTTACCCATGAATCATGTCAAACAAGAAATATTCCCAATCAACATAAGAAAACAAAATTATATTATTTAATTGCCTATTTCGTGCATTGAAATATTTGCAGAATTTTGTGAAACACCATGAGATCTAATACAAAGCTAGAGATAACAGAGATAACCACTGAAACCTATTCTTGAAAACTGAAAAGATGCTGGCCTAAGTAGCTGAAAACCCAAAATTCCATAAGAAATCAGAATTTCGTCATTTTGGGGTTGAATAGGAGTTTTTCCTCAAACCATGGTCCCTGAAGGGAGGAGTGATGCCAAATCCACCTGCTATAATCCTTTTTGGTTTTCCTTTATCTATCTAAAGCTACTGCTAAAGCTATGCACAAATGGAACAAAACTAATCAAATTCACCACTAGCAATAAAACAATGCTAAAATCAATTCAACAATTAATATATGAAATAACATAAGCATACAAGTAGAATAAGAGGAACCTCTGCTGCTAGGGTTGGGCCCTAACCCAAGAGCTTCAGCCCTCTAAGTTAACTCAGTGTTGGATCAAGGAAATTCTCATTCTCATTATCATATCAAAAGATTACATAACAATGTTTTGCCACAAAACTTCAACTCGTAAATACTTAGTGCTCTTACATAAAAAAATCCAAATCATAATGAGGCTCTAGGCCTCTTTATTTATACAATTGAATTCTCCAACAATTTCCTTAAATCTAGGGACGCTTGGCTCCCAAACTCAAGATGAACTGGCTCTTAATTGCCACTGGCTCAGCTGCTCATGATCTCCATGAATCGGCTGCTTGCAACTACTAGCTAGTGTGATTTGATTGAGGGATATTTAAATGAGTGAGGATTTAATGAGGGAGATCCATCTCCTATAATCTCTCCTTCTTGTCTCATTCGAGTTCCTGCACCTTAATTAGCCAGAATTGCCATGATTTTCTCCCAAAACCCTGTAATCAATGCACATTAGACCACTAGACATAACATCTTACTTTTACTCATCTCATTAAGAAAAATATAATTAAAACATGTAAGTAATTATGAGAAGAGTTGATTTTAGTAATCTTGGAGGTGTGTTGAGGTCCATATAGTTACCCAATGATGAGGCTCATCAGATCCATCTCCTATAATCTTTTCTTCTTTTCTCATTCAAGTTCCTGCACCTTAATTAGCCATAATTTGCCATAATTTTCTCCCAAAAACCTTCAATCAATGCACATTAGACCAGTAGACATAACATCTTACTTTTACTCATCTCATTAAGAAAAATATAATTAAAACATGTAAGGAATAATGAGAGGACTTGATTTTAGTAAGCTTTGGAGGTGTATTAAGGTCCATATATTTACCCAATGATGAGTCTCATCATCAGCCCCCTACTGAAAGTGTTGTTCATCCTCTGAGAAACTTAATCTATGTCCATGTCCTTCGTTTCTATGGTGGCCTCCCTGACATCCCATGCTTCTACTGTAGTCTCTTCTTCCTCTGAATAAAATCTTGCCTTCCTCTCTATCTGTTCTCACTGCTTTCTTTCTTCTTCTTCTTTCCTTCCTTCCAAAATTGCCAAAAGCAATGGTGGATTGAGCCTCAAGCCAATCCCATTGAATTTGATTCCTTGTAGATCCTGCTTATACATGGTGGTTCTATTTAGTGCCTCTCTCATTCTGTCAGGAGAATGGTATTTTCTGACTTTTAGGTTGTAGGGCAAGGTGTTCCATCTCCTTTGGTAGGCTTGCTGGCTGTCATAACCTAGTAATCTAAACATGCCTTCAAAGTGTATGACTGCTTGTTCTTATGTAGCAAGCTACCCAGGCACAAGCTTGGGATCATTTTCAATGGGGTTGTGGGTGTTGATGATAGCCATTGGGTTAGATTGTTCAGCTCTCATCATAAGGGGTTTTGTCTCTTCTTTTGACATTACCTTTTTCATCTTTGTAGCTCTTGTCTCCTCATGATTAATCCATGATGCTAAGGCCATCAATTGCAAGTCTCCTAGCTTTGAATTTGGGTTCCACGCATTTAAATTTGTCAAGGCCAAGTTGTGTAGGTAACACTCAGATATTGTTTCTCTATATTCCAAGGTGATTTGATCATAGAGATCAATGAATTGTCTGTAGTCTTGGAAGGGCATAGTTCCTCTTTCTTCTAGGTTCTTTATTTGGAATTGTAACCATTTTTCCTTGAGATACAAGGCATAAGACTTTGTTTGCATCCTACACTAGATTGTCTCCATGGATAAATTGGCCATAGTTTCCAACTGATTTTCCCTTTCTTGTAGTTGCCCCCTTAGCCATGTGTTCTCTTCTTCTAACTAAGATTTCATCATTGCTTCTCTATCCCTTACGCTACTCAATTCTCTTCCCATCTCCTGTAATTTCTCCTCCATGTGTCCTAAATCCTCTACCCCTTTTGATTTGGAAATTTGCATCCACTTGTGTGTCCTTGCCCTCTCTTTTTCAAGTTCAAAGAATAGAGGAATGGCCAACTTATATGGGATTATCCTACCTCCTTCAATGAACTTTTGGTAGGAGCTAAGGTTTGTTTGTGGACTAGGTTCTCTCAATTCTTGGTCTTATTTCTTTGTTTCTTGTTGAGTGATACCTTCCTGGTCCCTTTTCTATGTTTCATGTAGGTTTGATAGAGTTTCCTATAGGATGGCCTCTACTTCCTGTAGGTCTATTTGTGTCTCCTGTAGGAGACCTTTTCCCTTTGATTAAGTTGACCTTGTGACAAGACTCTTAACATAAGTGATTGGAGAGGCTTGTTTTGATGATCCTTCTACTTTATTTTTCTCTAGAGGGGCTGCCTTTCCTTGCTGCTTTGGTGAATCCTCAATGACAATTGGAGTTTTGGTGGGGGTTTGAAGTCTCCCTTGTCTAATCCTAGTGCTCTTTCTTGTCCTGAAGTATAGTGGGGTTTTTCTTTGCCTCTTCCCCTTTGATCTGATCGGTGTACTTAGGGTAGTAAGAGAAGTTGTTTCCTCTTTCACTGTGGGCTCTGGAGATACCCTTGGTGATTCTTCTCCTTCTCTTCCTTGAGTTGTAGACTTTGGCTCATCCTTCTATCCTTTTTCCTCTTTTCCATTTTCCTTCTCATTCTCTTCTTTGTCTCCACCTTCCTCTTCTTCTTCTTCCTCTCTTTCTTCACTCTAACCATCAGTCTCTTCTTTTGTTTCTTCCAAAGTCTTTTCTTCCTCTATTTATTCACTCTACCCATCTGTCTCTTCTTCATTCTCCTCCTCTATTTATTCTTATTTTTCCTCCTCTATTTCTTCTTCATTTTCCCCCTCTGTTTCTTCTCCTTTCTCACTAGAAGTGGGGCTTTTGTCATATTCTATAGCTTGAATTTCTCCTTCTACCTGCATGTCTTTAAAGGTTGTCCATGCAATATGGAGTCTTAGGTTTTGTAGATCATCTTCAAGGATGAGTTTGATCAACCCATTATGGGCTAGTTATTGACGTTTCCTTCCTTGACTTTGATGCTCATGTCTATCATTGATTGTAGAAGAAAATAGGATATACTCAATCTATTTTGAGGAGGTATGTTCTCTCCAAATATCAGTTCTTGGAGGAGTTTGAAGTGGTATCCATACACCACACTATATCTCCCTTCACATGATATGTATTTAATGAGGTGGTAATTGAATTCATTCCAAGGGTATGGAATGCTTTCCCTTCTAACCCATTTTTTGTCCTCCATTGGCTCCTTTCCTTCCAAAAAGAATCTTTTCTCTGCAGGAATGATGTTACCCTTGTCTTCTTTTCTCCATGGTAACCCTAAAGGGAGTGTAATGATTCTACTTATAAATTTAGGGGTAATTACTACTGATAAGCCCTTCAACACAACAGTGGCAATAGGTCTAGTGAGGGGTATAAGTGAGAGGGAAAATTCTCTGGCCACATCTTCATTGTATACTCTCATCCTCTCAAAGAACCCCATCCATTGGAGCCTTGTGAAAATTTCCACTACACGAGGATGTTGGTGGATCCTTGCTTTGTTTGTGGATTCTCTCTTTTTGAAACCTCCTGCCATCTTTCCCTGGTAATTATGGAGGCTTGTGTGGATACAATTCGAGAATTTTGGTAGGTGGGGGAGGTTTGAATGTTAACTTTTAGTGACACGCAATACAACTCTCCTATATTGAAATTTCCTTAATCAAATTGAGGATTTGTTTCTTCTTTTCAATGGAAAATATGGAAGGTATAGCTCCTACCTTACTTTGCTACGTTCTAGTGAGGATAACCCTTGATTTTACCTCCCTTAGTGCCCACTGACAGTCTTGTAGGTTGATTCCTTTGTATCCTATAGGCTTCCTGTAGGTTTCCTGCGCTGTAGATGTTGATTGTTTCCTATAGGTGCTGCTTCAGGAAGGATGAGAACAACTTCTTTTTTTGATGAATCCTCAAAGTTTCTTATGCTCTCTTTGTATGGGAATCAGTGTTTTATTTCCATATATGGATTATCGTGTGGGGTGGTGTGTTGGCTGTCTAAGTACGAGAACCTCCTTTTGGACTATTGGTCCCACTATTAGTCCATCATTCCACCTTAACTCGTTATCATCTCCAACTCCTTCCCTCTGTAACTTAACCATTTTTTGATTTATTCCCTTTTTCTTTTGATTTGACTTTTGCCATATATGGAGTGGTCTAATTGTTTTCTTCTCATCAACTGGCTGAAGGTGGCCAAGTTAACTGACCACCTTTACTTATACAATCAACTTTCACATAATCCTACAGTTTTGATCATATTGTACTAACAAGAGAGCATGAGTAAGATGACATACCTATGGGTAAGATGATTTGATGATGATGCATGCAGAAGACTAATGCCTCTTTGCTATGTTTTGCTGCATATTTTCCTTTGTATTTACCTCTTTTGATGCTTGTTTCTTTTGATGTGTAGGTGTTGGAGAGTGATGTTGGTGATCTTTTTGTTGCCGTTGAGCTCTGGAGGAGCTTCTTCATCCTTGGAGTCCTTGTTCTGAAGATGGATGCAAACTGTGTGGTTTCCTTTTTGGGATAGGTTGCTACAAGATTTCCTACAGGATACCTACAAGATGTCCTGTAGCTGCCTCTCCCCTAAACTTTCATACTTTTTCTCAACTCTTAAGCATAAGGGATGTTGAAATGAGTGGATAAGGGTGATAGGGAATGGTAGGTGAGAGATGTTTTTTCTGGGTATTTGTTATAGGACAAATTGACCTCCTAATCAACTCAGAGGAGAAAGACAAGATGACTGAAAGAATGACCACAATTGCAGGCCCAAAATCCACACTAATGCTCTCCATACACTGGCTGGCTGCTTTATAAAGCTTGTTTACAAGCATAAAGGAGCATTAGTCAACCTGCTAACTCTTTTTGTTAGACCAGGGGGAGTGTTAGTGAACTTTAGTGATGCTCAAGTGGTTATGCCAATGAATCTGCCATTAAAATATCTAGATATTATTTCCCTAAATTTGTGCAAGAAAAGAAGGAAAACTCCACAAATCAAGATATTTGGAGAAATTCTATTCCGGAAATAGAGGCAAATAATGAGGCAGGTTCATGGCTTTTACCCAAATGAACTACAGGTGGATTTGGGCAGCTCTAAATCGATTGCTATATAAGAAACAAGAGGGTCATTGCAAAGGGGTTAGAGCATTTAGAAGGATAGTACATGGTGCTATTATGATATTGTCATATTCTTGAAGGAGCTAGCTGAAAGAAGGAGAGAGAGAGAGAGGAAGAAGGGATAAGGAAGGCTGATACAACAGGGTTGTTGTAATCACTCTTCTATTCTAAATATAGGACTGCGGTTGTGTTCCCTACTCAAAGTGTCGGTGATATTGTGCATTTATTTGTTCATTCTGATGCTTGTTGTGTTGAGTAGATAAGTTACACATTTATACATGTTTGTTACAGATTCTTACATTAATTGTCAGAAGTATATGCTGTGATTGGTTTGCTTCGTTCTTTTGTGCAGGAATCATCTTGGAGCCAGTCAGGAGGAGTTCTTCTTACCGCACAGAGATCCCCAAGCGAATCTAGAAAGAACCAAAGGTGATCCTTTCTCCATATCCTGTCAATATATGTCAGATAGATGAACATGTGTGTAACAGGTACCTTTTGCAGATAACCTTACGGTCTATCGGAAGTCCCGGGAAGACTTTCGAGGGTAGTTTTCATCCCGTGCATTTTACCCCATAGCAGAATTGGCGACTATGTTGGGGACTATACATCTAGTTTTTGGTTATCTGAACTCCCCTCAGATCTCTTCTCTCTTCTATGAGCTTCCTGCTTCTTCATATCCTTCTCTGATCCACCATCTAACTTGTTGCATCTTGCAAAGTTGCTTTCTCTTCAAAAATTGATCCCAAAAAGCCCACTTTTTGAGCTCTTTCCCTCACTAATGCAGGTTTCTGGTCTACACAGAGATTTATAAAGCTCTTTGACTATGCACAGGATGCGTTAGTGGCCAAACTAAAGCTTTGTTTACACATAGATAGAGCGTTAGTCTCCCATTTCCAGGTTTTTCAAGAGATTTTGTGGACCAAAAGGGGGGGAAACTTGTCCCAAAGGATAAATTAAGATCTGCAACAGTATCATGCTAACAAATTTGGTGTCTTAAAATTTATTTTTTAAGAAAATGCTTTAGTTTTTCTCTCATAAAAGAAATTTTTGTTGAAAGAAAAGCTAATAAACTGTACATCTCCTTCTGTCAAATTAGTTGTAGGCTGCTTTGTTTTGGTTCAATAGTTGTTAGGGAATATTGAGAAAAGGAACTTTCGGTTATGCAAAGTGTTGAATGACTTTAGATGCACTGATGAATACATGAATATGTGAAATAATACATGTGTAGAATAAGACTTGTTTGCATAAGAAATTGATTTTTTTTTTAAAGCATTGTTCTGCATGGTTTATTGAGTCGAGAGTCTCATCATACTCATACGTCAACACCCCCTCCGAAGACAAATAAGAAAGTACACTAAAATAAATCAAATACTCTTTTTTAGAGCAAACCAAAATTAGATAGATTAGGACCTTGGGATAAGGGAGTGAGTCAACTACCCAAGGTTGAACATCAAACTAGTGTCGTTAAAGAGTGAAAAATCCTTCTGCACTCATATTACCAGGACCACTCCACTCACAACGGTGCTAAATACGAGACAACATCAGATTGTAATCGAAGGTAGCTCGCCTTCTTTTACAACTCCTTTGGCCATTCTGTGTAATGGGGGTCCCTTTGGGGATTTTGGAACTGAGTCAGGGACTCAGCTATCCTACCCACACAGCGTGCTGTCTACGACTATGTACCCCCTGGTAATGTCTATGATTTGAGGTATCTATAGTGGCCAATACTTCTAGGTACTTACCTAAGGTGACTGGGACGAGCTGTCCTAGTACCTCAAATGGACGGATCTACTTTGTTTTCATTTTTTGGGAGGGTGCTCGTCTTCACGAGAGTGCTTGGCCCCTCAATCTAAGGTTCGGGCGAAGCTCAAAAGTAACTGTAACCATACATTTGGCCATCCTTCTCTATTACTCATTGACAGACTGGGTTTCATCTCCAGTAATCAGTGTTTATCAGATGAGGTAATTTCACTTTGTTTGCTGATTGTCATTTTAAACACATGTTTCATTAAATTTGGAATTAAATGGTGGATCAAGAATTTCATAATAACCAAAAAACTCAATTTTAGTCATGTCCTTGTAATATAATTTTTCCAATTTTAATGAAATATGTGTTTTTAGAGTATTTTTTCTTTTTAGATACTTGAGTGCTATCATTTTTGAGACTTAAAGAATATCACCTTAAAATTTATCTAATAAAATTTACTAGTCATTGTGGCTACATCGGGCCCTCACCATCAGTCCAGACGGTTGTTAGGACTTCCTCCACTCACTGTGGAGGATTTTCTGAGATCCACTGACTTGGATTCGTCATCTTCGAGGAATCAATCTCCTAAATCGCACACGGGATCTTTCTAGACGACCGACGATTCTAGTTTTCTGGAGGATTTCTTCACGAAAGGATTTCTTCCTCATTTTAACACTCTACTTACAAATCTGTCAAATCCTGTTATTACTCCTGTCGTACCAATACTTCACTCTTCACTGGGAGGAACTCTCCCATCTATTCAGTCGACACCTCAAGGGTTGTGGAATTATAAAGACTCTATGAGTCCTCTACCACTTCCCCAGTCGACGGTCATCACAACACCGACAATGTGGAACCCCACAATCTCATTTGTCCCAGGTACTGCAACTCACATAACACCCTCTATCAGTGGAACCCAGCAAATGCCAGGTTCCACTCCTATGGTGCACCAAAGCATACCTTCGACTAGTGCCACATATAGTGCTCCATATAACACTCAATGTGGCACTATGGGTGCGGTTCTAGTTTACCAACACCAAGGTCAGCCGCCAATGTATGGTTCTAACCCCCAGATTCAGATATCTGGGGCGGTTCCCAATATGCACATGCCGGCGGGAAATCTCATAGTCCCCCCACCATTCTCAGGCATGCATGGACAGTCGCTGATTGACATGAGTTTTCCCTCTGTCAATCAAAGCCATATGGTTAGTTTAGTGTTGGTTGGGAATCCACAAGGGATCCCCACCCAATCCATGGGGGCACCCTACTCACAAACTTAGATGAGTCAAGGGGGCACCGCTTATACTGGGGGAAATTTCATACCCCAGTATCAAAATCCTCATGGTAATCCACTTTACAACACTGTACCGCAAAGCAACTACTACACCACGCAACCCATGTACACCATGGGGAACCAAACGATGGGAGGAGCACAGAGCTCCTCAGGTCATCCGTCATCACAATGGTTCGAGTCGGGGGCACCCAAAAATTTGCCTTTTTTGGCAACATTGGATATCCCCAACTTATACAAGTTGACTAACGACCCCATCTACCATAACCTACAATGGCCATTGATCCCACATAAAATATTGGCAGATATTCCTAAGTTCGACAAAAAACAAGGGGAGGATCCAGGCACTCACATCACCACCTACCATCTATGGTGTGTTTCTAACTCCATGGTGGATGACAATGTCTGGTTGCGTCTTTTTCCCCACACCCTCACTGGCAATGCTGCAAAGTGGTATATTGAGTTACCACGTGCATCAGTGAATACCTTTGACGCTTTAGCGATGGAGTTCCTAAAGCACTTTTAGTTACCTATCCATTATGAGACAGGGACGGAGCTCCTTACTTCGTTTCGTCAGGATACTGCCACCCACATCTCTGATCATATCCATGAATGGAGATGTAGAAGGAGGTTAGTCAAAGCTCCCATACCTAGTTTTCTCTTAACAGACTGGTTTTGTAAGTCATTTCTTCCACAAATAGCTAGAGATGTCGCTCTAGGTGGTGCGGTCACAGAAGACCAATCCATACATCATGCCTAGCACTTAGATTTGATTTATTCATAGTATGGCACTCTCTACGACATTATCCCCCATGCTACCGGTAAACGCAATCCTCCCGCCACTCAGCGCCCTGGAGTGCATGCATACAGGATCGTCGGTGCAACCTCCACGGGCACTGTAAAAAACCTCAGTAGGTCCGTTACCAAGTTGGCAGTGGACCCCTCTACCAAAATGACTGCTCTTCCTACCATTGTGATTAACTCTGTGCAATCTACACAGAAATCTAGTAGCAAGAACACCTACTAAGCAGCCCAACCCGAAAAATGAAGGCCGCTACACCTGCTAATGTGGAAAAGGATAAAGGCACCAACTATTCGTGCAAACTCTGTCTTGAAGTTCGCATAACCTAGCATTGTCCATGTCTTCAAGAATGCACAAATTACCTTACCAAGAAAGATTCTGGTAAGACACCTACGGTCCTTAGAAATCCTTTTCCTAATCAATAGCAGCAACATCTCATTTCCAACCAACTTCCACCCATGTTAAGGGGTAGCAATGGTTTGCAGCAACCTTTAGCTGGTGAAGGAAGTTCTACAGTTTACACATTTGAAACGATAGAACTAACCACAAGAGCCAAATATTATGAAGCTCCTATCGCTTCGGCAGCAGAATCATTTGCGGGTCAAAACCCATCGCTGCCCAATGATTTTTGAATCGAAAGGCCAGTTGAGGACTTTGTAATTCGACCCCCCAAGAGGGCACTTCGACACACAATGCACAACACATCTGCACGTGCCACCCAACACTACAACATTGTACAGGATTTGGCACAAGCGTTGTCGGCCATGTCGGCACTCGAAGTATTACAAACATGCCCCAGCCAAATGAAAGCTTTGCTTTCAGCTATCGGGGGTATTGACCCTGTGGATTCCATGCTTTCAATTTTTGACATGGACAAGTGTAAACCTGCCCTTTCCCACCAGATTGCATTTCAAGTGCATATCACTTCGAAAGGTAAAGGTATACACCGAACTGTCATAGATGAAGGTGCTTCAACCTGTGTCATGTTGGCTTCATGTTGGCTCACCATGGGTTCTCCAACCCTCTCCCCATCGTCGAACTCCCTTAAAGCTTTCGACAGCCACACCTTTGTCCCAAAAGGATACTTAACCGCTTTTCCCATCACTTTAGCTGGGAAAACAGTAACGGTGGACATAGAAGTCATGAACGAAGAACTTTACTATAATCTATTGCTGGGTCACAGTTGGATGTATGCCATGATGGCCATCGTATCCACTGTCTTTCATATCATCCAATTTCCATTGGATGGAAAGGTTATTACAGTAGATCAGTTGTCTTTATGGACCCCTGATTATTCACCATTACCAAGTGGCTCTGTACCCCTAGTAGGAGGTGGAATTGACTCTTAGATCAGTATTGGTACTGGTCTATTGAAGGATTCTTCCCTCATGGGTTGTTTCCCTCTTCAATTTCTCGAGGTTCCATAGATGGTCAACATGCTTTCATCTATTCCTCATGAATAGACCGATCCATGGATCCTTCTAGCTCCTTCAAACACTGACACATACAAAGAACAAATGCCTCTATCACCAGCTAAATTGGCCTGCGAAGCCATTGAAATTGCATCCGAATCTCCAATCACTTTGGTTTTGGCCAATGGTACCACTTCCCCTCCCATAACCGCTCCTTTTGTCAATCCACTCAATCAAGTCTTACCGATAGATGAAGCTATTAGAGAGATCACGAGGTTAGAAGAGTGACCTTGGGAGGATTCGCACCATCATGTTTCGATATCTGATTCGGACATGATGCCTGTTCAAATCCCGTCATCTAATGCACATGAAATCATTTCCTCACCGTATACGGCTATCCAACTTTTGGACTTAGAAGGAAACAGGAGCAATATTTCACAAACATTGCTCCCCGATATTTCTATCATGAAAGGCATTGTGAAAAACATACAGAGTGGAGCCGATCACAATCCTGAGGAAATTGTGAGCTTCACCTACCCGTTTAGGGACTTCCACGATGTTTTTTCTTCATCTTATGAGGAATTGCATGGCATAAAACCTTCTAATGTCAAGCATGAGATCGAGAAAAATTGAGCATTCTTTTTATGGTATTTTTCTTGCTTGTTAATATGAAAAACCTCGAGTCTTCTTCTTTGGGCTCATTAAACTACTGCAAAGATTAATAGAGCACTATTAGGGATATTTTATTACTCTTTAAAAAATATAAACATCCCCGAGCTTTTATCCTTGCGCTCTGTTGGATACCTATAGTAATAGGTTTCATATTTCATGATTGATTATTGAAAATCCAAATATGCTCTGCTTTGTTACTACAAAGATCCCATATTTCCAGGAGATCAGAGGTGTGTGAAATTACTTCAGATATTGAGGACCTTATTACATTTTTGTGGATGATTCAACAGTCTAATCTGGATCATGCCATGTTTCAATTTTGAGTCGTAGAATAGAGAAAGAAGTCTGTCCAAACAGCTTAATCTTGGCAGACAAGTAGTTCAGGTAGAGAAACAAAGGTTCCCAAAAGCCTAATCTGGGACCTTGGAAGAGATAAGGGTAGAAGCAGATAGAGTAAAAAAGGAAAAAGCCAAAGAAAAGAAAAGGCAATTGAGGGTTACAAGTCTAAGTGCCCCTCCAAGAAGAAACTAAAAAATGTTAGGTGAAATAGTTGGGTAGGCAGTTGTGGTTGCAGAAAGGACAGGTTCACCATTACATAGTTGTCAAAGATATTTTGCCAAGGCAATGGACATATCAGCAAAAAAAGGTGGTGAATTTCATGGATTCACAGCAGAAAGCATCACTAACTTCACTTTTTCCCCCTTACTCCATCATTAACATCCCCTTTCTCAAAGATTCCCCTCCTTCACTTTACTAACTCCTAATTCTACTATTTAACTCCCTTATTCTACCCCTTGCCCTAATAGTAATAACACTAAGGTGTATAAAGCCCTAAATGTTATATATTCCCTCCCCTAGGCATAATAGCCAAGAAATCTGCAAAGAGGGATCATAGTGGCATCTGGCCACCATGGTGAACCTATCTCCGATACTCTCCCTTTGCTGCAGATCATTTCCCCTCAAAAAATACCTCTGCATGGGTAAAAACCCCTCTCTAAACCCCTCTAGCCCACAAAACCCTCTGCAAACCTTACAAAAATCAAATCCCGCTTTCGGCACATTCCCAAAGGCAAGCGCGGGTGGGCAGAAAAAACATTTGAAAAACTATGCCAAAACCCATAAACGTTAATATTTTACGCCGCACTACCCGCCGTGCACCTTACACCTCCGCCAGCCGTCGGATCAAGCCCTCCAGATCCGACGGCCCACCACAATATCGGAACGCCGTCCACGTCCGCGCGTTAACTCCCGAGAACATGACGTTGCGCCTCGTCATGCCTCTGCCACGCGTCGCCCGTTAGACCGTCTCGGAGCTCCCTCTGACACCCTGGGCGCCGTACTCTAACCGCCCCGAGAGACCGTGACGGTTAGAGCCTTAACCATAACCTTCACGGCTTAACCTCCGCCCGTCCGCTATTGACCGTTCTGCCACGTCCAGCTCACCGCTGACTGGACTGCCACCTCACCGCCCTTTGACCGGTCGTCTGCTGCCACGTCTACCCCGATGACGTCAGCTGACGTCACATCACCGTGACCCACCAATGACGTCATGCTGACGTCATCCTATAAAAGCGCCAAATGGGTAAAAATCTCATATTAACCAAATTTCTCGCATTTTTTACCATTTCACTGTTATTGTCTGCTGAACTCTCTGTTTAACCGTTTCTGCCCGGATTTCCGCCAACCTGTAAATTCAACAAAGGCGACCACTCCAGCAACTGCAGTACACCTTATCACGACTTCTGCACGTCAAGTTACAGGTATTTACCCTACCCTGCCCTCCATTCGACCTGCATTCTGCTCTAAACTGCTCACAGGCATAATAGGACCGTAAAACAGATTTTTTCACCGCTAGAACCGGGTTATACCTCCACCATTGTCTCTGTGAAGTCCAAAAATTCCCTGCAGAGCCATAATAAGCTGCAATTCACCTAAAAACCCCTCAGCTCTGCGTTTCCCCGGCAAATTCATTGCTAAAATACCTCCGAACTACTACCAGAAGCTCACTTGGGCCCCAAAAGAGTCTCTGTAACCAATTACCAGCAGTATTTCAATTTCTAGCTGGTAAATTCCCCTCTGACAGTTCAGAAAATCAAGTTATTTTCCCACTGAGGGCAGTCTGCAGTCTGTTTTTGCCAGTCACTTGTCAAATTGCAATATTTGCCCATTCAGAAGCTATGGAGACCCCTATTGCATTAAATATCAAGCCTATCAATGCTCCTCACCGAGAACTAGCATGGCAAGCCCTGGGAGACATGGATTACCAGATGTTGGACTGGTTTCCTATGGGAACTAAGTATAATATCCAAATGTTAAATGAACTGAGAGCCCAGCACATGAGTGGAGCAGATATCCTGGGAATTTGGGAATCAAATTTGCCCATATACAACCTTCCCCAGGTTAATCCCATGCCAGATCTTATCTACAGTTGCCAAGAGTGCTATGACCCCAGCCAAAGGGCAGTCATTAGCCCCACAGGCCTAGTCCTGTTTCAGATCACTCCAGAGAGTATAAATCAGATGCTGCATTTCCATACAGCCAAGAAATTGACCCCTCTTTCCATGCAAGATTTGATAAAGAGAGGAAATAACCTGTCTAATGACCAGATTGTGAAGATTAACCAGCTATTTGTTACACCTAGCTCTGAAGCAGTCAGAACCCCTCCCATTGGTTACCAATACCTGAATGAGTTGGGCAGGATGATGGTGGACTTGATTGGCTATGTCCTAGGATTCAGAGGACTAGAAGATGTAGATGACTGCATATTGGCAATGCTGTCCATATTTGCCCCGGGTAAGCCTCCAGCTATCCACTATGATTATGCAACTTATATAGCTGAGAAGATTCATGACCAGTTCATGAACTTGAAGAGGGAGAGGCTGTTCAGATACACCTCCTACATATACCATCTGTTCTTGTTCAACCAGCCAGCTACCTTCTCTGTCCCTTTGAGGTCACTCAACGCCCAAGGAACCCCAAGATCAGTTGTTTTCTGGACCCCTGTGTTCCATCGTACCTCACTATCACCTTATACATACTGTGAGTTTATTGATTTATTTGTTCATCCAGCCCTAACAGTGCTGCAAGGTGCCCCTCCTCCTAGACTGACTGATGACATGAAAAGAATTCTTCATTTGAACAAGCTTTATAACATCGGCAACTGGTACTTCTACCAGAATCACACAGTCATTAGGGTGTATGGATGTGAATTAAATCCATTTAGGCTGCCAAGGTACGTTCCCATGAGACTGTTTGCCTTAGAATATTTCAGGCAATTTGGGAACTCAGATTACCTACACTTTCAGAGTAAAAACAAGAAATCACAGTTGAAAGTGAGAAATCAGCTAGGTCCTTTCTTATACAACAGAAAGGAGGAAGGCTGGAAAGAGGCAGACAGGATCCTGGAAGGACTCCAGTTGAAAACTAGTTTTGAGTGGATTTCATATGACCCTAACCACTCTATTTCCCTCAGGAGGATCAGGTATAAGTTAGGCAACTATGCTCATGCCAGATTACCTGAAATTGAAAAATATGCAAATGCACCAGATTGGGAAGAGGGCACATTAGTAGAGCAAATGACTAATGAAGAAATACTTGAGCAAGAGGCTAGAAATGTCCAAAAACAAGCTGACTTGGAAACTTGTGGACAGGTGCCTATTTCCTACAGGAGGCAAATTGGGGCAGCCACCACAACACCAGCAACACAACAGCGAACTGCCGAGCAGACAACCCAAGCAGCAAGCAAGGACAAAGGCAAACAGGTGGAACAACCACCTATATTAACAGAAGAACAGGTTGACACCTTGCTACAGCAGCAAGAAGAAATGGAAGAACGGGAGTTGGGGCAGCAACAAGACAAACCACAAACTAGTGGGCAGCAGCCATTACAGCAAAATAAAGAGACAGATTTGCCCGGATCTACAGAACAGCAGCCCCAAACAGAGTTGTCTCCAAGAACAGACATCAATGTGGACAGCTCAGTCCTCCAAACACCTCAGAAGGAGGACTTAACCAGAAAGAGAGAGAGAGAGACTCCCCAGACTTCATCCTTTATCAGAGGAGAGAAGAGACAAAGATTGAATGACTCCCAAGAGGAGGACATAGCAGTAAGGCAGGCCATGGGCATGGGCCCACCCAGTGGAGAACTCTCGGCCAGCTCATCTCAAAGAGGACCAGATATGACAATGGGAGGAGAGGTCAGCTCTTCTGGCCGGCATAGAGAGGGGCACTCAAGTATAAAGCAGCAGTTCATAGAAATCAAGAGAAGGAGTGATCCCATAAAAGTGCAACTCTATGATCACTTGTTAAAACTAGCCCCCAGCAACCAGCAGAGACTAATGTCTGCTTTTGATGTGAGTGAGGGCAAAATGATAATGAGCCATTTTATGCCCACAACTCTACATCCTCAGTCCACCTCAGACTATTTAAGAACCAACATGGAGGTTCTGGCTAAAGATATTCACCCCATGGATAAGATAGAGTTACACAAACAAACGGGTGAAATGGTGTATGCCTCCCTGGCAGATGAGACACTGGAAAATTACAAGTTAAAGAGCAGCCTAGAGAATACATCATCCCAGCTAGAATTGGAACGAGCATCCTCACAGGCCAAGGACAACAGGATCAAATCCTTGGAGGAGGTAATCATAGAGATAGGACATGATCCCAAGGATGTCAAAGGCATCCAAGAACTGCTGAAAATAAGGGATGCAGACATGGCAGCCCTAAGAAAGAAAATCAAACTCCCGGCCACCATCCATCCACAAACAGATGAAGTTGCCCAGCAAAGGCAAGAAAAAGATACCACAGACCTGCTGGTATCCTTATACAAAGAGCTGGTTAGGACTCAAGACCAGCTAGGACAAACTGAAGCTGCAAAGGCAGCACTGCAAGAAGCCATGAAACAGAAAGGGGAAGGTCAATCCTCCCAGCCTCCTCCATTAATAATAAATCTTGAGGAAGCACCTCCGATCATCACTCCTCCTCCTCAGCAAACAGGAGCTACAGCACCATCCACAGCCCCAACTACAACATCAGAACAGGCTGCTAGTCTAGACATGCAAAAGCTGCAAGCAGAGATCCGAGCTATGGAAGCTCAAATGAAAGAGCTGAATGGGCTCAAAAAGAACCTGGCTAATGTTAATGAGAAATTTGATAAAAGCAAACAAAATGAGGCAGCCAAGGAGAGAGAGGTGAAAACCCTTAAGAGAAGGATTGCTGAGCTGGAAAAAGAGCTTGCATTGGAAAAGGTAACTGCTCAGATGAAAGCAGTATTATGGAGCAACATCGGAAGATCCATTGCCAACCAGTGGCAATATATTGAGACTATGGATGAGCAAATGGTGCTCATCACCAAAGCAAACAAGGAGATACAGAGAGCCAGGGCAAGCCTTGGACACATGCCAGAAGCAGCTACCAGGATGATCAATATCCTGAATTACAAGACCAGCACTCAATTGGCTTCCATGGGAATCAACAACAGGACAGAAACAATTGCCATAGCCAAGAGAGTTGTTACATTGAGAAACTTGATTGGAACCTTGGAAAGAAGGACACAGGACATGCAGACAGAAATTAACAGGTTCCTGGAGAAGTTTGTAACACTGCAGAACAGAGGCCTCCCCAACATTTTGAGCAGCGTGGGAAGACTGCTCACCCTGGACAACTATAACAAGAGAATTGATGCCCATGCAGTAGCAGAGATTGCAAAACCTCCCAGCACTTCAAAGGACACAGGGCCAGCCACAGGGCAAATGATGTATGACAGGGTAGAGAACCTGTTTTTTATTATGAATGAGATAGAGCATCTGTTTGACACACCACCCAACTTCTTCAAATTCACTGAGGCAGATGAGACTCTAGGGGCAATTTTGGCACATCAACTGCCCACACAGGATGTCTGGAGGCATTTGACCCAGACAATTTTAACGGGACAGAACCAATAGCGTAAAGGAAAAGAAGCAGGTACATACAGTGACAATTTTGGGAATTAATACCCACAGGAAAAGGCAGAGGCTGAGCCAACTCAGCCAGGCCAGTCACTCACCACCAGCAGCAGTCAAAGTCACAGCTGACAGGTCCGAGACATAGTGTACCAGCCTACAGTCGGGTTTTCTATGCATTAACTCCAAATATTCAGACCGACTTAGCTATTCTTATAAAGCTAAATATCTTCTGACAGAGCATTAAAATGCCTGTACTGTGTATTAAATGTGTAATAAATTTTCGACATAATATCTTAAAGAGTTGGTGAGAATGTAAAGACTGAGATAACGCAGAACTCAGATATTTCTGTAGACCACCGCTAGTATATATAGACCCTTCACAGATGCTGAAGGGGTGGCTGGAATTTTCTCTTGGATAACTTCCATCTGCTGTAATATTTTCAGAGAATTAATACAAAGGAGGAATGGAACTTCCAGAAGTTTGGTATATTTGATGTCTTGTGGTGAAGGATGCATGTTACAGGATTCCATGGGTGTTGCATAAAACTATAAGTATTCTCAAATCTCTTGTTGTGTCTGTTTTGAGTTCTTTTGTTCTCTTTGTCGTTCTAATGTTGTACACTTGATAGCAAGGTGAAAGGATAGTACCAGGATTTAACCATGTTTACCCTGGACTCAAACTGAGCTATTATATATGTTTTCCTCATATACAGTAACAGAATTGTAATTCTTAATTGCTGCAATTCAAAACTGTGTTTTTATTGTAACAGTCATTCTCAGGGATTCAACTTTTTGCCCCTAAGACTTCTGTTTTCTCTTCTTAAAGCTATCTGTTGGGAACATATAGATAAATAGTGAAAATTCTTAAATGCTTTCACTGTTTGTGCTACCTGTTACCAGTCTTTTAATCAAAAATCTGTTCTATTAAACACCCAAATGGCCCTGTAAGTTCCATCTTTCATCTCACAGATTCAAACACATTAAGCCACAGACTCCATTGCCCAATGATATTCAACATATCTAAAAAACTACATCACTGAAGTCTAAGGGAATTTCATCAACCGAAACACAAACATGACCTGTACTCAATACCTAGCCTAAAACACCATCACTGTAGATTTAAATCGTAAAGAGAGAGCCCTCTCTGATCACTGTTTGGCTAGAAGCAGTGATCTAAAGATTGGTTAGTGGTTACCCCGGCCGTATTCCCTTGGGAGTCATAGGGAACAACCTGGGTGTTAACATAATTGGCGACTCCACTGGGGATAAAGACTATTCAATCACTATCTATCTTCCAAAGCTTTCATCAAGCCTGAAGCTAGCCAAGACATCTTAGGACTGTTTCCCTAATACAGGGGCAGTCTTAGGGAAGAGCTAACTAGGGAAACTTATCCTAGCCTTGAAACATATATAGTCATTCCAGAGTTCTTATTTTGCCCTTGTAAATACAAAACTTCTGTATAAAGTTCTGAAAGAACACTTAGAAGCTGGCTCCTAAAAGAAACCCAAGGCATACTAGGGCACACCCTGACCCTGATCAACCCATCATTGTTGATAACCCAAATATCATCCCAAAGAACATAAGGAAACAGCACAAGCAGGATAAACCTGCTGATTCAGATATAAGGTCAGACCAACCCATCCTCATTCCCACTCCTTGCAAAGTCCTTTTTCGTTCCACACCCAATTCCCCTAGTTCATCTTCAACCCCTCAAAGTCCTACCTTTCCATCTTCACCATCTGCACATACTCACTCAACCAGTTCTCCACTTGTTACCCATCCTATTAACCCCAGTACACCTGTAATCCCAGTTGTCCCATTTGTTCCTATCAACCCTATTAACCCTATAAACATGGCTAACAGATATGCACCATTGCAGATTCCAGCCAATGCTCCAGCCCTACCCCAAGATTATCAAACCAGACTCTCATTTTTTGATTCCCATGGCCCTTTGACAGCCATCCAGCATGCTAAAAAGATGCAAGACCACTTTGAGACCTATGAAATTGATGATGATAGTGTCAGGATGAGAATTTTTGTCCAAAGCCTAACTGGGGATGTCAGAACTTGGTTTAGATCCTTGAATGCAAATTCCATTGCAACCTCTGAAGTTCTATACCAGGAATTTACCAACAGATGGGAGAAAAAGAGAGATCCACACCATATACTGGGTGAATATAACACTATTAAAAGAGGTCCCCAAGAAACGGTGTTGGAATATTGTGCTAGGTTTAACAACATATACAATGCTATTCCCCAGAACTTAAGGCCCCCTCCTGATTTGGCCCTTTATAACTTCCCTGATGGTTTTGACTCTGATATGGCCTATCAGTTGAGAGAAAGAGACCCTCCAACCCTTGCAGAAGCCCAAAGAGTTGCAGTCACTGTAGAGGCCAACCTAATTGCCAAAAGAAACAGGGCAAAGCTGGAAAAGAAGGTTGGTTTCAAAGAAGAGCCCTCGGGCTTTGATCAGAAGTTGGATGCAATACTAAACAGCATGAAAAGACTAGGTGAGAGAGTGGAATCAGTAGAAAGAAAGTCATCCTGGGAAGCGCCACAAAACAATACTCCTAGAAACCCAAATTTTAGGAGAACACAAAACCCCAATACAGGAAAAACAGGTGCTGACCAAGATATCAGACCACCTTTTCAAGAAAATTATGCAGAAACTTCCTCGGCTAATCAGCTCAATGAAGATCCTGAGATCAATTTAATAGGGCTGGATGGTAAAAGCCATGTTTTCCTAACACAAGAAGACCATGATGAGGATGAAAACAAAACATTCCAAACACAATCAGGAGAATCCTTTGACTTCAAGCAAGGATATGATACTGCTGTATATGAAGTCCATAAGCAGTACAAACTAAGAAGTCGGACTGTAAATGCAAATCAGCCTGAAAAGGTAAAGGAGAAACAGCAATCTAAAGAAGCCTCAGTCACTGAACCTAATGACAAAACAAACTTGCCTGCAAAGGAAGTAGTGGTTGAGGAGGTCACTGAATTTCTGTCCACACCGCAAGAGCCCACAGCAACATCATCCTCTCACCCAAATCCGAACATCACCCCTCAAGACATGGACATGGGGGGCAGGTTCCAAAATCAAGATGAAATCCAACAAGGAGATTCATTGAACAAGGAAAGGACTGCTGTCCGTGACCCTAAAATTCAGGTGGATAAACCCTTTGACCTAGGAACAGAGATTGGCAAGTTAAAGATAGCAATTCCCCTTTTAGAGCTAGCCAAGCATGACATATATAAGCAACAGATAAAGAAATCCCTTCAGCTCACCAACAACAAAGATGATGTAAATGTGCTAGATGACACTCCAGAATTACTGTTTGGTCCAGAGGTAGATGGAAAAACAGTAGTCACAGGGGTTTTACCTTTTTATGTCAGCTTACACGTTCATGATAAAATACTGCACAATGCAATGTTTGACTCAGGGCATCTCATAACCTCATGCCAAAAGCAGTCATGGAAAGATTAAATTTGGATATAACAAGACCATACAAAGACCTGTTTTCTTTTGATTCTAGTCAAGTAAAATGCTTGGGCCTGATTAAGGATTTATGTGTGTCCCTGGTCCAATTCCCCAACAAGACCATTTTGATGGATGTTGTTGTTGCTGATATCCCACCCAAGTATGGGATGCTACTATCAAGATCATGGGGAGCAAAGCTTCAAGGCTCCCTGCAGTTAGACATGTCATATGCAACCATCTCTGTCTTTGGACAACCAAAAAGACTTTATAGGGAAACACTCATGAAGTATATGGTTAGCAGTGAAGAGAAACCCCAAAATTTCCCAATATATGCAGTTCATTCAGACGTAGACTCTTACATCCTCTTTAATGACAGCATAGGCCTCTCGGGCAGTCACATTAGCACGGAGACATTTAAACCAGAGCAAAACATCCATCAAACAAGTGGCACCTGCAAAAATTTAATCAGCCCAACAATACCCATTCACCCTCCTTCAGTTGTAAAAAATTGTCAAACAAATGATGAAATTATCCTAGGAGACAAATGGGAAAAGAAACCTCAACTCATGCTCACATGGCCATCCCATGAGAAGAATTTAAGATTCCCTGACCAGCAAGATAGTCTGTGGGTCCTAGAGTTTGATGGCTCAGTTAACAAGTTAGGGGCAGGAGCTGGAGTATGGATACATAACAAAGAGAAAGCCTGTGCACAAGGCAGGGCATATAGACTGAACTTTAAATGCACTAACAACATGGCAGAATATGAAGCTCTGCTACTAGGTCTCAAGATTGCAAAATCATTACAAGCACATAGCCTCTCAATCATGGGGGACTCTGATCTAGTAATTCAACAAGTAAAAGGGGATTTTGTCACCAATGACAAAAGATTAAGGTCCTACAGGTCTGCTGTAATTGAAATACTAGAAACTTTCTCCGAGTTTGTTCTCACAAAGATTCCAAGGGGCCACAATCTCCATGCTCACAGCTTGGCAACATTTGCCAGCACCTTCAAGTTCCCATTACAACCCAACAATTGTTTCACAGCAGAGGTCAAATATAGACCTTCTATCCCAAACAATGTCAAAGAGTGGCAAGTATTTGAGAATGATAGGCAAATAAACAACTTTTTAACTTTGCAACAAGAGTTTACAGGATTAAATATTGACCTTGAGACAGCAAGTCAATCTCAAATTGTTGATGGAGCAAGTCAATCACAATTACAGTTTCAACAATCTGCTCACCCAATGTCACTTAGGACAGCAAAACAACTACTCAGCCCAACCATTTTCAACAATGAAAACATTCAACAAATTAAACAAATGGACTGTGAAGAGATGAGTAACATTGAAACTGAAATCATACAACTCAAAGACAACTTCCTCCCAGCAGGCCTTACCCCACTAGAGGACATTTTTGACTCAAATGATGTCCCCAGGAAACCAAAGATGCAGCCATTAGATGCAAGAGTTGAAGAATGCAATATTGGCACTATGGAAAAGCCTAAGATAGTCAAGCTGTCCGCCTCTTTGCCCCCCGATCAAAAGCCCAAATATGTTGATCTCTTTAAAGAGTTCCAAGATGTCTTTGCCTGGGGATATGAAGACTTGAAGTCTTATGATACCTCTGTTATACAGCACACCATTCCCCTCAAGCCTAATCAAAAACCATTCAAACAAAAATTGAGAAGAATCAATCCTGTGCTTCTTCCTTCCATTGAAAAGGAATTACAAAAAATGTTCAAAGCTGGGATCATAGCACCAATCAGGTTTTCTGACTGGATTTCAAATTTGGTCCCTACAAGAAAGAAAACTGGTGAGATTAGACTTTGTGTAGACTTAAGGAATTTGAACCTAGTATCACTCAAAGACAACTATCCCTTACCCAAAATGGACCACATCCTTCAAAGAGTAGTGGGAGCCTCAAGAATATCATTGTTGGATGGTTTCTCAGGTTTCAATCAAATCCTGGTACACCCTGACGATCAAGACAAAACTGCATTTACTACCCCATGGGGTACTTTCAAGTATGTGAAAATGCCCTTTGGATTGAAGAATGCAGGGGCAACATTTCAAAGAGCAATGGACATTGCTTTTGCAAAAGAAATTCATGATTTCTTGGTCATTTACTTAGATGATCTTACACCCTTCTCAAAATCTGACCAAGAACATTTGAAACATTTAAGACAGATTTTCATAACATGCAGAAAATATGGCATTTCCTTAAACCCCAAGAAGTCTTTATTTGGTTTGGAAGAAGGGAAACTTTTAGGACACATCATTTCAAAAGATGGCATAAGAATTGATCCAGATAGGATACAAGCGATCCTACAAATGCCTCACCCTAGGAATGTCAAAGAGTTGCAAGGATTCTTAGGAAAACTCAATTTTTTAAGAAGGTTCATCCCAAATTTAGCAGAATTGATCAGACTGCTAAACAATATGCTAAAGAAAGATTCAAAGGTTAAGTGGTCTGTGGAAGCAAAGCAAGCCTTTGAAAGCATAAAACTGGCTTTAACCCAAACCCCGGTATTAACTAATCCTCAGTTTGACAAAGACTTTATTATTTTTTCTTTTGCCTCCCAGCATACTATTGCTGCTGTTTTATTGCAGAAAGATGATCAAGGGAATGAAAAGCCCATTGCCTTCTTCAGCAGAGCTCTTAGAGATGCTCCTTTGAAATACCAAATAATGGAAAAACAAGCCTATGCATTAATCAAAGCTATCAAAGATTTTAGGATCTATATCCTTTACTCTCATGTTGTGGCTTATGTACCGAGTCCTATTGTCAAAGACATTCTCACCCAAGAAAACTTAGAGGGTAGAAGAGGAAAATGGATTGCAAACATACTCGAATTTGACATTGAAATAAAGCCTACAAAGTTAATAAAAGGGCAAGGTTTGGCTAAGTTAATGACAGAATCAAATTTCCAAGCCTTAGATATAAACCAACTGGACAGTGAAACAGAGCTGGCGACTCCAAAGATCAACGTAGCCTTTGAACAATCTCCATGGTACTCTGATATCTGTTATGTGTTACAAAACCTGTGTGCTCCCCCAGGACTGTCCAGAACTAAGTCTAGGTTCCTAAAAATGAAAACATCCAAATTTTGTGTGTTAGATGAGAATCTACTCTGGAAAAACCATGAAGGTATTTTGCTGCACTGTCTTCTTGAGAATGAAACTGATAAAATTATGCAAGAATTCCATGCTGGAGACTGTGGTGGACATTTGTACTGGAAGTCCACTGTGGACAAAATATTAAGGGCCGGTTATTACTGGCCCACCATGTTCTCAGATGTGAAGAAATTCACAACATCATGCCACAAGTGCCAGCTGTTTGAAGGCAAAAGACAGCTGCTGCCACTTCCTTTGAGGCCCATTGCAACAGAGAGACCTTTTCAACAATGGGGCTTAGATTTCATTGGAGAAATTCACCCCTCATCTTCAGGACAACACAGATGGATTCTAACAGCAACAGACTACTTTACCAAGTGGATTGAAGCTGCCCCATGCAGACAAGCAAATGACTCAGTGATCATTCAATTCTTAGAGAACAATATACTGGCCAGATTTGGCTGCCCAGACAAGATAATAACAGACAATGCTGCTGCCTTCAGATCCAAGAAAATGGTAAACTTTTGCCATAAATTTCATATTACTTTGGGCCATTCTACAGCTTACTATCCTCAGGGAAATGGTCTTGCTGAATCATCAAACAAAAGTTTGATAAACATCATAAAGAAAGTGCTAGAAGAGAACAAAAAGAACTGGCACAAAAAGCTAGTAAATGCCTTATGGGCAGACAGATTAACCACCAAAAGATCAATTGGGACCAGCCCATATCAGTTAGTTTATGGATTAGAGGCCAGATTTCCTTCATCACTAGGTGTGCCAGTTATGAAACTTCTACAAGAAAGTCAAGCAGAGCCAAATGATATGCAAAGAAGGATCAACCAGATAATCTGTTTGCAGCAGACCAGAGAACAAGTTTTCAGCAGAGTGCAAATACTACAGGAAAAACTTAAAAAGGCCTTTGACAGAAGAACCAAAGCAGAAGATTTCAATATGGGAGACAAAGTTCTAAAGTGGGATGCAAGAAGAGAAGACAAAGGGAAACATGGGAAGTTTGATTCTTTATGGAAAGGACCATTTGCTGTCCAAGCAGTGCAAGGTAATAACACTTATTTCCTTAAAAGCTTGACTGTGACTGAACTAGATGAAGGTCCTGTCAATGGCAGGATGCTGAAGCACTATTATGATGGTTCAATATGATAAGGATCCAAAGGTTCATTGTATATATGCAATTGTACATATTCTCTTTTGATTTATATTGTATAAAGAGGTTTTCCCAAGTACTGCAACTAGCAGCAACAGGCAGATAATATCAGAGGTTCTCCAAGAAAGAAGCACAATATTTTGACAGGTTACATGTATCAGAGCTCAAAGATTAAGATGGACAATCGAGCAACAAGGCAATCTGACCTGCTGTTCTTGGTCTTTCAAAAGAAAAACCATCCCCATGTGGAGCCACTGTTGGATACCTATAGTAATAGGTTTCATATTTCATGATTGATTATTGAAAATCCAAATATGCTCTGCTTTGTTACTACAAAGATCCCATATTTCCAGGAAATCAGAGGTGTGTGAAATTACTTCAGATATTGAGGACCTTATTACATTTTTGTGGATGATTCAACAGTCTAATCTGGATCATGCCATGTTTCAATTTTGAGTTGTAGAATAGAGAAAGAAGTCTGTCCAAACAGCTTAATCTTGGCAGACAAGTAGTTCAGGTAGAGAAACAAAGGTTCCCAAAAGCCTAATCTGGGACCTTGGAAGAGATAAGGGTAGAAGCAGATAGAGTAAAAAAGGAAAAAGCCAAAGAAAAGAAAAGGCAATTGAGGGTTGCAAGTCTAAGTGCCCCTCCAAGAAGAAACTAAAAAATGTTAGGTGAAATAGTTGGGTAGGCAGTTGTGGTTGCAGAAAGGACAGGTTCACCATTACATAGTTGTCAAAGATATTTTGCCAAGGCAATGGACATATCAGCAAAAAAAGGTGGTGAATTTCATGGATTCACAGCAGAAAGCATCACTAACTTCACTTTTTCCCCCTTACTCCATCATTAACATCCCCTTTCTCAAAGATTCCCCTCCTTCACTTTACTAACTCCTAATTCTACTATTTAACTCCCTTATTCTACCCCTTGCCCTAATAGTAATAACACTAAGGTGTATAAAGCCCTAAATGTTATATATTCCCTCCCCTAGGCATAATAGCCAAGAAATCTGCAAAGAGGGATCATAGTGGCATCTGGCCACCATGGTGAACCTATCTCCGATACTCTCCCTTTGCTGCAGATCATTTCCCCTCAAAAAATACCTCTGCATGGGTAAAAACCCCTCTCTAAACCCCTCTAGCCCACAAAACCCTCTGCAAACCTTACAAAAATCAAATCCCGCTTTCGGCACATTCCCAAAGGCAAGCGCGGGTGGGCAGAAAAAACATTTGAAAAACTATGCCAAAACCCATAAACGTTAATATTTTACGCCGCACTACCCGCCGTGCACCTTACACCTCCGCCAGCCGTCGGATCAAGCCCTCCAGATCCGACGGCCCACCACAATATCGGAACGCCGTCCACGTCCGCGCGTTAACTCCCGAGAACATGACGTTGCGCCTCGTCATGCCTCTGCCACGCGTCGCCCGTTAGACCGTCTCGGAGCTCCCTCTGACACCCTGGGCGCCGTACTCTAACCGCCCCGAGAGACCGTGACGGTTAGAGCCTTAACCATAACCTTCACGGCTTAACCTCCGCCCGTCCGCTATTGACCGTTCTGCCACGTCCAGCTCACCGCTGACTGGACTGCCACCTCACCGCCCTTTGACCGGTCGTCTGCTGCCACGTCTACCCCGATGACGTCAGCTGACGTCACATCACCGTGACCCACCAATGACGTCATGCTGACGTCATCCTATAAAAGCGCCAAATGGGTAAAAATCTCATATTAACCAAATTTCTCGCATTTTTTACCATTTCACTGTTATTGTCTGCTGAACTCTCTGTTTAACCGTTTCTGCCCGGATTTCCGCCAACCTGTAAATTCAACAAAGGCGACCACTCCAGCAACTGCAGTACACCTTATCACGACTTCTGCACGTCAAGTTACAGGTATTTACCCTACCCTGCCCTCCATTCGACCTGCATTCTGCTCTAAACTGCTCACAGGCATAATAGGACCGTAAAACAGATTTTTTCACCGCTAGAACCGGGTTATACCTCCACCATTGTCTCTGTGAAGTCCAAAAATTCCCTGCAGAGCCATAATAAGCTGCAATTCACCTAAAAACCCCTCAGCTCTGCGTTTCCCCGGCAAATTCATTGCTAAAATACCTCCGAACTACTACCAGAAGCTCACTTGGGCCCCAAAAGAGTCTCTGTAACCAATTACCAGCAGTATTTCAATTTCTAGCTGGTAAATTCCCCTCTGACAGTTCAGAAAATCAAGTTATTTTCCCACTGAGGGCAGTCTGCAGTCTGTTTTTGCCAGTCACTTGTCAAATTGCAATATTTGCCCATTCAGAAGCTATGGAGACCCCTATTGCATTAAATATCAAGCCTATCAATGCTCCTCACCGAGAACTAGCATGGCAAGCCCTGGGAGACATGGATTACCAGATGTTGGACTGGTTTCCTATGGGAACTAAGTATAATATCCAAATGTTAAATGAACTGAGAGCCCAGCACATGAGTGGAGCAGATATCCTGGGAATTTGGGAATCAAATTTGCCCATATACAACCTTCCCCAGGTTAATCCCATGCCAGATCTTATCTACAGTTGCCAAGAGTGCTATGACCCCAGCCAAAGGGCAATCATTAGCCCCACAGGCCTAGTCCTGTTTCAGATCACTCCAGAGAATATAAATCAGATGCTGCATTTCCATACAGCCAAGAAATTGACCCCTCTTTCCATGCAAGATTTGATAAAGAGAGGAAATAACCTGTCTAATGACCAGATTGTGAAGATTAACCAGCTATTTGTTACACCTAGCTCTGAAGCAGTCAGAACCCCTCCCATTGGTTACCAATACCTGAATGAGTTGGGCAGGATGATGGTGGACTTGATTGGCTATGTCCTAGGATTCAGAGGACTAGAAGATGTAGATGACTGCATATTGGCAATGCTGTCCATATTTGCCCCGGGTAAGCCTCCAGCTATCCACTATGATTATGCAACTTATATAGCTGAGAAGATTCATGACCAGTTCATGAACTTGAAGAGGGAGAGGCTGTTCAGATACACCTCCTACATATACCATCTGTTCTTGTTCAACCAGCCAGCTACCTTCTCTGTCCCTTTGAGGTCACTCAACGCCCAAGGAACCCCAAGATCAGTTGTTTTCTGGACCCCTGTGTTCCATCGTACCTCACTATCACCTTATACATACTGTGAGTTTATTGATTTATTTGTTCATCCAGCCCTAACAGTGCTGCAAGGTGCCCCTCCTCCTAGACTGACTGATGACATGAAAAGAATTCTTCATTTGAACAAGCTTTATAACATCGGCAACTGGTACTTCTACCAGAATCACACAGTCATTAGGGTGTATGGATGTGAATTAAATCCATTTAGGCTGCCAAGGTACGTTCCCATGAGACTGTTTGCCTTAGAATATTTCAGGCAATTTGGGAACTCAGATTACCTACACTTTCAGAGTAAAAACAAGAAATCACAGTTGAAAGTGAGAAATCAGCTAGGTCCTTTCTTATACAACAGAAAGGAGGAAGGCTGGAAAGAGGCAGACAGGATCCTGGAAGGACTCCAGTTGAAAACTAGTTTTGAGTGGATTCCATATGACCCTAACCACTCTATTTCCCTCAGGAGGATCAGGTATAAGTTAGGCAACTATGCTCATGCCAGATTACCTGAAATTGAAAAATATGCAAATGCACCAGATTGGGAAGAGGGCACATTAGTAGAGCAAATGACTAATGAAGAAATACTTGAGCAAGAGGCTAGAAATGTCCAAAAACAAGCTGACTTGGAAACTTGTGGACAGGTGCCTATTTCCTACAGGAGGCAAATTGGGGCAGCCACCACAACACCAGCAACACAACAGCGAACTGCCGAGCAGACAACCCAAGCAGCAAGCAAGGACAAAGGCAAACAGGTGGAACAACCACCTATATTAACAGAAGAACAGGTTGACACCTTGCTACAGCAGCAAGAAGAAATGGAAGAACGGGAGTTGGGGCAGCAACAAGACAAACCACAAACTAGTGGGCAGCAGCCATTACAGCAAAATAAAGAGACAGATTTGCCCGGATCTACAGAACAGCAGCCCCAAACAGAGTTGTCTCCAAGAACAGACATCAATGTGGACAGCTCAGTCCTCCAAACACCTCAGAAGGAGGACTTAACCAGAAAGAGAGAGAGAGAGACTCCCCAGACTTCATCCTTTATCAGAGGAGAGAAGAGACAAAGATTGAATGACTCCCAAGAGGAGGACATAGCAGTAAGGCAGGCCATGGGCATGGGCCCACCCAGTGGAGAACTCTCGGCCAGCTCATCTCAAAGAGGACCAGATATGACAATGGGAGGAGAGGTCAGCTCTTCTGGCCGGCATAGAGAGGGGCACTCAAGTATAAAGCAGCAGTTCATAGAAATCAAGAGAAGGAGTGATCCCATAAAAGTGCAACTCTATGATCACTTGTTAAAACTAGCCCCCAGCAACCAGCAGAGACTAATGTCTGCTTTTGATGTGAGTGAGGGCAAAATGATAATGAGCCATTTTATGCCCACAACTCTACATCCTCAGTCCACCTCAGACTATTTAAGAACCAACATGGAGGTTCTGGCTAAAGATATTCACCCCATGGATAAGATAGAGTTACACAAACAAACGGGTGAAATGGTGTATGCCTCCCTGGCAGATGAGACACTGGAAAATTACAAGTTAAAGAGCAGCCTAGAGAATACATCATCCCAGCTAGAATTGGAACGAGCATCCTCACAGGCCAAGGACAACAGGATCAAATCCTTGGAGGAGGTAATCATAGAGATAGGACATGATCCCAAGGATGTCAAAGGCATCCAAGAACTGCTGAAAATAAGGGATGCAGACATGGCAGCCCTAAGAAAGAAAATCAAACTCCCGGCCACCATCCATCCACAAACAGATGAAGTTGCCCAGCAAAGGCAAGAAAAAGATACCACAGACCTGCTGGTATCCTTATACAAAGAGCTGGTTAGGACTCAAGACCAGCTAGGACAAACTGAAGCTGCAAAGGCAGCACTGCAAGAAGCCATGAAACAGAAAGGGGAAGGTCAATCCTCCCAGCCTCCTCCATTAATAATAAATCTTGAGGAAGCACCTCCGATCATCACTCCTCCTCCTCAGCAAACAGGAGCTACAGCACCATCCACAGCCCCAACTACAACATCAGAACAGGCTGCTAGTCTAGACATGCAAAAGCTGCAAGCAGAGATCCGAGCTATGGAAGCTCAAATGAAAGAGCTGGATGGGCTCAAAAAGAACCTGGCTAATGTTAATGAGAAATTTGATAAAAGCAAACAAAATGAGGCAGCCAAGGAGAGAGAGGTGAAAACCCTTAAGAGAAGGATTGCTGAGCTGGAAAAAGAGCTTGCATTGGAAAAGGTAACTGCTCAGATGAAAGCAGTATTATGGAGCAACATCGGAAGATCCATTGCCAACCAGTGGCAATATATTGAGACTATGGATGAGAAAATGGTGCTCATCACCAAAGCAAACAAGGAGATACAGAGAGCCAGGGCAAGCCTTGGACACATGCCAGAAGCAGCTACCAGGATGATCAATATCCTGAATTACAAGACCAGCACTCAATTGGCTTCCATGGGAATCAACAACAGGACAGAAACAATTGCCATAGCCAAGAGAGTTGTTACATTGAGAAACTTGATTGGAACCTTGGAAAGAAGGACACAGGACATGCAGACAGAAATTAACAGGTTCCTGGAGAAGTTTGTAACACTGCAGAACAGAGGCCTCCCCAACATTTTGAGCAGCGTGGGAAGACTGCTCACCCTGGACAACTATAACAAGAGAATTGATGCCCATGCAGTAGCAGAGATTGCAAAACCTCCCAGCACTTCAGCAGACACAGGGCCAGCCACAGGGCAAATGGTGTATGACAGGGTGGAAAACCTGTTTTTTCTCATGAATGAGATAGAGCATCTGTTTGATACACCACCCAATTTCTTCAAATTCACAGAAGCAGATGAGACTCTAGGGGCAATTTTGGCACATCAACTGCCCACACAGGATGTCTGGAGGCATTTGACCCAGACAATTTTAACGGGACAGAACCAATAGCGCAAAGGGAAAGAAGCAGGTACATACAGTGACAATTTTGGGAATTAATACCCACAGGAAAAGGCAGAGGCTGAGCCAACTCAGTCAGGCCAGTCACTCACCACCAGCAGCAGTCAAAGTCACAGCTGACAGGTCCGAGACATAGTATACCAGCCTACAGTCGGGTTTTCTATGCATTAACTCCAAATATTCAGACCGACTTAGCTATTCTTATAAAGCTAAATATCTTCTGACAGAGCATTAAAATGCCTGTACTGTGTATTAAATGTGTAATAAATTTTCGACATAATATCTTAAAGAGTTGGTGAGAATGTAAAGACTGAGATAACGCAGAACTCAGATATTTCTGTAGACCACCGCTAGTATATATAGACCCTTCACAGATGCTGAAGGGGTGGCTGGAATTTTCTCTTGGATAACTTCCATCTGCTGTAATATTTTCAGAGAATTAATACAAAGGAGGAATGGAACTTCCAGAAGTTTGGTATATTTGATGTCTTGTGGTGAAGGATGCATGTTACAGGATTCCATGGGTGTTGCATAAAACTATAAGTATTCTCAAATCTCTTGTTGTGTCTGTTTTGAGTTCTTTTGTTCTCTTTGTCGTTCTAATGTTGTACACTTGATAGCAAGGTGAAAGGATAGTACCAGGATTTAACCATGTTTACCCTGGACTCAAACTGAGCTATTATATATGTTTTCCTCATATACAGTAACAGAATTGTAATTCTTAATTGCTGCAATTCAAAACTGTGTTTTTATTGTAACAGTCATTCTCAGGGATTCAACTTTTTGCCCCTAAGACTTCTGTTTTCTCTTCTTAAAGCTATCTGTTGGGAACATATAGATAAATAGTGAAAATTCTTAAATGCTTTCACTGTTTGTGCTACCTGTTACCAGTCTTTTAATCAAAAATCTGTTCTATTAAACACCCAAATGGCCCTGTAAGTTCCATCTTTCATCTCACAGATTCAAACACATTAAGCCACAGACTCCATTGCCCAATGATATTCAACATATCTAAAAAACTACATCACTGAAGTCTAAGGGAATTTCATCAACCGAAACACAAACATGACCTGTACTCAATACCTAGCCTAAAACACCATCACTGTAGATTTAAATCGTAAAGAGAGAGCCCTCTCTGATCACTGTTTGGCTAGAAGCAGTGATCTAAAGATTGGTTAGTGGTTACCCCGGCCGTATTCCCTTGGGAGTCATAGGGAACAACCTGGGTGTTAACACGCTCGTTAAATCTATAAAACGATAAATAGAGCACTTTTGGAGACATTTTATCGTTCTTTAAACAATATAAAATTCCCCGAGTTTTTCATCATTTGCACTCGTTAAATATATGCAAATAATGCTCTGAGCACCTCTTTTTTGATCTTGTTCCAGCTCATAAACTGAAAAAGACCAACAGAGCATCCTTTTTAGGCACTTTTTTCTTGCTCTTTAAACTGAAAAAATCCCAAGCTGTGTCTTGTTGCTCGTTAAACACAATAAAGATGACTCGAGCATTCTTTCAAGTACTTTTTTCAAGCTCGTTAAAAAATGAAAAATCTCAAGATTTTGTTACTGAGCTTGTTAAAGTGTCATGACAAAACACGAGTTTAGTCCACCACCTTGTACTCGTAACAAAATGAGGTCAACATCTATTAGAAAAAGGTTTCTCTTTATCCGGGTCCAGTAGATTAAATACGGAAAAGTAACCGATACGGTTATACTATTAACCTTTTGTTGCACCCATTTAACAACTATGACAAAGGGACCACCATGGAGTCTCTCTTTACAATCTTTTCAAACTCTCTAAAGATGAAAAGATCATCGAGTTGTCTAGTTTGGACTCTTTAAATACACAGACAAGATATAGAGTCATTCTTTTTACGATACTTTTCAGACTCCTAAAAGATGAAAAAGTCGACGAGTTTTCCTGTCTAGACTCATTAAACTAATCATATACGGCAAAGAGTCATTCGTTTTGTGATCCTTTTTAGACTCTCTAAACATGAAAATATCGATAAGTTTACCCATCTGGACTCATTAAAAATCAGATGAGGAAAGTGGAAATACAACCGTATCTTGAAGCGTGGTTTGGCAGAAAAAGTGCCCTTGAACATGGCACTCCCTCAGATAAACTGTCATTTTGATAGCCTCTCAATATGAACCCTACCAACCTATGAGTTTTTAGCCTATATACCCTAATTCCATTGCATCTCCATATCTTAAACACTCTGTAGTGTTCATGAGTCTAGTGCTATCTGGTTAAAACTGTTGTTGTGCCTTCTATTATTCAAGGGTCCCTACTTGTTTCTTCAATCAACTAACCCTACATATCCTTTCATCATGCCCTCCATTGTTTAGACCCAAAAGCTCAAAAGATTCTTCAAAAAACAAAATCATCCTTGTCCGGTTTCATGTTGATTGATGTAGGATACATTATTGCCTACCTCTCGACAGGTTCCTTCCTATCGACTTCAACACTGTATCTAGGAAGCTAACCCAGAAACACATTCAGTGCCTTGGTGCTTGCAGACATTAGTGGTAGGTTACCTTGTGCTTGAACACAGGTTTTCATCATTGGATCCTGGTTAAGCGATTCTACGAGTGTTCGACGACAAAAAATCTTTCACACTCGATAGTTTGCACTATGCATCTTAGAGACCATCACCATTATCGGTGGTCTTCCTTGCATCTATTAACAGTCTCCATTATTGGCTGGTAATCAGATGATTTCGTGCATGTTCGACATCAACTCATTTTATCACATGTACCGATCTATGTTGTTTGGTGAAGCAGGAATCAAGACCTTGGGTAGAGGCTTGCATCATTCAGCCTTGTTTCCTCTCCCAAGCTGCGATATTGTTCTTTGAAGACAGCCATTTCAGGATAATCTATTATGACACTGGATCCGCCCTGTGCCATATTGGCGGCCAACATTGTTATATCTCTGAGGAGAAAGTTACTCTGACATAGCTACTGAGCATGGGAATGCTCGACTCGGGACATGATTTTAGCAGTTCATATATATATACCTCCTAATCAACTTAGAGGAGAAAGACAATATAACTGAAAGAATGACCACAGTTGCAGGCCCATAATCCACACTAACGCTCTCCATACACTGAGTGCCTGCTTTATAAAGCTTGTTTACAAGCATAAAGCAGCGTTAGTCGACCTGCTGACTCTTGTTGTTAGACCAAGGGGAGCGTTAGTGAACTTTAGTGATGCTCAAGTGGTTATGCCAACGAATCTGCCATTAAAATATCTAGATATTATTTCCCTAAATTTGTGCAAGAAAAGCAGGGAAACTCCAAAAATCAAGATATTTGGAGAAATTCTATTCCAGAAATAGAGGCAAATGGGAAAAAGCCAGTAAATGAGGTAAGTTCATGGTTTTTACCCAAATGAACTACATGTGGAGTTGGGCAACTCTAAATTGATTACTATATAAGCAATGAGAGGGCCATTGCAAAGGAGTCAGAGAATTTAGAAGGATAGTACATGGTGCTGTTGTGATATTTTCATATTCTTGAAGGAGCCAGCTGAAAGAAGGAGAGAGAGAGAGGAAGAAGGGATAAAGAAGGCTGATACAACAGGGTTGTTGTAATCACTCTTCTATTCTGAATATGGGATTGTGGTTGTGTTCACTACTTGAAGTATTAGTGATATTGTGCATTTATTTGTTCATTCTGATGCTTGTTGTGTTGAGTAGATAAGTTACACATTTATACATGTTTGTTACGGATTCTTACATTAATTTTCAGAAGTATATGCTGTGATTGGTTTGCTTCATTCTTTTGTGCAGGAATAATCTTTGAGCCAATCAGGAGGAGTTATTCTTACCCCATGAAGATCCCCAAGTGAATCTAGAAAGAACCAAAGGTGATCCTTTCTCCATATCCTGTCAATATATGTCAGATAGATGAACATGTGTGTAACGGGTACCTTTTGCAGATAACCTTACGGTTTGTCGGAATTCTCGGGAATACTTTCAAGGGTAGTTTTCATCTCATGCATTTTACCCCCTAGCAGTATTGTTCCTCTTTCCCACTTCTCTCTCTCTCTCTTTTTTTTTTTTTGTAATCTGTTTTTTTTTTTTGAATTGATTTCTTTGATGGATGCAGGGGTGACATGGTGATGAAAGGAATGGCTATGATGTGGTGGAGTAAATGGTTTTTCATCTAGACATAGGTTTGTGTCATCCCCTTGTTCTCGGACTACCTTTCTTAGGATTTTCAAGGTCATTGTAATTCCTACAGAAACTCTTGTAGGTTTACAGGGAATCCCGTAGAAAACACAGAGTTTGTGTAAGATGAGCTGGAGGGGAATTTAAGTGGAAGAATAGGTGAATAGTGGAAGATATGAGATGGGTGGATTGAAACATGGCTCTTGTAGGTCCTGTTATCCTTCTTATGCTATGCTTATCCTCCTCTTACTGACCTAAAAAACATAATTTCTATCTTTTGTATCCTTTCTCTTTTTTCTTTCTTTTTTTTCTTTTTTGTACAACAATTAGTCTGCCACCAAGGATGTTTTCATCCTAGTTGCCTGCCCTGGGTGCCTCAAAAGAGTTTTTCAGCCAGATATCTTTTTATTTTTCCTCTTCTTTTTTTTAAACACCCTTGGGCTGCCTCAAGAGGTTTTCAACCCAACAGTGGGACTCAGGTTCCACATGGAGGTTTTCATCCGAGTCTCTTTATTATTATTTTTTTGTTTTTTTCTCTTCAGGGACTTGGTGGGGTGGAAGATGAGACTTTCTCTACCACCATCATTATCTTTCTAATGCTATTGATAAATTATTTATTTGACAAGGGCTTTTTGTAGATCCATTGACAAGCAAAGGGATAGCCTCTGCATCAATGGTTCTTATTTGTACAACACCATTATCATGAAACTTTTCAATTACGTAAGGCCCTAACCATCTAGTATTTAACTTACCTTTAAAATCCTTGTACCGAGAATCATTCAACAAAGCCCAATCACCTTCTTGAAACTATTTGTATTTTATATTCTTGTCATTCCAAATTTTCCTCTCAACTTGAGTCACCTCTATGTGTAGGAGAACCTACATCCTAAATTCATCTAACCCATTCAGTTGGAATAATATTTCTTGTTGTGCCCTAGTGAGATCTAGATCCAGCTGTGTTGCCATTATTAAGGTGTTGTATTCAAATTCAATGGACATCAAGGCTTTCTTCCCGTAGACCAGCTCATAAGGAGTGAACCTAGTGTTGGTCTTCTAGGTGGTATTGTAGGCTTAAGTGGCCTCAACTAATTTGTCTACCAAATCATTTTTGTTTCTACTATTAACTTTGGTCAGAATGCCTTCCAGTGCTCTATTGGTTACCTCCACTTGCCCATTATCCTGTGGATGGTAAGGACTGGATGTTTTGTGCCTCATCTTGTGCTGGCTTAACAATTTTTCAATCATGTGAGATGTAAATTGATTGCCTTGATCGGTCACCAATTCTCTAGGGTACCCAAACTTATAAAACACATTTTCCCTTAAGAATTAAGCCACATTTTCTTCTATTTCTCCTTTGATGGCTTTGGCTTCAGCCCACTTGGTTAAGTAGTTAGTGCACACAATGATGTACTCCTTCTGTTTGGATGGAGGGTCAATGGGCTTGATGAAATCCATGCCCCACTTGTCAAATGGCTCGAAAGTCACTTGAGGTTGTAGAGGCATTTCATTCCTTGGGGTAGGTTTCCCTATCCTTTGGTACCGATCATAGTGACTAGTATACCTCCTCACATCTTGGTGAAGAGTGGGCCAATAATAACCAACTTGTAGTACCTTGAATGTTGTTCTTTTGACTACAAAGTGACCTCAACAAGGCCCATCATTATAGGTAAGAAGTATTTCGAAGACATCCTCCTCCCTAACACATCTTATTAGAATTTTATTTGGGCCTAGCTTAAATATATTTCCCCCAATCCAAGTGAACAGAGAGCTCTTCCTTACGATCTTTCTCTTTTCCTTGGAGGACAAGTTTGGTGAAAACTGTGCAGACACCAAGTAATTTTCTATGTCAACAAACCATGGAGAGAGAACTGAAATGGTGAATAAGTTTTCATCTGGTAAATGATCATCAACCATTCCTTCCACCCCTGTAGGCAAAGTCAATCTGGATAAAAAATATACAACAACATTCTCCTTGCCAGGCTTATCAATAATAGTTAAATCAAACTTTTGCAATAAAAGTAACCATCTAATAATCCAAGCATTTACATTAGGTTTATTCATCAAGTATTTAACTACAGCATGGTCATTATGTACAAATTTTTGGTAACTAGTAATGTAATGCCTAAATTTATTTAATGAATGCACAACAGCGAGGAGCTCTTTTTTAGTCACTGTGTAGTTTAGATTAGCTTTCATTAGATTCTTACTGATGAAGTAAATGGCATAAGTTATCTTGTCATTTATATAGCCTAGAGTTGCTCCTTGATGAGCCTCATCATTGGGTAACTATATGGACCTTAATACACCTCCTAGCTTATTTAAATCAACTCTTCTCATAATTTCTTACATATTTTGATTATATTTTTCTTAACGAGATGAGTAAAAGTGAGATGTTATGCCTAGTGGACTAATGTGCATTGATTGCAGGTTTTTGAGAGAAAATCATGGAAATTTTGGCTAATTAAGGGCATAAAATCGAATGAGAAAAGGAGGAGAGATTGTAGGAGATAGATCCTCGACATTTACTCCTCACTCATTCGAATATTCCTCCATCAAATCACACTAGCTCGGAGTTGCAAGCAGCCGAGCCATGAAGATCAAAAGGCAACCGAGCCAGTGATAATTAAAGAGCCAGTTCATCTTGTGTTTGGGAGCCGAGCCTCCCTATATTTAAGGAAGTCATTGGAGACTTCAGTTGTATAAATAAGGAGGCCTAGAAACTCATTAGGATTCAAATTTTTGATGTAAGAGCACTAAGCATTTTTCGAGTTCAAGACATTGTTATGTAATTTTTTTATTTGATAATGAATGAGCATTTCCTTGATCTACCGCTAAGTTGACTTAGAGGGCTGAAGCTCTTGGGTTAGGGACAAAACCTAGCAGCAAAGGCTCCTCCTCTTGTATTTGTATGCTTAGTTGATTTCATAGATTGAAGGTTGAATTGTCTTTCTCGTTATTTCATTACAAGTAGTTGTGGATTTGATTAGTTTGCTTCCATTTGTGCATTGCTTTAGAAGTAGCTTAGGAAGATAAAGGAATATCAAAAAGATGTTAATAGGTGGATTTGGCCTCACTCCTCCCTTCAGGGACCATGGTTTGAGGAAAGAACTCCTATGCAGACCCAAAAAGACAAAATTCTGATTTCTCTTGGAATTTAGGGTTTTCTGTTACTTAGGCCAGAATTTTACTAGTTTTCAAGAATAGGATTTAAGTGTCATTTCTAATATCTTCAGCCTTGCATTAGATCTCATAAATATTTCACATTATTTTGCAAGTTTTCCCATGCATGGAATAGGCAACTAGATAATGAAATTTCGTTTTCTTTAGTTCATTGAAAATCCTTGTTGTTTACATGATTCATGGATAAATGTCAATGATTGATGCAATGCAAGAGTTTCAGCAATGTGGAGATATATCATGACCAAAAACCCCATCCTAACCTCATCCATCCATGATCATCACTTCTTCCACTAAATCCCTCACCAAATTCATCCTTCCATAAGAATACTTCTCCAAGCTTGTTGAGCAAGTCCAACCATCTCACAATCTCTGGTTTGAGCACTGAAGGAGTCCTAACCACTACTTTGCCTCATTTCTCTCACCATTCAACTTCCCTAAGCCTTACACCACCTTCCAAATCCCTCCTCTTGCTCTTGGATGTATCCTGTAGGAATACAGGGGATCCTGTAGGAGCATTAGGACATCCTGTAGGAGGCATTAGGACATCATGTAGGTTGACTTGTAGTGGCCTGTTTTGCGGTGGAATTGGGAAAAAGCACCTAGGAAGATGGGAGAAGACCCATACGTGACTCCCAAGCCATCTGACCATTCACCATCATGTTTGCATTATGATACAGGTGTTGTCCTCGATGGCAACTCACTCAGATGACAGATCACAGTACAACAGGTTAATAGCACAGAGTTATAGATCAGACTACACAGAATGAAGAAAGAGAGGTATATGCAAGTTCACCTTGACCAAGCTGCATATACACACAGGTTGAATGTATACAAGTCACGTATACGTACACACACACTTTCAAAGAAGGAAAAGCGCGTATATGTTGGAAAACTAAGCTTTTGGTCCATGGTATTAGGTCCAAGGTATTTTGACCCATCGTATTGGTCCAAGGTATTTGGTCCGAGGTATTGACCCTAGGTATTTGGTCCAAGATATTGGTCCTAAGTGGTTTTGGTCCATGGTATTGAGAAAGTCTTAAAAGCATATAAGGAGGAGAAGATCATTAGGCCAAAGTGTTCATGGATTGAATATTTGATGAAGTGTGAGATCTAGTATGCAAGTTATCGGCTTATGGTGCTTTTCTTGATCTGAACCAAGGATGAACCTTAGCGGTTGATGAGGGATAAGATCTAATGATGGATTGGGATCTTAAGGCTTGAAATGAATTATCATTATGTGGTTTGATCATGTATAGTTTAGATCTGAATATTGATGCATTTGTTGTTCTGTTAATGTCATGATCTGGGTTTGACGGAAGTCAGGAATCGCTCCAAAATTATGAATTAATATTTTCAGACATATACGCTGGTTCGCTTTGTTAAAAGTGCGTATACACACTGGTTTGGCTCATTAGATTAGTGTATACATTATAAAATATGATATTTGAATTTGCAGTTGGTTCTAGTGGTTGTTGTAGAGTTCTGGGTTCTGCTCTGTGTTCAGGTGGCTGTGTTATGATGACAATATTCTGAATGTTCAGATTGATTGATTATGATTTTCTTCAGTAATGATGGGTTGTTAGTGATTGATTGATTCAATTTTGTTTGATTCAAAGATTGATGATTGAGTTTTAGCGGTTGGTTGATACAGATGTATCTGATGGTGGTATTGCAGTTGTGATTGATTTTGAGCTTCAATGTTTTCGATGGGTCGAGTATGAAAATTGGATGAAACGTGGCCTTCAAATTATGGTGTTGTGTTCCAGGAGTATCCAGTCTAAAAATTTATGAAACGTGATCCCTAGAGGAAGAGAGAAGGACGTAGCCTTCTGTAGGTCAGTGCCTACGTACTAGTAAACATATTGGCTAGTAAAAGAGCTAGGGGGTTGTAGCTCCCTTCTAGTAGAAGTTGGAGAATGAGAGAAGGTTATAGCCTTCTGCAGGTGGGTGCCTGCATACTGGTATGAGTCTCCACCAGTACAAGATTGTAAATAAGTTTTTCTTATATTAAAGAAGACAACAACAGGTGGTTTTTGCCCCACATTGGGTCTCCACCTTAAATCTTGGTGTTCATGTGTGTTTCTTATGTGTGATGGTCTATTCTATTTTTACTGCACTTGGTTATTGTTTATATGGTTAATGAAGTTATGATGTAGTGATTAAAGATCAACATATGATGAATTAACTGAATCATAAGTTTGCTGGATATATGCTAGTTGCCTTAAATACAGTTGCGTGTACACACAAGTTCCCTTCACTGAAGTAGCATATATGAATTTAATTATGGAAATGAAGGAGTTATTGATTTTCTAATACTGATTCACCCCCCACCCCCTCTCAGTATTATTTCCAACAATTGGTATCAGAGTAGGTCCTTTAGAAGAAGCTTGATCGCTTGAAGGGAGATCCATCAACATGAATAATCAAGAAGGCATGGGATCCATCAGACCACCAATCTTCGATGGAAGCAATTTTGTTTACTGGAAAATAAGAACCACAACCTATCTACAATCACTTGGAATGGATGTCTGGGAAATTGTGGAAGGAGGATATACATTTCCAACAACAATTCCTAGAGATACAGTAGGTAAAAAGGAATTTGAAACCAATGCCAAAGCTATCACTATTTTATTGGGAAGTTTGTCAAGGTCATGCAGCTCAAATCAGTTAAAGAAATATGGGAAAAAATTGTTTTGAGATACGAAGGATACTCTCAGGTAAAATGTGCTAGGCTTCAAACTCTCAGAATTCAGTATGAAACCCTTAAGATGCATAGTGATGAAAGCATAGCTAGTTACTTTCTATGTATAGATGAGGTTGTCAATTGTATGAAGAATCTAGGTGAAGAAATTAAGGAAGTTTCCTTAGTTGAGAAATTTTTGAGATCCTTGTCTGCTAAATTTGAACCTAGAGTGTCTTCCATAGAATAAAAACAGGATCTGCAGAATATCACTATGACGCAGCTTCACAAAATCTTAACTACCTTTGAGATGAGAAAAGGAGGACCATCAGATATGAGAGAAGCTACATTTAAAGCATCAACAAAGGGAAAAGAAAAACTCAATGAATCAGGACACATTTCAGAAGAAGAAGATGAGGTAAATTTTGTCAAGAAGCTTCAACGGGGTTCTGGAAGGTTCAAAGGTAAGCTACCTTTCAAATGCTTTTCTTGTGGTAGAGTTGGTCATTACACTACTAGATGCCCTCATAACAAAGGAAAGATGTTTGAAGAAGGTAATAGAAGTTATTATACTCATGATGATAGTGATGGCTTGTCCAATAGTGATGAAGATGATCAAGAAATTAAACTACTCATGGCATATGAAAATAATGCCTTAGAAAAGGAAGATTTCCTTAAAGAAATCAGTCAACTTAAAATCAGTTTGGCAGAAAAAGATACAGTCATAAACACAGTGACACATCAACTCACTAAAAAGGAAAAACACAATGAAGTGTTAGAATGTGAAGTAGTAAGTCTAAGAAAAGGTCTTGAAAAGACAAAGACTCTGAATCTTAGGTTTTCTAAAGGATCAGAAACATTAGATGAAATCCTCAAAGTTCAGCGTTCACCCATCATAGATACTGGTCTTGGTTTTCATGAAGGTGAATCTAGTTCACAAGGTAAGGTAAGAAACTCAAATGAAAAGTATGAGATGCTCAACAAGGAAATAAAAAGTCAATCCCATCAACAACAAGAACGAAAATCTTCAAAGAAAATCTTTTACTCCTAACTATGGAAGTGATAGTCGATTATTTCCCTCGAAAAATGATGTTGAATGTTTTATATGTCATAATTTTTGACATGTTTCAGCCAAATGCAGAAGTAGAATGGCTCAAGACCATCACACAGAAAGATCACCACGTTCCAGTTACTTTAAGGGATATTGTTTTGCTTGCAATATGTTTGGTCAAAAAGCTATTGATTGCAATAAAAGGAATATGAAACATGTAAGATGTTATGCGTGTAACAAGTTTGGACATAAAGAAAAGGAATGCAGGAGAAAATTTTGGACACCGAACCAAAAGGAGCATACTTCATCACAATCCAAGGTATTGAAGAAGACAAAATTATTGTCAGAAAGATGTGGCATAGCTCAGCTTGCAGACATAACAGACCCAGGGGAAGATGAAAGTGTAAAACTTGAGTATTCCAATTTTCATGCGCAGCTATTATGAAGAGAAGTCGTGTATATATGCGAGTTATACGTTGCACAGTCGCGTATATGGTGTTCTGAGGAAAAAGCAGTGGGACAGACTAAGGAAAAGGAGTCTGATATGGTTCAGTCACTTATCTGCTCTATTTGATGATGGTATCTGTTGGTACTCATAAGTGGGTACAGGTTCAGGGGGAGAATATACTTCTAATAAAACATTTTTGGCATTATGGTGAGAAGTCTTTGGTGATTATGCTTATGTGGCTAAATGATACATCTTGCTATGTTAAAATCTCAGATGATACTTGGGGTCACATTGTTGGTATTCATATCAGATTCATGGATGATTACTTAAGTGACATATTATTGTTGGTTGGCCAAGAGAATGGTGTTATTGTAGGTTACAGATCTAGATGTTGTTGACAGATGCTTATGGTGCAGATCATATATGGTGTATGATAGTTTCGATGAATATCATGGTCTTGTTTAGATTGTTGGTCTTTGTTATAAAAGTCATGTATATCATTTGATGTAAAGGTCATGTAAAGACCTAATTTATAACACCACTTTGCATGGGAAGGATGATGTAATAATTTCTATTTCAGTCATGTATAAACATCTGGTATATCCACACTTGGTTGGGTGGATGAGTTAAAATTGGTGTATCCCCACTTGGTTGGGAGATTGATGTATGTATGAGTCATTGGTGATAGGAAGGTCATACTCAATTAGTTGAGTTGTAGAGTCATGTTATTCTTTTGAAAAATATTTTTGCAAACTCTGCATGTGCTCAGGGGGAGCATGGACGATTTAGTACATCTTAACATGTACAAAGGGGGAGCTAAATCAGAGATTTCAGCATGTACTTAGCGAGAGCATGGACAACATAATGTATATGAAAAGGGGAGAATATCTTGGTTTGCCCTTTGCCCTTGATGTTAAAGGGGGAGAGTGACTTGGTGTTGTTGTTGCCATCAAGTCGAAAGGGGGAGATTGTTGGCATTATGATACAGGTGTTGTCCTTGATGGAAACTCATTCAGATGAGAAGAAAGAGAGGTATACACAGGTTCACCTTGACCAAGCTGCGTATGCATGCAGGTTCAATGTATACAAGTCACATATACATACACACACACTTTCACAAAAGGAAAAGCATGTATATGTTGGAAAACTAAGCTTTTGGTCTATGGTATTTGGTCCAAGGTATTTGGTCCGAGGTATTGACCCTAGGTATTTGGTCCAAGGTATTGGTCCTAAGAGGTTTTGATCCATGGTATTGAGAAAGGCCTAAAACTATATAAGGAGGAAAAGATCATTAGGCCAAAGCATGCATGGATTGAATATTTGATGAAGTGTGAGATCTAGTATGCAGGTTATCGGTTTATGGTGCTTTGCTTAATCTGAACCAAGGATGAACCTTAGCGGTTGATGATGGATAAGATATAATGATGGATCATGATCTTGTTGAGGGCCCCGAAGTCGGGTCAACAACAAGGGGGATACCCACCCGGTCCGAAACCTGGTTGGCGGCTCCTTGCCCGTTTGGAGTAGCGGGTCCGACTGGGGGTAATGGGACCAGTTTCCCAATGTGAAGGGTGTGCGTGTGTGTGTAGAGTTTGATGATATTAATCTAAAAGCTTTCTCTGAACTAGTCTTAATTCTAACAGCTAAACTACTTCTATACTAATGTAATCTAATGAAGAGAAACAATACATCTAATCTACGCTAACCCGGGGTGTTTTCTTTTGTTATGTGATCTAGAAAGATTTCTAACAACAGCTGGTAATAAAGATCATTCAACTGTTATCAGAATATAAATCGATAAAGATAAACCATTCTGCATAAGAAGTTAGGTAGAGTAGTTGTGAACAGCATATCGCATAATCAGTTTTCTATATGTCAAGCATAAATAAATGACTCCACTGTACAGAAGTGCCAAATGGTAATACAGACATTCATACAGTAACATATAAAGAACTCAGCTGTATATCACTTTAGGGATACTAGCAGAATTTAGTCAAGAGATAAAAGTACCATTTATGACTGATTTCACTAATAAACTTCAAGCAATAATGATTTACTTCTATTTGTTCTAATATTTGCTAAGAGTACAGAAGTGCAACATCAGTAACAGACATTAAAATGCAAACATAAATAAATCTCGATCCATCCATTCATCAAAAACCTCCTCTGAGGGTGCAGAAGTGCATGTTCTGAGGACAAGTTTTTTGACAGATTTCCGGACCCTTCTCCAAATGCCATGAGAAGGGTTAAATACTACTAACTAATTGATCTTAATTACACGAATTTAGGGAATCGGCTTCAAATGACCGCCCTTTACTAAAAGCAAATTTATTTCTAAAAATTTAAATCTAATTTCTGACCGTTTCTGTATATTCTCTTTAGTGCTGTCAACAACGCAACGCTTTCCTGGGAAAAGTCGGCTGGCTGCCTTCTTCTTTCGCTCGGGAGATAAAAGTGGAAATAACAAGAGCTGGCACCTCCTTCTGACAGACCAGAAGATATTTTCGAAAACCTTTCTCTAGCTGGGTGTATTTGCCGCGTGTATACTTAGCACAACCCAGGTTCTTCTAGAACTGATTTTGCTGTTGCTGTTTCGGTTTCCGGTCGTGCGAATGACTGAGTGGGTTAGGAGTCACGCTTTATGGACATCCCCCTGTTTCTATAATTGTTTCCGTTCTTTGTTCCAGGTTTTTCTGGAGCGTCTTCCTTCCTATGCGCTTCTTTCTCTGCTTTACCAAGTCTGAGCTTCAGGATCTTTTGTGAACACGCTGCTTTTGTGCGCCTTTAACTCTGAGTCTTGGATAGTCTAATTTCATCAGTGCCGGTTGTCTGATAGTCTGGAATCCGCGGTCCTGCTGCATGCGGCATTCGTTTGCGGAGGCATCTTCTCTCTGCTATTTGATTGGCGCTTTCCCCTTTCTCTCAGATGTTTCCTGCATATAGATTTATATCAGTTGCGTGTCTTGCAGTCTACGCAAAGAAGAAGGGAAATGAAAAGATTGACATGAAAGCATTAAACTCTAATGAATGCATAATCCTGACATTCATCATGACTTGACTCTTCGATAAATGCGATGCAATCATTCCTTGATACTAAAGCATGCGGTCATTAATTTCCTTTAAGGCGCGCGCTTGATCTTGGGTCTATCGTGTGATGAGTCTTTTCAGATCGCAGATCGCGGTTTCCCGATATCACAGATCGCAGTTTACCGATATCGCAGATCGCAGTCATCGCAGATCGCAGATTTTATTCAATGGTTTATGGTGCCATAGCATGACGTTCGCGATGTGCGATGTCGCATATCGGCGATCGGCGCTTCTTGAAGTTCCTCTTTTTAGAGCGCGTTTGAGATGCATGCGACGCGATGAACTTCGCGTCGCTCTTTCGCAGTTTTGCTTTTCGCGCTTAAGTAATGCTTCAGCCTTTCTTTGCGATGCGATTTAAGCCTTAGGGAGAAAAATACAAAAATTTAACAAAAAATATATATATATATATATATTTTTTAGGGATTTCTTTGTTCAGGGTCCCCCCTTTGCTCGACGTTATTGCTAATATCAAGCAAAGAAGGGGGGGGTTGTTGGTGACCACAACAATGGCGATTCACTGTGAAGAACCAGTTATCTCTGCTTGTTCTATTGCATTTTCACTTCCAAAACAGAAAAATTTTCTTATGTCTAAATTTTTTTATGGACGGATAGAGTATTACCCCTTATCCTGTCAATGATGTTTCGTCACAACTTTTTATTTCATTCTGATTGTTTGCTTCCTCTGGGTTATTTCTTGTATTCACACCTAGACATTACTCAGTCTTTTCAAAGACAAAATAAGGTCTTCTCTGCGTACTGGCTTTGTAAAGTATGCTCATTTGTCGTAGGTAGAGCCTCTACTGCCCGCAAGCGTCCATAGCCTCGACAGGGTTACCATACTATCCAACAATGATCCTTTTTCCTGCTTGAGGTTATTTACAACATTCCAGAGAAAAATCCTTTTGACACTTTTCTTTCTTTTTTGATTTTTTATTCTCTAAAGAACAATGTCTTGGTTTGGTGGCCAAATTATGACACAGTCATTCACTTTATTTACAGTTTTGCTGAACAAGCCGGCTCGTGATGAGACCCTTTGTCTTTTGATTGCAACAATCTTGAGTCGTTGCCCTGTTTTGATAGACAGTAGTGGCAAAATCAGCAAGTTATAATATCTGTGATCATGATAAGCCGGCTCGTGATGAGACCTCTTATTCTTTGAGATATAGTGTTTTCTTGGATTGTTTCTCTGGATGCTGCGATTTTCCTTAACAGGGAGGAAGTCATTGTTTTTCCTTAAGAAAGCTCTGGACGACAATAATAGAGTTTAAGAACAGCATTTTTGCAGAGAATACTTATTTTGCTATTGATGATACTTTTCATTGCGTTGGCATAAAACAATTTTTTGCCAAAAGTTACTTTCATCCCAGATTTCTTTGTGAATTTGAAACTTAATATCATATTCAGGCTAAAGTTAACTCTATCTGTCAATAATAAAAGTCAGATTTTTCAAAACGTTTTACTATTTATACAAGTGAAATCAAAATCTGATAGATAAATGGTATGTTTCTTCATGAATACAATTTATGATCATTCACAACCAACCTTATTTATAAGAAATAAAAACTAAAATAAAACTAAAATTATCCTACAAAAAAGAATAGAAGGATGACCTTCTATGGGAAATACATTTTGAGGATTTGTCCATTTAAAGGCAGAGAATCTCTCCTGCCTGTCAAGTCCTGCAACACAAAAGTCGATGGGCCTATGACCTCTACAATCTGAAAAGGACCAAGCCACAGCTTCTGGAATTTCGTATGTTTGCCCTTTTCTTCATGTGCCTTATCCCACTTCAAAACTAAATCTCCCATCTGAAAGTTTTTTCTGGTCATTATGTTCGAATCAAAAGAGGATTTTATCAGCGCTTGGTGGTGAGCATGGGTTTTCTTGGCCTATTCTCGTTGTTCTTCTAGATTGATTATTTCCATTTGCCTTAGTTGTAAGGGAGAAGTGGATACTTCATCAATGTATTGTACTAAGGACAAGGAGGGAATGACTAAGTGAGTAGGAAGAACTGCTTCTCTCCCGTAAACTAAATTAAAGGGAGAAGTGCCGATAGAGGCTTTCTTTGTAATTCTATCTGCCCATAGGGCGTTTACTAGCGCTTTATGCCAATTCTTTTGGTTTTGGTCGACTGTCTTTTTGATAATCCTGATTAGGTTTTTGTTCGTTGATTCAGCCAACCCATTACCTTGCGGATAGTAGTTGGCAGAATACTTCAGTTTGAACCCTCTTTTGAGCGCGAACTCAGTCATGGTATTTCCAGAAAAATATGAAGCATTATCGACTATTAAGGCCGTTGGCAATCCAAACCTAGTAATGATAAACTGATCTATGAATTCAATAATGTTTTCAGAATTAGTTGTCTTGAGAGGAACTGCCTCTACCCATTTAGTAAAATAGTCAGTTGCCGTGAGGATATACCTATGCTATTTAGAGGAGTGAGGAACGATCTCACCTATTATGTCCAGGCCCCATTGGCTGAACGACTGTTCGATGTTAACCAGCTGCAGTGGCATGGATGACTTCTTTTGTTTTCCTGCAGCAGTCTGGTAGACTTGGCATTTTCTTACGTGATTGTACGAGTCTTTGAACAGCGTGGGCCAGTAGTATCCTGCACGTAAGATTTTGTGCGCGGTGGCTTCTCCAGCATAGTGTCCACCTGCTGGTCCATCGTGGAGTTCCTGCAAAACCTTTTCGGCTTCAGTTTTCTCAAGACATCTAAGAAGCACAGAATCATAATTTCTTTTAAACAGGACATCATTTACGAGCTGGTATTGTTTAGCTTTTAATCTCAGGGCTCTCTTCTTGATGTGATCTAGGTGAAATGGAGCATGCCCGTTTTTCAGGAAATAAATGATGTCAACATATAATGATTATGCGTCGTTTAGGCTTACCTCATACGCGTGTACCTCTTCAGACGATTTTTCGTGGATTTGCGATGCTCCAGCTAACATCTTGCATAAGCCTTGGCCTCTTACGATGTGCGCCGGCTTGATCTCCAGGTCGTATTCTTGCAAGGCGGTGATCCAATTCGCTCTCTTTTCGCCCACATCCTTCTGTATCAGGAGATTTCTTACCGCTGGGAACGATACTATGACCTTGGGATGGGCCTTTAGCAAGAAGGGTCGGAAATATTTAATTGCTTTGAAAACGGCATATGCCTGTTTCTCTACGTCCGAATATTTCAGCTCAGCACCTTGTAAGTTTGAGCTAAAGAATGCGATTGGAGCTTCTACCTTTTCTTGATTCGCTTGAGTCAAGATTGCAGCATAAGAATTCTCTGAGGCAAACGTGTATAAGACAAAAGGCTCTGAAAAATTTGGGGTTGCTAGAGATGGAGCGTTGATGATGGCTTGTTTGATTAAGTTAAACGCTTCATGCTCGTCTAGACCCCATTTAAAGTTTGAGTTCTTTTTTATCATTTTTTGTAAAGGAGAAATAATACGTGAAAAATCTGGGACAAATCTTTTGACAAAATCGATCTGTCCTAGGAAAGATTGCATGGTCCTTTTGTTATGGGGCATGGATATCTCAGAAATTTCTTTGATTCTGTCAGGTTCAATGTGAATGCCAGATTTGGACACTATGAATCCTAGCAATTTTCCTTCACTCAATGCGAAAAAAGATTTCTTCGGGTTAAGCGAGATCCCATACCTTAAACATCTTTGAAAGATTTGCTTCAAATATTTGAGGTGGTCGTTTCGGTTCTTGGAGTACATAGTTATATCATCCAGGTAAATCACTACTGATTTGTTGACTAAACCTTTAAACGCGATGTCCATGGCTCTCTGAAAAGTAGCGCCGGCGTTGATCAGACCGAACGGCATTTTCCGATACGCGTAGGTACCCCATTTAGATCGGAAGGTGGTTTTTAACTGATCATCTGGGTGTACCAACACTTGATTATATCCTGAAAATCCGTCCAGGAAAGACATTAACTCTGAGCCTGCGACTGCCTGTAATATTTGCTCCATAGGTGGGAGGGGAAAATTGTCTTTCTGACAGGCTTTGTTGAGATTCCAGAAGTCGATGCAGATTCTAATATCTCCGTTTTTCTTCCTAACGGGTACCATATTGGATACCCATTTGGAATGTCTGACCGGGAAGATTATTCTGGCTCTCAACAATTTATTCAGCTCAGTTTTTATCTGACTTTCCAAGTTGGGGTGGATTTTCCTGAGCTTCTGCTGGACAGGTTTCTCGTTGTCAATCATAGGGATAGTGTGTTGAATGATAGAAGTGTTGTAAGTTTTCAGCTCATCGTAATTCCAGGCAAAGACGTTTTTGTACTGTCGTAGAAGACGGATATATGCTGATTTTTCTTCAGGAGCCAGGCCTTGACCTAGATTAACGTTTTGTGGCTTCTCATCGGTTCCCAGGTTCACTGATTCGTAGTTCAGAGTCGAACTGTAAAGTTTGGCATTAGCTGACCTTTTGAACCGACTTTTCAAGTCGTATAAGTCTTCTAGTTTGACCACTGATTTGGGTATAGCATTATCAGTGCTATTTTGTTGTATCTGGTGATCATGACAGTCTTCGTCGATTATCTGGTTTGAGTAGGATCCCTCGGAGGTGAGGAAACTTACGATGACTGTGTCGTCGTTGAATACTCTCCAGTTGGTGATGTTGTCAGGGATAGACGGTTTAAAAATCAATTCTATCGAAAACCTATGTGGACTAAAGTCTTCGGAGGGAATGAGTCTGGAGGCTACGTTAGCTAACAGGTCTGCGCTTGCATTGTGAAGTCTCGGGATTGACGAAATATTGAACGCTGTAAAATGTGCAGTGAGATCTTGTACTAAAGATTGATAATGCTTTAAATGACTAGACAGGCAGTGTATGGTGTTACGTACCTGTTTGACGACGATCTCAGAATCTCCAAAGACTTGAAGATATTTGACGTTGCAGCCGATTGCTTTGTATAGGCCTTGCACCAAGGCTTCGTATTCCGCTGTGTTGTTCGTGCAATCGAACTCCAGTCTGCATGTGAGCATTGTCTTATTTCCGTCCTGGCTAATCAAAACGCATCCTGCTCCCGCTCCCTCGTTGGATTTAGAGCCATCAAAATATAATTTCCAAAATAAAGAAGTATTTACAGGGTTATCTAAGAAACTAACACATTTTGAATCATCAGTCTGGGAAACGTTTTCTACTTGGGACAAAACTGAATTTTCTAAATATGGTGATATGTGAGCATTGAAATTTCCGAGGAAAGAGTCTACCGAGTAGTTGCCTATGATGCTGCTGTTGTATGCTATGGATTCATTCTCTCCTTCCAAATCCGTCACTATGTATTTTTGGTGCAATTCTCGCTCAACCTTTATTTGATTTGGTTTCCCGTTGAAGGGTAACCACATGTGCGACCAGTCGGTTGAAAAGTATCCGTGGAGTTTCTCGGACCAGTCTCTGCTAAGAATCAGGCCATAAAATTCAGGGATGTCAGCCACTAGGATGTCGATAACTTGGCATACCTTGGGGTTAGACGATAGTCTTATGGTCACTTGATTCAGTTCGCCTATCACTTCGACTTGTGATCGATCAAGTTGAACTATGCACACTGCGGATTTTTGCGGTTGAACGTTGAGTTTGGCACATATTGACTTGGGTAGAATATTGGTTGAAGCACCATAATCAACCAAGCAGTTGTGCACGTTTCTGTTAAAGATTTCATAAGTGAGGAGGAAAGGAGGAGTATGAGATCTAGATCTCCCTCCAATCAAAGCGATGTCATTTGGATCGATTTTATTGATCGTGTTGATTGGAGGTCTTCCTATATTATGGGAAGCTACGGCTGTAGGTAAAGGCGTAGTAGGTATGGCGTGTAACTCTTTCATCATGATTTTCTGTTGGTGTTTCAATTTGCTCAACTCGTACAGGGTGATATTAGCCCTAGTCTTTTTCATGTCATCGATGATGTTATACTCCATTTCATCCGACACTATTAGTGTCTTTGATGGAGGCGTTTGCTCTGATTGGATGGGCTAAATGAGGTCGCTTTAGCAGTTGTTTTCTTTGGTGTGACCCTTTCTTTTGCTGCAGGGCTTGCGCCCTTCTGTTTTGGGATATTCTGGGGAGGATCAAGCTGATTTCTGCTTCGTGTGCTAACCGGAAGTGCTTCTTGATCTTCCTCTTGTGGGAGGATGAAATCCCACATTCCTTGCAGTTCCACCACTTCTTCATCGTCGGTCTGCGTTTCGATGGTGCTCTCTTCTTCTTCTTCTTCAGATTCCACGTTTGAGACCACGTTGGGTGGCTTCGTCTCCATAGGAGGATTTCTCTTAAAACTCCTAAAAGGCTTTCTTGGGGACGATTCTGCTACTTGTTTCCTTATGTCAATCATCTCATTAGACATGGCCTTTAATACCTTTTGTAATCCTTCCATGTCGAAAGGATCTTTCGTTTGCTTCTTCTTGGTGTCTTCTTTGAAAGAGATTTTCTTAGATTTACGCTCTTCGATTGTAGATCTCTTTTCTAGGGCTACTACGCGTCTTTCAACTGCTAACGCCTCAGCCAAATTTTCGACTAAGGTTGTCTTGCTTGCCCCATCTACGAAGATGGCCAAGTTTGAAGGTAAGGCAGTGATGTACCATTCGCATCTTACTTCCTCGCTGGGTTGAGAAGCAGTGGGGATTTTGTTGAGGATCTTGTTGAACCGTAAGTTAAAATCTTTAATGGGTTCTCTAGCCTCAGCTTTCAGATTGGATAAATCGTTGATCAGTGTCGCCGTTGATCTATCATCGCCGAATTTGGTGAGAAATTGATTTTGAAAAATGTCCCAGCTGGTGATAGATCCGGAGGGCAGCGAAAAGTACCATGACCCGGCTGTCCCTTGCATTGTATAGGGGAAAAGTCGGACCACGGCATCTTCGTTGGTAACTCCGTTGAGATTAACAGAAAGCATGAAATTATTGATATGTTCTTCAGCTAGCATTCCTGTTTCTGGATTGAACTTCGGCAGCCATTTCTCAGGATGGGCAAGTATTGGACTTAGGGGTGGAGGCATTAAAACCGCCCCAGGATTGTTCCATGGAGATTGGGCCATCGTTGAGTGACTAGTTAACAAAAGTGCAGAAGATGATCTTTGATGTTGAGAAGATGGAGATGTTACGATCTTCGACGATTGCGGGGGAAGGGTTGTGGAAGATGGATGATTGTTTTGAGGTGACGACGTGGGTGGTAGACTTCGCGGAGAGGGAGTTGAAATGGACGAAGTGGATGAAAGAGTCTCTCTGTCAGACTCTGGAAGTGCTTTCCTTGCTCTTTTCCTAGTAGGGAGAGGGGTTTCAGTTGGCTGGATGCCAAACTTTTCACTCTTCAATCGGGTCAGGGGATGAGCAGGGTTGTACTGCGAAGTCAAGCTGCCTTTAGATTTATCAGACTTCTGGGTAAAAATAGACAATCCCTGGAGTTTACGGATCAAAGCTTGAACTTCAGGGGGATCGATAATAGGACGGTCTGATGTATCGGGGTGTATAGCAGCGGTGGATGTCCGAGCGACTTCTAGTTCCGAGTTTAGTCGTACTGGAGAAGTCGGGGAAGTTGGTGAGGGTGATTTGCTCTCAGAATGGTATTTGGATTTTGAATTATGCGCCATTCATAGCTCGTGCCCTCCTTCTAGCACCAGAAATGTTGAGGGCCCCGAAGTCGGGTCAACAACAGGGGGGATACCCACCCAGTCCGGAACCTGGTTGGCGGCTCCTTGCCCGTTTGGAGTAGTGGGTCTGATTGGGGGTAATGGGACCAGTTTCCCAATGTGAAGGGTGTGCGTGTGTGTGTAGAGTTTGATGATATTAATCTAAAAGCTTTCTCTGAACTAGTCTTAATTCTAACAGCTAAACTACTTCTATACTAATGTAATCTAATGAAGAGAAACAATACATCTAATCTACGCTAACCCGGGGTGTTTTCTTTTGTTATGCGATCTAGAAAGATTTCTAACAACAACTAGTAATAAAGATCATTCAACTGTTGTCAGAATATAAATCGATAAAGATAAACCATTATGCATAAGAAGTTAGGCAGAGTAGTTGTGAACAGCATATCGCATAATCAGTTTTCTATATGTCAAGCATAAATAAATGACTCCACCGTACAGAAGTGCCAAATGGTAATACAGACATTCATACAGTAACTTATAAAGAACTCAACTGTATATCACTTTAGGGATACTAGCAGAATTTAGTCAAGAGATAAAAGTACCATTTATGACTGATTTCACTAATAAACTTCAAGCAATAATGATTTACTTCTATTTGTTCTAATATCTGCTAAGAGTACAGAAGTGCAACATCAGTAACAGACATTAAAATGCAAACATAAATAAATCTCGATCCATCCATTCATCAAAAACCTCCTCTGAGGGTGCAGAAGTGCATGTTCTGAGGACAAGTTTTTTGACAGATTTCCGGACCCTTCTCCAAATGCCATGAGAAGGGTTAAATACTACCAACTAATTGATCTTAGTTACACGAATTTAGGGAATTGGATTCAAATGACCGCCCTTTACTAAAAGCAAATTTATTTCTAAAATTTTAAATCTAATTTCTGACCGTTTCTGTATATTCTCTTTAGTGCTGTCAACAGCGCAACGCTTTCCTAGGAAGAGTTGGCTGGTTGCCTTCTTCTTTCGCTCGGGAGATAAAAGTAGAAATAACAAGAGCTGGCACCTCCTTCTGACAGACCAGAAGATATTTTCGAAAACCTTTCTCTCGCTGGGTGTATTTGCCGCGTGTATACTTAGCACAACCCAGGTTCTTCTCGAACTGATTTTGCTGTTGCTGTTTCGGTTTCCGGTCGTGCGAATGACTAAGTGGGTTAGGAGTCGCGCTGTATGGACATCCCCCTGTTTCGAGAATTGTTTCCGTTCTTTGTTCCAGGTTTTTCTGGAGCGTCTTCCTTCCTATGCGCTTCTTTCTCTGCTTTACCAAGTCTGAGCTTCAGGATCTTTTGTGAACACGCTGCTTTTGTGCGCCTTTAACTCTGAGTCTTGGATAGTCTAATTTCATCAGTGCCGGTTGTCTGATAGTCTGGAATCCGTGGTCCTGCTGCATGCAGCATTCGTTTGCGGAGGCATCTTCTCTCTGCTATTTGATTGGCGCTTTCCCCTTTCTCTCAGATGTTTCCTGCATATAGATTTATATCAGTTGCGTGTCTTGCAATCTACGCAAAGAAGAAGGGAAATGAAAAGATTGCCATGAAAGCATTAAACCCTAATGAATGCATAATCCTGACATTCATCATGACTTGACTCTTCGATAAATGTGATGCAATCATTCCTTGATACTCAAGCATGCGGTCATTAATTTCCTTTAAGGCGCGCGCTTGATCATGGGTCTATCGTGTGATGAGTCTTTTCAGATCGCAGATCGCAGATCATAGATCACGATTTTTCGATATCGCAGATCGCAGTTTACCGATATCGCAGATCGCAATCATCGCAGATCGCAGATCGTAGATTTTATTCAATGGTTTATGGTGCCATAGTGTGACGTTTGCGATGTGCGATGTCGAATATCGGCGATCGGCGCTTCTTGAAGGTCCTCTTTTTAGAGCGCGTTTGAGATGCATGTGACGCGATGAACTTCGCATCGCTCTTTCGCAGTTTTGCTTTTCGCGCTTAAGTAATGCTTCAGCCTTTCTTTGCGATGCGATTTAAGCCTTAGGGAGAAAAATACAAAAATTTAACAATATATATATATATATATATATATATATATATATTTTTTAGGGATTTCTTTGTTCAGGGTCCCCCCTTTGCTCGACGTTATTGCTAATATCAAGCAAAGAAGGGGGGGGGGGTTGTTGGTGACCACAACAGATCTTAAGGCTTGAAATGAATTATCATTATGTGGTTTGGTCATGTATAGTCTAGATATGAATATTGATGCATGTGTTGTTCTGTTAATGTTATGATCTGGGTATGACTGAAGTCGAGAATAGCTACAAAATTATGAATTAATATTTGTAGACATATACGCTGGTTCACTTTGTTAAAAGCGCGTATACACGCTGGTTCGGCTCATCAAAGTAGTGTATACATTATGAAATATGATATTTGAATTTGCAGTTGGTGGTTGTTACATAGTTCCGGGTTCTGCTATGTGTTTTGGTGACTGTGTTATGATGATAGTATTTTGAATGTTCAGATTGATTGATTATGATTTGCTTCAGTAATGATGGATTGTTAGTGATTGATTGATTCAGTTGTGGTTGATTCATAGATTGATGATTGAGTTTCAGCGATTGGTTGATACAGATGTATCTGATGGTGGTATTGCAGTTGTGATTGATTTTGAGCTTCAATGTTGTTGATGGGTCCAGTATGAAAATTGGATGAAACGTGGCCTTCAGATTATGGTGTTGTGTTCCAGGAGTATCCAGTCTGAAAATTTATGAAACGTGTTCCATGGAGGAAGAGAGAAAGTTGTAGCCTTTTGTAGGTCAGTGCCTATGTACTAGTAAACATACCGGCTAGTACAAGAGCTAGGGGTTGTAACTCCCTTCCAGTAGAAGTTGGCGAATGAGAGAAGGTTGTAGCATTTTGTAGGTGGGTGCTTGCGTACTGGTATGAGTCTGGACCAGTACAAGATTGTAAACAGGTTTTTCTTATATTAAAGAAGAAAACATCAGCTGGTTTTTATCCTGCATTGGGTTTCCACCTTAAATCTTGGTGTTCATGTGTGTTTCTTATGTGTGATGGTCTGTTCTATTCTTACTGCACCTGGTTACTGTTTATATGGTTAATGAAGTTTTGATGCATTGATCAAATATCAACATATGATGAATGAAATGAATCATAAGTTTGCTAGATATACGTTAATTGCCTTAAATATAGTTGCGTGTACACGCAAGTTCCCTTCAATGAAGTAGTGTATATGAATCTGATTATGGAAATGAAAAAGTTATTGATTTGCTAATAGTGGTTCACCCACACCCAGCCCCCTCCCCCCCACCCCTCTCAGTATTATTTCCAACACATCCTCCCTAATCCACCCGCCACATCACCAAGAGAAGTTAACATTCACATTTTCACACAAAAAAGACTAAAAGGAAAAAGGGTTATTTTATTCATTTACATGCACAACAGTAGAATGTTTGGATGTTTCAAATTGCATACCTAGGACAGTAGGATTACACACATGTTAACTTAGCACTCTTTTGAAGAAAATCCTCTTAGTAGTTAGTTAGATGAATGGTGTGTTTAATCATTTGATTTCAGTCTTTTCCTTACTGTAGTAGACAAGTTTTCCTGTAGTGCAAATTTCCCTTTTTCTCATTGGTAATCAAGCTTCTTCTAGATCAATAGAAGTCTGGTTTGAAAAACCATAGTGGTCTATCACTAGCTTAGCAGTGACAACGAGTGGACCCATTGCATCTACTTGTGTATAAAGCATTGTCACCTCCAATTTTGTACGAACCCCAGGTTGATAAAGTAAAGTTGGTAGCCCTAGGAGTTGCATCATTCTTGCTGCAATACTTGTGCTCATCACTTTTTGGTGCCTTTTTCGGGGAGGTGTCTGAGTAAGATGTGATTTCTAATTTCTTTCTTCCTTTTCTTAGTTCTAACATTCTATTATTAGCTTCATTTCTTTTCCATTCTACAAGTGATATTTCATTCAACAGTTAGTTTCCATTTAGTTTGTGATTTCAATTCTGCAATTATTCTCAAAGCTTGAAAAAACACAAAACAAAACAAAAACAATTCTTTCATGCCTCGTAGGATTAGGGATAACTTAGGAAAATTTCTACCAAATACCCCTGCCACTTCAAACAACCAACCTTCCCTCTTCTTCGGTGGTTGTGAATTGGAGGACCCCTTAGATGAACAGCCAGAGATATTTGAAGGTCCTACAGGGGGGGGAAGAAGAAGGAGATCCCATTCCAACTGACCTAATGGCTGAAAATAGAAATGACAGAGGAGATAGAGAAAGAATTTAGGGTGCCTTTCCCATCAGAGAAACTAATTTGGATACCAAGATGAAAAATATAAGCCCCACAGCTCTTCCTCATTTCCATGGCCTAACCTCAGAATATCCAGACACTTTCTTGTTTGAGTTTTATGTCATATGAAGAACTTATTATTACATCACTGATGAGTACGAGTGGAAACTATTCCCATCCACTCTCAAGGATGCAACTCTATGCTGGTTCATGGGTTTACCTGGGGATAACATCACAACATGGTTTTACCTGGGGATAGCATCACAACATGGGCTCAGATGCAGTAATCCTTCAACAACAAGTATCAGGACTACTGTAGGTCCAAAGACACTAAAGAGGAATTTTTAGGATGACCTTAGGGCATGATGAGTCCCTAGGGGATTATGAAGAAAGATTCCAACTCAGCTACAAAAGGGTTAGGTGCACACTTGATCCCGAGTCTTTGAAGCTAGTCCTACTCCAAGGGTTAAGGGAAGATCTTTTGGATACCCTAAACCTTTTAGCAGGAGGGGACATCTACCAGCTACCCTATGAAGATATCAAGACTGTTTTTAGGAATAATTCTAGGGAAAATAGGAAAAAGGGTAGGGGCAGTCAACCAATGGATAACCTATCCTCTTCCAATACATCCATCAAAGGTGAAATTGGAAATCGGCTGGAAGATTTTAAGAGTGAAATGCTGCAAACCCTTGCCTTACAAATGGACACTATGCACATTAAGAGAAATTAGGAGGAAGCAGAGAGAGCCTTATCCATTTTCTACCCTAGATGCACAAGGAGGCACCCTAGGAATGAATGTTTATTGAATCTGATTGAGATCTATTGGGTCTGTAAAGAAAACCACTCCATAGATAAGTGCCCTTCTCTACTTGGACTAAAAGTTGTGTATTAGGGAATTGAAGGGGTGACTGAGCAACTCTGCTACATAAATCAAAGGAGACCTCATGGGCCTCGACCATACTAATAGGGAATTCATGGGTCATCCCATTCATATTACAACCCTAACCATAACACATCCATTCCCTCTTAGGGGCCCCCTGCTCATCCCTCCTAGTCTACACCTCCTCCTTGGTCTTTTGCACCTCATTGCCATTCCCATTTGACCAGCCAATCATTTAAGTCATATGCTTCACCATAGCCTCATTGGAATGCACCACCCCACGGTTGCAGGCCCCCATACAACAATGCTCCAGCTTTATTGCCTTCACCTCATGCTCAACCACAAATTTTACACCCTTCTCCACCTAAACAACCTCAGATGCCTACCCAACAAAATTCAAACCCGAACAATAGACAGGCACATCAATTGTACAATGGAGATACATCCTACCCTGCTTATGCTATGGAGATTTAGAAAATCAACCTAAGATATTGGAGAGTACTCTCAGATAACAAACCTCCACCTCCACCTAGGGAGAGTGAGGAGGAAAGAGAGGAAAGCATGCCTAAAGTAAATCCACCACCCTTTCCTGAGAGATTAACTCATCTAGTCCGGCCTACCCCAGAAGAGAAAAAACTTTTGGTTGAATTGAAAAATCTATGTGTCAAAATTCCACTTCTCCAAGCCATCAAGGATGTACCTATTTACAAAAAGTTGATTAAAGAGAACTGTTTCAAACATCCAGTGAGGCGAAAGAGACACCCCTACCATTAATGTCATTTGATAGTTGTCCAACTTATTGTTGGGGTAGGTAATTTTCCCAAAGTTTTTGGACCCTGGAAGCCCTATAGTAGATGTGCACATCAATGGCACCATTGACCCACACACTTTGATTGATCCTGGGGCTTCCATTAATGTAATGACTAAGGACAGCATGCTGATCCGAATCGGATCCTAAAAAATCTCTAAGTTTTCATAAACTCTTTCAAATTATGCCAAAAGATTCAAGTCTTAGAAAGATGAAGCTATCAAAAGGAATCCTCGTGACAGTTGCAGTTGTGATTAGCGCAGAGCAACGAGGACCCTCGGTCGAGAGCGTAGGCAGTTAGCCCATAGTAACATACACTGGTGCAAACTGGTGAAATCAGAGGCTAATTCAAGAACTGGGGGTAGTTTCTGATACGATCACATATCACAGGGCATCCCCCTCAGTGAAGGAAAGCCCCAAAGCGTTCGGACCCAAAAATACCATGGAATGTGGAAAAGTAATGCATTTGGTTCCGTACCACTGGATTCCACGAAACCAGAAGGAATATTGGAAGGCCTTAAGGCAGTAAGTAGTTTTGACTGAGTTTCGCCTGATGCCACACATTGAGTGACATGCGTCCGACAGATGAGAGAGAAAACCACCCACATCAGACGGGTAAATGTCATGCAACTTGCCCACCTGATATGAGCAACGACCGTAGGGTTTGGGGGGCCCAGATCAACGGTGGAGGTGTGTCCCGATAAATGATCAGATTTGACAAGTCATAAAGCAAGATTACATGGGATTTGAAGTACGACATGGATGATGAGTTGGCAAATGATTCGTGTTTCGCAGGTGATCTTGAAGCAAATGGAAATAACAACCATTCAAATACGATTCAAGGAATCTGACACACTCAGTTCATTATGAAACAGGTGGCCACCTCCCTGCAATTCATTACCCAATGATGATGACATAGAGTAGAGGAATTTGAATGGATAGAGGCAAGGAAACTAGAAAGCCAGGAAGCGAAAACGAACGGTCAAAGAACAGACTGGATTTAAAGCCATGAACTAATAGAAGCAGAGGACAACAAGAGAGAGTAGTAAGAAAGTTAAGAGCAAAGAATAGAGAGTAGAAGCCGAGTTGACCTGAAGGCAGCATCGATCTAGACAGAGCCAGAGAGAGTCAGAGAGTCTGTGTACTCTAGAGCAGGCTTCAGAGGTTCAAGCGAACTCCTCGGAATTGGCCTGTCATACTACTGTGACTAGTAGAGGTTGTGTTTCAGTAAGGAGAGTCTATGTACTCCAGTCCTACTAATTTTTATTTGTTTAGTGAGACTCGAAATGAGCTCACTATTGTAAAAACTCTGCTTGAAAACATAATAGAGAGGCCACCACTGAAGGTTGGATTAGGAGACGTAGCCCAGGAGCATTGGGTGAACTTCTTATTAAACTTGTTGTGTTTACATGTTTGACTGTTATGTTTTCTCTAACTACCTTAGTGTCTATGTATTCTAGAAATCTTATCGATCCATCGCATATAGTAACATAGGCACATCCATGCACATGAGTTTGTAATACCTTTAATTCTTTGTCCTGGATAAATTCCAGATCAAGTGGTATCAGAGCTCTAGGTTACCAAGGTTAGTCAAACTTGTGCTAGATTTTGTTGTTGAATTCTAACTAGATCAAAGCTTAAATTACGAGAAGGAAAGTTGGTTGAAACTAACCCAGAAATTGGAAGAGTCTATCCTAAGGGGAAAATGTCAGAATAAAGTCCCTTGGAATCAGACTCCCCATTCATGGATAGTTTAATGACCATGAAATCCATGGTGGAGGAAATGTATAAGGAATTTAAGAAAAGTAGAGATGAAGATTCATCAAACTCCAAACAAGACAAAGGAGTAGAAGAATCTCTCCTCCATGACCACTCTAAGGGCAAAGGGAAAGAAGAAGAATTTCTCACACCTCCTAATAGCCCTGAAAGTAAAAAGAAAGCATCTTTGATTAAATTAGATGTGAAATTTGATTTGTCGATATATGATGGAGAGTTGAATGCAGAGAAGTTGGATAATTGGATCAAACAGATTGATGTTTATTGCAGAGTGCAGAGCATTGATTCAGACAAGAGTAAGATTCAGCTGGCTAGCCTATGCCTTGGGGGCACTATCTTGGTATGGTGGGAAGGCAGGACACAAGTTGACATGAAGAAACATGGTAAGATTCTTTCTAAAGTATTTTGATAATTATTGTAAATAAAAATATAAATATCAGTACTAACATATCTATTATATATAATTAAATAAATATTAAATATTAAATTCTAAATGCAGTTTGCTAGGATTAATAGTTTCAATTTTATTCTAAATACAATATTCTTGAATTAATTTAATCAATTCTAATTATGTTAATTTTTAATATTATTAATTCTAATTTTTATTATTAACTATTAGATTAATAAATAATAATTATTAATAACAATAATATTTTCAATTAGCAATTATTTATTAATTTCCTTACTAAGCTAAAACCTATTCTAAAATTTAATAAATAAATAAATAAAATTGTACCATATATTATAATAAATATAAAAATTAATACAATATTCCTAGATTAAATTTTTTTAATTATGATGATTATAATTATTACTACTAATTATTATATTAATTTATGATAAATAATAATAATTATTTCAATTAATATCAATATTAATAAATATTATTGATCAAATATTAAATATTAATTCAATTTTCTAGAATTTTTAACATTAACTTTGATCAATTTAATATCATTAATTCTAATTATCTTTAATTATTATAATACTAATTATTATTAAAAAAATAAAAATAAAAAAAAAATTAATTAATTAATTAATTAAATTAATCAGAGACAGCCGACTTCTCATCAAAAATTGAGAGCCGACATTCATCTTTTCTCTCCTCATTACTATTTAACCCTAAAATAAGCTCTTCTTCTATCAAGCATTCAAGTTGTCCTGATGATGGATCCCGGTTGGGATTTGAAACGTTGGCAGAAAATGGTTCTTTCTGTGGATTCTCCGGTGACTAAGTCAAAAAAAAAAAAGATTCTTTCTGTCTGGAGTGAATTTGTTTCTGCAATTAAAAATCAATTCTATCCACTAGCTTATATGCAACAAGCCATGATGAGCTGGCAAACTCTTCGCCAATTAAAAAAGCAAAGTGTACAAGGTTACACCCAAGAATTTAGGAAGAGAGATTTGATTCTAGGAATTTCTTTCGACTCACCTGAAACTCTGCTGAAGTATATAGGTGGTCTACACAACTACATGAGGCACACTATCCTGATGTTTAATCCCACTAGCATAGATGAGGTATCCATCCAGGCTACACATCTAGAGGCTAAAGGTAAGAATGGGAACCCAGAAGTTGGGGGATCATCCAGACCCATTGTAAGCAAGAATAAGGAGAAAAGAAAACAGAAATGGAAAGAGAGGAAGACAAATACTGTACAGAAGAGCAAGTCTTCATGCACTCACTGTAAGAAGGATGGGCATGATGATGAACACTACTGGATTCTGCATCTAGAGCTGAAACCCAAGAAAAATGAGGGAAAAAGGAAGAAGACTGTTGCAGCTATTCAAAAAGATTTGGGGTTAGACTCAGGAGATGAAACAAAAATCACAGCCACATGTATAAAAGGTAAAAATTCTGAAGCATCTACTAGTAATTCTGCACAATCTACTGATAATGAAGAAAATGAGAGGAAAAGACATGAGCTTTTTCATATTTGAGTTATTTCCAATCATCAAAAGATTGATACTTTGTTTGATAGTGGCTCACAAGTAAATTTAATCTCTGAAGCAATTGTAAAGAAGTTGGGATTACTAACCACACCTCACAAGAAACCATATCCATTAGGTTGGTTATGTGTTAAAGTAAAGCTACAAGTGACTAGACAATGTAAAATTAAGTTTTCTTTTGGGTCAACATTTGTAGATGAAGTTGAATTAGATATAGTTCCTTTGGATATATGTGGAATTATTTTAGGAAGTCCTTACTTGTATGATAGAAAAGATATTTTCTATAGAGCTGAGAACAAGTATCTACTCGTTAAAGATGTAATCAAATATATTGTAAGAGCTCATAAACTAAAGAATAATTACACTCTCATAAACTCAGGGCAGATGAAGAGAATTGTGGATTCATGCAAACAATTTTTACTGATGGTTGTAAAGGAAAAGAAACCTAATAAAACCAATGTATTTGAGGGCTGTGATGCTAAACAGAAAGCTGATTTAGAAAAAGTTGTTTCAGAATATGATATATTATTTCAAGAACCTAAAGTTTTGCCACCCAAAAAAGAAATAGTACGTGATATTAATTTGCAACAAGATGATCCATTGCATAACATCGAAATGTATAGGTTTTCCACTTTAGAGAATGCAGAAATCAAGAAGCAAGTACAGGAGCTGCTCGAGAAAGGGTTCATAAGACCTCGCACATCACCATGTGGGTCTCCAATTGTCTTGGTGAGAAATAAAAATGGGTTGTGGAGAATGTGCATTGATTACCGAGCACTGAATAAAATAACGATAAAAAATCTTTATCCACTTCCTTACATAGATGATCTGTTAGATCAGTTGAAAGAAGCTGTTTATTTTTCCAAGTTGGACTTGCATAGTGGATATCATTAGGTCAGAGTTGCAGAGCCATATGCATGGAAGACTGCTTTCAAAACAAAGCAAGGATTGTACGAGTGGTTGGTTATACCTTTTGGCTTAACTAATGCTCCTGCTACTTTCATGAAAGTAATGAATGATGTACTCAGACCTTTTATTGATGATTTTGTCATTGTATATTTGGATGACATTATTATATTCAGCAAAACATGGGAAGAACATTTAAAGCATGTTAAGCAGATTCTATATGTTTTGAAAAGAGAAAATATTTATGTTAAACTCTCAAAATGTGAATTTTGCAAAACATCTTTGAAATATTTGGGTCATATAGTAGGGGTTGGTGAACTGAAGATAGATCCCTGCAAGGTTGTAGTCATTGTAAACTGGCCTAAGCCTAAATCTGCTACAGAAGTTAGAAGCTTCCTAGGAGCAGCACAATATTGGAGAAAGTTTATTTCTATCTTTTCCTTAATTGTAGCTCCCTTACATGCTTTAACAGGATTGAACAAGGTGTTTTAGTGGGGAGGCAAATAGCAAAAAGCCTTCAACACCTTGAAAGAAAAGATTAGTACAACACTAGTACTAGCACTACCCGATCTTCAAACACCATTTGAGATTGAAACGGATGCCAGTGACTATGCCATGGGAGCAGTGTTGATGCAGCACGGTAAACCCATATGTTATCATTCCGAGACATTTAATTATGTAGTAGTTAACTATCCCACATATGATAAATAATTTTATGCATTAGTACAAAGTGTGTAAAAGTGGAAACATTACTTAATGGGCAAAGAGACAGTTATACACACTGATCATCAACCACTTCAATATTTACACTTCCAAACTAAGTTGCAGCAATCAAGACACTATAGGTGGATGGGTTTTCTACAACAGTTTCATCTTGTCATCAGATATAAAAAGGGCATACACAATAGAGTTGCAGACATGTCCAAACCAATCATAAATTCATCTAATATACTTAAGCATACTTTAGTATTGCATGAAAGCTACATTGAACAATATGCTCAAGATATAGATTTTAAAGATGTATATGCAACTTTAAGTCAAGGAAAACAAGTAGGATAATTGGATTATCATGTTAAGGACCAGCTCTTGTATCATTTTGGGAAGCTATGCATTCCAAAAACTGAAAGAGTAAAGATAATTCGAGAAGCACACACTTCTCTAACATCAGGTCACTTTGGTGTAAGTAAAACAGTTGCACAACTGCAAAGATTTTGTTATTGGCCAAGAATGAACGAGACAATTTCTAGATATGTAAGAGGGTGTACCATGTGTGCTAAAAGAAAACCCAGTAACAGAAAACTAGGTTTGTACACTCCACTACTAGTCCCTTCTCATCCTTGGGAAAGTGTTTCCATGGACTTTGTTGGAGGACTGCCTAAATCTAGGAAAGATCACGACTATTTATATGTTGTTGTGGATAGGTTCAGAAAAATGTGTATTTTAATACCTTGTAACAAACAGATTATAGCTGAAAAAACTGCAAAGTTGTTCTTTTAGCATGTATGGGTTCACTTTGGATTACCCACTTCCATTATATCTGATCAAGATACCTGATTTGTGGGGAAATTTTGGTCGAGTTTGTGGGAATTGATGGACACCAGGTTGAAAAAGAGCACAAATTTTCATCCACAAACAGATGGCCAAACAGAAGTGGTCAATAGGACAGTGATCCAGTTGCTTAGAGGCTATTGCAGCAAGCATTCCAAGCTTTGGGATGAACATTTATCTTAGGTGCAACATGCTTACAACCAAGCTAAACATTTTTCTACACAAAGATCTCCTTTTGAGACCAATTTTTGTTTCACACCAAGGTCTCCCTTGGATTTTGTCTTAGGTAAAGACATAGTAGTTGATGGATACAGTGATGTGGATAAGGAAACCAAGTTCATTGAACAAATCCAAGAGATTCACCAGGAAATACAGGAACAACTCGAAAAGAGCCAAGCCAAGTACAAGGCAAGGCATGACAAGCATCAGATGGAGCATAGTTTCCAAGTTGGTGATCAATTCTGGATGTATATCAGCAAAGACAGAATGTAAGGTGAAGGTAAGAAGCTGAAGCCAATAAGGTATGGACCTTTCAAAATACTTGAGAAAATTGGTGAGAATGCTTTTCGCCTTGATCTACCAGCTTACATGCACATCTACTTAGTTGTTAATGTAGACAGCTTGAGACTATTTGAACCTTCATTAATTGAAGATCTTGAAGAGCAAAGTCAGTTGCCTTTTATTGATGATCTGTTGCCTGAATATCTTAATGAGTTGCAGGAAGATACAGTTCTAGACAGAAAGGTGAGGACCATGCGTACAGGGGATGTTGAGTACCTCACGGTTGGACTCAAAGGTTCAAATCCAAGCAATGAAAAATGGATAGAAATTGGGCAAGCGAGGAATCTATACCCTCACTTGATTGATGCTTAAAGAAAACTAACTTTTGGTGGTCCAAAAGCTTTTTCAGTGGGAAGGCCATGATTCGAATTGGATCCTAAACACTCTCTAAGTTTTCATCAACTCTTTCAAATTAGGCCAAAAGATTCGAGTCTTAGAAAGATCAAGCTATCAGAAGGAATCCTCGTGACAATTGCAGTTGTGATCAGCGCAGAGCAACAAGGACACTTGGTCAAGTGTGTAGGCCATTGGCCCATGGTAACACGCGCTAGCGCAAACTTGTGAAACAAGAGGCTAACTCGAGAAATGGGGGTAGTTTCTGATATGCGATTAGTGCTAATCGCGTATCGCAGGGCATCCCCCTCAGTGAAGGAAAGCCCCAAGGTGCTCAGACCCGAAAATACTATGAAATGCGGAAAAGTAATGCATTTGGTTTTGTAGCGTGGGATTCCATGAAACCGGCAGGAATATCGAAAGGCCTCAAGGCGATAAGCATTTTTTATTGGGTCCTGCCTGATGCCACACATTGAGTGACACGCGTTTGGCGGATGAGAGAGAAAATCGCCCGCATCGGGCGGGTAAACGTCATGCTACTTTCCCACTCGATATGAGCAATGAACATAGGATTTTGGGGCCCAGATCAACGAGAGAGGTGTGTCCCAATAAATGACCAGATTTGACAAGTCATAAAGCAAGATTACATGGGATTTGAAGTCCGACGTGGACGATGAGTTGGAAAAAGATTTGTGTTTCGCAGGCAATCTTGAAGCAAACGGAAATAATGGCCATTCAAATATGATTCAAGGAATCTAACACACTCAGTTCGTTATGAAATAGGTGACCACCTCCCTGCAAGGCATTACCCAGTGATGATGACGCAGAGCAGAGGAATTCGAACGAATAGAGGTAGGGAAACCAGAAAGTCGGGAAGTGAAGACGAATAGTCAAAGAACAGAATGGCTTTAAAGCCATGAACTGACAGAAGTAGAGGACAACAAGAGAGAGCAGTAAGAAAGCTAAGAGTAGAGGACAAAGAGTAGAAGCTGAGCTGACCTGAAGGCAACATCGAGCCAGACAGATCCAGAGAGAGTCAGAGAGTCTGTGTACTCCAGAGCAGGCTTCAGAGGTTCAAGCGAACTCCTCCGCATAGGCTTGTCATACTACTGTGACTAGTAAAGGTCGTGTTTTAGTAAGGAGAGTTTGTGTACTCTAGTCCTACTAATTTTTATCTATTTAGTGAGACTTGAATTGAGCTCACTATTGTAAAAAATCTGCTTGAAAGCATAATAGAGAGGCCACCACTGAAGGCTGGACGACGTAGCCCAAGAGCATTGGGTGAACTCCTTATTAAACTTGTTGTGTTTACATGTTTGACTGTTATGTTTTCTCTAACTGCCTCAATGTCTATGTATTATAGCAATTTTATCGATCCATTGCATATAGTAACATAGGCACATCCATGCACATGAGTCTGTAATACCTTTAATTCTTTCTCTTGGATAAATTCTAGATCACATGCTCAAGCTCAATCTCCAGGGTTCATTAACAAAGACCATAACAGTCTTACAACTTGCAGACCATTCCACAGTAACCCCTAAGGGGATCGTTGAGGATGTGATGGTCTCCATTGACTCTTGGGAGTACCTTGCAGACTTCCTAGTTCTCCAGCCTAAGGCCAAGCTTACTGGTTATCCTCTCATACTTGAGAGGCCTTGGTTAGCCAATGTCGATGCCTACATCAGCTGCAGGGTTGGAAATATGACCATAAAAAATGGGCACCTTTCCAAGCAGTTAGTCTTGTACCCTCCTGCTTAGCCATCTCTAGAACATGACTTACCTTTATGGCTAGAAGAGGAGGAAGAAGATGAAGTCTACTTAGCCCAACTCTATACCTTAGAGACAACCATGGGAGGAGGAGAACCAGATGAAGATGATTTGAATGAACACATACTCCAAAGTCCAACTCCCAAAACCTTGTCCTTAGAGGAAGTAGTAAAGGAAACCAAAAGCAACCATGAGATTGATCTATGCGTAGTTGATTCAAACCCTACCCATGTCAAAACCATAGAATTCGGCCCTAAAATAACTTTGAAAATCAACCCCTCTCTTTCTGTACACCAACAAGAAAAGTTGTGCAACATGCTAAGGGAAACTATGGATTCCTTTTCTTGAAGTTACAAGGAAATGAAGGGAGTGCACCCCTCGGTGTGTACTCAACACATTTATATAAAATAAGGTTGCAAACCAGTCTGACAACCCCAAAGGAGAATGAATCCAACTCTCAAGGATATAGTCAAAGAAGAACTGCAAAAGCTGCTAGATGCAAGATTTATTTACCGTATCTCGGATAGTGAGTGGGTTTCTCCTTTGGTGTGGGTTCCAAAGAAAAATGGGAAGTGGAGGACTTGTGTAGATTACAGAGAGTTAAACAAAGCAACAAAGAAGGACCATTTCCCTCTACCTTTCATTGACCAAGTGCTAGATGGCCTGGTAGGGAAGAAGTTTTTCTCTTTCCTAGATGGGTTTAGCCGGTACAATCAAATCCAGATTAGCTTAGAAGACCAGGATAAAACCACCTTCACTTGTCCTTGGGGTACTTTCGCTTATAGGGTCCTTCCTTTTGGCTTATGAAATTCCCCTGCCACTTTCCAGAGAGCAGTCTTGAGTATCTTTGCTGAGTTAGTCCATGATGCAGTAGAAATTTATATGGATGATTCTACACGCTATGGGTGTGATTTCTAGGAGGCTCTATCCAACTTGGATAAGGTGTTGAATAAATTCATTGAAATGAACTTGTCCCTTAGTCTCAAAAAATGTGAGTTCTTGATGACTACAGGGACTGTTCTAGGTCCCTCAATATCCTAGAAAGGATTGCAAGTGGACCCAAATAAGATAGCCATCATCCAAAGGGCCCCACTTCCACAAAAACAGAGGGATGTCAGAAGTTTTATAGGTTTAGCTAGATACTATCGGAGCATTATAAAAGACTTTAGCAAGTTAGCTTCTCCTTTTTTTGGGTTATTGGCCAAGGAATCTAATTTTTTATTGTAAAAAAGCTGTGAAGAGGCCCTGGATACCCTGAAGGACAAGTTGACCACTACAGCTATTCTCTGAGGCCCAAATTGGGCCCTTCCTTTCCATATACATGTTGATGCCTCTCACAAAGCCAGAGGAGTAGCTCTAGGCCAGATAGATGACAAGTTACCTTATGCCATTTACTTCATCAGTAAGAATTTGTTAAAGGCCGAACTAAAATACACAGTGACTGAAAAGGAGCTCTTAGATGTTGCGCATTCATTGAACAAATTTAGGAATTACATTACAGGTTGTAAAAATTTCACCTGTAGATCAAACTAATATATGCAATGTACTAAAGCATAATACTTGATCTAGTTCTACAAAACATTAAGCGGAAGCATAATCGATTTCATGAGCAACATCAAGCATAAACGAATATAACTGAGTAAGAGAAATAATCAACCATAACACAAGATATATCACTATGGAAAGCACCAGCATAAAACCCCAACACTGTATTATCATTCAAGTGGAAATCCTCTTCAGGTTACAAAAAGAATTAGCTCAAGAACTATCCTATACTCTCTGCAATCAGAAGATGAAGATCATAGACTCCATAGGCCTCAATATATAGGCCACAAGTCCTCCAAGGTCCTATATCACGTAATTCTCTTGGAAATAAATCCTTCTCCATGCAAGGAATATTCACCTAAAATATCCTAGCAACTGATGGTACACTGTCCCACTATCTGAACTCAACTGGGTCTCTGTATGAACTAAAATGCATCAGTTATCCATGAGAGAATACTCAGTTATCTGAAAATAATAGTTTTCACATGCATGCAAGCATTAACAAACTATATATCATTATTTTAACAACTTGTTAAAATAATCTAACTGGAATTGACTAAGATAAAGTAAGTCAACTGATTCTCTCATTATAGAACTCATACTTAATTCCTCAATCAGTGGAGAGAATCAAGGATAAATTCCTCAATCAGTGGGACAACTAATTGCAAGTTCTCACAAAGACTTCAAGTTTAATTTTCCATAACTAATTGACTCATGGAGATTAATTAATTAATATTTTAAACTGCTATTAACACCAAATTCATTTTTACTTCCTATAGTTAGACCAGGGACTGCTAAAAATAGGAAGGGACCACGAAATGCTATTTTTAGAAGATGCTATTTTTAGTAGTTTCACCTCTCACCTAAGGTGGCCAAAATTCTCATTGACCAAACTACTATTTTTAGACATGCTATTTTTAGCAATTTTATTTTTAGCACTTTCTAAATTTAGCATTTCTTGCTGCACACTTTTCAACACTCCCTCTCAACAAGAAAATAATTATTAGCAACCCCGATTTTGTCTCTATGGAACTCAAACTTGCCCTTTGACAATGCCTTTGCCCAAATATCTGCATCCTGTTCCTCAGTCGAAATGTACAACAACATCATGATCCTCTTGACCACACAATCCCATAGATGATGATAGCGGATATCTATATGCTTGGACGTGTCATGAAACACTGGATTCTCAGAGAGTTTAATGCAACTCTGATTATCACAATATATCACCGTAGGATCCATCATCTGACCAAACAATCCCAGTAGAATCTTTCACATCCAGATGGCCTCACATGCAGCCTGACTAGCAGCCATGTATTCAGCCTCCGTTGAGCTCAGTGCAGCTGATCTTTGTTTCCTGCTATACTAAGAAACTGCAACTGACCCAAGGTTGAAGATCCGTCCAGGAGTTCTCTTCCTATCTGATGGACTACCTCCCCAATCTGCATCCGTGAAGCCTTGGAGCTTCACTCCTTCTGTCCACCTATACCATAATCCATATTGTGTAGTGCCTCTGAGATATCTCAGCACATGCTTTGCCGCCTTCCAAAACAACTTGGTTGGCTGAACCATAGCTTGACTCAACTGGTTCACGGAAAAGCACAAATCCATTTGTGTGTTCACCAAATACATGAGTGAACCTGCAAGCTGCCGATAAACTATATTAGCTACTACCTCACCTGAAGTAGCATCCTCCTTCCTCTAGTTACCTGCTAGAGGAGTCTCCATGGGCTTGCACATCTCCATGTGGAAGTGCCTGAGTATCTCATTGGCATACTCGCTAAGACACAAATACTTCCCCATCTCTCTACCACACTTCCATGCCTAGAAAGTAGTGCATGAGGCCCATGTCCTTCATCTCAAACTCTCTTGCAAGATCCTCCTTGCAAGACTTGATCAACTGATCATCACCTGTCAAAATCAGATCATTGACATAAAGTACAATAATCAATAGCTTACCTTCTACCATGATGTGGTAGAGGTTCGCATCCGCTTCACTCTTGGTGAAGCCCAACCCAGTGAAATAGTTGTCGATCCTGGTATACCAAGCACGGGGTGCTTGCTTCAGCCCATACAATGCTCGCTTGAGCCAGCACACATGTGACTCATGATCGAAGGTCTCAAATCCCTCATGCTGCTTAATGTATACCTATTCCTCAATCTCCCCATTGAGGAAAGTTGTCTTCACATCCATCTGATGGATCTTCCAACCCATCTGAGTTGATAGGGCTAGATTCGATCTGATCGATGAGTACCTTGCAACAGGAGCAAAAGTCTCATCATAGTGAATCCCTTCAACCTATGAGAAACCATGGGCAACAAACCTTGCCTTGTGTTTCTCAATACTACCATCAGTTTCCTGCTTTACCTTGTAAAGCCATAAGGAAGTAGCCACCGACTTGTCCTCTGGTCTAGGGACAACATCCCACACTCTATTCTATAGGATAGAATCATACTCCTCTACCATCGCATCCACCCAAACTGGCTGTTCCACTACCTCCTCAAAAGAAGAAGGCTCGGTCACTACACACTCTCCAACTAGGGCCATGTAGCCAATGTATCTATCCGGAGATCTCCTCTATCTGCACTGAGAAGATGGCTGCCCCATATTCTCTCTTGTGTCCTCCATCAATCTATCAGCTTCCCTTGAGCATTTTCACCTATCTTTGGAAGACTCTCCAGCAATGGTGACCTCCACTACTGGAATCTCTACATCTGGCTAATTCGCATCATCAGGAGGCTCATCCTCCTCAGGAACTAATAGTTCCTCATCATCACCATGCAACTTGAGCTCCCTCTCAAGTGACACTCGCATGGCTCGCTACTCATCAAACTTCAGATCCCTGCGCACTACGGTCCTCTAACTGCCAGGTAGAAACACACGATAGTTGTGAGGTGTATCTGTGTACGCCACAAGTATTCCCAACTCAGCTATTGGGTCTAGCTTCTTGCGAGCATCTTTGGTCACATGACAAAAGACTGGTGATCCAAAGATGTGGAAGTGACTCACATTTGGTTGCTTCCCTGAAAAAGCCTCCATAGGTGTCTTCATCCCCAAAATACAATGAGGACTTTTGTTATGAAGATACATTGTTGTATTTCATGCCTCAGCCCATAGATGAAGTGGTAGGCCTTGGTCATGCAACATCGCTTGAGCTGCTCCCACAATAGATCTGTTCTTCCTTTCAGCCACCCCATTCTGTTGTGGGTTATGAGGTGCTGTGAGTTCCCGTTTAATTGCATCTAAAGCATAGAAGTCCTTAAATTGCTGGGAAACATACTCTCCAGCGTTATCAATCCGCAAGGCCTTTACTTTCATCCCTGATTCTTTCTCTGCCAAAGCTTTGAACTCACAAAACTTCAAGAAGGTTTGATCCTTCCTTTGCATGAAGTAGATCCAATATCTACGAGAAAAATCATCAACAAAAATAACATAGTACCTATGCTTTGCCGTGGAGGCTGTAGAGAAGGCCCCACACACATCTGAATGAACTCACTCCAGAACTGCTCCTACTCTACTATCTTAATCATGAAAGGAAGCTTTTTCATACTTACCCAAATTGCAACCTTTGCATGTGCTCGTTTGCTCCAACTTGCACTTGGGTAATCCGGTAGAAATTTGCTGCATGATCTTCAAGGCCCCATGATGCAAGTGGCCCAATATCCTATGTCATAACTTGCCAATATCTTGGCCATGCACCACCTTTGCTTTGGAACTCAATGCAGCACATTCTTCTACCTGTAACTTATAGAGATTCTTAATTCGAATCCCTATCTGTTTGGTCTGTCTAATGCCGATATGCCTTAGGAAAACCTTTCCCAAACTAAAGACTACATCATAGCCTTTATCCTCAAGCATAGCAATAGACACAAGAGTCTTTTTCAGCCCTGGTACATACACATTGGAAAGAGTGAGGGGAGAACCATTCTCCCTCTGAAACACAACTGTACCTTCACCTAAGACACGGTACATTCCGTCATCGCCCATCTCGATCCATATCTGGAGATCCTTCTCCTCCAAAGTGCTAAAAGTATTCTTGTCACCTGACATGTGGAAAGAGGCTCCACTGTCCAAGTACCAAACACATCCCATGCTAGATGAAATCATGCATGCAATAAGCGAGAAATCCATCTAAAATTGTGAAGCTAGTGCATCACCATCAGATTCCTTGGAGGAACCTTTCTTGGACTTCTTCTTTGGACAATTAGTAGCATAATGGCCCAACTTATGACAATGAAAGCATCTCACATTCGACTTGTCAAACTTCTTCCCTCCTTGAGAAGAATTGGATTGGGATTCATTCCCTTTCCCTTTCTTAGCTTTAGATGCTAAAGCTAATTTCTCTTCATCATCATGTTTTGATGAAGATCCATTCCTGGTGCTCTGTCTGATCTCCTCCTGCATCAAGTATGACCATAGTCATTCCCAATCTAGCAGTTTGTCCCTTCTATTCACTGAGTCCTAGTAGCTATGCCAGCTCTTAGGAAGGCCAAGGAGTGCTAGACTCACCATATCATCATCATCTGTAGTGACCCCTACACTTGTAAGCTCATCCCTGCAGGTGGTGGGCCTGTTCAGGAACGTAGAGATAGTATCACCATTTTCACACTTGATCTTGTGAAGTTTGTCCTCAGTGCCAGCTTCCTCTCATCACAGCTATTCTAATATAAATCATTCAATGTTTTCCACATTGCATGTGGAATCTCCTTCCCATGGAGGTTCGAGATTATGTGATCTCGAACTCCCTTCAGGATGATTCTCCTAGCTCTAGCCACACACTTCTTCCATTTTGCCAGTTGAGTAGCATCAGTAGGCTTAGGGACATCTTGATCAATGAAGTCCTTAAGGCTGTTATCTTCCAATATTTCTTCCATGTGATCCTTCCAAGCTATGCAGTTTGAGCTGCCATCAAGAGCATACTCAAGCCTCAAACCGTAGAAAGCCATCAATGAAATGGATGTCATAAGAACTTGAGATCTATATCCCGAATAATAAACTTCAAATTTCTCTTGCTTGTATATTGTTCTTCCTTGATCACCTGTGCTATGATACCATGTAGAAATTTCACCAGTAGATCAAACTGATATATGAAATGTAGTAAAGCATAATACTTGATCCAGTTCTACAAAACATTAAGCGGAAGCATAATCGATTTCATGAGCAACATCAAGCATAAACAGATATAACTGAGTAAGAGAAATAATCAACCATAACACAAGATATATCACTGGGGAAAGCACCAACATAAAACCCCAACATTGTATTATCAATCAAGTGAAAATCCTCTTTATGTTACAAAAATAATCAGCTCAAGAGCTATCCTGTACTCTTTGCAATCAGAAGATGAAGATCATAGACTGCCTAGGCCTCAATATATAGGCCACAAGTCCTCCAAGCTCCTATATCACATAATTCTCTTGGAAATAAATCCTTCTCCATGCAAGGAATATTCACCTAAAATATCCTAGCAACTAATAGTACATTGTCCCACTATCTAAACTCAACTGGGTCTCTTTCTGAACTGACATGCATCAGTGATCCATAAGAGAATACTCAGTTATTTGAAAATAATAGTTGTCACATGCATGCAAGCATTAGCAAATTATATCTCATTATTTTAACAACTTGTTAAAATAATCTAACTGGACTTCACTAAGATAAACTAAGTCAACTGATTCTCTCATTATAGAACTCATACTTAATTCTCAATCAGTGGGACAACTAATTGCATGTTCTCACAAAGACTTCAAGTTTAATTTTCCATAACTAATTAACTCATGGAGATTAATTAATTAATATTTTAAACTGTTTTTAAGATCGAATTTGTTTTTATTTCCTATAGTTAGACCATGGACTGCTAAAAATAGGAAGGGACCATGAAATGTTATTTTTAGAAGATGTTATTTTTAGCAGTTTCACCTCTCACTCTAGGTGGCCAAAATGCTCATTGGCCAAACTGCTATTTTTAGAAATGCTATTTTTAGCAGTTCTATTTTTAGCATTTTCTAAATTTAGCATTTCTTGTTGCACACTTTTCAACACAGGTTACCAAACATTTTTACATACTGACCATGTTGCAATTAAATACTTAATGAATAAACCTGATGTGAATGCCTCGATTATTAGATGTTTACTTTTATTACAACAATTTGATCTAACTATTATTGATAAGCCTCGCAAGGAGAACGTTGTTGCATATTTTTTATCCAGATTAACTTTGCCTACAGGGGAGGAAGGAATGGTTGATGACCAGTTACCGGATGAACACTTATTCACCATTTCAGTTCTCTCTCCATGGTTTGCTGACATAGCAAACTACTTGGTGTCTACACAGTTTCCACCGAACTTGTTCTCCAAGGAGAAAAGAAAGATTGTGAGGAAGAGCACCCCATTCAATTGGATTTGAGGCAACCTCTTCAAACTAGGCCCAGATCAAATTCTGAGAAGGTGTGTTAGGGAGGAGGAATTCTTTGACATCCTTCTGACCTGTCATGATGGGCCTTGTGGAGGTCACTTTGCAGCTAAGAGGACAACATTCAAGGTGCTACAAGGTGGTTATTATTGGCCCACTCTTCACCAGAATGTGAGGAGGTATAATAGTCAGTGTGATCAGTGCCAAAGGATGGGAAAACCTATTCCAAGGGAGGAAATGCCTCTGCAACCTCAAGTGACTTTCGAGCCATTTGACAAGAGGGGCATGGACTTCATTGGACCCATTGACCCTTCATCCAAGAAAAAGTAGTACATCATTGTGTGCACTGACTATTTGAGCAAGTGGGCTGAAACCAAGGCAATCAAGGCAGCAATAGAGGAGAAAGTGGCTGAGTTCTTAAGGGAAAATGTATTTTATAAGTTTGGGTAACCTAGAGAATGTGTCATTGATCAAAGAAGCGATTTTACATCTCACATGATTGAAAATTTGTTAAGACAGGACAATATCAAGCATAGAACATCCACTCCTTACCACCCACAAGCTAATGGGCAAGTGGAGATGACCAATAGAGCACTGGAGGGAATTCTGACCAAAGTGATTAGCAGCAATAGAAAAGATTGGGTAGATAGATTAGTTGAGGCCACTTGGGCCTACAATACCTCCTAGAAGACCACCACTGGGTTCACTCCTTATGAGTTGGTCTATGGGAAGAAGGCCCTGCTGTCCATTGAATTTGAGTACAACACATTAAGAATGGTAGCACAACTAGATCTAGATCTCACCAGGGCACAAAAAGAGAGATTGCTTCAGTTGAATGGGTTAGATGAGTTTAGAATGCAGGCCCTCTTGCACACAAAGGGGACTCAAGTTCAAAGGAAGATCTGGCATGACAAGAACATAAATGACAAACAATTTCAAGAAGGTGATTGGGCTTTGTCATATGATTCCAGATACAAGGATTTTAAAGGCAAGTTAAGGACTAGATGGTTAGAGCCTTATGTCGTAGAGAAATGTCATGATAATGGTTCAGTGTAGATAAGAACCATTGATGCAGAGGCTATTCCTTTACTTGTCAATGGGCACAGATTGAAGGTCTATAAGAAGCCCTTGTCAAAGAAAAAAATCATTAATGGCATCAACAAGACAGTGATGGTAGTGGAGAAAATCTCAACTTCTACCCCATGAAGTCACTGAAAAGAAAAAAAAAAAGAGACTCAGGTGAAAACCTCCATGAGGCATCTGAGTACCATTGTTGGGTAAAAACCTCTTGAAGCAGCCCAACGGTGTAAAAAAAAAAAGAGATATAAAAAGATCTTTGGGTGAAAACTTCTTTTGAGGCACCCAGGGCAAGCAGCTAGGATGAAAACCTCTTGGAGGTGTTGGGCTGCTAGTTTTTCATTATTATTATCACTCTTTAATGCCTATTTCATCCATTTTTACCATTCTTTATCATGTCATTTATCATACTTTATCATATAATTCAATTTTATAATTATTTATGCTCTTATGGATAAATATTATTTCTTCTCCTTTATTTTTAATAAATTGATGATTATTATGCATGATTTTACCAATCATGGTTTATTAATAAATTTGTTGTAACATCACTCACCATTTTAGCCTCCAAGATATTTTCCATATTGCATATTTGATCTCCAGCTCATCATTAAATGTGCCAACTCAGAAATTCGTTGGAATAAGAAGTGATAGTTTTGTATTAGACGTTTCAAGAAAATGGAGAAGAATCTAGAAAATCCAAAACATGGGTTTTGTTCAGAATGGACCAGATTAGTTTTTTATTGAGCAGTTTTCCCAAATTCAATCCGTATTAAGAGAAACAGAAGGTTCTCTGAAGACATTTTTCTCATATTCGCTGTTGTGGCCGGTTTCCAAATTATCCCAGTTGCAATACCAAATTCGACTTGTTCCTGTTGAATGCTGATGGAAAGATATTTCAAATATGATCTTGCTGATCAATTTGTTGTGAACAATCCAATTTTGTAATGGGAATCATATTGTAATCATCTCGGTTGTAACTTATCTTTTCTCTCTGTGTATTTAAATTAGTACAGAGATCAAAGAGGGAGATAGATTATTATAGGGATTATTAGAGATAGGATAGGAGGAAAGGGGATGGATCTCTATTATTTCAAATTGTAAATTTAATTTACAGACTCGTTTTGTCAAGAGAACACGATCATATTGTAATGTTACTCAAGTTCAATGATTAATATATAATTTGAGATTGTTGTTCATTCGCCTTATCTAAAGTAGCTCAACAGCATTCACTGGCGGCTAAAGGCTCGGCCTCTGGTGGATTAAGTTGCTTCTCTGTATTATATCTTTCTGATTTTTGCAAGTTTGATTAATTTGTTAATTTTCCCATCTTCTGTGCTTTTTACTGTTTTCCTGTATTGAAGGAATATTTGCGCTTTAAATGATTTACAACACTGTCGTTTAATTCAGTTTACATTCATTGCAGATTAAGTTACTTAGATAATTATTCGGATTGATTTAATCAACTGTAAAGAGTTTGGTTATTGCTATCGAACTCTCAGATTGATATAACACTGGATTTCTAATGGCATAAACTCTATTAAGTTGTAACACAACGAGTTCAGAATCTAACCTAACAATCAAACTCCGAATCCCAAATGAAATGGATTCAGATAATAATTCAATCACTGCACTGTATTCTGCAATGTTGTTTGTTGTTTAACCGAGGCTTACCCCATTCATAGATACTAACTCGTCAGAGGGTGAATAGATAACCCAAGCCGCGGAAGAAATGTTCTGTGTACTACGACAAGCGCCATCAGCAAAACCAATGTATGTTTGGAGAGGCGTAGACATCTGCAATATCAAGAGTAAAATCAAGATAAGCAGGAATAATGATGAAAACACTCACGCATTCCTAGTCTAAAAACACACCAAACTAGAAAGAAACTACTCTAAAAAATCTCCACACTAATCTTTTAAGCATAATATCTCTTTAGATAAAGCCCATTCCTAGGTCTACCTAAAGAGACACCGTCAAAATCTTCTAATTCATAGGCCCCTTTTGCCAGCTTTCGCTTAACAATATACAAACCATGCCACATAGGTACAAATTTTCCAACCCCTAGCTTATCGTTTGCTTGATCGTAAAGTAAGACTAGATCTCCTTCCGAAAAATTGCGGGGTGTAACATTTCGATCATACTGAGCTTTAATTCTTTTGGCATGAGTCTCGATATCTAATGCAGCATCACGTCAATTCTCATCTAACTAAGCTAAGTAAAACAAATGTTTCTCCTCTTCGGAAGTGGCTGGTAGTAATTCTATGGCTATTTGCAATGACGAGATTTCATATTCAATGGGTAACAATGCCTCCAAACCATAAACCAGTTGAAAGGGAGTGAAACCTGTTGATGTTTTTACTAAGGTTCGATATGCCCAAAGCGTTGAAAATAACATGTTATGCCAATTCGACCTATGAATCCCAATGATTCGTTGGATCATAGTGACTAGAACTTTATTGATTGCTTCAACCAAACCATTTGCCTGTGGGTTATATGGAGTGGAACTATCGTGACCCAGGCCAAGCTGATCTGTTAGTTCAGTCATCATGACGTTTCAAAAATGACTCCCATGATCAATGATAATCGCTTGAGGAACACCAAATCTAGCAATTATGTGATTGAAAATGAAAATTGTAGCAGTTTTGCTATCTGCTGAAAATGTAGGCATAGCCTCGGCCCACTTGGTAAAATAATCTACCGCAAGGATGATGTACGCATGCCCCCCCGGCTGAGTGAGGGTTACATGTAATAAAATCGATACCCCATTTCGCAAAAGGACCGATGACAATTATAGGGTGGAGAGGAGCAGGTGGAGCACACATCTTACGATCAAAAATTTGACAATTGTGGAATTTCCGGACTGCATTGATACAATCTTTAAATAAGGATGGCCAGAAATAGCCAGCGCACAATATCTTTTGGGCTGTGGCATACCCAGACATATGACCATCACATGCTCTAGAGTGATAGTCATTAAGAACATTTTCAGCTTCTTCATGAGTTAGACAACGTCAGAAAACAGAATCCGCCCCACGACGATAAAGTGTATCTCCAATAATATTGTATGGTTTCGATTGGAAATGTATTTTCCTTTGCTGAGATCATGAGATTTCAAGCCGAAAAGATTGGGTTTGGAGATAGACAATTATATCTCCATACCATGGATCAAGAGTACTGATAAGAAACAAGGGTTCATCCGCAATGGGTTCTTCCACCACATTGTCAGTATCAGTACGCGGGAAGTCACACATCAGTTCCGCAAAAACCAAAGATTTCTTTGACTTGGCTTTTTCAAATTCCAAGTCAAATTCATGCAGGATAACAATCCATTTGGAATACTTGCCCCCTAGCAATTTTTTAGTCAAAATGTACGCCATAGGGTTACAATCAGAAATTACTGTGGTTTTGTGTAATAAGATGTAATGACGAAATCGTTGGATAGCTTGAACTGCTGCCAAGGCCAATTTCTCCACATGCGAATATTTTAACTCAGTCAGATTTAGAGTTCGACTAAGATAATAAATCACATGTTCACTCTCAAATTCATCTTCCTGAACTAAGACCATCCCAATGGTGGAATGAGAAGCAGCAAGGTACAAGAAGTAATCCTGGTTGTAGTTGGGACGATGCAATAACAATGCATGGGTCAATGCGTATTTAAGTGCATCAAAATATTTGTCAGCTATCTCATCCCAAAAGAATGGAATGTTCTATTTCAACAACCTGGTAAAACCTTTCGTTATCTCGGCGTAGTTAGGAATGAAACGACATAAAAATTTTGCTTTCCCTTGCAAACTTTGGAGTAGGTGAAGAGTCGAAGGAGGAGGTAATTTAACAATAGCTTCGACCTTCGAGGGATTGACACGAATGCCAGCTTTTGAAACAACAAATCCTAGTAAACGACCCATTTCTATACAGAAAACACATTTGTGCGAATTCAGCGTAATTCGATAATGCCTACATCTCATAAAGATTGCTCGTAAATGAGTGAGATGGTCAGCTCTATGTAATGAATGGGTAGGTAAATCATCGAGATAAGGCTGCACAATGTGCTTAATGTCGTGAAACGTGTAAGACATAGCCCGTTGAAAAGTTGCTCCGGTGTTCTTCAATCCAAAAGGTAATTTGCAATAAGAAAATGTCCCCCATGGACAAATGAAAGACGTTTTTGGTTGATCGGTAGGTAGAATGTTAATTTGATTGTAATCGGAAAAACCATCCATAAAGGAGAAAATTTCATTGCCGGCACAATCGTCGATACTTTGATCGATATAGGGGGTTGGATAATTTTCTTTAGGACAAGCTCGATTAATATCCCTATAATCAATACATATTCTTATTGTCCCTTGCTTTTTTTTAACAGGAACAATATTCGATACCCAATCCATTAAAGGAATTGGATAAATGAAACCTGCTCGAAGTAATCTCTCAACTTCTGCTTTGATGGCAGCAACTTTTCGTGGGTGTATCTGACGCAAACGTTGCTGGACAGGTTTAGCATTCAGATAAGTTTTGATTTCATGAACAACAATTGACGAATCGATTCCTGGCTTTTCTTCATATGACCAGGCAAACACGTCGCAGAATTCTTGAAATAGGGCTTTATATGTTTTGATTTCATCGTCCGTACAAGAAGCACCTATATGAATGTTTTCAACAATTCCAGGTTTGACTGAAATGTCAATAGGAACCGTTTGAGAAATATTTTCTAAATTTTGCTCAGAATCAGGATGTTGCAATGGATTCTGTGGTTCTTTGACATAATCAGCTGTAAAAATATATGAAAAATCATTCTCAAAATGATCAAGCTCAGGTAAAAACAAAGATCGATGATGAAGATCTTCCCATGGTAAATCAACAACAGACAAGAGTTCCCGAATCTGCTCATCAGTATGAACAGGATCGGACAATGTTGTTGAATCTGATGTTGATATTGAAAGTGATTCTCCATGGATCACATTCATTAGATCAAAATTGGTTGAACTAGAGTCGGAAAACAACTGTACAGCCTGATAAGCAACCTCAAAGGGACTCAAAGGCATGGCATCACCAAAAGAGTCCACCTCAGAATCGGATGGAATGATCCAAGGATCGTCAAAAGCAATGGTGTTCGACGAAATCATATGAATAGTTGCGAAGGAAGGCGATACATTGGGAGGAGGAAATGAAAAAGTTCCTAGTAAACCAAAATCTTTAACTAAACTTACCCCAACATCCTTATAAGGGATAGCTATTTTAACGACATGTTGAATACTCTCAGAAGAGGATGGGTCAGATGAAAAGTAAGTTAAATGATCTATTGTAATGATATTTCCATTATGTGGAGACTTAATAAGCCAAAAGACCGATGAAACAACAGTAGTCATCGCATAAGACCAACTACAACCCAAAATAAGGTTGTAATCTAGAGGGGCATCAACCACCTCCACATCTAGATTAACAATTTTTCCTTCAACCCCTATAGGTAAGTCCTGCAAAATTCCATAAGGATGAAACCCTTGGCCATCAAAGGCTTTTAGAATCGTCGGGGATTGATTAAGTGTAGGAGAACCAAACGCTTTCCAACACTGTATCGGCATAATACACGTTGAAGCTCCCTCATCAATCACAGTCCTAAAGCAAGGTCTATTTTTGACTAGCACTGGAATCTGGAAAGCCATTTGATGAGGTAGACGAGGTGTACTATTTTCTACATTGAAGATTATAAGGTTTGAGTCCTGAAGATCAACAACTCCTATAGCCGACAATAGCAATTTACGTTGTGATGGACATGATTGCAGCACCTCTAAAGCCGACATTACTGAAGGTGAATAGCTAAATCTTCAACAATGTTATAGTTCTGAGCAGCTCTCGCATGTGGATTGAAAGCTGACTTTCGAAGTATACCTTTAGCAGGCGGCTTGATTACTAAGTCTAGATTAGGTTTCTCAATCTGTAGCGGATCGAAACCAGAAGGAGTTGAGGTTGATGGGTTGTATTTAGAAGATTCGACTTCCTTACCACCAATTGGACTCTTATTTCCATAATCTTGTGATTGTGTCACAATCCTAACATGGGACATCATCATTATGGGTTCTTCCGAGGCATTTGAGGAAGAACCTACCATCTTACTATCTTGACTAGGAAAAGGATCCTTCAAGACAGCAGGCATTTGAGAACCTTTGATGATTTTCGCAACCTCAGCATGATGTGGACAATCTCTTGCAAAATGCTCCTCATCACATATGAGACAAGGATAGCGAGGTTTACGTTTCTCGTCAGTAGATTCAGTTTTATCTGATTTCTCTTTCGAGTTTTGTTTATTTTTCTTCTTGCCTTTCTTCTTATCACCAGATTTTGATTTTGGCCGTAGATGATTCTACGACATGGACATCGGCAGGAATTTCAGCAGAAGAATCTCTCGTCGGGGAATCTGGTAAAGTTATAATAGGAGAAGAATTCTTGGAAGATTTATTCTTACTTTTGGTATTAACAGTACCAATCATACCGTCAGTGGTAGAGACCCTGAAGGAGCTGCAGTTATTTGATTTTGTTTCGGAAGGTCGGGGATTTTCTCGTGTAAAGTACCTGATTGCGTATAAACGAGGTCAAGGTACTGAGCTTGAGAAATTACTTGCTCTTCAGTAACAACTCCTGCCTTAGCAACATCCTCAGTTATTTTAGGTAATAATGATTTAACAAACCATTCTGCCAAAATTTGGTCCGGGATAAAAACTTTCACTAAACATCGTCGACGTCGCCATTCATGAATGTGGTCTGAAATGTATGTGGATGTTGATTATTTTAATGAAGTTAATAATTTCGTGCCATTGTCATATCAGACTGGCAACTGAAACTGAGTTAGGAAGGAAGTGGCTAACTAACTAAAATTGTAAAAAGAGCCTCGTGGCAACTCAATGTACCACTTGGCAACAAGACCAATCGAAGTGCGTTGAAAAAGATGTAGGTGAATTGAATCATCTATAATGGAATTAGATGCACACCAAAGGTGGCAAGTCATCACATGATTAGACAGATCTTCTCCTGACTTCCCCTCAAACTTTGGTATATCACTGGGCAACTTATTCGGCATTAGCGGCCAAAACAGAAGATAATTAATGGGATCATTTGTAAGGCGCGACAAGTCAGGTAAATGAAAAGTTGCTATAAATGGTAACTGATAGTTCGGATCCCGAAAACTTGGGGTCATAAGACCAGCTCCAGGAGGAGGATATCCGGGATAACTCGAAATTGGATTTGCATTTGGGATATTATATCCTCCTGGAAAACCAGGATTAACCGGACCATACTATGGTTGTTGAGGTTACTGATAAGTATACCCAGGGTACAGTTGATACTGATAAACCGGGCTTTGCACAGTAAGAACGTATTGGTACTGTCCCTGGTACGGTTGATAAGTAATTTTTGGTTGACTTGTGACAACCGTACTCAGCCCAGGTTGTCCTACAGGCATCTGAACCGAAGTCTAGATTGTAGGTCTAGACTGAGGTAAAGAGGCTTGAGGAGTTGATACAAGAACAATAGAAACCGGAGCTGCTGATACTCCAGAAGTAGGTGGGGTGGATTGAACAGAAGCCGCAGTAGTTACAGCAGGCGTTTGAGGCGGAGTCCGAGGTGAACTAGGCCTAGGCTGATGAACTACCCCAGGTGTAGAAGTTTGAGTAGAAGGCTGGACAGGTTGTTGGGTTGAACCAGAAACCAAAGGCTGTCCAGATTGAGATGACAACTGCACACTAGGTTGCGAAGTCTGTTGAGATGAATCCCACACCACGTTCATTCCGGGGTAAGGACCCATAAAAGGTTGAGCATATTGAGGACCATAACCGGGTTGAGTGTAGGGTTGAAAATTATATGGTACATTTCCAGTTCCTTGAACAAATGGTTGACCTGAAGGTGGTTGGAAACCTTGAGATTGGTATTGACCTTGAGGTTGGTACTAACTTTGAGGTTGGTACTGACCTTGAGGCATGTACTAAAACTAGGGTTGACTCTGAGGTACATATTGATACTAGGGTTGACCTAGAGGTATATATTGCGTCTGGGGTTGACCTTGAGGAATGTACTGTCCCGTAGGGACGTACTGTCCTTGAGGTTGCTCCCTAAGCAGTAATGGAATACCCTAGGGCTACCCCCCAAGCGGTATTGGAGTACCTTGCGGCTGCCCCCCAAGCGGTATCTGACTACCTTGAGGTTGCGGGTTTGGAGTAGTACCAGACATCATAAGAATCTCTTCTACACTCGATGGTTGAGTTCCATTATTAGCAGTTGATATCACATATTCAATTGGTTGAGGAGATCCTCCTGAAAAAGTACCAGATAGTGACTAATACCTAGAAGGAACAGAAGGACCGCCATGTAAAAATGTTTCTGGCGTCTGAGAGAACAAAGATGACTGTTTCAACATATTCAAAGGAGGATAATAACCTCTGGGCATTGGATGGAAAGGAATTCGAGGTGGTGAAGAAGCAAGACCCAGATTTTCTAAAAAGTTCGTCAACGATATATACCAAGCGTCACCTCTAATTGGACTGTAGAATATTGATTCACGCTCCCTAAGTTCTATAGATGGTTGATTTTCAGGGAGACTTATATCTTCATCCGGACTAACAAGTTCTTCAATGGAAATGAGTCCAGAAGGAAGATTTTGGGTAATGACACTTTCTACCCTGGGTGAACTAGGACCACTAGAAACTGGAGAAGCAAATCCTAAAGATGGAGTAGCAGCAGGTTCAGTTCCAGGTTCAGATATTTCAGGTTCTTCGGCTAACTCACTAGTAGGAGTAATACTATCAGTAACTTTGGAAAATGAAATCGGTTCAGAAATATATTCTGTTGCTTGAACTTGATAATCAGGATGTATAATTAACGAAGACTCTCCAGCCTCCGGTGACCCAACTCTACTTTCACTAGGTGTGACAAGAGCTCGTAGCCCTTCAAGTTGACTTGGTGTAAATTTAGGAGGCTGCCCCCGAAGTCTACGGGATTGTCTCGGTAATTCAGCCACAATTAAATATTTAATTACTTCACACACAAACAAAGAAAATCTCAATAAAACTACCTAAAGTCTCTAAAGAACCAAACAATTTGAAGCACACGCCTAAAAAAATCTAAGAGATCAAACCACACACAAATAGTAACTTTCCATATTGAAAACACTAGTTGGTGATGAAATCCAACATTGCATAATTCAATACAGAAATGGCGGTTGGAACAGTTACCCCGACAACCTGCTTAATGAAACAGACTGGCACAAGTTTCTCCACAAAACCGTCTCGAGTGGAGAGAACCCCCCAGAGAGTCCAAGTGAGTCTAGTCAACGTCTGCTCCAGGTACAGTGAAACCCATCCTTCACCGTCACCTTGGGAAAGAATCCTAAGGTTATGGTCACTAAGGTCACCAACAATAACAAATATAACTGGGGGAACAGTCTACGATCCGACCTACGTGCAAGGGTAGAGTAACAAGCTCAATCCCCTTGAAGGCTCCTCGACATGATCAATCCGAGGTTTACCAACAAGTGACCCCAGGCTCCTCAACAATGGTTAATCCGAGGTTTACCGTTTGTAATACGCGCAAATCTTCTATTTTTCCCAATGAGACATACTTGATTATCTCAAAGGTTCGGACATGATCTCGTGATTGATTCCTATAAGAGGAGCTTCCCAGATTATATCAATTACAATTGGATTTATCCCTACCGCAAGATACAGCTACTTGTTTGTTTAAACTATCTTGGAGAGTTAACTACTCCCTACTCCAAGATACTAGCCTAAGCTATGTTGGTGATAAGAGCCCTAGAAAATAAAAAGATTACTAGATTGATCTTAATTAAGCGTTATTTTTATTGGTTGTTTCTTAAGTCAATAGGTGCGGAGATGCAACTTTATGGTGTGAAGACTCGACTCCAAAACACTAAAAAATGCACCTAAGATGATAAACAAATCCTTTTCCTTTCAATGAATTTCTAGCTAAAGGAAGAGTTGAGAATGCAATGCTTTGAAAACCAAATCTTTCCTTCAACATACAACTGAAAAGAAAAACTTTTTTGTCTTTTTCAATGAACTCAAAAAACGAGACTACTAATTATGCTCACGGAAAATCCCTTTTCTTTTTAACACTCAAAACTACAGAAAACAATCCTTTCAAGAGAGCTTCTAAGATCTCTAGAAAACACTATTAAAGTATTGAAAACAAATCTTTCAACAAGCTTCTATAATTTCTAGAAAATACTCAAAACTATAAAATGCTAATCTTGAGATCTAAAACAAAACGGATTGAAAAAAAACTTGAAATGTTTTTGAGGATGTTTCACTTAGTTATTCAGTTAACTAAGGATCAATTCGTTCAGAAAAACAAACTAATCAAAAACACCCAATTATGTTTTTATAAAAAATGAAATTCAAAACTTACAAGCAAGTTCATTCAAAATTTTGCAAAGAGAAAACAAGATCTACTTCTCTCCAAGGACAGATTTCATAAACCAGGTAAAATCATCAAGAAGACCACAGATACCAGGGTGATCTAAGGTTCTAAGGGTTCCAATCTCTGAGCCACTACAAAGACCAAGCAAAAAATCGATCCGGACAAGCAAAACTTCTAGAAAATCACTTAAAACAAGAATGCCAATGGAACCTAACTCACAAGGAACTTTTGACAAGACACGTGCAGATCTGGGCATAAACTAATAGCTATAGATAAAACCTAAACCTAACTGGGCAGAAGGATCTTAGGTTTTTCAAACTTTTGACAGTGTCTGCAGGCTCCCAGTAGAACCAGGTGCGGTACCGCTATGTGTTGTACTGTAACAGTGCGGAGAGGTCTACATTGTATTACAATCAAAACGTGTGGCACTATTTCAAAAAATTCGAAAAAAGAAAAATCAAACCAGGATCTAAAAAGTACCCAATCCCACACACATCAAGCAAAAATTAGAAACAAAAACTCAAGTTTCTCAAGTCAAAGGCAAAGGAAAATTAAAAACCAAATCCAGTTCCCCAGTGGAGTCGCCAATTTGTTGGCCGGATAAATCGTTCTTGCAGACAAGACCGATCTCCCTAGTATCAACAGATATCTAGCAACAAGCAGGACAAGCAAATCTACTTTTCTCTAAACATATTACGATTCATAAATAAAAACTAAGAGGTGTTATAGACCCTACCTTAAGTCCAACGCTAGTTTGTGGCAGCCTTGCTCCAACAGCTTCAAAGAGTTTCCTTTTAACAACCTGCAAACACAAACAAGCACACATCAAAGAACACCTGCATAGCTAATATAACAAATCATGTTCATTATGAAGATCAAGGAGCTCATAAAATAAACCATTAAAGACAGCTTATTGAGAAAAATAAACTTGATTGTATTAACTTTGAGAATAAAAGAACTTTACAACCTTGGTGCCTTGATGTTGTACAAGCTCTTTCCAGGGTCCAAACAGGAATCTCCTCTACTTTGACAAGCCTCACTCACTTCCAAATGAGATTAAAAGGTATGTGATCTCTCCTCTCAAAAGCTCAAAAGGGAAGACTAAGTTCCAGCAGCATTTAGCCTAAAAAATCATCAGCTTTCAACTTCCCCTACAACCAGCGCAATGCCTTAATTTATAGTGCAAAGGAAGGAAGTTGCAGGTCCACCATTGAAGGGATAAGTGTTATAGACATTTTTGGGCATTGCAACCCCAATCATATATGTCCATAAACCAAGGGCTCCTAAGTCCCTAAAAGTGTTGTTCTATCCCCTAAAAGAATAAGGTCAGCTGATTACATCATCTCTGTTATAGACATTTTTGGGCACTGCAACCCTAATCCTAAATGTCCATAAACCAAGGGCTCCTAAGTCCCTAAAAGTGTTGTTCCAACCCCTAAAAAAAAAAGGTCAGCTGATCACATCATCTCTTAGAAGTTCTCCATGAAAAACTACTCAGACCAGGTCAAAACTGGGCCATCTCTCCTGCTCCATGGACAAAGTGCACTGCATCCCACCTAAATACACAGAGAGGGTGCGATGCATGTTTAAAAGCCCTTCTATGGGGTGCGATGGGTGAGAATGGACAAATGGCAGAGGCAGTGTGCGAGGTGGAAAATAATGGAATCTTCCAAAAACTTCTCCTGTGACATTTTCCTCCCTGAATTCGCCCAAGGATGAGTAAGAGATCATCATTCTCCAAGTGGCATCGAGAACTATCAGAGAGAGGACACTAATCAAACCCCATAAGCTGACTCACCCTCCTTTCAAACATCTATATATGGATCCCTCATCCCAAAGATCCAGAGGCTGGAATTTTGTATCTTGTAAGGAAGTGCTGTTGGTTTCTTGCTGCAACATCATAGTGTTGGGTGATCTAAGCTTTTCATGAGGTGAATAAGGGCTTCTTGCTGAGAGGATGACGCTGGGTCAGAACAATTGGTTGTAATCCTCCCCTGTTCTTTTCTTGATATCAATAAAGCTATTCAAGTTTTCCTCCATGTCCTTGCATATTTTTATGATATATGTTTGTGTATGGTCAATATACATCTGATCTTATATTGTTTATGCTAGTAGATCTCTGTTCTCGGATAGTATTGTGCTGCTTTGATTTCACAGGTGCTCTTTGAAGCTGGGCTGACGAGGAAGAAAGCGGAAAAGATCCATTATAAGGGAGAAGAATCAAGTGAGGAACCAAGCACAAGATTGAGGTTGGTTCTTTCATTCTTCTCTTATCTATTAGTCATAAAGGCATACGAAAGTAGCTTTACTCTGTTTGTTTCTAAGGTTGCTACCACCCCTTAGTGGGATTAGCAGTTCTGCATAGACACTATTCCCGGTAACAAAATGGCGACTCTGCTGGGGAGCGACTAGATTGTTTGTTAGCCTATCTTTGTTTCTTTTATAAACTTACAGACGAAGCCTGAAGCCAAGCCAACTAGCCTTCGAACTGCATTTGTTTTATGAATGCAAAGTAGATCAATGCTGCTTCAGTCAATCTCCAGGTTTTGTTTATGAATTAAACAATCGATCTACAAACAGACTAATTGCCCTGAGTGGTAGCTCTAGTAACCTCCTTAGATCCACCTCTGTGTTTTGCATATACTGAACATTGCTTTCTTAGCTTAAATCCCCGAACTAAATTGCAAATTGTGAGTAAAAACTTGTTTAAAGTCTCATTCTGGTACCATCGCACCATGCCTTAAAGGAAACCTGCTTACATCTCACTTCCCGAGTGCAGTAAGTGCGCTGAAAGCAGAGTTCTTTGTGTAACAGGTGCGCTGGTCAGACAAGGTTAACTTTACCTTAAGACTTTGGTTTTTCACTCATTGTTTTCAGTCCTATTCTGGAGTTTAGCTGTCTATGGTCAGTATATCTCTGTAAAAACCCCCTTCCTTCACATTGATCTGAAAATGGAATGTACTTGTTTAAGGGTGCAAGGTATCCATTTCCAATAATTTCAACTGTGAGCTAGACACTCCAAATGACCTCTAAAATTGTATAAACTTATTATTTCTTATACAGAGATAGACTATAGGGGCATTCACCGGACATGTCACCTCTAAAAAGAGGATGAGTTCCAGAGGCTACCTGGCCCTCTACAGGCTCTTCCTAAAGAAATAGCAAAGTAAATGCTTGGAAGTCTTTGACATACACATACTTGAAGTTTAAGGTCTTGCGGAATAAGACAAGTAACTTTCTGCAGCTGAACAGGTGATTATGTGTGTATGCAAGTTATATTTATTTTTTGTTTAATACTTTATATCAGTTTTGTTTAGCATATCATCTTCAACAAATAAAGACATCAAAATGATAAAGCAGTTCACCCTCCCTCTGGGCTACATCTGCTGGACCAAACCTCTCCAACTAGGCTTGTCCTCTTGTATTAAAATTGCTACAAAGGCTAATACAAGAATATGGGTCTCTCAAAGGACAGAGCTGACTGTAAATACAGAATCAGAAGATAGGAATTAGCCAAACATGCTCTTTCCCAAATACTAAACAGTGAATTTTGTACCTTATACAGTACTTTCCCCAATTGGCCCTGGTGGCCCTTTAAACTTGTATGGAGAATTTCAAGGTGAAGATGACCTCAATTGGTTCTGAAACCTCTGCCATTAGACTCAGAAGGTTGAAAATAGCAGACATAGGCTTTTGAATCACCAAAAACGGATGAACAGAGCCCCCAAACAGCTCAATCCCTGAAATGGCCCTAGTGGCCCTGAAACCTTCCCTGAAGCTAAACAGTGAGAAGAATGCCTCAGAAGACAAAACGAGCTGTAGAAATGGATTCAGAAGCTTGGAAAACTTCAGGAATGACCTTCGTTCCACATTCACTGGCTGCACAATTCCCAATGCAGCTCCCAAATTGATTTGGCCCTTGTGGCTCCTGGAACGTCCACGAAGCTAAAACACCTGCAAATAACCTCAGATGGCTATGAAACCTATGCCAATGGCTTCAGAAGGTCCAAAATACCCAAAATAAAAAAAAAAATCATCCAAAACCGACTTTCCTAGCCAAAGTTATGGCCATTTAATGTTTCTCCAGTCTGTCCCTAGAAAAACTCCAGCTAACTGTAGTGGAGGTCCAGATAAGTCTGCCAATTATGGCGGGTCCACCAAATTTGGCGGTCCGCCAAGAATCCCGCCAACTTAACTGCAGTTATATTAAATGCTGGCCTCGGATTTCGTGCTGACCGTTTGGGCTGGCGGTTGGGGCTTAAGCCCTTAGTTCTCGGCTTGAGGTCATATGGCATGCGGGGCTGGCCCCCTTCCTTTCCCGCCAATGAAAATTTAAACTTTTAAATAAAGTTTGGTCCGCCATCCATTCAATGTCTGCCATTGTGGCCCAACGGTAAGTTAGTTTGCTTGTAATATGGAGGTCATGGGTTCGATCCTCCATCCGACCAAACTTTTAAACGCACCCAACAACCTTTGCTGACGTCATCATGGGCCACGTGGCGGCCTCCGGGCTTGCCACGTGGCGGCCTCCAAGCTTGCCACATGGCAGCCTGTGATTGGTTGTTGAAAATGAATATTCCCTGGAATATTCTAAGGAATATTCTGTGGAATATTCCTTTTTTAATTTTTTTTTCAAAATTCAAAATTCTAATGTTATTAGGCAATTCTTATTTTTGGCATAACTTTCTCATACGGCGACCATTTTTCGAACCGTTTGCGGCACCGGAATCAAGAAGACGAGTTCTATCCGGTCGTTTAGGTTCCAATCAGTTCTGAGCACTTTCAGTTTTGACCATTTTACGACACTTGGTCCTGAGCACCTGATCACACCTCCCAAATGAGAAGGCTTTTGGTCCCCAAAAGCTCACTGAATTTCTGAACTGAACTGTACAGCACTTGAGGAACACAAATATCCTCCCCCATTCAGCCAAAAGAGCATACTGATTCCAAAATGTCCTGCCTTATCAACTGTCGTCATGGCGAATGTTGCTGCATAAACCAAGTACTCATGGAATCCCGACCAACCTTGTTCGCCAAACAAACTGAAAGTTTGCAGAAACCAGCAATGAAACTTGCTGATATATGAGCTGAAATATTCTCATGAACATGTGGGCTTGCCAGCTGTCACGATGCCTATCCATGGCACCTCCGCTCCAGAAGAAGAGCTGCCTCCCAAATGAGAAGGCTTTTACAAAGATGAAACACCTCATTATTTCTCCTCTTTACAATCTTGGAGATCAAATTAACTTTTTACAAGTCAATATTACATTACATGCATGGTTAAAAACAAAGTAATCAACCCTTCAAGTTAATCACACATACATGTTTAAAATACAAGCAAATCATCATGATCCCTGTGCTCATGCATATCATTCTCATGCATGCAGTTTATCCTTCAACTTTCTCTTAATTACAATCATAAGTACAATATCCTCGATCACATGTACATGCACTTTCAAAACTGAAATGAATATAACTTTCGCTACGATAGAGTGAGTCTCATACTCAGTTTTTCCATCCTGCAACTTGCATTCCCTTAACCAAGAAATGCATTCAATCAAAAGACATGCAACTTTAATTGGATAAGAATTCTAACCATTTCTTACCAATCCATTTCAAAGGCGCTTCCTTTAACTGCACATCAATATCAACATGTGTATCATCCTGACACATATCAATGATGGAAACTTCCTTCCCATTCTTGCCATACTCTTTCTCCAGTTTCTTCAACTTTTGGGGAAGCATTGTTGGATTTAGAGTCCAACAGCTTTCAACAGTATGTCCATGCTTATGGCAATAAGTGCAACACATGTTCATCCTCTTGACAGCATGATTTGCATTGTTCAATGGAACTTTGGCTTCTTGCCTCCTTTCCTTCAAAAGTTTCCTGCATGTTGCCATTCTTTTCCAACATCTAGAAACACTATGGTTAAACAAACCACAAAAAGAACATGCAATTCTTTTCCAATGCTTGTGTGGTAATTTTCCATGCTTTACATGATCAAAGGAAATATGATTGAAATCAGATTTATACCTTTCCCTTTCACCTTCATTACCTTCATGAGGAGATGAATCGAATGAAGAAGAAGCTCCTTTTGGAACACCATGAATCCCTTCAATGGTTTTAGAGCTTTCACAATTCTCTTGTTCAAGTGCATGCTTATGCACACCTTCTTCCTGCAAAGTATGTTTCAAACTATTGCATTCATCAAGGATACAACCTTTACAACCTTGAGATAGAGAACCTGAAATGAAACTCCTTCTAGGAACTGTTTCAATTGCGTTCATGGCTGCTTTAGAACTTTCTCCACAAGATTGTCCATAGCCAAGACCCAAATTCTTAGGCCTTACCTCAACCATTATTGCCTCAACTATACCCTGTGCATGTTTGCCCAATCCTTTTCCTTCATATCCCATTTTGGACATCAACTTGGACCCTATGCCTCTGGTATGTTTCTCAAAAGAACCAACATAAACATTCTTATCAGAATTTGAAGACAAACTAGAATTGTTTACCTCTTCTTCAAGCTGATACTTGGCTAAGGCTTCTTTGTCAACAAGGAGTTGTGTCTCCAAATCATGCATCCTTTCCAGCTTCATGTTTGCAATATGAAGTTGGGCTTCCATTTCCTGCAATTGGTTAGAAAGCAACTGATTCTCTTCCCTCATGGAATTCAACTGCTCTTGAAGTCTAGAGCTCTTTCTTTCATCCTCATACATTTCTCTCACCATATTGATCATGATGAAAAATTCTTGCTTCAAGCCTTCATCAAAGAATCTTGTGAAGGAGGACGATTTTGAGAACTCACTTATGGAAGTTGTCATTGTAAAAATGAGCAAAAGAGCTTCAGCCAACTCAAACAACAAGTAGTTTGCAGAATAATGAAGCGGTCAATCTTCAACACTGCTTAAGACACCTTTCAAGCTACACAATCAAGCTAGTGATGTCAATCAAGAAAACCTAGTGCTCTGATACCATCTGATCTGAAAATGGAATGTACTTGTTTAAGGGTGCAAGGTATCCATTTCCAATAATTTCAACTGTGAGCTAGACACTCCAAATGACCTCTAAAATTGTATAAACTTATTATTTCTTATACAGAGATAGACTATAGGGGCATTCACCGGACATGTCACCTCTAAAAAGAGGATGAGTTCCAGAGGCTACCTGGCCCTCTACAGGCTCTGCCTAAAGAAATAACAAAGTAAACACTTAGAAGTCTTTGACATACACATACTTGAAGTTTAAGGTCTTGCGGAATAAGACAAGTAACTTTCTGCAGCTGAACAGGTGATTATGTGTGTATGCAAGTTATATTTATTTGTTGTTTAATACTTTATATCAGTTTTGTTTAGCATATCATCTTCAGCAAATAAAGACATCAAAATGATAAAGCAGTTCACCCTCCCTCTGGGCTACATCTGCTGGACCAAACCTCTCCAACTAGGCTTGTCCTCTTGTATTAAAATTGCTAAAAAGGCTAATACAAGAATATGGGTGTCTCAAAGGACAGATCTGACTGTAAATACAGAATTAGAAGATAGGAATTAGCCAAACATGCTCTTTCCCAAACACTAAACAGTGAATTTTGTACCTTATACAGTACTTTCCCCAATTGGCCCTGGTGGCCATTTAAACTTGTATGGAGAATTTCAAGGTGAAGATGACCTCAATTGGTTCTGAACCCTCTGCCATTAGACTCAGAAGGTGGAAAATAGCAGACATAGGCTTTTGAATCACCAAAAACGGATGAACAGAGCCCCCAAACAGCTCAATCCCTGAAATGGCCCTAGTGGCCCTGAAAGCTTCCCTGAAGCTAAACAGTGAGAAGAATGCCTCAGAAGGAAAAACGAGCTGTAGAAATGGATTCAGAAGGTTGGAAAACTTCAGGAATGACCTTCGTTCCACATTCACTGGCTGCACAATTCCCAATGCAGCTCCCAAATTGATTTGGCCTTTGTGGCTCCTGGAACTTCCACGAAGCTAAAACACCTGAAAATGACCTCAGATGGCTGTGAAACCTGTGCCAATGGCTTCAGAAGGTCCAAAATACCCAAAATAAAAAAAAAAATCATCCAAAACCGACTTTCCTAGCCAACGTTATGGCCATTTAATGTTTCTCCAGTCTGTCCCTAGAAAAACTCCAGCTAACTGTAGTGGAGGTCCAGATAAGTCCGCCAATTATGGCGGGTCCACCAAGAATCCCGCCAACTTAACTGCAGTTATATTAAATGCTGGCCTCGAATTTCGTGCTGACCGTTTGGGCTGGCGGTTGGGGCTTAAGCCCTTAGTTCTTGGCTTGAGGTCATATGGCATGCGGGGCTGGCCCTTAGGGGCTGGCCCCATTCCTTTCCCGCCAATGAAAATTTAAACTTTTAAATAAAGTTCGGTCCGCTATCCATTCAACACTCTGCCGTTGTGGCCCGACGGTAAGTTAGTTCACTTGTAATATGCAGGTCGTGGGTTTGATCCTCCATCTCACCAAACTTTTAAACACACCCAACAACTTTTGCTGACGTCATCATGGGCCACGTGGCGGCCTCCGGGCTTGCCACGTGGAAGACGTGATTGGTTGTTGAAAATGAATATTCCCTGGAATATTCTAATGAATATTCTATTGAATATTCCTTTTTTAATTTTTTTTTCAAAATTCAAAATTCTAATGTTATTAGGCAATTCTTATTTTTGGCATAACTTTCTCATACGGCGACCGTTTTTCGAACTGTTTGCGGTGCCGGAATTAGGAAGACGAGCTCTATCTGGTATTTCAGGTTCCAATCAGTTCTGAGCACTTTCATTTTTGACCATTTTACGACACTTGGTCCTGAGCACCTGATCACACATCTTTCCGCCTCCATAGTGCAAAGAACTGTAAGTGTTTTTATGTATTTTGCATCATTTTCGGTTCTATTTTGCAAAAAAGTAGCATAATCGAGCGGTCGTTCTTTGATCTGAAAGTGTCGTAGCTGTTGTTTTCAGCCATAGAAGACAATCCCCTTGCTTGGTAGCCGATTATACAAGTTACTATTGCATATGATTTGAATTAGTAGTTTTTAAAGTGTCGAAAAGAAATTTTTCATTTCGAAATAGCAAAGTGTCTCTCTTACTTTCAATTCATTTTGAAAAGAAATTTGTTGAGTATTGTCGCTTTGGAAATAATTCAGATTTGCACTTAGCTTTCTTATCATTACATACACTAAGAAAGCTGAAAAACAATACATGCATGTGCATTTGCATTTAGACTGCTTTCCGTTTTGATTTAGGACAGTGCATATAGTGTGTGCTCTATGCTCTATGCTGAAAGAAAATCATCTCTCTTTCCTTAGTAGCTAGGATTTTCATTGCTGAAAAGAAGATTAAACGACTGTTTATCATCTTAGACTGCATTTTAGGAATTGTACATCTACATCATGCGGTGAACCTGAAAGGAAAATTTCATAAGCAAGATCAACTATAAAATAAATTCAATGAATCTAAAAACGCTTTGGAACCTAACGCACAACATTTAGAAGTCTAGGCTAGAGACGTGTTCCGGCGTCGTAAAACGTGGTAACTGTTGCTTTCATTGTTGGTTGGGTGATTCCTCCACTTTGAGACGATAAGTGCCAATACGGACTTGTGCTCCCACGTACCATCGAGTATATATTGGGAGACCACAATAGGCTTTATCCTTTATCCATAGGAAGCCATGTCTGCCACCCTATCGATCGCAATGCACTGAACACAGCATTCGGGAAGATTGACTGTCGTACCGTAAAAAGTATTCTGCAGTTTTGCGATTGGTTTGGTAATCCCTCTGTCTAGATTTCCAGAGTAGTCTCTTTCGTTCCTTTTTAGACTCCTTAAAGGAAAAGGTCCATCTGAGCACTTGTCACTTCAGGCTCATTAAAAATCGAAGGCGACTAGAGTCATCTTTTGTTTTTTCTCGACTCTTAAAAATTGAAAAAACAAGTTGTGTCAAAGTGTCTAAAATTTATTTTAAACGGAATAATTATCACCTTTCCTATGTTGATCTTGAGTTGAGGAAAATGGAGTCCACCAACCAAGGGGTTCCTCTTGGAGGAAATCCTAGTCCCTTCTTCTCTTGGGGAGATGTTGGTGCACCCCACATGGCCACATTGTCACTTCCTGGATTGACGATTGGCTTGCCCATATGGCTTTTCTCAACTTCTATCGTTTAGAATACCGTAACCCCTGAACAGTCAAGTCAGCAACTAAATGATGCCAGAGTCACCCCCCAAACTTCTACTTCGTCTAATTCTTCCTCTCCTCCTTCCTCTTCGCTTGATGAAGCTGGTAAAGCCAAAAATCAAGTAACTAAGAAGAAGAAGGAGAAGAAGAAGAAAGAAAAGAAGAAGAAGGATCCAAAGGCGAAAAGGGGCAACCAGACATCATCTAGTGAAAATCCACACACTGCACTGACCAAGCCTAAATCACCATGCGTCATTTGCAATGGGGACCACTATCATCGAGATTGTCCTTGCATCCCCCGAATCTTAAGGGACTGGTCTCCTCATTTGCACAACCCGGTGTCATCAACCTCTGATGGTCATGTTGAAAATACACCATCGACTAGTGAAAGTGAAGTCTCTGGACAAAGAGGGAACCACAGATTCCCTTGTAAACTATGTGAAGGCGATCACGCCGTCCACTATTGTCCCTTCCTAGACGAGGCTAAAAGAGTTTTGGACGACCGTCTGATTTCACCGGTGCGGCTTCCGCCGAGATATAAGAAACTCTTGCTAAGTCCATCACTAGTTGAAAATTTGGCTGGCACGCCATTATGGTCAGCCGAAACATCTATCGTCGAAGATGAACCTTATGAATCCATACCAGACGAAAGTCAAAAGGTCGAGACAGCAGTTGACCCGGTATTGCCTTCAGAAGATCCATCTTTAGATGATACAATCACTGAGGAGAATAAAAACGACACCATTCAAATTCTCTTCGTGAACACAGACTCTGATGAACATAGGGACAGTCTACCCGTTCCTTTACCGTAGGAAGGAAGTTCATCAGAGTCATACCCGACCGTCTATTCGGTCCCACCTCCAAGCAACCTAGTTGTTTCCTTCGACTGGAATCTACTAGGCAGACCCCGTTTACCGGCTAGTGTACCATTTCGAATTATTGTACAAGCATACAAAATGGTCATGTCCGGTACCATCATAGATGAAGGGGCATCTGTGAGTATCCTTTCCTCAATAGCTTGGGAAGCGCTTGGCTCGCCACCACTTCTGCCTGAGATGAGAAATCTAACAGGCTTCGACAAAGGAACCAGTCGACCATTAGGGATCCTTCCCAATGTGCCCATAACATTGAGAAGGAAAACCGTTCACATAAACGTAATGGTAGTCCGAGGACCCTTGGATTATAATCTACTCCTTGGACGTGACTATATTTATAGCATGGGAGCCATCGTCTCCTCACTCTTTAGAGTAATGTGTTTTCCGCACGAAGGCAGAGTGGTCAAGCTCGTAGACCAACTGTCATTTCCCGGCTCACACATAGCTAGTAGTCAAGTACCATCCCTGAATGGTCTTTTCACGCAAGGAATGTCTCATCAAATCCCAGTTCGTCCACCTGATGAACGCGAGTGATTCGGAGGGTATGACTAAATCCCAGGGGGCATGCACCCTGGCCTGTTTCGACAAGAAAACCTTGGGTATAGAGTAAATTTCCGCGGAGGATATATGACTAGTTTGACACACCCATCCGTCTAGGAAAATGGGATTAAACTGGAATAAGATTCCCTCATCAAAGTTATGTGGGTGGAGGTGTCTGCGCCACTCACCTTTGTTTATTTCGGTAGACATCGCCGAAGAAGTGTTTTCTTTGGTAACCTGGAAATTTTTTGCTATACCTGGGGGCATGCAAACCTTTTGGCGTGCAAGCGAAGAGCGACCATTTATTTTTTTAAATTTATAGGTCCTCTAACCCTTTAAACTCGTAGGATTGGGCGTTTCCTAACTTGCATAAAGAAAGGATGCGTAGCAAAGCTTTGTAAGGTGCAAGCTCCACAAAAATGGAATCTTAGATGAGACATCCGTATCATACGACTGGATCGAGTAGTTTTATCATGGAATTCAAGCTCGTTAAAAAATAAACATAAGCAATGAGCAAATGTTTCCCCCAGAGTTTAAGCTCATTAAAAAATGAACCAACCTCCGGTAAATAACCATCGTGAATGCCTTATCGTCAGCCTTTGAAGCCTTGGTCATGTTCTCATCATCACCTCCACTCCATATTGGCCGATCATTCACCTCCATTTGAATGTTTACCCTTTTGAGGAACAGCTGCGAAAAGTGATACAGTTAGCCATCCTTGTGACACTGTCATGATTGGAAAATTCCAAACCTTACTTGGAATCAGTTGCTATCCGAAATTATCACTCGTTCCTCAAAAACGAGTCTCCTTTAAGTTCTTTTCATCTGACTTGTAAAAAATGAAAAGATTGCCGAGCAATTGGCCTCTCCAGCTCGTTAAAGCGACCGGAAGTGCTATCCCTCCTTTAGATTTTAATATTTTTGGACCCGAGGGATTATTACACAAAAAGATTGAGCGCTTGTCTTGTTTGGCTCATTAAAATTACCGAAAACTCATCCCTTTCATATTGTTTTATACTTTTTCGGACCTAAGGGATTATATGACGAAAAAGGAACTATTGGAGTTTCCTTTACGTCCCTTTTATACTCTCTAAAATTGAAAAGGATTGAGTTGTCTTTGTTGTCAAACTCATTAAAAGCTAATAGCGAAAAACTTGTCCATTACAGACAAGACCGAGTTTCACTATCGCTAGGCTCGTTAAAACATAGCGATGGGTTTGCCCGAAGGGCAGATTATAGAACAAGCATATGTTATCCTCCTCAAGCTTGACAAAAAGAAAGAGGTACTGGTCAGCAATAACTGGGGAAAATTAGGATGAAAACTTGAAAAAACTTTGTTGGTAGCAAGTCGCTCTTGAACATGACACTTTCACTCCACATCGAGTCAGGTTGGGTTGTTCCATTCACCGGTCACATCACCATGGTTCCATCACACCATCCATATTTGGGGTTAATGCTACCAATCCATCATGTCAGTGTCGCCGATATGTTCAAGAGAAGTCGCTCAGAGAATTCACCTGTGTCTCACCCACTACAATACATTCATTCTCCATATTTTCATGACTGCCATCCTGAACCTTGTATCCTCAGATCGTTTTCACCTCCATTAAAATCATTTGCTCCGTTCCATGTCATAGATGTGGGATTCATTAAGGCCCTCCTGTGATGGATCGCTTCTTGTCGACATCAACTCATTATCCAAGAAGTTGATTTAGGAACAACCCTTCCAGTACTTTGAAGCTTGCATGCCTCAATGGCAAGTTTCTCACTTTCGGCGACAGGTTTACATCACTGGCCTTCGACCGAAAGATTTTGCATGGTGTTCAACGCCAAGTCCCTCTTTCACACCGTGCGAATTGTACTGCAGTACCTTGAGGGTCATCATCATTATCGGTGATTCCTCTCGTGCCTGTTAACAGCTTACATCATTGGCTGGTAATCAGGCAATGTCTTTCCATGTTCGACTCCAGAACATCTCTCACATGGATTGACTTGTACTTCGAGTGAAGATCGAACGAGATTGAAGACCCCAGATCTAGTTTCATCCATCCAGGCTGCGAGATACATTCAGGAAATAAAGACATCCAGTGTACATCATTGCTGCACAGATAATCATCCAACCTAAGGGATGATGGCTCTACCGAATCATCAGTCTGCACTCAGACGATTGTCTGTCCTATGTACATGAAAATGAATTTATAAAGCTGAGCATGGGAATGCCCGACTCAGCCAGGAAATGAAAAATATTATGAAGATAATGTGTTGTATTGTATCTTATTATAGGTCGCCTTCCAGCTCGAAAAACTTCGGATCCTCATGATAAAGCATTTCACCCGACATAAAAAATTAATTAACGACCTCATGCTTTAGGGGGCAACTGTTATAGACATTTTTGGGCACTGCAACCCCAATCCTAAATGTCCATAAACCAAGGGCTCCTAAGTCCCTAAAGGTGTTGTTCGAACCCCTAAAAGAACAAGGTCAGCTGATCACATCATCTCCTAGAAGTTCTCCATGAAAAACTACTCAGACCGGGTCAAAACTGGGCCATCTCTCTTGCTACATGGAAAAAGTGCACTACATCCCACCTAAATACACAGAGAGGGTGCGATGCATGTTGAAAATCCATTCTATGGGGTGTGATGGGCGAGAATGGACAAATGGCAGAGGCAGTGTGCGAGGTGGAAAATAATGGAATCTTCCAAAAACTTCTCCTGTGACACTTACCTCCCTAAATTCGCCTAGGGATGAGTAAGAGATCATCATTCTCCAAGTGGCATCGAGAACTATCAGAGAGAGGAAACTAATCAAACCCCAGAAGCTGACTCACCCTCCTTTCAAACATCTATATATGGATCCCTCATCCCAGAGATCCAGAGGCTGGAATTTTGTATCTTGTAAGGAAGTGTTGTTGGTTTCTTGCTGTAACATCATAGTGTTGGGTGATCTAAGCTTTTCATGAGGTGAAGAAGGGCTTCTTGCTGAGAGGATGACGCTGGGTCAAAACAATTGGTTGTAATCCTCCCCTGTTCTTTTCTTGATATTAATAAAGCTATTCAAGTTTTCCTCCATGTCCTTGCATATTTTTATGATATATGTTTGTGTATGGTCAATATACATCTGATCTTATATTGTTTATGCTAGTAGATCTTTGTTCTCGGATAGTATTGTGCTGCTTTAATTTCATAGGTGCTCTTTGAATCTGGGCTGATGAGGAAGCAAGCGGCAAAGATCCATTAGAAGGGAGAAGAATCAAGTGAGGAACCAAGTGCAAGATTGAGGTTGGTTCTTTCATTTTTCTCTTATCTATTAGTCATAAAGGAATACGAAAGTAGCTTTACTCTATTTGTTTCTAAGGTTGCTACCACCCCTTAGTGGGATTAGCAGTTCTGTATAGACACTATTCCCAGTAACAATCTCCCAGAATTTCTCCATGAAAAACTACTCAGAACTGCTCAAAACTGGACCATCTCACCTGCTCCATGGTCAAAGTGCGATGCATCCCACCTAAATGCACACGGGAGGTGCGATGCATACTGAAAAGCCCTTCTATGGGGTGCGATGGGCAAGAGTGGACAAATGGCAGAGGCAGTATGCGAGGTGGAAGATCATGGAATCTTCCAGAAACTTCTCCTATGACACTTGCCTCTCTGAATTCGCCCAGGGATGAGTAAGAGATCATCATTCTCCAAGTGGAATAGAGAACTATCAGAGAGAGGACACTGATCAGGTCCCAGAAGATGACTCAGCCCCCTTGCAAACATCTATATATGGATCCCTCATCCCAGAGATCCAGAGGCTGGAATTTTGTATCTTGTAAGGAAGTGTTGTTGGTTTCTTGCTGTAACATCATAGTGTTGGGTGATCCAAGCTTTTCATGAGGTGAAGAAGGGCTTCTTGCTGAGAGGATGATGCTGGGCCAGAACAATTGGTTGTAATCCTCTTCGCTCTTTCTTGATATTAATAAAGCTATTCAAGTTTTCCTCCAAATTCTTGTATGTTTGATGATATATGCTTTTGTGCGGTCAATATACATCTGGCCCTATATTGTTTATGAGTGTAGATATCTGTTCTTGGATAGTGTTATGCTGCTTTGATTCCATAGGTGTTCTTTGAAGCCGGGTAGACGAGGAAGCAAGTGGCAAAGTGTTATAGACATTTTTGGGCACTGCAACCCCAAGCATAAAACGTCCATAAACCAAGGGCTCCTAAGTCCCTAAAAGTGTTGTTCCAACACCTAAAGGAACAAGGTCAAATGATTACAGCTTCTCCCAGAAGTTCTCCATGAAAAACTACTCAGAACTGGTCAAAACAGGATCATTTCACCTGCTCCATAGGCAAAGTGCGTTGCATTGCACCTAAGTACACTGTGTGGGTGCGTTGCATTTCAAAAAGCCCTTCTATGGGGTGCGATGGGCGGGAAGTGACAAATGGCAGTGTCAATCCGCGAAGTGGAAAAGCATGGGATCTTCCATAAACTTCTCCTATGACACTTGCCTCTCTGAATTCGACCAAGGATGAGTAAGAGATCCTCAATCTCCAAGTGGAAGCAAGAACTATTAGAGGAAAGACACTAATCAAATCACAAGCTGACTCATCCCCCTTACAGATATCTATATATGGATCCCTCATCCCAGAGATCCAGAGGCTAGAATTTTGCATCTTGTAAGGAATTGTTGTTGGTTTATTGAGGCAACTTCATAGTGTTGGGTGATCTAAGCTTTGCATGAGGTGAAGAAGGGCTTACTTGCTAAGAGGATGATGCTGGGTCAGAACAACTGGTTGTAACACTCTCTTGGCTCTTTCTTGATTATCAATAAAGCTATTCAAGTTTTCCTCCATACTCTTGTGTAATCTATGTTTTGTGCATTTGTATGGTCAATTTACATCTGATCCTAGATTGTTTATGATAATAGATCCCTGTTCTTGTATAGTTTTATGCTGCTTTGATTCTACAGGTACTCTGTGAAGCTGGGTATACGAGAAAGCGAGTAGCAAAGGACTATCAGAAGAGAGAGGAACCGAGCAAGGAACCAAGCGCAAGACAGAGGTTGGTCTCCTTTATTCTTCTCTCATCTATCTTTCATAAAGGAAAATGAAAGTAGACTTTACTTTGTTTGTTTCTAAGGTAGCTACCACACCTTAGTGGGATAGAGCAGTTTTATATAGACACTTTTCCCTATAACAAAATGGCGACTCCGCTGGGGAGTGACTAGATTGATTGTTTATCTACATTTGTTTACTTTATAAACTTACAGACGGAGCCTGAAGTTGAGCCAGGTAGCCTTTGAACTGCATTTGCTATGCAAATGCAAAGTAGATAAATGCCGCTTCAGTCAATCTCCGGGTTTTGTTTATGAATTAAACAATTGATTTACAAACCCTCTGATTGCCCCTTGTGGTAGCTCTAGTAACCACCTTAGATCTACCCCTGATTGTTGCTTTACTGATTACCATTTGCTTGGCCAAAACCGATGAACTGAACTGCAAACTGTGACCCGGAACCCAAGCAAAGTCTCGTCTCTGGCCCAGCGCAGGCACTGTTCTGTGAATCTGAAATTCAACGCACTTCCCGAGTGTAGTAGGTGCACTGCATTTCAAGTTCACTGTGTTACAGGTGCACTGATCAGACTAGGCATTGTTCAGTTTTGGTTTGTGTGATTCATTCTTTTCAGTTCTATTCATGAATTTTGCTGCCTGTAATCAGTATATCTCTATTTGAAACCCCTTTTCCTTGCTGTTATTCCGCCTCTAATGTGCAAAGAACTGTAAATGTTTTTGTGTATTTGTTGAGTCATTTTCAGTTCTCCTTTGCAAAAAAGTAACGTAATTGTACTGTCGTTTCTTGATTTGAAAGTGTCGCAAGCGTCATTTTCAGTCATAAAAGAGAGTCTGATTGCTCTTGATAGTCGATTACCCTGTTACTATTGTATTTGGTCTGAATTAGTAGTTTTTCCTGGTGTCTAAAGCAAGTTTTCATTTCCAAATCGCAAAGTGTTGTCAATGTCTTCATTTTGATTTTGAAAAAGAAACTTGTTAGTAATTGTCGCTTTGAAAACAATTCAGATTTGCGCATTAGCTTTCTTTTTATCATTCACATATTAAGAAGGCTGAAAACAAATACATGCATGTGCATTTGCATTTAGACTGTTTGAGTGGTTTGATTTAGGACAGTGCATATAGTGTGTGCTCTTTGCTCTTTGTGAAAGAATACTGTCTCTCTTTCCTTAGTAGCTAGGATTTTCATTGCACAAAGAAGATAAAAGACTGTTTATCATCTTAGATTGCATTTTAGGAATTGTGTATATACATCACGCGGTGAACCTGAAAGGAAAATTTCTTAAGCAAGCTCAACTTAAAATAAATTTAATGAATCTAACAATGCTTTGGAACCTAACGCACAACATCTAGAAGTCTAGGCTAGAGACGTATTCCGGCGTCGTAAAGCCTGGTAACTGTTGTTCTCACTGTTGGTTGGGTGATTCCTCCACTTTGAGACGATAAGTGCCAGTATGGACTTGTGCTCCCACGTACCGTCGAGTATATTTTGGGAGACCACAATAGGCTTAATCCTTTATCCATAGGAAGGCGTGTCTGCCGCCCTATCGATCGCAATGCACTGAACACAGCATTCGGGAAGATTGACTGCCGTACCGTAAAACGTATTCCACAGTTTTGCGATTGGTTTGGTAATCCCTCTACCAAGACTTCCAGAGCAGTCCCTTTCGTTCCTTTTTAGACTCTTTAACGGAAAAGGTCCATTTGAGCACTTGTCACTTCAGGCTCATTAAAAATCGAAGGCGACTAGAGTCATCTTTTGTTTTTTCTTGACACTTTAAAATTGAAAAAACAAGTTGTGTCAAAGCGTCTAAAATTTATTTTAAATGGAATAATCATCACCTTTCCTACGTTGGTCTTAAGTTGAAGAAAATGGAGTCCACCAACCAAGGAGTTCCCCTTGGTGGAAATCCTAGTCCCTTCTCCTCTTGGGAAGATGTTGGTGCACCCCACATGGCCGCATTGTCGCTTCCAGGATTGACAATTGGCTTGCCCGTATGGCTCTTCTCAACTTCTGTCGTTCAGAACCCCGCGATTCCTGAACAATCGAGTCAACAACTAGACGATCCTAAAGTTATCCCCCAACCCTCTACTTCATCCAATTCTTCCTCTACTCCATCCTCTTCGCTTGATGAAGTTGGTAAATCCAAAAATCAAGTTCTTGAGAAGGAGAAGGAGAAGAAGAAGAAGGAGCCAAAGGCGAAAAGGGGCAAACAAGCATCGTCTAGCGAAAATCCACACACTACACTGACCAGGCCTAAATCGCCATGTGTCATTTGCAAGGGAGACCACTTTCATCAAGATTGTCCTTGCATCCCTCAGATCTTAAGGGACTGGTCTCCCCGTTTGCACAATCCGGTGTCGTCAACCTCTGATGATCATGTTGAGCATACACCGTCGACTAGTGAAAGTGAAGCACCAGGACAAAAAGGAAAACATAGATTTCCTTGTAAACTGTGCGAAGGCGATCATGCCGTCCACCGTTGTCCCTTATTAGACGAGGCTAAAAGAGTTTTGGACAATCGTCCGGTTTCACCGTTACGACTTCCTCCTGGATATAAAAAACTCTTGCCAAGTATGTCACTAGTTGAAAATCCAGCTGACCCGCCCAGGTGGTCGGCCGAAGTTTCTATCATCGAAGAAGAACCATCTGAACCCATACCAGACGAAGGTCAAAAGGTCGAAGCGGCAGTTGACCCGGTCTTTCCTTCAGAGGTTCCATCTTTAGATGATATAGTCACCGAAGAGAACAAAGATGACACCATCCAAATTCTTTTCGTAAACACAGACTCCGATGAACATGGGGGAAATCTACCCATTCCTTTACCGCAGGAAGGAAGTTCATCAGAGTCGTATCCGACCGTCTATTCGGTCCCACCTCCAAGCAACCTAGTTGTTTCCTTCGACTGGAATCAATTAGGCAGACCCCGTTTATCGGCTAGTGTACCATTTCGAATTATTACTCAAATATACAGAATGGTTATGGCCGGTACCATCATAGATGAAGGGGCTTCTGTGAGTATCCTTTCCTCGACTGCGTGGAAAGTGCTTGGTTCGCCATCGCTTTTGCCTGAAATGAGAAATCTAACAGGCTTTGATAAAGGAACCAGTCGACCGTTAGGGATCCTTCCCAATGTGCCCATAACATTGAGAGGGAAAACCATTCAAATGAACGTAATGGTAGTCCAAGGGCCCCTATATTATAATCTACTCCTTGGGCGAGACTATATTTATTGCATTGGAGCCATTGTCTCATCACTCTTTAGAGTAATGTGTTTTCCGCACGAAGGAATAGTGGTCAAGCTCGTAGACCAGCTTTCATTCCCCGGTTCACACATGGCAAATAGTCATATACCATCCCTAAATGGTCTTTTCATGCAAGGAATGTCTCATCAAATCCCAGTCCGTCCTCCTGAAGAGTGCGAGTAATTCGGAGGATATGGCTGAAACCCAGGGGGCATGCACCCTGGTCTGCTTCGGCAGGAAAACTTCAAGTATAGGGTAGATTTCCGCGAAGGAGATATGACTAGTCTGACACACCCGTCCGTCTAGGAAAATGGGATTAGACTAGAATAAGATACCTTCGTTAAGGTTATGCCGAGTGACACCACTTCCCTTTGGCTATTTCAATAGCCATCGCCGAGAAAGAAGTTCATCTGCTACGCGGATGAAACTTTCTTGGTAACCTGGAAATTTTTCGCTATACCTGGGGGCATGCAAACCTTTCCGCATGCAAGAGAAGAGCGGCTATTTATTTTTTAAATTTTTAGGACCTCTAACCCTTTAAACTCGTAGGATTAGTCGTTTCCTAACTTGCATAAAGAAAGGATGCGGAGCAAAGCTTCATAAGGTGCAAGCTCCACAAAAATGGCATCTTAGATGAGAGATCCGTATTTTACGACTAGAATCGAGCAGTTTTAGCACATAGTTCAAGCTCGTTAAAAAATAAACATAAGACATGAGAAAATGTTCTTCCAGTGTTTAAGCTCAGAGAAAAAAAAAATGAACCAATTTCCGGTAAATAGCCATCGTGAATGTAGTACTTCAGCCTTTTAAGCCTTGGTCGTGTTTTCATCATCACCTCCACTCTATATTGGCCGATCATTCACCTCCATTTGATTTTTTACCCCTTTTGAGGAACAGCTGCGAAGAGTGATCTTGTTAGCCATCCTTGTGACACTGTCGTGATTGGAAAATTCCAAACCTTACTTGGAATCAGCTGCTACCCGAATTTATCACTCGTTCCTCAAAGACAAGTCTCCTTTAAGCTCTTTTCAACTGACTCGTAAAATATGAAAAGATTGCCGAGCCATTGGCCTCTCTAGCTCGTTAAAGGGATAAGAAGTGCTATCCCTCCTTTAGATTTTAATCTTTTTTGGACCTGAGGTATTATTACACAAAAAGATCGAGCGCTTGTTTTGTTCGGCTCGTTAAAAGTATCGAAAATTCATCCCTTTTGCATTGTTTTATACTTTTTCGGACTTAAGGGATTAGATGACGAAAAAGGATTTTTGGAGTTTCCTTTACGTTCCTTTTCAGACTCTCTAAAATTGAAAAGGACCGAGTTATCTTTGTCGTTAAACTCGTTAAAAACTAATAGCGACAAACTTGTCTATAGACGAGAACGAGTTTCACTATCGCTAGGCTCGTTAAAACATAATGATGGGTTTGCCCGAAGGGCGAATTATAGAACAAGCACATGTTATCCTCCTCAATCTTGACAAAAATAAAGAGGTACTGGTCAAAAATGACTGGGGAAAAATTGGGAAGAAAACTTGAAGAAACTTCATTGGTAGCAAGTCGCTCTTGAACATGACACTTTCACTCCGCATCCAAGTCGGGTTGGGTTGTTTCATTCACCGGTCACATCACCATGGTCACATCACACCATCCACATTTGGGGTTAATGCTACCAATCCATCATGTCAGTGTCGCTGATATGTTCAACAGAAGTCACTCAGAGAATTCACCTATGTCTCACCCGCTGCAATACATTCACACTTCATTCTTTCATGACCGCCACCCTGAACCTTATATCACCAGATTGTTTTCACCTCCATTAAAATCATTTGCTCTGTTCCGTGTCATTGATGTGGGATTCATTAAGGCCCTCCTATGACGGATCACTTCTTGTCGACATCAGCTCATTATCCAAGAAGTCGATCTAGGAATACCCCTTTCAGTACTTTGAAGCTTGCATGCCCCAATGGCAAGTTTCTCACTTCCGGCGACAGGTTTACATCAATGGCCTTCGACCGAAATATTTTGCGTGGTGTTCGACGCCAAGTCCTTTATTCACACCACGTGAATTGTACTGTAGTACCTTGAGGGTCATCATCATTATCGGTGATTCCTCTCGCGCCTGTTAACAGCTTACATCATTGGCTGGTAATCAGGTGATGTCTTTCCATGTTCGACTCCAAAACATCTCTCACATGGATCGACTTGTACTTTGAGTGAAGATCGAACGAGATTGAAGACCCCGGATCTAGTTTCATCCATCCAGGCTGCGATATATATTCAGGAAAATAAAGACATCGAATGTACATCATTGCTGCACAGATAATCATCCAATCTACGGGATGATGGCTCTACCAGAATCATCAGTCTACACTCAGACGATTGTCTGTCTCATGTACATGAAAATGAATTTATAAAGCTGAGCATAGGAAATGCCCGCCTCAGCTAGATCATGAAAAAATTATGAAGATAATGTATTGTATTGTATCTTATTACAGGTCTCCTCCCAGCTTGAAAGAACTTGGGATCCTCATGTTAAAGCATTTCACCTGACATAAAAAATTAACGACCTCATGCTTTAGGGGGCAACTGTTATAGACATTTTTGGGCACTGCAACTCCAAGCATAAACTGTCCATAAACCAAGGGCTCCTAAGTCCCTAAAAGTGTTGTTCCAACCCCTAAAGGAACAAGGTCAAATGATTACAGCTTCTCCCAGAAGTTCTCCATGAAAAACTACTCAGAACTGGTCAAAACAGGATCATTTCACCTGCTCCATAGGCAAAGTGCGTTGCATTGCACCTAAGTACACTGTGTGGGTGTGTTGCATTTCAAAAAGCCCTTCTATGGGGTGCGATGGGCGAGAAGTGACAAATGGCAGTGGTGGAAAAGCATGGAATCTTCCAGAAGCTTCTCCTATGACACTTGCCTCTCTGAATTTGACCAAGGATGAGTAAGAGATCCTCAATCTCCAAGTGGAAGCAAGAACTATCAGAGGGAAGACACTAATCAAATCACAAGCTGACTCATCCCCCTTACAGATATCTATATATGGATCCCTCATCCCAGAGATCCAGAGGCTGGAATTTTGCATCTTGTAAGGAATTGTTGTTGGTTTATTGAGGCAACTTCATAGTGTTGGGTGATCTAAGCTTTGCATGAGGTGAAGAAGGGCTTACTTGCTAAGACGATGATGCTGGGTCAGAACAACTGGTTGTAACACTCTCTTGGATCTTTCTTGATTATCAATAAAGCTATTCAAGTTTTCCTCCATACTCTTGTGTAATTTATGTTTTGTGCATTTGTATGGTCAATTTACATCTGATCCTAGATTGTTTATGATAATAGATCCATGTTCTTGTATAGTTTTATGCTGCTTTGATTCTACAGGTATTCTGTGAAGCTGGGTATACGAGAAAGCGAGTAGCAAAGGACTATCAGAAGAGAGAGGAACCGAGCAAGGAACCAAGCGCAAGACAGAGGTTGGTCTCCTTTATTCTTCTCTCATCTATCTTTCATAAAGGAAAACGAAAGTAGACTTTACTTTGTTTGTTTCTAAGGTAGCTACCACACCTTAGTGGGATAGAGTAGTTCTATATAGACACTTTGCCCTGTAACACAAAGATCTATCAGAAGGGAGAGGAATCAAATGAGGAACCAAGCTTAAGATTGAGGTTGGTGTCCTTTGTTCCCCTCTTATTTACTTATCATAAAGGAAAACGAAAGTAGTTTTAGTTTGTTTGTTTCTAAGATAGCTACCAGTCTTAGTGGGACTAGCAGCTCTACATAGACACTAGATTTCCTGATAACAAAATGGCGACTCCGCTGGGGATCGAATAGTTTGTTTACTTTTCTATATTTTTTAGTTTTATAAACTTACAGACGGAGCCTGAAGTCAAGCCAGCTAGCCTTCGAACTGCATTTGCTATGCAAATACAAAGTAGATCAATGCTGCTTCAGTCTATCTCTGGGTTTTGCTTATAAACTGAACAACTGATTTGTAAACATCCTAATTGCCCTTGTGGTGGCTCTAGTAACCTCCTTAGATCTACCCCTGTGATTTGTTTACCGATTATTACTTGCTCGGCCTAAATCCCTGAACTGTGATCAAGAACTGGATCAAAAGTCTTGCACTGTACCATCGCACCCTCTCTTCAAGGATATCAGTATGCATCACACTTCCCGTGTGATGTAGGTGGGATTCATACTGGAATCCCTGTGTAACAGGTGCGCTGATCAGAAAAGGCTAATTTTGCCTCCAGACTTTGGTTTTTCTTCACTCTTTTCGGCTCTATTCAAGAGTTTTGCTATCTGTAGTCAGTATACCTCTGTTGGAAACCCCTTTCCTTGCCATTATTCCACCTCCATTGTGAAAAGAACTGTAAATGTTTTTATGTATTGTGAGCCATTTTCAGTTCTCTTTTACAAAGAAGTAGCGTAATTGAACTGTCGTTTCTTGATTTGGAAGTGTCGCAAGTGTCGTTTTCAGTCATAGAAGAGAATCCAATTGTTCTTGATAGTCGATTACACTATTACTCTTGTATTTGATTTGAATTAGTAGTTTTTCAAGTGTCGAAAGCAATTTTTCAATTCCAAATCGCAAAGTGTTGTCATTGTCTTCATTTTGTCTTGAAAAGAAGCTTGTTAGTAATGTCGCTTTGAAAAATAATTCAGATTTGCACTTAGCTTTCTTTTTATCATTCACACATTAAGAAGGCTGAAAACAAATACATGCATGTGAATTTTCATTTAGACTGCTTGTTGGTTTGATTTAGGACAGTGCATATAGTGTGTGCTCTCTACTCTATGTTGAAAGAATATCATCTCTCTTTCTTTAGTAGCTAGGATTTTCATTGCAAAAGAAGATTAAATGATTGTTTATCATCTTAGATTGCATTTTAGGAATTGTATATCTACATCATGCGGTGAACATGAAAAGAAAATTTCTTAAGCAAGATCAAATGTAAAATAAATTTAATGAATCTAAAAACGCTTTGGAACCTAATGCACAACATTTAGAAGTCTAGGCTAGAGACGTATTCTGGCGTTGTAAAGCCTGGTAACTGTTGTTTTCATCGCTGGTTGGGTGATTCCTCCACTTTGAGACGACAAGTACCAGTACAGACTTGTGCTCCCACGTACCATCTAGTATATATTGGGAGACCACAATAGGCTATATCCTTTATCCATAGGAAGCCGTGTCTGCCGCCCTATCGATCACAATGCACTTAACATAGCATTCGGGAAGATTGACTGCCGTACCGTAAAAAGTATTCTGCAGTTTTGCGATTGGTTTGGTAATCCCTCTGTCTAGATTTCTAGAGTAGTCTCTTTCATTCCTTTTCAGACTCCTTAAAGGAAAAGGTCCATCTGAGCACTTGTCACTTCAAGCTCATTAAAAATCGAAGGCGACTAGAGTCATCTTTTGTTTTTTCTCGACTCTTAAAAATTGAAAAAACAAGTTGTGTCAAAGCATCTAAAATTTATTTTAATCGGAATAAATATCACCTTTCCTATGTTGGTCTTAGGTTGAGAAAAATGGAGTCCACCAACCAAGGGGTTCCCCTCGGGGGAAATCCTAGTCCTTTCTCCTCTTGGGGAGATGTTGGTGCACCTCATATGGCCACATTGTCACTTCCAGGATTGACGATTGGCTTGCCCGTATGGCTCTTCTCAACCTCTGTCGTTCAGAATACCGTAATTCCTGAGCAATCAAGTCAGCAACTAAATGATACCAGAGTTACCCCCCAACCTTCTACTTCGTCCAATTCTCCCTCTCCTCCTTCCTCTTTGCTTGATGAAGCTAGTAAAGCCAAAAATCAAGTAACTGAGAAGAAGAAGGAGAAGAATAAGAAAGAGAAGAAGAAGAAGGAGCCAAAGGTGAAAAGGGACAGCTAGGCATCGTCTAGCGAAAATCCACACACTGCACCGTCCAGGCTTAAATCGCCATGTGTCATTTGCAAAGGAGACCACTATCATCGAGATTGTCCTTGCATCCCTCGGATCTTAAGGGACTGGTCTCCTCGTTTGCACAATCCGGTGTCGTCAACCTCTGACGATCATGTTGAGAATACACCGTCAACTAGTGAAAATGAAGTCTCTGGACAGAAAAGGAATTGCAAATTTCCTTGTAAACTGTGTGAAGGCGATCACGCCGTCCACCATTGTCCCTTCCTAGACGAGGCTAAAAGAGTTTTGGACGACCGTCTGGTTTCACCGTTACGGCTTCCTCCTGGATATAAGAAGCTCTTGCCAAGTCCGTCACTAGTTGAAAATCCGGCTGACACGCCATTGTGGTCGGCTGAAGCGTCTATCATTGAAGATGAACCCTCTGAATCCATACCCGATGAAATTCAAAAGGTCGAGACGATGGTTGACCCGGTCTTGCCTTGAGAAAGTCCATCCTCAGATGATACAATCACCAAGGAGAATAAGAACGACACCGTTCAAATTCTCTTCGTAAACACAGACTCTGATGAACATAGGGATAGTCTACCCGTTCCCTTACCGCAGGAAGGAAGTTCATCAGAGTCATATCCGGTCGTCTATTCGGTCCCACCTACAAGCAACCTAGTTGTTTCCTTCGATTGGAACCTACTAGGTAGACCCCGTTTATCGGCTAGTGTACCATTTTGAATCATTGCTCAAATATACAGAATGGTCATGGCCGGTACCATCATAGATGAAGGGGCTTCTGTGAGTATCCTTTCCTCAATTGCTTGGGAAGCGCTTGGTTTGCCATTGCTTCTTCCTGAGATGAGAAATCTGACAGGCTTCGACAAAGGAACCAGTCGACCGTTAGGGATCCTTCCCAATGTGCCCATAACATTGAGAAGGAAAACCGTTCACATGAACGTAATGGTAGTCCAAGGACCCCTAGATTATAATCTACTCCTTGGGCGCGACTATATTTATAGCATGGGAGCCATTGTCTCCTCACTCTTTAGAGTAATGTGTTTTCCGCATGAAGGCAGAGTGGTCAAGCTCATAGACTAGCTGTCGTTTCCCGGCTCACACATAGCTAATAGTCAAATACCATCCCTGAATGGTCTTTTCACGCAAGGAATGTCTCATCAATCCCTAGTCCGTCCACCTGATGAGCGCGAGTGATTCGCGAGGGCATGACTGAAACCCAGGGGGCATGCACCCTGGTTTGTTTCGGCAGGAAAACCTTGGGTATAGGGTAGGTTTCTGTGAAGGATATATGACTAGTTTATGAGATTAGACTGGAATAAGATTCCTCCGTCAAAGTTATGTGAGTGGAGGCAAATTCCGCCACTCACCTTTGTCTACTTCGGTAGGCATCATCGGGGAAGTGTTTTGTCTGAAGTATGGATAGAACAATTTTTGGTAACCTGGAAATGTTTCGCTATACTTGGGGGCATGCAAACCTTTTGGCGTGCAAGCGAAGAGAGACCGTTTATTTCTTTAAAATTTGTAGGTCCTCTAACCCTTTAAACTCGTAGGATTGGTCATTTCCTAACTTGCATAAAGAAAGGACGTGGGGCAAAGCTTTGAAAAAATGCTATCTTAAATGAGACATCCTTATTATACGACTCGATCGAGCAGTTTTTACGTGGAGTTCAAGCTCATTAAAAATTAAACATAAGCAGTGAGCAAATGTTTCCCCCAGAGTTTAAGCTCATTAAAAAATGAACCAATTTTCGGTAAATAACCATCGTGAATGCATTATCATCAGCCTTTGAAGCCTTGGTCGTGTTCTCATCATCACCTCCACTCTATGTTGGAAAATCACTCACCTCCATTTGATTGTTTACCCTTTTTGAGGAACAACTGCGAAGAGTGATCTTGTTAGCCATCCTTGTGACACTGCCGTGATTGGAAAATTCCAAACCTTACCTGGAATCAGCTGCTACCCAAATTTATCACTCATTCCTCGAAAAATGAGTATCCTTTAAGCTCTTTTCATCTAACTCGTAAAATATGAAAAGATTGTCGAGCAATTGGCCTCTCTAGCTCGTTAAATGATCGGAAGTGTTATCCCTCCTCTAGATTTTAATCTTTCTGGACCTGAGGGATTATTACACAAAAATATCGAGTGCTTGTTTTGTTCGGCTCATTAAAATTACCGAAAATTCATCCCTTTCGTATCATTTTATACTTTTTCGGACCTAAGAGATTATAAGATGAAAAAGGATTGTTGGAGTTTTCTTTACGTCCCTTTCAGACTCTCTAAAAATGAAAAGGACCGAGTTATCTTTGTCGTTAAACTCGTTAAAACCTAATAGCGACAAACTTGTCCATACAGACAAGAACGAGTTTCACTATCGCTAGGCTCGTTAAAACATAGTGATGGGTTTGCCCGAAGGGAAAATTATAGAACAAGCATATGTTATCCTCCTCAAGCTTGAAAAAAATAAAGAGGTACTGGTCAGCGATGACTGGGGAAAAATTGGGAAGAAAACTTGAAGAAACTTTATTGGTAGCAAGTTGCTCTTGAACATGACACTTTCACTCCGCATCCGGGTCGGGTTGGGTTGTTATATTCACCGGTCACATCACCATTGGTCCATCACACCATCCACATTTGGGGTTAACGCTACCAATCCATCATGTCAGTGTCACCGGTATGTTCAAGAGAAGTCGCTTAGAGAATTCACCTACGTCTGATCCACTGCAATACATTCACGCTCCATTCTTTCATGACCGCCACCCTGAACCTTATATCATTAGATCATTTTCACCTCCATTAAAATCAGTTGCTCCATTCCATTTCGTAGATGTTGGATTCATTAAGGCCCTCCTATGATAGATCGCTTCTTGTCGACATTAGCTCATTATCCAAGAAGTCGATCTAGGAACAACCCTTTCAGTACTTTGAAGCTTGCATGCCTCAATGGCAAGTTTCTCACTTCCGGCGACATGCTTACATCATTGGCCTTCGACCAAAAGATTTTTCATGGTGTTCGACGCCAAGTCCCTTTTCACACCATGCGAATTGTACTGTAGTACCTTGAGGGTCATCATCATTATCGGTGATTCCTCTCGCACCTGTTAACAGCTTACAACACTGGTTGGTAATTCGGCAATGTCTTTTCGTGTTCGACTCCAAAACATCTCTCACGTGGATCGACTTGTACTTTGAGTGAATATCGAACGAGATTGAAGACCCTGGATCTAGTTTCATCCATCTGGGCTGCAATATACATTCAGGGAAAATAAAGACATCAAATGTACATCATTGCTACACAGATAATCATCCAACCTAAGGGATGATGGCTCTACCAGAATCATCAGTCTGCACACAGACGATTGTCTGTCCTATGTACACGAAAATGAATTTATAAAGCTGAGCATGGGAATGCCCGAATTAGCCAGATCATGAAAATATTATGAAGATAATGTATTGTATTGTATCTTATTACAGGTCGCCTTCCAAGCTTGAAAAACTTCGGATCCTCATGATAAAGCATTTCACCTGACATCAAAAGATTAACGACCTCATGCTTTAGGGGGCAACTATATAGACATTTTTGGGCACTGCAACCCCAATCATATATGTTCATAAACCAAGGGCTCCTAATTCCCTAAAAGTATTGTTCTATCCCCTAAAAGAATAAGGTCAGCTGATTACATCATCTCCCAGAAGTTCTCCATGAAAAACTACTCAGAATTGGTCAAAACTGGACCATCTCACCTGCTCCATGGTCAAAGTGCGATGCATCCCACCTAAATGCACACGGGAGGTGCGATGCATACTGAAAAGCCCTTCTATGGGGTGTGATGGGAGAGAGTGGAAAAATGGCAGAGGCAGTATGCGAGGTGGAAGATCATGGAATCTTCCAGAAACTTCTCCTGTGACACTTGCCTCTCTGAATTCGCCCAGGGATGAGTAAGAGATCATCATTCTCCAAGTGGAATCAAGAACTATCAAAGAGAGGACACTAATCAGATCTCAGAATCTGACTCACCCCCCTTGCAAACATCTATATATGGATCCGTCATCCGAGAGATCCAGAGGATGGAATTTTGTATCTTGTAAGGAAGTGTTGTTGGTTTCTTGCTGTAACATCATAGTGTTGGGTGATCTAAGCTTTTCATGAGGTGAATAAGGGCTTCTTGCTGAGAGGATGATGCTGGGCCAGAACAATTGGATATAATCCTCTTTTCTCTTTCTTGATATTAATAAAGATATTCAAGTTTTCCTCCACATTCTTGTATGTTTGATGATATATGCTTTTGTGTGGTCAATATACATCTGGTCCTATATTGTTTATGATTGTAGATATCTGTTCTTGGATAGTGTTATGTTGCTTTGATTCCACAGGTGCTCTTTGAAGCCAGGTAGATGAGGAAGCGAGTGGCAAAGATCTATCAGAAGGGAGAGGAATCAAATGAGGAACCAAGCGCAAGATTGAGATTAGTGTCCTTTGTTCCCCTCTTATTTACTTATCATAAAGGAAAACGAAAGTAGTTTTAGTTTGTTTGTTTCTAAGATAGCTACCAGTCTTAGTGGGACTAGCAGGTCTGCATAGACACTAGATTTCCCGATACAATAAGTCCTCCTTCAAAGGGATAAGCACCTCATATCATGGGGTTAGCTTCTTTAGTTATGGAATGGATGAACCAAATAGGAGCGAACCTGCCAGCACAAGATTCCTTCTAGAAGCATCCAAAAATGATCCAAGGTGAGGTTTTAAGAATGTACTCATGCCCTTTTGACTTTTACAGGGGTCCACACCCATTACATAGAGACAGAGCGGTCAGGTTTGCAGGGGACATGACCATTGGGTGCGGTACCGCAGGTAATGCTAGGAGAAAGTGTAAAACCAAAGTTTAATATATTTTTAAGGTATTTCTCTCATTTTCAAGGCTTGACATGAAGAGCTGAGGCTTAAAACTTGCAAAGGAGGTATGTATGAGTGGTGATGGACTCACACAGACTGCAGAATGTCATGGTGACAATTTTTGTGCAACATGAAGCACTAGAGACAACAATGAGGTTACACGAAACTCCGTTGCAAGACCCAGGGTTGGGAGTGTAGCAAATCCAAGAAAAAATCCAAGAATTATGCATCGAAATGAAGAAGCTGAAACAAGAACCAACACTGCGAGCTGAAGCTCAGGAAGAAGTATGGTGTATAAAGTGCAGGAGCCAAGGACACGATAAATATCACTGCCCAGTTTTAGTAAATTTTGTGTCGACGGGTGAACCAATGCTATTGCGACTAGAGGCACAGATAGGATCTAGCATTGTAGCTCTGCTTTGGTGCACAATCTGTCAAGTGGGAGGAAAGCACAACACTGATAATTGCCACCTATTACCAAAATACAACCAAACCCCCCAACAACTATTTTGCAACTTCTGTCGGTCAGTGGGCCATGAGGAAAGAGACTGTCATAGCTCCCAATTGTTAACAAACTAGTCACCTACGTACAGAATGCAGATCGAGGCGAGAGGTCAAAATCTAGTCGTGGTGATCACGCGCGGTGGGTTCCAGGGTCAGGGACGAGTTCGGGGTGGGATGGGTCTCGGAAGAGGTCGCAGCCAGGTAATTTGCTACAACTGCGGAGGACCAGGACATTACGCACGGGAGTGTACCAACCCAACAAGAATTTCGTGCAGTTACTGTGAGCAATTGGATATGAGTTGATTGATTGTCCTACACTAATAGTGTAGATTCATGAGAAAAGGATAGCGCAACCGACAACTACCTAGAATGTGCAAATGATGAGGCTCGAACCCTGTGAGGAAGATCCCAAGGTCAACATAGTGTGGAAAAGTAGGGCAGACATGGGAGCAGGTGAAGGAAGTTTGCGAAGCGGCAAGGAGACATATATAGGCACTCGGGAGAGCCTCACAGAGGTCTCTACCTCAGGTAGCCGGGACTAGCCTGCACCGAACAAAGACCCCTCCATGATCACTACCTTTTTAGAAACATGTTTACGGTTGCTTCGCGACAATATGGCGGTCGAAAGCTTACAAGAGCTGGTAAATAAATGCACCGGATGGAGCGAGCCTTGCGTCATTCGAAAATTGGGAAGACATGCATTACAAACCATAAGGGAGTTGTGGTTAACAACACAGATTGGCGATTATGAAATGGAACGGGTCGTACTAGATCTAGGATCAGATACCAATGTACTACCAAAACAAACCTAGGAGTGCATGGGTAGGCCTACATTACATTGGTCCCCTATCCAACTAAGGATGGAAAATCAACAAAAGGCGCTGCCCATGGGAAGGCTGCAAGGGGTCATGGTGGACCTTGACGACGCAAGAACTCAAATGAACTTTGAAGTTATTGAGCTCATGGATGAAACTACGCCCTATCTTGCGTTGTTGGGAATAGAGTGGGCTGCCAACATGAATGGAGTAATTGATCTAAAGAAGCGGACAATGATATTCGAAACAGACTCGCTCCGCGTAGTCATTCCACTAGATCCAGCTGAAGGGTCGCACCACAGTGAACCTAGGCGCGATAGAAGGTGTGACAATGATGAAGCATGTAGCTACAGGATGTCTGCCCAAGCACAAGGATGGATGGAGACAATGTAGGACGAAAGAATATCACAGGGTAATGCAGAATCCTACACCTGGGATTTAGAAGGTGAGCGATGGCACAACTCGTTAACTAAAGTGTTGTATTGTGTAAGAGTCTAGGATCGTGAATTTCCAAAGTATGATGGGTTGACCATGATAGATGAATTCCTAGCCGAATTCAAAATCACAGTCCTAGAGCACCAACAGTTTGATGTGATCAAATGGGCACTACGAGCAACACCTGCGCAATGGTGGGGTACACATGAAGGAACATTCAAAGATTGGCACGCCTGCAGGCACATGATGAAGCTCAGATTTGGGAAGCTGGAACTATGCATATCAGAGAAGTACAATGGACATGATGATCCACAAATCCACCTTACTAAATGAAGAAAAGCCTACAGAGAAGAACCTCAGCCAGAATGGGTGCACTTATTTTACCACAGATTGGACGTCATTCCAAGAAACTGGTACACGGAGGCAGAGCTTTGGCACAACACAAGCGAGTGGGATATCTTGTGCATAGAATTCTTGTTGACCTTCTTGTTTGAGGATCAATGGGAACCCATGGACGAAGCGTTATAGTTGGTGAAAGCTGCCATATTCAAAACATCGCTAGAACAAAAGGAACATGTGCAACCCAACTAGTCGCGGCATCTGATCCAGGCCCTCGAATGCTATAATGTCTAGATAGAAGATGATGAGGATGATCCACGGAATGTCAATATTCTAGAATCAGAGGGGAGCCAAGAACTGCACGAACCCAAAATCGAAGACCAAGATGTCACAGTGCCATTAAAAACAAAACAAGTAAATATTGAGACAGAGGAAGAACCAAAGTATTCAACGCTTGGGGACTACAGGGACGATGCCACCATGGAGAAGGTTGTCGAGTTGTTGAAGGAATATTGAGATTTGTTTCCAACAAAGATTATGGAGGTAAAAGGGATCCTAGGAGACTCATGCATGATGAAGATAACATTAAAACACAGTGTGAAACTAGTAGAATAGCGACCCTACTGATTGAACCCAAAATATAAACCAAAGGTTTGCGAAGAATTGGACAAGATGTTGGCAGCGAGGATCATTGAACCAGTCGAGGAGTCTAACTGGGTAAGTCCGATGGTTGTGCAGGAGAAGAAATAGAAGGGCGAGATTTGCATCTGCGTGGATCTCAGGAAGCTCAATGACACCCGTTTCAACAATCTGTTCCCAACACCATTCATAGATGAGGTACTGGAAAATGTGGGTAGGCAGGAAGCCTACTCCTTCACAGATGGGTTCTCAGGATACCACCAGATCAAGATCGCACCAGAGGATAGGAGTAAGATGACGTTCGCTACCGAATGGGGATGCTTTCAGTACACGGTGATGCCTTTCGGACTAAAGAATGCGTCGGCCATATTTTCATGCATAGTAGTTGCGGCATTTAAACAATTTATCCACAAGTTCCTAGAAGTTTATCTGGATGACTGGACCATTTTTGGATTGATTAAGAAGCATGTTGTGAGCTTACAATTGATGCTGGATACTTGTCACCAACAATAGATCGTGCTTAATTTGAAGAAGTGTACCTTCCTAGTCCCATTCGGAAACCTGCTGGGCCATGTAGTGTGTCAGCACGGCTTGATGGTGGACCCAGCCAAGATCACCATCATACTCAATCTACAAGCATCGTGAAGTGTCAAGCAATTACATGCCACATTAGGACACATGAGCTACTATCAAAAGTTCATCAAAGGTTATGCCCAGATCACGGCTCCAATGGCACAATTGCTGAAGAAGAACGCCACTTATTGCTAGAATGAGGAATGTGACAAAAGTATGGAGATTCTTAAGGAAAATATGACATCGGCTCCTATTTTAGTCTTCCCAAAATGGGACATCGAGTTTCATGTGCATTTCAATGCATCATGTATCACGTTGGGAGAAATATTTACCCAACCAAGAGTGGAAGGAATTGACCACCTGATTGCATTCGCAAGTCACTGGTTACCATAAGTAGAGAATATTACTCTACTACTGAGCGCGAGGGGCTCGCAATGGTATACGCATTGCAAAAAGTCTGCCACTATCTACTTGGAGGCCACTTTCAGATGTATACTGACCACTCGACGTTAAGATATCTAGTGAACAAGCATGTGTTGGGGGGGCGTATCTGTAGATGGTTGCCGTCATTCCAAGAGTATGATTTTGAGGTTATCATCAAACGGAACGTCTGAATGCAGGCCCAGATCACCTGTCCCGAATCGAGACCGGCGAAGAGCCCATAAACATAGAGGATGGACTCCCAGATGCACAACTATATGCGATCCATGTTGTGGATGGCCACTTTGAGGATATAATCTATTTCTTAATTACAGGAACTGCACCGCAGGGAAACTCCATTTAACAGAAGAAGGAGTTAGTGATACGCGCCATGAAATTTACTGTGATTGCAGGCCACCTCTACAAAATGGGTAACGATGAGATCTTGCAGCGATATGTCCTGGAGTTTGAGAGAGGACAGATCCTAGTTGAAGCACATGGAGGGGTGGCTGGCAGAAATTACGCAGGTCATGCCACAGCCCAGAAAAATCTTCGAGCAGGACTATGGTGGCCTACTCTGTATGAAGATTCGAAAGCACACTGTCATGCCTGCGATGTCTATCAAAGGATGGGGAAACCATCATGAAGAGATGAAATGCCACTCCAGCCACATATGACACTATATCCCTTTGAAAGGTGGGCCATTGACTTCGTGGGACCTATCGAGCTGTGAACGATAACTGGAGCATGCTACATCATTACCGCCACAGACTATTTGACTCGATGGGCAGAGGAACAGCTGGTAAAGGATTGCACGGCAGCCACAACTGTGAATTTATTGTTTGAGAATGTCTTGACAAGGTTTGGATGTCCCAAAATTCTCATGAGCAATCGAGGAATGCATTTTTTGAATGAAACAATCAGTGCCCTCACTGAAGAATTCCAGATATATCACCAGCAGAGTACGCCATACCACCCGCATGCCAATGGGATGGTGGAAGCCTTCAACAAAATCCTGGAGAACACATTGACCAAGGTATGTAATGCATGACAAAATGATTGGGACTTGCACATTCCTGCTATGCTATGGGCATACCTCACTGTTGTTGGGAAAAGTATCCAATACGGAATGACCCTATCCCACTCTAAGGGTGATAGTACCTCAGCAACAACCGAATGCAAAGCTATCTAAGATTTCTTCTTTATGAAAGTAAAAAGGGGAGAAAGGGATCCACTAACTGATGTCTTCCGCTAATGTTTGATCCAATCTTCTCTCCTTGCTGCTTGTTCCCAGCTCCTTGCTCTTTCACTGGCCCAGCTACAACAAGATCCTGCAAAATGGCAAGAGAGGGAAACTACAAGAAGCATACATTCATAATTGATTCAAGGATTAGAATAAATCAAATACACAAGTATAACAATACATCATTGAGACACATGCATATAGAAGAACCTCAAATGCTTTATTAATGGAAGAAGTAAAGTTCTGAGAGTGTTACAACCATAAGAGGCCCAATTCAGCAACACCTCCTAGCAGAAAGAAATCTCCTCTTCACCTCCTTCAAGCAAATCACCCAATAGCTCTATACTCAAACCAACAACATTTCTTTACATGTACAAAATTCCAGCCTCCTTAGACCTCATGAGAGAGCTCTATATATAGGAGTTTTGGAGAAAGGATGAGTCAGCTTGAGGCTGGCATGAAGCTGACTAGTGTCCTCTCCCACTTCAGTTAATCTTCAGTTCTTGAGTCCACTTGGAGTTTCTTGCTTCCACTTGGAGATCTAGATCCTCTTACTCATCACAAGGCGAATTCCTTGATCCAAGTGTCATTTTGGAAGCTTCCTGGGCATTTGACACCTTGAGGAATGACTGTGCCACTTGGCCAATCTCGCCCAGCGCAGGTAGCCTTCATTGAAGTTGACATTCAGCGCAGGTATAGAGTGGAGCAGTTGACATTCAGCGCATATGCTCAGTGGAGCAGTTGACATGATCCAGAATTAGCTTGTTTTTGAGTGTTTTCAGGTGGAGAACTGATATTTAATGCTGTGGTTTGCTGACCTTGTTCCTCTAGGGGTAGGAACAACATGTTTAGGGACTTTGGATCCCTTAGATTATTGACATTTCATGCTTCATGCTGTAAGGCACAAAAATGTCTATAACAGTTGCCCCCTAAAGTATGAGGTCGTTTATCGGGTGAAATGCTTTATCAGGAGGATCCGAAGTTCATTCAATCGCTGAGAGGTGCCCTGTAATAAAATACAATACAATAAAATAGAACAGATGATCGTCTGATGGTAGACTGATAATTCTCTGCTGAAATTATCATCCTTTGAGTAGGATGATCATCTGCTGCAATGATGTACATATCAAATGTCTTTATATTTCCTGAATATATATCGCAGCCCGGATGGATGAAACTAGATCCGGGGTCTTCAAACTCTTCCGATCTTCACTCAATGTACAAGTCGATCCATGTGAGAATTTCTTGAAGTCGAACATGGAAAGACATCGCTTGATTACCGGTCAATGATGTAAACCGTTAACAAGCGCGAGAGGAATCACCGATAAGGATGATGACCCTCAAGGTACGGCAGTACAATTCACATGGTGGGAATAAAGGACTTGGCGTCGACCACCATGCAAAATCTTCTGGTCGAAGGTCATTGATGTATACCTGTCGCCGGATGTGAGAAACTTGCCATTGAGGCATGCAAGCTTCAAAGTACTGAGGGGGGTGTTCCTAGATCAACTTCTTGGATAATGAGCTGAAGTCGACAAAAAGTGATCCGTCAAAGGAGGGCCTTAATGAATCCCACATCAGTGACATGGAACGGAGCTAATGATTGTGATGAGGTGAACACAAACTGTGATATCTGATTCAGGGTGCCGATCATGGGTGGATGAAGGATAATGTATGGCAGTGGATGGGACACGGTTGACTCTTGCTGAACAACATCTCTTGAACATATAACGACACTGATGTGATGGATCGGTAGCATTACCCCAAATGTGGATGGTTTGGCGAAGACCATGGTGATGAGACCGGTGAATGAAACAACCCAACCCGATGTGATACGGAGGACAAAGTGCCATGTTCAAGAGCGACTTGCTACCATTAAAGCTTTGAGGTTCTCCCAATTTTTCCCCAGTCATTTCTGACCAGTACCTCTTTATTTTTGTCAAGCTTGAGGAGGATAACATATGCTTGTTCTATAACTTGCCCTTCGGGCAAGCCCATCTCTATGTTTTAACGAGCCTAGCGATAGGGAAACTTGTTCTCGTCTAAAGACAAGTTTGTCGCTATTTAATCATTTTAACGAATCTAACGACAAGGAAAACTCGGTCCTTTTCATTTTTAGAGAGTCTGAAAAGGTACATAAAGTTAACTCCAAAATTCCTTTTTCGTCATCTAATCCCTTAAGTCCGAAAAAGTATAAAACAATACAGAAGGGATGAGTTTTCGATAACTTTAACGAGCCGAATAAAACAAGCGCTCGACCTTTTTGTGCAATAATCCCTCAGGTCCAAAAAGATTAAAATCTAGAGGAGGGATAGCTCTTCCGGTCGCTTTAACGAGCTGGAAGGCCAAAACTCGGCAAACTTTTCATATTTTACGAGTCAGTGAAAAGAGCTCAAAGAAGACTCGTCTTTTGAGGAACGAGTGATGAACAGGGCAGCAACAGATTCCAAGTACAGGTTGGAATATTCCAATCACGGCAGTGTCACAAGGATGGCTTAGTGAAATCACTCTTCGCAGCTGTTCCTGAAAATGGGTAAACAATCATATGGAGGTGAACGATCGGCCAAATGGAATGGAGGTGGCAGGTGCAAAACACGACCAAGGCTTTTTATGGCTAATAAATCTACGATCACAGATGGTTATTTACCGGTACTGGGTTCATTTTTTAAAGAGCTCGAATGTGCCAAAACACTGCTCAATCTTATGTTTATTTTTTAACGAGCATGAACTATGTGCTAAAACTGCTCGGAGATAAGTTTGCATGCCCCCAGCATAATAATGCAAATCGAGGTGCATGCCCCCCAAGCTTCATTGCATCCAACTCGGTGGTTGGAATGAAGGTTTACCTCGGGGATTTGTTTCATTTTTTAATGAGGTTGACACAAGATAGGAACTATCCTCGACTCCTTGTTTCATTTTTTAACGAGGTTGACACAAGATAAGAACCGTCCTCGAAGCCCACTGTATTTACAGTATTTCTATTAGGGCGATGATCCATGCCGACAAAATATTTAGGAATCTTCCGAATCCATTAGATACAGAAGATTTCATTTTGTAGGTTTCCACCGTGGCCACTCCCGCCAGATTACTTGGAGGCGGTAGGGCGAAAGTACCCATTAAGGCAGGGTCTTTTAGGAGGCCTACCCCAATATTTTGAAGCGAATGATCGCTTCCATGGATCATTGGAATGCTTCCCGTAACTTGTGAACTGTTGGGGAGGAAAGTTTGTTGGTCGATGACTGTAATTCCTCCTTGAAAAGGAAATGCAATCTTCCTGAAGTAGGTCGACACAACTGCGGCCATGGCATATATCCAGGGCCTTCCCAGTAGGATGTTGTAATCGAGGTTTCCATCAATTACTTCAACATCAACTTCTACTGTTTTGCCCCCCAGTTCAACTTGCAAGTTACTTAAAATCCCGTATGGAGTGTATGATCGTCCATCAAATGCTTTTAATGTCGTTGATGATTTCGACAAGGGTGGTGAGCCTAAATTTTTCCAGCAACTCATCGACATAAGACATGTAGATGCCCCCTCATCAATAATTGTTCGATGAACAGTTTTGTTGAGGGCTTTCACTTGAATAAGGAAAGCTAGTTGAGCTGGTAACTGAGGGTCATATCCTTTATGATCAAAGACCACAAGATTGGAATCCATTGGGCCAATCCCACCTATTGCTGATAATAAAGCTTGCTCTTGGGAGGGGCAATTTTGTGGTACTTCAAGTGTCGACATAGTGGACGGCGATTGGGCCAGGTCCTCTACTATATTATAATTCTGTGCTCCTTTGGCACGAGGATTAAATGTCGATTTGTGTACTACTCCCTTTGGCAACTTTATCATTGGCTCAGGAACGATGGGTGGCACAACTTCAGTCAAAGTTGTTGTTGAACTACTAGGTCGTTCATTAACCTTGTTGTTCGACAGCTTTGGATTCCTGTAATCTTTATTCCTTGTCAAAGCATCATTGTGTTGCTTTGAGGTAGACAACATAAGCACTTGGGATCAGGAAGCATTTCTATTAGCAACCAGATTTTGACCTGGATTAGGAAACGGATCAGTTAATACTGCTGTTGTTTTTGAACTCTTAAAGAGTTTCTTAACTTCAGCTATATGTGGACAATCTTTCGTCCAATGATCCTCATCGCATATATGACACCCTGCCGGGGGTTTCCTTTTTCTCCCTTTCTTTTTCTTCTTGCCCCCTGGTTGCTTCAGTTGTTTTCCCTTGTCGGTCGACATGGCATTTACTTCTGAGGCAAGAAGTTCTTCATTTGCATTTTGACTATAAATTTTGTGCTTGCTAATCACGCCATCGCCGGCGTGAGAGTCATTGTTTGATTTAGGAGGAGGAGGAATTAAGAATTCCGGTCTAGGGGCATCAGGTATTTTGTCGTAGAGCGTGCCAGACTGAGTATAGACCAAGTCCAGATATTGCGCACGAGCGATAACCTGCTCTTCCGTTACGACTCCCCCCTTTGCCACATCTTCCGTGATGGCAAGAAGTAATGACTTGATAAACCATTCAGGTAATAGCTGATCGGGAACGTACGTTTTTACCATCCTATGACGACATCGCCACTCATGTATATGATCAGATATGTGGGTGGCAGTCGTCTGTTTGAAGTTGGTAAGGAGTTCTGTTCCCGTTTCATACCTTATCGGTAATTGAAAATGGGTTAAAAATGTTGTGGCTAAGGTACTGAAGTTGTCGAACGAAGCTCTAGGCAATTCAATGTACCATTTTGCCGCTGGACCCGTTAACGTCCTCTGAAAGAGGCGAAGTCTTATCGAATCATCATTCAGGGTGTTCGATGAACACCATAGATGGAATGTCATCACATGATTCGACGGATCTTCACCCGGATTTCCATTAAATTTAGGAATATCTGACGGAAGTTTATGCGGAATCGTTGGCCACCAAGGGGCATAAGCAATTGGATCATTCGTCAGCCGGTTTAGATCTGGTAATTCTAGAGTTGCTACAAAGGGCAACTGTTGGTTCAGGTTAGGCGAAGCATATCCAAGATAAGATGGTATCGCCTGAGCAATGGGTCTTTGCAGACCAGCATAATGCTGGCAACTTTGACAAGGTTGATGGGCATAACCATTATAGCATGGTTGCCCATTACTTACAAAGACTTGTTGCTCAGGTCCTTGATATGATTGCTGGAATGGCGGTTGTTGAGATTGAACCAGCTCTGGTTGTTGGACCATTTTCTGTTGACCAATACTGGATGATTGACCAAGATGAGGAGTCACAGTACTTGTTTGAGCCTGAGTCGCTCCAGATAAGGAGGCACTACCCTGAGATTGTGATTGAGTCGTTGAGACAAGAGTCTGTTGTATTGCAACCTGAGAAACTTGGGGTTGACATACAACAGGTGGCGCTTGTACTTGCGACGCATTCACCATAGCAGATGTAGTGGTAATATTCGACACAGGGTGTAGTGGTTGCAAATATACAACTCCTGGTTGTTGAGGCAGTATCGGTACCCAACCGCTGGCTGTAATTCCAGTTTGACCTGAACTTTGTTGTAAACTCCCATATGGTTGTTCTCTGGGAGGGAACAATGAAAGAGCATACTGCCCTCCATATGGTGGAAATCCAGTACTTAAAGGGTAATTTGGCCTTTGAAGACACATTGGATCAATTTGTTGAATTTCAACATAAGAAATACCATATGATAATCCGGATGATGAAATAGGAACTAGCCATGTCGTCGTCCCTGATTGGACTCCGGCTTGTTGTTGACAATTTGCCGGGACAGATGGTATACCAGCGAACATCGTTGGAGTAGCAGCAGGAGGCTCTGCTGCTGCTGTGTCGGACGACACAGTCCTAGATGTCGACGGTTGTTCAGACATATTTAGTCTATCCAAAAGATTTCTTAGCGATTCTACAAGAACTTTGTGATGAAGGTAGACTAACTTCGAAGATCAACGCAGGAATAAAGGGTGATTGTTCCGTTTAAAATAAATTGTTAACGACGCTTTAGACACAACTTGCTTTTTCAGTTTTAAAGAGTCGAGAAAAAGCTAAAGATGACTCTAGTCTCCTTCGATGTTTTAACGAGCCCGAAGTGACAAATGCTCGAATGGACTTTTTCAGTTATAGAGTTTGAAAAAGGCCAAAAGAAACTGCTCTGGAGATCTAGGCAGAGGGTGTGCCAAACTTTTCGCAAAACCACAGAATACGTTTTACGGTACGGGTGGTCGATCTTCGTGAATGCTGTGTTCACTGCATTGCGATCAGTAGGGCGGCCGACACGGCTTCCTATGGATAAAAGATATATGCCTATAGGGGTCTCCCAATATATACGCGACGGTACGTGGGAGCACAAGTCCGTATTGATACTTACCGCTTCACCGTGGAGGAATCACCCAACCACTCAACGCTAAGATATCACGTTTAACGACGCCGGAACACGTCTCTAGATTAGACCTCTATGTGTTTGCGTTATGTTTCAATGCGTTGTTATGTAAATTCAATTTATTTTAAGGTTGATCTTGTTTAGCAGTTTGCCTTTATGGATCACCACGAGATGTATGATAACACTCCTAAATGCAGTCTAAGATGATAAGCAAGCTTTTCAATCTTTCAACTTTGAAAATCTTAACTACTGAGGGAAAAGAAAGACATCATCTTTTCACACAGATCATAGAGCACACACTAATGCACTTTTTCCTAAATCAACATGCAAGCTGTCAAATGCAAAATGCACAATGCGGGTATTTCTTTTCTCTTTCTTAATGTTGATGTATTACAAAAAGAAAGCTGTTATATAAATTTGAATTTAATTTCAAGTGAAAGCAAACAAGCTTGTCCAAAATCAAAAGACACCTTAAGATTTACTTGTTTCGACACTAGAAATATATAAATTCAAACCATATGACGAAAGCAAAATCTCAATCAGCTATGAACAGCAAACAAACTAACTCTTAAGATCAGAAAGACACTTATCACAGGTCTAGATCTAAGAGGCCACAGCAAGACTAGTTCACTTTTCGTTATGGGAAACTGTAAATGATGTAAGAAATACACAAAGAACAAATACAGTTTCTTTATATAACCGAGGCGGAATAGTGGTAAAGAAAAGTGGTTTCAGATAGGTACATTGACTGGTAACAGGCTGCAAAAACAAGGGTGAAAACAGGGCAAGAAACAGCAGGAAACCCCAGTAGCACAAGGCAAGACTGGTTCAGCGCAGGTAGTACACTGTCAGTTTGACATTCAGCGCAGGTAGCCCCTCTAGGAACTGCGCTGAAATGAAGACAGCCTTCACATAGCCTGCACTGAAGAACGAAACTTTCGTTTCTCTCAGTTTCCGGGTCACAGATTGCTCAAAAATTCATAGTTTTTGGCCAAATCAGAAGCTATCAGTCAAGTACACACTAAGGGATGAAAATGAGGATGAAAAGCTATCACTAAGAGCTTATCAGAGTCCTTGTGGATCAGCTCTTCAAATCATAAACATGCCCAGAAACTGAGCTAGAGTAGCTGCCCTCTACTTTGCATTTGGAGATCCAAACGCTGTTCGATTCGGTACTCCCGGTGTTTAGGAAATGAATAGCAAAAACAAAAACAACCAACAAGATACGATCCCCAGTGGAGTTGCCAATTTGTTGTTGGGAAAAGTATCCAATACGGAATGACCCTATCCCACTCTAAGGGTGATAGTACCTCAGCAACAACCGAATGCAAAGCTATCTAAGATTTCTTCTTTATGAAAGTAAAAAGGGGAGAAAGGGATCCACTAACCGATGTCTTCCGCTAATGTTTGATCCAATCTTCTCTCCTTGCTGCTTGTTCCCATCTCCTTGCTCTTTCACTGGCCCAGCTACAACAAGATCCTGCAAAATGGCAAGAGAGGGAAACTACAAGAAGCATACATTCATAATTGATTCAAGGATTAGAATAAATCAAATACACAAGTATAACAATACATCATTGAGACACATGCATATAGAAGAACCTCAAATGCTTTATTAATGGAAGAAGTAAAGTTCTGAGAGTGTTACAACCATAAGAGGCCCAATCCAGCAACACCTCCTAGCAGAAAGAAATCTCCTCTTCACCTCCTTCAAGCAAATCACCCAATAGCTCTATACTCAAACCAACAACATTTCTTTACATGTACAAAATTCCAGCCTCCTTAGACCTCATGAGAGAGCTCTATATATAGGAGTTTTGGAGAAAGGATGAGTCAGCTTGAGGCTGGCATGAAGCTGACTAGTGTCCTCTCCCACTTCAGTTAATCTTTAGTTCTTGAGTCCACTTGGAGTTTCTTGCTTCCACTTGGAGATCTAGATCCTCTTACTCATCACAAGGCAAATTCCTTGATCCAAGTGTCATTTTGGAAGCTTCCTGGGCATTTGACACCTTGAGGAATGACTGTGCCACTTGGCCAATCTCGCCCAGCGCAGGTAGCCTTCATTGAAGTTGACATTCAACACAGGTATAGAGTGGAGCAGTTGACATTCAGCGTAGATGCTCAGTGGAGTAGTTGACATTCAGCGTAGATGCTCAGTGGAGCAGTTGACATGATCCAAAATTAGCTTGTTTTTGAATGTTTTCAGGTGGAGAACTGATATTTAATGCTGTGGTTTGCTGACCTTGTTCCTCTAGGGGTAGGAAAAACATGTTTAGGGACTTTGGATCCCTTAGATTATTGACATTTCATGCTTCATGCTGTAAGGCACAAAAATGTCTATAACACTCACCACATGTAAGAAGTTGATAGGCTAGATGCCGTTTCGGTTACTGTATGGCTAGGAGGCCATTATGCCTATGGAATATATTGTGCCTAGTCTACGGATAGTGGCAATTACCAATTTGGCAGACCATGGGGCTTTGGAGGAGAGGCTCACGCAGCTCGAAGAATTGGAAGAGGAACGATTCCTGGCTGGCTTCCACCAACAAGTGCAGAAACAACATGAAAAAGCATGGCATGATCGACATATTAAGGTGCACACTTTCAAAGAGAATGACCTAGTACTGCTACAGATAGTAAATTTGAGAAATTCCCTGTCAAACTACGAATGCACTGGTTGGGACCATATGTCATCAAAGAATTCATAGAAGGGGGTACAATTCAGCTGGCTAAACTGAATGGGGATCCCTTCCCAACCCGAGTGAATGGCAGTCGCCTGAAGCTCTATACCGGTGGGAGATCTACCTAACTAGCTGTTCAAGGGACAGTCTCACCACTCCAACTAGTTGAAAGAGAGCACAGGACGGTAAAGCAGTCTGGGGATATGGTGTGCGATGGCTAGGATATGCATCAATCGGGCTCATTAGCGAAAACATGGTCACATAGTCAGATGTACGTTGCTGCGCTACTCCGAGTAGAGGTGACCATTCGAATCATTGTTCACAACAAGACATCTGCATTATGGCGACACAGAGCGGGTGGTGGACAATTAAGAGCAGGGGTATGAGCCAAATATGGCACGAGCTGGATACCCACAAGAATGCTGGAAATGGCAGGGATCAGGGGATTTGAAATTTACCATGCTTATAAATCACCTAGGAGCATCTACAAGCCCAACTATAATTCCACACGCTATAGGCTAACTCTTGCAATGGCTTTGATGACTATCTCTGCACCAGGAGTAAGCCCAAAGGTGGTAATATGGCCATTAAAGCAGCCAACTTTCTAACCAACATGATGATGACCGTCACAGACATGTTGGATACACAGGAAGTAGGGAAACATGAAGCAAAAGTGGTCTGGATGTGACAAGTTGGCTGGTCAATTACACTAATTCACCAAAGGAAGGGAAAAACAACGACCACGGGCACAAATGAGGTTACTAAGAAGTCTCTGAAAGATAGAAGGAAGACGAGTCTCACGGATAACAGCCATGGTCTTGAAAAATTACAACACAGGCTATAGTGGATAGGGTGAAGAGCAGATACGAATGTTGGAAGTAGCTATGGTGGTACGCAAAGGTCCCATACCCATCTCCCCCGCTCAAGCTAAAATCCTAAGAGAGGGTGTTTTGTGTTAATTGAGCAGAGAAAAATGAGCATCATCGGTCGCAGGAAATGGTCAGAACACCGAAGTAGGAGCCAGAAGACGCGCTTTAGGAGAAAACATGGAAGCAGTATGACGATGAGTGTCACTCAGAGGAAAGTGAACCGTGAAGCCACGGCAGCGCGTTTTGTCACACTGACGAGTGGCTCGGGATGAGTCACGATGATTGTGTTGGGGGACTGTTGGGTAGCGAAGGTCCCACATAACAATTTTTGGTTTGTTAACCTAGAAATTAGAATAAATATATTGTAAAATTCTAAAATATGCAGAGCGCAAACGGTAAGAGGTGGAGTCAAAGGGCTGCTCACCCAAAATATAATATAAAGTATTTGGTTAGGAACGGTCTGTGAACCACAGATAGGTATAAATAGAGTGAAGCTCTATGGGGGAAAGACAGTTTTTGGTTTTGTGGGAAAATCTTGAATCTATTATGTAATGGGTATCTAAGGAAGAAAGTTAGAAAGCGTCTGTAAGTCTGACTCAAAGGGTTGGGTAGTAGGTAGAGGCTTTGCAGTTGTGTGCACAGAGGCCTGGAAGAGTCCACAGCTGTGTGCGCGAACCCCTGTATCTGAGTGTACAGGGTAGATCTGGATGTATTGGTGAAGAAAGTAAATAAAGATAAGTGTTTTCTGGAATTCTGTGTTAAAATCTGAGTTATCGCGATTTGGCTTGCTATTACTATTTACTCTTTATGCATCTGTCTCGATTATGAATATATGTTTATTTTAAATATGTGAAGGGGTTACATCTGATAAATGTGTGCTTAAAGACCGTAATAAGTAAACCCAATACATAAACAATGCAACAGTAAGTAAGAATGAAAGTCCTGGGTTCAGACCGGTGTGACGTAGAAGTAGCACAAAGCTGCGGAAAAGTGCGCGAAGCCCCAAGACCACATCTAGACATCCCAAGGGTGTGGAAACTTGGTTCCAGCACCCTCCCATGCTACCTCGGGTGAGACCTCAGTCCACGCTTCGCAGACTGTTGCCAAAAGGGCCGATAGCTGCGGGATTTGTTTTGCTAAATAATTCTTCCAAACTTGGGTTAGGCCCAATTGAGCCAACACCCATCTCAAGGATTGTCCACCTGGGTTGGTCATTTGGCCCCTGAGTGTTCTGTAGCCCCTGAGATATGTCACAAAGGTTTTAGTTTGTCATCCCAATTCCATAAATTGAATTTGGAGGTCAGGTCATGTCATAGGTTCAATCATCTCACGTTTACCCTGGAAAGCTTATGAAATTGGGTAAATGTGGGAGAGGGCATTACAATAAGGGATCTTTTCAACATTAACCACTTTCTAGATGAAGAGTAAAGTTCCTTGACCTTATTGAGAAAACACCATAGAAAATTTCCATGGAATTAAATGGAGTGTGCACGCAATTTGGGAAATCCACCTATAAGTTGTAAGGCACCCTCTACTTTCAGGAAATACATTATAACATAGGTAATAAATTCTCTAGGGTTCATTATATGCTTTCTGTCAACTTATCAGTTGTGTTACCTCATACAATCATCCCTTCTTCCACCTAACTTGCAGCTCAACTTTAGGACATTAATGTGCAAGCTTAGACCTTGTTACAACCATGGAAGAGCATACATAAAACGTAATACAAAGCATAAAAGACATCATGACAAGGAAAATAGTTTCGAGTCCTTGTTGACATCAATGCCAACACTACAATTCCAACATGCTCCGCCTTTGGCATTGATTTCATCCTAAGTCTGATCTTCCCTCCTGAACCTAACCACTGAAGTTGATCTCCATACTCTCTCCCCCTTTGACATCAATGGAAAAGGGAAATTCATAGCAATGCCAAAATAAAATACTTATTGATGACAAGGTACAATTCAAACATTGTGGAACTAAGAGAAGTACTCCCCATATAATCCTCAATACCATGCTGACTACAAAGCTGATACAAACTGATCTTGTGATAAGAGTAGATGTTTCTCCTGCAAGAAAATCATGTGAAACAATGAACTCAATTTCGAAACATTCCTATAGCCAAAAAAATGCATCCTTACATACTAACCATGCCCCCCTAAACATGTAATAGAGATACAATAATACTTTATTTTTTGTTATAGCAAAACTTTCGCTTCTTTGCAATAAGGCTCCTTTCCAAGTGAAAGAGACTACTCATGGAATAAGACTTCAACCAACTTTTACTATTGATATACAATGATGTACAATACAAAGAAATGCTCTATGTGGAAAATACATGGTTGTGATAAGTATATATGACTAATATGTGACTCTTATATAACCATACCTATTACGAACCAATGACTATATGGATCCAGCTTACATCATTCAATCAAATTTCTCAATGCAACATGGGCTATGTCAATGACATGTAAAACCAGACTTTGACACCAAATATCCCATACCTACTTGAATTTGAAAACTTTTACAATACATGATAGACACCATGGATCTCTCCATGATAAATGCACCAAAAGGATGAAATAATAATGATACATGGCTTTTACAAATGCACACATGTGTGCTCGCATCTATGCATGATCAATACAATGATATGTGGAAAATGCATGGCATCCATGAGAAATAATATGTTTTCTATGTCACAACAACAATAGGAGTACAATACATGGAATTTGATAGTTGTTGGCTTGATGGGGCCTGACCTAGGTTCAAAGGTGATTTAGCCAAACAAATCCCAATACTACTAGCCCTTTCGGCAACAGTCCGTGAAGCACGGACTGAGGTCTCACCCGAACTAGTATGGGAGGGTTCTAGAACTAGGTTTCCACACCCTAGAGATGTCTGATGAGTCAAGTGGTCCACAGTTCGACCCTGCGTGCATGTCATTACGCACACTTTCCCAAACCTCGCAGCCTGAGGTGCTTCCTTCATGCAGCCTTACTCGGGGGCCGAATGCTATTATTACTCAAGCCTTTACTAGTATTCCAATGTTAGCTGATTACTTTAGCCTACTTATGTGCTTTAAGTTATGCTTAACAACATAAATCATTTATACAGGTCCACACAGTAAATAAACAATATATTTGCAACTTACAATAAACATGTATTAACTTAGGAAAAATAACACAGAATTCTGATAAACCTTCTCTTTATTAATCTCTTCTTTGGTTACAGACTCGACTCCACCCTGCGCACTCAGCTGTAGGGGTTTACGCACTTAGCTGCAGACTACTAGGCCTCTGTGCACTCAGCTGTAGAGCTTTCTCCTACTCTATGACCCAAGACACACTTAGACACTTCAACTTAATCACTAAGACCTTTCATGCACATCTTTTATTCTATTAGATGTATCTTTACAACTTAAAGCGTCGCTCTACTTATACAATCCCATCGTATGTGGAACATGGGTAGGCTAAAATTATATTACAAGATTAGGGTGGACAACCCTATGACTCTATCATTCGTTTTACGCTCCATGCCTACAATTCACGGAGTCTTTACAACAATATCAAGTCAAAACTTGGGCTTTGAGCCCCAAAACATGCCATGGGGGGATTCCATGTTGAGCAAGCCCCCAACACAATCATCATGACTCACCCTCAAGTCACTCGGTCAGCACAAAAATATTGGCGCGGAGTCACTCCAACTGTTCTCGCATTGTGCTGACGTCCACAACGCACTGAGCTGCTACTTGTTGAACCTACTACGTACGTTGTTCCGAGACTTTTGTATCCAAACTACATCATACATCTATACCGGTATCTGTTGTATATGTTTATAGTCCTGCGCCTTTGTCTGGATCCTTGTAGTGCGAAGACTATGCTTTGGTCGGTTAGTCAGATAGTCGGCCCACCCGTGTAGGGCTTTAAGTAGCTGCCATTCACTTTGCCTGTTGGCCCTCAGTTTTGGTCTATTTTTGCTTGAGGAAACTTACTTAATCCTTATATTTTCCATCTATTTTCCATTATATCCATTCCATTTTGATGTATTTCATGCATATTTAGGTATGTTGAGATTGCAACAAGATGATGGAGCTTAGTGGAAAGGAGTCGCCTTCACTAAGTGGGCCCGCAGGAAATTTTTGGCGCAAAGTCTATTTTTAGACTATGTCTATTTTTAGACATATGGATCATGTCTATGAGTTGCAGGATGTTGTTTATGGATGATTGGTCATGTTGGGAAAAATAGATGGACTTCTATTTTTAGACCACAAAGAAGTGACTGCGAAGTCTAAATATAGAACAGTCGAATATTATTAGCCCTTAATAATATTTGGACTATAAACATTATCTTATTCTCTTGGAGCACTTCAAGATGAGCTACGGATGTGGCACATGCAGATCCCAGAAGGAATCACATGGTAACCTATGGGATGACTGAGCTATTGCATTCAGGACTTCAGTTGGAACTCAAGTGATTGAGTTTAGTGGAGTTGACAGTGGAGTTGATGGAGTTGTGTTCAGTTTGACTTTGTTAAACTGGTTGTATTTAGTCTAACGGGCAAATAGACTAGAGATGAGTTGGGTGAATTAATTATTAATTAATTCACAAGTTATTAACTCATAAATCAACTGAAGAATACATCAGTTAACTCAGTGCATGGACAATTCAGTGGAGACAGGTGTTAGAGGTAAGTGAAAGGGTGAGTTGTGACTATCAGTTGTGCATGAGATTTGAACATGCATGAGATTGAGTATGCCCATGAGAATTGCGCAATAAATGCCAAGTGAATAGCTTGTGCTCACGTGATTTCCAGTGTGAGTGATTTTCCAAGGTAAATAGAACTTGGAATGAGTTTGGATTCATTCATTCTCAGCAGGTATTATGCAGTGGTAGGCAGGCAAGCAGCAGGGGAGATTTGGAGATCAAATCTGAGCTAGTGTGTGTGTAGCATGAGGAGATAGTACTGAGTACTTGGGATGAGTATTGTACTATGTATTCTTACATGTTCTCAATAAATATAATATACAGATAGCAAGGGGTTTTTAGCGAGATGCTTTCCCCGGGATACATACTGTGTTGATATGTTTGATTGATGCTTCTATGTGTGCATGTTGTTGTTTTGTTTCCGCAATATTGATGATCAAAACGTAGAGGAGATTATGTATTATGCAGGTTCAGAAAATAATTTATGATCGGGATAATCTCTGAGAATATGTGTCATATTATTCTAAATTTCTACATGGTATCAGAGTGCTTTGATTTGTAGAAAAAGTTCTACATGAGATCGGAGCTGTATTGATCATCAGATCTATTATTCAGAAAGTGTTTACATTTTATTTCTTCAGGCAGAGTCTGTGATCGGGCCAGGTGGCCTCTGGATTCATCCTTCTTTTGGAAGGTGAGATATCTGATGAATGCCCATACAGTAAATCTCTGTACGAGAAATATTTTGTTCTCACGAATTTTAGATCAGAAGCGGTTGAGTTTTGTGCTGGTGGAATTCGAATTTGCAGCAGTGTTTTCTTGGTGTCAAAATTGCAATGTCTTTCAACAGATTGCGATTGGAGTATGCCCTTGAGGGCAGCTCGAACTATATTTCATGGAAGGACAGGATGGAGGCAGTGTTACATGATAATGGGTTGAAGGAGTTCGTGGATGCAGATGTCCTAAAACCTACTGATGCTGCTCAAGTCGGAGATTGGCAAAAGAAGACAACAAAGTGTCGAAGGATTCTGTTGGAGGGTGTGAAGGATCACATTGTGTCCAGCCTCCATGGAAAGGCTTCTCCATATTTGATGTGGAAAGCGTTGACAGATCTATTCCAAAGCGAGAGCGACCAGAGGAAGTTGGCACTCAAGGATAAACTCAGAAACATCAAGTGTGAGAAGGGAGACAGTATACCCAAGTATCTCACGAAGTTCACCCAATGTCGGGATGAGCTGGGAAGTGTGGGGGTGACTGTTGATGATGAGGAATTGGTGAGCTTGGATCTCCTTGGTCTTCCGAAGAGTTGGCATTCCTATCAGGACTCTGTCAATGGTCGGAAGATATTGCCAGGATGGGAGAGACTTTGGTCGGATCTTGTGCAAGAGGAGATTAGGCGGAATACCAGGGACAGATCTTCATCAAAGGTATCTGATGAAGAAAATTGCACTTTGGCTGCCAAAGCAAAGAGGGGGAAGAACAAGAAAGCTTCTCATTCCAGTGCGAAAGGCAAGAAGCAGGATATTTCTAAGGTGAAGTGCTTTCACTGTCACCAGCACGGACACTATGCCACAAATTGTCCGCAGAAGAAGAAAAATAAGCGAGTTGCTGGATCTACAGTGGGAGAGGCCTTAGCCTCGCAATTTGAGATATATTTTTCACTGATCGCATGCATGGTATCAAGTGTGATGGGATCAATATGGTTCTTGGACAGTGGTGCTTCTTTTCACATGACAGGAGATCAAGATTTATTTGTTGATTTGAATGAGAAAGATCTTGGAGTGCACATCGAGATGGGCGATGATGGTAGATACAGTGCGACCAGTATCGGTACCATTTCCTTTGAGAGGGAGTCTGGTAAACCCTTCATATTGAAGGAAGTGATGCATGTTCCAGGATTGAAGAAGAATCTTATCACTGTGGCAATGTTAGAAGACAGGGGATATGATGTTGTTTTCAGCGAGGGAAAGGCTTTCCTGCGCAGTAAGACAACTGGAGAAACCCGGGAGATAGGGGTTCAAGTCAAGAACCTTTATCAGTTGCATGTAGATGGCTGCGCAGCAATGGCATGCAAGGCAGAAGGAGTGGTGAGCCGGGATGATGGCAAGCTGTGGCACCGGAGATTGGGCCACCTTCACCATGGAGCCTTGAAGATACTGTAGCAGATTTCTACTGGGCTTCCTAAAGGCACTCTTGCGCAATCAAATCAGTGCAAGGGGTCTATTTTGGGAAAGTTTGTGAAAGCCACCTTTCATGAGAAGGATAGTCACGCCACGAAGATCCTTGAGAGAATTCACACAGACGTGTGTGGACCTTTCTCAGTTGCTTCAACAGCAAAGCACAGGTATTATGTGATCTTTGTTGATGATTTCTCTAAGAAGTGTTGTATCTTCTTCATGCAGAAGAAGAGCGACACATAATCAAAGTTCTGTGAGTTCAAAGCACTGGTCGAGAAGGAATCGGGGAAGAAGGTGAAGGCTCTTAGGAGCGATAATGGTGGTGAATTTATCTCTGGCGAGTTCAAGGATTTCTACAGCGCAGAAGGGATTCGAAGAGAGCTCATAGCTCCCCGTAACCCACATCAGAACGGGGTTTCTGAGTGGAAGAACAGAACGATCATGGGTGTTGCACAGGTGATGTTGCATGATCAGAGCCTACCCCTTCACTTGTGGGCGGAGGCATGCAATACTGCAATATATGTGCAGAACTGTTGTCCTCACAAGGTACTTGGCATGAGTACACCCGAGGAGGCTTATTCTGGTAAGAGACCTAATATTTCCCATTTGAGGATTTTTGGTTCTCCTCTTTACATGCATGTAACGAAGGATGCCAGGAAGAAGTTGGAGCCGACCACAGAGGTTGGGATATTTGTGGGGTGTTATAGACATTTTTGTGCCTTACAGCATTGAGCAGGAAATGTCCATAATCTAAGGGATCCAAAGTCCCTAAACATGTTGTTCCTACCCCTAGAGGAACAAGGCTAACAAACTACAACAATTCACAGAAGTTCTCCACTGAAAAACACTCAAAAACAAGTCAAATCAGGATCATGTCAACTACTCCACTGAGCATCTGCGCTGAATGTCAATTGCTCCACTGTCTACCTGCGTTGAATGTCAACTCCAACAAAGGCTACCTGCGCTGAGCGTAATTGGACAAGTGGCAGGCTCATTCCTCAATGTGTCAATGCCCAGGAAGCTTCTAAAATGACACTTGCATCAAGGAATTCAACTGGTGATGAGTAAGAGGTTCCAAATCTCCAAGTGGAAGCAAGAACCTCCAAGTGGAATCAAGAACTGACAGAGGGAGAGGACACTAGTCACTTCTCAAGCTGACTCATCCTCTCTCCAAAAATCTATATATGGATCTCTCCTCCATGAGATCTAAAGGCTGGAATGTTGTGAATGCAAAGAATTGCTGCTAGTTTGAGATTTGAATCATTGGGTGCTTAATGCTTTGAAAGGGGGTGAAGATAGGAATTTCATTTGCTGGGAAGAGGTGCTGGATTGGAGCCTTCCGAGTTGTAACTCTTCTCAAACCCTTGTTATTCATCAATAAAGCTATCTTGTTTTCTCCTATATGCTGATGTTCTCTTGATGTATGATTGCATTAGTGTATTTGATTTATATAATCCTGAATCATTTGTGAATATGGATATCTATCTTTGAGTTGTGTTCTTCTCTTGTCGCAAGTAGCTGTTCTCTTGTGATCTCGCAGGTATCAAGTAGCTGTTCTCTTGAAGCTGGGCAAGCGAGGAGGCAAGTAGCTGTGAACACCCAAAGAGGAAGAGGATCTAGATCGAGGGACAAACGAAAGACATCGGTAAGTCCATTGATCCCCCCTCTCTTTCAATTCATAAAGGAAGAAATACTTAGATAGCTGTTTCTGTTTGTTGCTAAAGTACTATCACACTTTAGGTGGATAGGATCGTCCTGCATAGGCATTTTTCCCCACAAAAAATTGGCGACTCCGCTGGGGAGATTTGTTTTAGTCATTTTATTTGTGTTTCAATCGTTTGTTTATTTCATAGACTCAACAGCAACAATCGAACTGCATTTGTTTCTCAGATTGCAAAGTAGATAGTGCTGCCTTGATCCACTCTTTGGATGAGTCTATGATCTGAACAAAAGACTCACAAATGATTTGATGATCCTTGTGATAGATCTTAGTACCCCCCCTCAAAGCATCCCTTTGATATTACCTTGCTTGTGTTTTTAATTTGGCCTGAAACAGTGAATTTTTGAGCAAACTGTGACCCAGAACTTGAGGGAAACGAGAGTTTCTCCTCTTAGCGCAGACCCAGTGAAGGCAGTTTGCATTTCAATGCAGTTCCCGAAGGGGCTACCTGCGCTGAATGTCAAACTGACAGTGTTGAGCCTGCGTTGATCCAGTTTTGCCTAGTGCTACTGGGGTTCTCTGCCTTTTGTTGCCCTGTTTTGCTCTCTGTTTTTGCAGCCATTAACCAGCATTGGTACTGATCTGAAAAACTCCTTTTATCTGCTTGCATTCCACCTCATTTTTGTGCAAAAATATTATGAATGTTTTTATGTGTTTGTGACTTCGTTCATAGTTTTCCTTTACAAGAGTGAAGTAATCATCCTGTAGCCCTTGATTCAGATCTGATTGTGATCTTAGGAGAGAGTTCATTGGCTGTTTGCAGATTGATTATACATTTGCTTTTGTTTATGGTTTGAGTTTGTCTCTTTTAAAAGTGTCAAAACAAAGATTCATTTCAGAAATCGTTATGTGTTGTAATCTCTTCTACCCTCTCTGATTTCGAAAAAGTAATCTTGTTTGTATTGATCATTTAAAAGAAAATTCAAAGTTGTACAAAAAGATTTCTTCGTAGGCATCAATACTAAGAAAGCGGAAAACAAACACCTGCATTGTGCATATTGCATTTTGATAGTTTGCATGTCTGATTTAGGAAAAGTGCATTAGAGTGTGCTGATTGCTCATTGTGAAAAGATGATGTCTTTCTTTTCCCTTTGTAGTTAGGATTTTCATCTGTTGAAAAGATTATAAAGCTTGCTTATCATCTTTAGACTGCATTTAGGAAGTTGTATCCATACATCTCGTGGTGATCCATAAAGGCAAACTGCTAAACAAGATCAACCTAAAATAAACTGAATGAACTTAACAACGCTTTGTAACCTAACGCACAACATAGAGGTCTAGGCTAGAGACGTGTTCCAGCGTCGTAAAACCTGGTATCTTACCGTTGAGTGGTTGGGTGATTCCTCCACGGTGAAGCGATAAGTATCAGTACGGATTGTGCTCCCACGTACCGTCACGTATATATATTGGGAGACCCCTATAGGAATAAAGCCTTTATCCATAGGAAGCCGTGTCGGCCTCCCTACGATTCGCAATGCAGTGAACACAACATTCACGAAGATCGACCGCCCGTACCTTAAAAAGTATTCTGCGGTTTTGCGAAAAGTTTGGCACACCCTCTACCTAGAACTCCAGAGCAGTTCCTTTTGGCCTTTTTCAAACTCTATAACGGAAAAAGTCCATCCGAGCATTTGTCACTTCGGGCTCGTTAAAACATCGAAGGAGACTAGAGTCATATTTAGCTTTTTCTCGACTCTTTAAAACTGAAAAAGCAAGTTGTGTCTAAAGCGTCGTTAATAAAATTTATTTTAAACGGAACAAAATCACCTCCTATTCCTGCGTTGATCTTTCGGTTGAAAAATGGAGCACACCAACCAAGGAGTTCCCCTTGGTGGAAATCCTAGTCCCTTCTCCTCTTGGGGATATGTTGGTGCGCCCCACATGGCCACATTGTCGCTTCCAGGACTGACAATTGGCCTACCTGTCTGGCTTTTTTCAACCAATGTAGTTCAGAACACCACAATTCCTGAACAGTCGAATCGACAACTGGATGAGTCTAAGGTTAACCACCAGCCTTCTACCTCTTCCAACTCTTCCTCTCCTCCTTCCTCTTCGCTTGAGGGAACTGGTAAAGATAAAAACCAAGTTCCTAAGGAGAAGAAGGAGAAGAAGAAGAAAGAGAAGAAGAAGAAGGAGCCAAAAGCGACTGGGGGCAAACATGAGTCATCTAGAAAAAATCCACACACAACACTGACCAGGCCTAAATCGCCATGTGTCATATGCAAAGGAGACCACTTCCATCGAGATTGTCCCTGTATTCCCCGGATACTAAGGGACTGGTCCCCCAGATTGCACAATCTGGTAGCATCAACCTCTGATAGCCATGTTGAATGTCTACCGTCAACTAGCGAGAGTGAAGGACAAAGAGGGAGAGCAAGATCTCCCTGTAGACTGTGTGAAGGTGATCACGCCATCCACCGTTGTCCCTTTCTAGATGAGGCGAAGAGAGTTTTGGAAGATCGTCCGGTTTCACCGTTACGACTTCCTCCTGGATACAAAAAACTCGTGCCAAGTCCCTCGTTAGTTGAAAATCCAGCTGGCCCACTCAAGTGGTCAGCTGAAGCGCCGGTCATTGAAAATGAACCCACTGAATCAGTACCTGACGAAAGTCAAAAGGTTGAAATGGCAGTTGACCCGGTATTGCCTTTAGAAGATTCATCTTCGAATGACTCCATCACTGAAGAGAAGAAGGATGACACCATCCAGATTCTTTTCATCAACACAGACTCCGATGAGCAAGGGGGCACCCCTCCCATTCCTTTATCGCAGGAAGGAAGTTTGTCAGAGCGATATTCGGCCGTCTATTCGGTCCCACCACCAAGCAACCTGGTTGTGTCCTTTGACTGGAACCAACTAGGCAGACCCCGGTTGCCAGCAAGCATACCATTCCGAATTATAGTCCAAATATACAGAATGGTTATGGCTAGCACTATCATTGATGAGGGGGCATCTGTGAGTATCCTTTCCTCTATTGCTTGGAAAGCGCTTGGTTCGCTAGTGCTTTTACCTGAGATGAGAAATCTATCAGGTTTTGATAAAGGAACCAGTCGCCCTTTAGGGATTCTCCCCAATGTGCCCATTACATTGAGGAAGAAGACAGTTCAAATGAACGTCATGGTCGTTCAAGGACCCTTGGATTATAACCTACTCCTTGGATGAGACTATATATATTGCATGGGAGCCATTGTCTCCTCACTCTTTAGAGTAATGTGTTTTCCACATGAAGGAAGAGTGGTCAAGCTCGTAGACCAACTTTCATTCCCGGGATCACGCATCGCAAATAGTCAAATACCAACCCTAAACGGTCTATTCACGCAAGAAATGCCTCCACCCCCAGTTCTTCTTCCCGATGAGTGCGAGTGATTCAGAAAGATGTAACTGGAACCCAGGGGGCATGCATCCTGGTCTGCTTTGGGCAGAGAAAACCTTGGGTATAGGGTAGGTTTCCGCGGGAGAATATGACTAGTCCGTACCCCGTCCGAAAAGGAAGAGGGGTTGTTCTAGAATAAGATTCTTTTGTCAAAGTTATGTGTTTGACAGATCACTCACCTTTGTCTATTTCGGTAGACATCGCCGAAGAAATGTCTAGTTTGAAAGATTAACAGGACAATCTTTGGGTAACCTGAAAGAGGTAAGCCTCACCCATTAAAACAAATGTTTTGATGGATAAGTAGGGGCAGCCTTGAAATTGTACTTTATACCCAGGGGCATGCAAACCTTTTGGAGTGCAAGCAAAGAGCGGTTATTTATCCGTTTTTTGGATTAGTCGTTTCCTAACTTGCATAAAGAAAGGATGTGGGGCAAAAGTAAAATTTGCCAAATTAGGAGCATAGCTTGTGAGGTGAAGCTCCATAAAAAATAGAATCTCAAGGAGACATTTCTTATCTTACGACTGGTATATTCGAGCAGTTTTAGCACATAGTTCATGCTCGTTAAAAAATAAACGCAAGATTCGAGCAGTTTTAGCACATAGTTCATGCTCGTTAAAAAAATAAACGCAAGATCCGAGCAGTTTTTAGCGAAATAGTTAATGCTCGTTAAAAAATAAACATATGGTTGAGCAATGTTCAAGCTCGTTAAAAAATGAACCTATCCCGGTAAATAACCATTGTGAATGTAACCTTATCAGCCATAAAAGCCTTGGTCGTGTTTGCACCGTCACCTCCACTTTTCATTTGGCCGATCGTCCACCTCCATTTGATTGTTTACCCATTTTGAGGAACATCTGCGAAGAGTGATTTCACTAAGCCATCCTTGTGACACTGCCGTGATTGGAATATTCCAAACTATACCTGGAATCTGCTGCTGCCCTGTTCATCACTCGTTCCTCAAAAGACGAGTCTTCTTTAAGCTCTTTTCAACTGACTCGTAAAATATGAAAATATTGTCGAGTTTTGTCCTACCAGCTCGTTAAACGACCGGAAGAGCTATCCCTCCTCTAGATTTTAATCTTTTTGGACCTGAGGGATTATTGCACAAAAAGATCGAGCGCTTGTTTAGTTCGGCTCGTTAAAACTATCGAAAATTCATCCCTTCTATATTGTTTTATGCTTTTTCAGACTTAAGGGATTAGATGACGAAAAAGGAACTTTGGAGTTAACTTTATGTACCTTTTTAGACTCTCTAAAATTGAAAAGGACCGAGTTATCTTTGTCGTTAGACTCGTTAAATGCATTAAATAGCGACAAACTTGTCTTTAGACGAGAACGAGTTTCCCTATCGCTAGGCTCGTTAAAACATAGCGATGGGCTTGCCCGAAGGGCAGGTTATAGAACAAGCATATGTTATCCTCCTCAAGCTTGACAAAAATAAAGAGGTACTGGTCAGAAATGACTGGGGAAAAATTGGGAGAAACAAGAAAACTTTGATGGTAGCAAGTCGCTCTTGAACATGACACTTTTCCTCCGTACCACAATCGGGTTGGGTTGTTTCATTCACCGGTCACATCACCATGGTCTCGCCAAACCATCCACATATTGGGGTAATGCTACCAATCGATCGCATCAGTGTCGCCACATGTTCAAGAGAAGTCATTTCAGAAAGAGTCAACCGTGTTCCATCCACTGCCATACATTATCCTTCATCCATTCATGACCGCCACCCTGAATCATATGTCACAGATCGTTTTCACCTCATCAAAATCATTAGCTCCGTTCCGTGTCATTGATGTGGGATTCATTAAGGCCCTCCTTTGACGGATCGCTTCTTGTCGACATCAGCTCATTATCCAGGAAGTTGATCTAGGAACAACCCCTTCAGTACTTTGAAGCTTGCATGCCTCAATGGCAAGTTTCTCACTTCCGGCGACAGGTATACATCAATGACCTTGGACCGAAAGACTTTGCGTGGTGTTCAACGCCAAGTCCTTTATTCACACCATGTGAATTGTACTGCAGTACCTTGAGGGTCATCATCATTATCGGTGATTCCTCTCGCGCTTGTTAACAGTTTACATCATTGGCTGGTAATCAAGCGATGTCTTTCCATGTTCGACTTCAGAAAATTCTCACATGGATCGACTTGTACATCGAGTGAAGATCGGACGAGATTGAAGACCCCAGATCTAGTTTCATCCATCCGGGCTGCGATATATATTCAGGAAATAAAGACATTAACATGTACAGCATTGCAGCAGATAATCATCCTACAGAAAAGGATGATGATTTCATCAAAATCATCAGTCTATCATCAGACGGTTGTCTGTTCCATGTACAAAAAAATGAATTTATAAAGCTGAGCATGGGAATGCCTGACTCAGCTAGATCATGAAAGCAGAATGAAAAATAATGTATTGTATTGTAATGTATTACAGGTCTCCTCCTGGCAATGAATGAACTTCGGATCCCCCTGATAAAGCATTTCGCCCGATAAACAGCCTCATACTTTAGGGGGCAATTGTTATAGACATTTTTGTGCCTTACAGCATTGAGCAGGAAATGCCATAATCTAAGGGATCCAAAGTCCCTAAACATGTTGTTCCTACCCCTAGAGGAACAAGGCTAACAAACTACAGCAATTCACAGAAGTTCTCCACTGAAAAACACTCAAAAACAAGTCAAATCAGGATCATGTCAACTGCTCCACTAAGCATCTGCGCTGAATGTCAACTGATCCACTGTCTACCTGTGTTGAATGTCAACTCCAACAAAGGCTACCTGCGCTGAGCGTAATTGGACAAGTGGCAGGCTCATTCCTCAATGTGTCAATGCCCAGGAAGCTTCTAAAATGACACTTGCATCAAGGAATTCGACTGGTGATGAGTAAGAGGTTCCAATCTCCAAGTGGAAGCAAGAACCTCCAAGTGGAATCAAGAACTGACAGAGGGAGAGGACACTAGTCACTTCTCAAGCTGACTCATCCTCTCTCCAAAAATCTATATATGGATCTCTCCTCCATGAGATCTAAAGGCTGGAATGTTGTGAATGCAAAGAATTGCTGCTAGTTTGAGATTTGAATCATTGGGTGCTTAATGCTTTGAAAGGGGGTGAAGATAGGAATTTCATTTGCTGGGAAGAGGCGCTGGATTGGAGCCTTCTGGGTTGTAACTCTCTTCAAACCCTTGTTATTCATCAATAAATCTATCTTGTTTTCTCCTATATGCTGATGTTCTCTTGATGTATGATTGCATTAGTGTATTTGATTTATCTAATCCTGAATCATTTGTGAATATGGATATCTATCTTTTAGTTGTGTTCTTCTCTTGTCGCAAGTAGCTGTTCTCTTGTGATCTCGTAGGTATCAAGTAGTTGTTCTCTTGAAGCTGGGCAAGCGAGGAGGCAAGTAGCTGTGAACACCCAAAGAGGAAGAGGATCTAGATCGAGGGACAAACGAAAGACATCAGTAAGTCCATTGATCTCCCCTCTCTTTCAATTCATAAAGGAAGAAATACTTAGATAGCTGTTTCTGTTTGTTGCTAAACTACTATCACACTTTAGGTGGATAGGATCGTCCTGCATAGGCATTTTTCCCCACAACATGGGGTACACTGATACGCCCCATAACTATCATGTGCATTTGCCTGACAGTCGCAAGACTGTTGTGCGACGGGATATAAAATTTCACGAGGAGAAAGCCATGAAGTGTTCGCTTGAGAGGGAGCCACACTTGCATGTAGAGGAGGAGCTATTAGTTCCTAAGGATGAGCTTTAGGACGTGGATCAGCCACAAGATGAAGTTCATGGAGTGGAAGAGACCACTCATGCAGCGCAAACCATCAGAGGGTGAATGCGCACTACAGACGCTGAGCGACTAGCTCGAGATGCAGAGAAGGTTGCAGGACCACCTACAACATAGCGCAGGCAGAGACAGTCACCTGATCGGTACACTGGATACATGGCTCTTGTGAGCAAATGTGTCATGACAGAGCCATCCTCTTTCGAGGAAGCTGTGGAGGAACCCGCATGGGTAGATGCCATGGTGGAAGAGTATGATTCGATTGTCAGAAATAGTGCATGGGAGATTGTCCCAAGACCGGAGGGGAAACCAGTGGTGGGTTCGAGTTGGATCTACAAAGTGAAGCAGGCAGCTAACGAGAGTGTTGAGAAGTACAAGGAAAGATTTGTTTCCCGAGGCTTCTCACAGATAGAAGGGATCGATTATGAGGAGACCTTTGTACCTGTCGCAAGGTATTCTTCCATACGGACGATTCTTGCTCTCTCAATGCAGATGGGGTGGCACATTCATTAGATGGATGTGAAGACTGTGTTCCTCAATGGAATCATTGAGGAGGAAGTGTATATAGAGCAGCCCGAAGGTTTCGAGATCTTCAACAGGGAGTCGCATGTGTGCCGGCTCAAGAGAGTGTTGTATGGGTTGAAACAAGCACCTCGTGCTTGGTATACACAGATAGACAACTATTTCACCGGACTTGGATTCTCCAAGAGTGAGGCAGATCCTAACCTATACCAGATTGTAGTGGAGGGTAAGTTGCTTATCATTGTACTTTATGTAGATGATTTGATTCTAACAGGAGATGAGCTGTTGATACTTTCATGCAAGGAGGATCTTTCTAGGGAGTTTGAGATGAAGGACTTGGGCCTCCTTCATTATTTCCTGGGATTGGAAATTTTGCAGCGCAGTGATGGACTACTTGTTTCTCAGGGTAAGTATGCTTGGGAGATACTGGAGAAGTTCAACATGCATGGCTGCAAGCCTGTTGATACTCCTCTTCCTGGAGGTTGGAGGAAGGAGGATGCTACTTCAGCGGAAGTAGTGGATGCCACTGTTTATCGACAGTTGGTGGGGTCGCTTATGTATCTGGTCAATACATGACCCGATATATGCTATGCAGTTAACCAGATTTCACAAGCTATGGTTAAGCCAACCAAGCTCTTCTAGAAGGCGGGAAAGCATGTATTTCGTTATATCATAGGTGCATCGGGATATGGATTGTGGTACAGACAGGAGGATGAGGTGAAGCTATGTGGCTTCACGGATGAAAATTGGGTAGGGATCCCAACGGATAGAAAGAGCACATCTAAAGGGATCTTCAGTATCGAGTCAACAGCAGTTTCTTGGTACAGTAGGAAGCAAAGATCCATGGCACTCAGTTCCGCGGAGGCCGATTATATGGCAGCAAGTTTGGCTGCATGCGAGGCTATATGGATAAGGAAGATTCTGGTCGGGTTGTTCGGTTCTCATTTGGATCCTACAGTGATTTATTGTGATAACGAGAGTTGCATTAAACTCTCAGCTAATCTAGTATTTCATGATAGATCCAAACACATCAACATCAGGTACCATCATATCAAAGATTGTGTGCAACGGAGAATCATGTTACTTTCATACATTCCAATGGAGGATCAGGATGTTGATATCTTGACGAAGGCGCTCACCAGGAGAAAATTCGAGTACCACCGAGATAGGATAGGGGTTGCTGATAATCCATATCTTGTTGAGAGGGAGTGTTGAGATTGCAACAAGATGATGGAGCTTAGTGGAAAGGAGTCGCCTTCACTAAGTGGGCCTGCAGGCAAATTTGGGCGCAAAGTCTATTTTTAGACTATGTCTATTTTTAGACATATGGATCATGTCTATGAGTTGCAGGATTTTGTTTATGGATGATTGATCATGTTGGGAAAAATAGATGGACTTCTATTTTTAGACCACAGCGGAGTGACTGCGAAGTCTAAATATAGAACAGTCGAATATTATTAGCCCTTAATAAATTTTCGACTATAAACATTATCTTATTCTCTTGGAGCACTTCAGGATGAGCTACGGATGTGGCACATGCAGATCCCAGAAGGAATCACGTGGTAACCTATGGGATCACTGAGCTATTGCATGCAGGACTTCAGTTGGAACTCAAGTGATTGAGTTTAGTGGAGTTGACAGTGGAGTTGATGGAGTTGTGTTCAATTTGACTTTGTTAAACTGGTTGTATTTAGTCTAACTGGCAAATAGACTAGAGATGAGTTGGGTGAATTAGTTATTAATTAATTCACAAGTTATTAACTCATAAAGCAACTAAAGAATACATCAGTTAACTCAGTGCATGGACAGTTCAATGGAGACAGGTGTTAGAGGTAAGTGAAAGGGTGAGTTGTGACTATCAGTTGTGCATGAGATTTGCACATGCATGAGATTGAGTATACCCATGAGAATTGCACAGTAGATGCCCAGTGAATAGCTTGTGCTCAAGTGATTTCCAGTGTGAGTGATTTTCCAAGGTAAATAGAACTTGGAACGAGTTTGGATTCATTCATTCTCAGCAGGTATTGCGCAGTGGGAGGCAGGCAAGCAGCGGGGGAGATTTGGAGATCAAATCTGAGCTAGTTTGTGTGTAGCATGAGGAGATAATACTGAGTACTTGGGATGAGTATTGTACTATGTATTGTTACATGTTCTCAATCAATATAATATACAGATAGCAAGGGGTTTTTAGCGAGATGCTTTCCCCGGGATACATACTGTGTTGATATGTTTGATTGATGCTTCTATGTGCGCATGTTGTTGTTTTGTTTCCGCAATATTGATGATCAAAATGTAGAGGAGATTATGTATTATGCAGGTTCCGCAAAGAATGTATGATCGGGATAATCTCTGAGAATATGTGCCATATTATTCTAAATTTATACAAGGTATTTAATTTTAATTTTGCAATTTCTAAAGTTTTTATGAAAATTTGATTTCAAGTGCAAATTTTGACAGAATCAGAAATTCCTGTAATAGCTATGTGGATGACATGTTTGCAGGACACTTGGGCTCTAGTTAGATGCATGTATGGAAATCTTGGGAACTAGGAATAAACTAATTCCACTTGGTTCGGTCAAAAGAAGCCTTATTAGGCCCAGTCAAGGCTGGTCAAACATGACTAGTCACCCAGAAAATCCCTAGGAAATAGGTCAGTTTTGTGATTTCATGGGTTTTTCCATATTTGTTGGGATGGATTGAATGAATTCGACTTAGATATATGGCTATGAATAGATATTATTTTTAGAGAGACTTTAGATCAGTTTGTTTCATAAACTTCTATTTAAGCCAAGACTTTGAAGGTTTATGATATTTAATTTTTGTATAACTTTATGCTGAGACATTTGGATTTTGGAGATTAATTTGAAGAACTTGTTCTACTTTCATTTTTTTGTTCATTGATGTGGATGAGTGACTGAATTTTCGGCATTTGATAGCAACCTCAAGTGTGCAAGGCAAGGGTGGAGGGCCCCCACTCCAAGCTAAGTACACTTCATTGTTAGATTAGCTTAATTCTCATGCACTGGTTGCTTTAGAATTTGTTTACTTGCATTGTTTTAGATTTGCTTATGAATTAATGTGTGATGATTTATATTATTGGTGAATCTTAGTTTGTTTATCACTTTTACAAGAAGGGACAAAAAAATGTTCAATTTGAAGTGTCCTTCTATTGAGTTAATAGATCAAAACTAGAATTCATCTTTGTTACTTGCAAGCAGTTTTTTTTATGTATTTTCATTTTTCCAATGGTAGCATAATGATGAATGAATTATGATGAAAAATGCCCAAATATCTCTTAATTTAAGAGTCTCCTTCATTGTTGATTTATGCATCTTAAGCTATTGTTAATTCATGATTTCTGATTTCTATTCATTAAGTGATAATTGAGAGATGAGGACACAAATGGATCTCTTAGGTTAAGAGGCACTTCATCTTTCATACATTGTAAAAGTGAGTTAGAAATTGTTAATATAGGCTTATATTTGTTTTATGCACTTCTTTAGTTCTTCAAAATTCATCTTCTAAGCTTGTCTATACCTGATATCCATATACTGTGGGCTTGCCTCCAAGTTTTACAAACCTGATTGATAATGAATACTTGTGTTAATTTGTGTTAATAAATTAGCTCAACATTTTGGCGCCGTTTCCAAGGAGGAAATTATCAACGTAGTCAAATAGAAAGATTAAAAAAAAAAAAAACACTAAAAATTTGATAAAACAAAAATAAAATAATTTAGTTAAGATACATTTCTTTTGGTTATGTTTCTTTATGCCTAGAAATAAAGATCCTCAAGGTAGATTTATTAAACAAAACCCCCCATCAATATAAGTAGGACCATCAAAGCTAACAACACTAGTTGCTGGTAAACCAACAATTGAGGAATTGGAAGAAAAACAAAGAACAAGACAAAGATTAACTTTAATTGAAAGGAAAACTTTGTTAGCCTAGGAGGTGAAAAGAAAACAACCTTCAACAACAACACCTACTTCAGGAAAACAAAAAGAAATTTTTAAAGAAAAACAACCCATTTTTGAATCCATAGATCAACCCATTTTTGAACAAATTGAGCCTCAAGTTGACATTGAAACAATTGAAGCTATGGCAGAAGAGGGACATGGATTTGTTATTCTTACTCCTGAACAAAGACTTGAATATGAAAGACAAAAAAGAGAGTGGAGAAGACACAGAGAGGAAGAGGAAAAATGAGAAAATGATAGGAAAGGAGAAGAGGATAGGAAAAGACAAGAAGATGGTGGTGATCAGGAAACTACTTTTGGCTTTCCAATATTGGATACAAGTGCAGTATTCAGAGAAGATGTAAAAATGAAAAATATTCCACCTTCTGTATTTCCAAATTTTTATGGAATGTCAACAGAAGATCCTGATTCCCTTATGTTTGAATTTGATATCTTGTGTAGAACTTATGGATACACTAATGACATATGCAAACTTTGTCTCTTTCCTGCTACATTGAAAGCAACAACCTTAAAATGGTTCATGGGTTTAGGAGAGCAAACAATAGCTTCTTGGGATGAAATGAAATCAATCTTTCTTAAAAAATATCAAGCCTATTGTAGGCCTAGGGACTCAAAAGAGGATGTTTTCAGAATGACACAACAAGAATATGAGAGTCTAGAAGAATACTTAGAAAGATTTGCATATAATCTACAAAAATCTAAACAACACTCTCTAAACTAGGACACCATTCGAACAATCTTTCTCAAAGGTATAAGGGATGAATACCTTGATATTTTGAATTTAATGGGCAAGGGTGATATTTCAAACTTTCCATTTAATGAAATTGCAAATTTATGTCAAAAATATTCTCGAGGAAGATCAAAAACTGGAAGGAGAGATGTTAGTTCAAAAGCAGCAAAATCAACAGCAGGAAGAGTATCAAGAGTAGAGATAGGAAGCTTGCTAGAAAACTTTAAAACTAATCTCCTAAGTACATTAGGGACACAAGTCGGTGTTCTAAAAGAAATCAAAAAGAAAGAAGAACAAGAACAAATTTTAGCAATCTTTTGTCCCAAATGTAGAAAGAAACATGCATTAAGAGAATGTCCTTTGGATAGTATTCAAGTGTGTGGTCTTTGTACAAAAAATAATTCAACATAAAACTATCTAAGGTTGAAGGAATTGCAAATGAATCCAATGGAAGAAGTGCAAGGAATAGAAGGTTTCTACTATGTGTCACCAAGAAGACCTTGGCAACCAAGGATTCCTCAACAAAATTTACAACAATTCCCTCAAAACAACTATCAGTATCCACCTCAAAATTCTTGGAATACTCCAATGCCATGGCAAGCTTGGCCTCCACAACAATATCAAAACCAACCTGTACAAGGTTGGAGAGGATATGGTTATGGAAATCAGCCACCTCAACAATACCAACAACAATACCAGCAACAATATCAATAGCCATTTCCATACCAACAATACCAACAATATCCACAATCCATGCCATTTCCGCAACAAAATTCTACATATCCATTATCCATGCCATTTCCACAACAGAATTATCCACCACTACTAACACAACCACAGCAGTTACAACTACCTTCAAACCAACCCAGACCAACTCAATTACCAGCCTAGCCAGTGGCAAATCCAAGCAATAAAATGGATAAACCTGCATACAATGTTGAAGAAGTAGCATATTTTCCAACATATTCTATTCTTCCCATAAATGATGTCCATTTAAGGTCTGGAAAGGTGCTTAAAAAGGATTCTCCTCCTATCATAGAAGAACAAAATGAGCAAGGAGAACAACCTGAAACATCACATTCAAAAAACAAATTCAGAAGGGAAAAACTATTATAACTCAAACACCACCTTATCCTGAGAGGTTAGTAGAGCAGCAAATTGAAATGAACCTTCCTAAAGTTGACATTTTGGATGAATTGAAAAATGATTATGTAAAAATTCCCTTATTGAAAGAAATCAAATAAATACCAATATATGCTAAAACAAGAAAGGAATTATGCATTAAGAAAACTGGTAAAAAGAAGAAGGATCCTACTACAATCTAAGTCATTGGAAAATTAGCAAGCCTCATGTCTACAAAAACAGCAGTAGAAAAATATGTTGATCCCGGTATCCCTATGGTTACTATTTCAATAAATAATTTCTCAGTTCCAAACACATTGATAGATTTGGGAGCTGCTATCAATGTAATGACTATGGAGACAATGAAGTATATGCATTTAAACAACATTAGATCTGCTTCTACAATCCTAGAGTTAGCAGATAGATCTACAGTTGTACCAGAAGGAATACAAGAAGATATTATAGTCTCTTTGGATTCATGGGAGTATCCTGTTGAATTCCTCATCTTGCAGTCAAAAAAAAAAAATGGGAGGACATCCTCTAATCTTAGGCATACCATGGTTAGCCACTGTTGATTCCTTTATAGGATGCAGATCTAGAAGTATGATTATTGCGCATGGAAATGAAAGGAAACACAATACACTTTATTCTCCTGCACAATCACCTTCTTTAGAATCAATGCTTGAAGAACAAGAACAAAAACAAACCAAATTAGTTCTAAGTATCAATCAAGTCTTTGATTGTAGAGAAGAAGAAGAGAATGAAGATTTAATGGATCTTTTCATCTCAGAACCAAATATTTTAGAGCAGCTCAGAGAAATTCAATATGAAGCTGCAAGTAATCTTTTGAATCAGTGTTTTCAGGAAACTTGTTCAATCCAATCCTTGCAAGAATCCTTTACAAACATTTTTCCTGTAAACACAATTACCAATTCAACAACAAAAATAATTGAGATATATCCGGGAAAACATTTGAACATTGGTAACCATTTACAATCGTCGCAAGAGCAAGAGGTAATAGTATTACTACAAAAATATTCAAAAGCTTTTGTCTGGGATTATACAAATATGCAAGGAATTCATCTCAACACATGTATTCACCACAACTATATAGATGAACAAATTAAACCAGTAAGACAACCTCAAAGACGAACGAATCCCATGATGAAAGAAATAGTGAAGGAAGAACTGCAGAAACTACTAAAAGTTGGGTTCATCTATTCTATTTCAGATAGTCAATGGGTTTCTCCACTGGTGATTGTGCCAAAGAAAAATGGGAAGTGGAGAATATGTGTGGACTACCGGGAATTGAAAATAGCAACATTAAACTATCATTTCTGCTACCATTCGTTGACCAGGTTCTAGACTCATTAGCTGGGAATTTTTTTTTCTCTTTCCTAGATGGGTTTAGTGGGTATAATCAAATTAGAATAGCAACAGAACACCAGGACAAAACAACATTTACCTGCCCATGGGGAACCTATGCATATAATGTTTTTCCATTTGGACTATGTAATGCACCTGCAACTTTCCAAAGAGCAGTGCTTGCAATATTTGCTGATTAATCAATGAATGTGTAGAAGTCTATATGGATGATTTCACGGTATATGGAAACACATATGACGATTTCTTTAAAAATCTTGAGAAAGTTTTAAAACGATGCATAGAAACAAATTTTTCTGTGAGTAATGAAAAATGCTACGTGATGTTAACTGAAGGGATAGTTTTGGGACACCATATGTCCTCATCAGGAATTAAGGTGGATCCAACTAAAATACAAGTCATTGTGAATTAATTGCCACCTACAACTCAAAAGGAGGTAAGGAGTTTCTTGGGTTATGCAGGCTATTATAGATGATTTATAGAAGACTTTAGCAAAATAGCATAACCTCTATTCAAGTTAGTAGCAAAGAATGTTGAATTCCAATGGACAAATCATTGTCAAAATGCATTTCAGAAATTAAAGGAAAAATTATCAATTGCACCCATTCTTCGTGGACCAAACTGGACTTTGCCATTTGACATTTCAACTAATGCATCTGATACTTCTATAGGTGAATCACTTGGACAGAAGGAAAACCTATTCAATTATGATATACACTTCATAAGCAAAAACTTAACACCAGTAGAATTGAACTACATAGTCACAGAAAAAGAAATGTTAGTTGTAGTACATGCAGTGAACAAATTCAGGAATTACATAAGATGATACCAAGTATTCATTCATACAGACCATTCAACAATCAAATATTTAATGAACAAATCAATCACAAATGGAAGAATAATAAGATGGTTACTGTTAATGCAATAATTAACATTACAATTCAAGATCGACCAGGGAAAGACAATCAAGTGGCTAATTTTCTTTCAAGATTACATACACCCAATGATCCAAATCCTGTTGCAGATAAATTTCCAGATGAACACTTGTTTACAATAACAGTAAAAACACCATGGGTTGTAGACATAACAAACTATCTATCCTCTGGAAAAATCCCAACTTAGTTTACAAAGAAACAAAAACAAAAGATCATTAGAGAAAGCTCTAGATATAGTTAGGTAAATGGTGATTATACTAGTTCTGATTTAATAATAAGATAATGTGTGAGAGAAGATGAGATATTAGAAATCTTGAAAGAATGTCATGATGAACCGTGTGGTGGTCATTTTGGAGACAAGCGAATAGCCTATAAGGTGCTGCAATTGGGCTACTACTGGCCAACAATCTTCAAAAACTCCAAGGCTTATGCCAAGAGATGTGACAGTTGCCAAAGAATAGGGAGACCAATAGTATCAGATGAGATACCACTTAAACCACAAGTTCTCATAGAACCATTCGAGAAATGGGCTCTAGATTTTTTGGGACCAATAAATCCACCATCAAATGGAAAAAAGTACATCTTGGTATGTACATATTATGTCACTAAATGGGTGGAAGCAAAAGCAGTCACAAAGGCAACAAAAAATACAGTGGTCACCTTCCTCTTTGAGGAAATATTTGTGAGATTTGGCGTGCCTAGACAGATTGTAACTGATCAGGGAGCACAGTTTACTTCAAAACTTGTTCGGGATCTTACTGAAAAGTATAAGATAAAGCATCGAAAATCAACATTGTATCATCCTCAAGGAAATGGACAAGTGGAAGCAATAAATAAATTCCTAGAAAACATAATGACAAAAATAGTACAACTGAAAAGGAAGGACTGGTTAGAAAAGTTAAGAGATGCACTATGGGCATACAAAATAACATGGAAAAACACAACTAGGTTTAGTCCATACCAGTTAGTGTATGGAAAAGAAGTCTTACTGCCCATAGAGTTTCAGATACACACATTTAAGTTGGCAGCAGAACTAGGACTAGAACTGTCTGAAGCACAACAACAGTGGATAATGGAATTAAACCAACTGGATGAACATCGACAGCAGGCAATAGAACACACAACATTGGTACAACAGCAAAGAATGAAATGGCACGACAGATTCATCAAGAACAAAACATTCAACAAAGGAGACTGGGCATTACTGTTTGACTCCAAATTCAAAGATTTCAAGGCCAAGTTCACAACACATTGGTTAGGGCCATATGAGATAGAGGAAATCTTTGACAATGGAGCTGTTCAAATCAAAACAATTGATCAAGAATCTACATCATTTTTGGTAAATGGACATAGGCTTAAAGTTTACAATAAGCCTATCAACAAAGAAGAATTTATGAAACAAACGATACAAGAGACAGATCTGGATGTAATGGAACAACATAGCCATGTACCTTCCAGTACTCTAGAAGAATAATAAAAAAAAAAATTGCTAGTGAAAACCAGGCAATTGGCACCAAGCAAACAAGAATTCATAGAGGAAACCCAACTTGTTTTGGACTGTATGAATTCACAACTTCTTGTTCTATTCTTATAACAGCTTTGTTTTGCAGAAAATCCTCCAAAGAAACATGACTTGAGGACAAGTCTTCAGCTAAGCAAGGGGGAAGGTCACACAAGAAACTTAGTTGTGCAACTGAATTGACAACCGAACTTGTATTGTTCACAGTTGGGACCTGAAATATTTTTGAAACCAATGTCAGTTGGGATGTGAAATACTTTTGAAACCAATGTCAGTTGGGACCTAAAATATTTTTGAAACCAATGTCAATTGGGAACTAAAATATTTTTGAAAGCAATGTCAGTTGGGACCTGAAATATTTTTGAGATTGATGACATTTGGGGAACTGAAATGTTAGAAACCAACATGTATATATTGCATGAACCTGAAATGTTAAGAAGTCATGTATACATTGGATGACAGCTGGGACTGGAGTTATTATGAATTAATTGTAGAGGGAGCTGAAATGTTAGCAAAAGCATGTATATATTGCATAAAAAAGTACATGACAGTTGGGACCTGAGTTATTATGAATCAATTGCAGAGGGACCTAAACAACATCTGCAATAAAAGAACCATAATCAATGAAGATTGCTAGAACAGAAGGCATAAATAAATTCTATGTTTCAATCTATCTAAGACATTTGATCAAAAGACATCATCCAATATTTTCAGGGAAGTACAAGTATTGTGAGTACAAAATTTTTCTCTTGCAAATTCGAATTTTTTTATAAATTTTTAGAGCTTTTTAAAATTAAGATTAGTACCTAAATGCATATTCATTACATTACTTTCATCCTATACCTATTATCCTATGTATATCCTACATTTACATTCTACATTTACCCTATACCTAATCCTATATACATCCTATATTTAATTCCATGACCCTAACATTCCATAACCCTAAGTATATAACCCTAAGTATTTTTCCTCAAAGCAAAAGGGATTAAAAAGGATGCAAAAAGTTGAACCTGCACAAACAAATCAAACATTAGTACTATGGAGATAATTTTAAACATGACCTAAATGATCATTTTAAAATTAAAGAGATACATTGTAAAACATAAGGGATATGCGCATTATGAAATATATTGCAAGAAAATACAAAATCAAAATGATTAATGTATTAAACATATCATAGCGCATGAGATGGTAATATGATTCAACGGTGTAAGGTTATCATGGCAAATGGTAATACGATATTATCATAGCAAACTTTATGGAAATACGATGTGATGGTGCAAGGTTATTATACCAAGCCTTATGATAATACAATGGTGTAAGGTCATTATGGTAAAGCTGGTGGTAATGCATTGCAAAACCAACGAAAAACATGATGAATGAATAACCCACAAAGTGATATATGACATTCATGCAAGTGACGTGGCAACAAACAATACATATAACAGTCAAAGGTAGGGTGAGTTAGTATGTAGGAGGACAGCCACGGTATGGATTGAAGGACGGCTTCAAATGAATCAAGCATAAGGTAAGGCAAATAGATGGAGGTATAATAAGTGAACCTAAGCTAAAATCATAATAAAACTGAATGCAAATGCAGAAATGATAAACTATATAGTGTCGACAGCACAGTTCAAATAATTATAAACGGTTCCATTCTATCATTTTGATGGTATATGCATGACATCCAATCAAAGGGACGACCACGAGAGCATTGTCCAATGAGGATTATACACAACATAATGGTCAAAGGATAGCAACCAAACAGTGAAACGGTCAAAACGTTTTGAAACAAGCAGAAAACAAACCTTGTGCATTTAGCAGAGAAGAGCTCCACCATTGTTGAAGCCAGAGACCTCAGAACCGTAAATTTGTTTTCCATCACAGCCGTTGGAGGCTTAGGAAAGATGGTAGATGCCATTGATTTCAAGTGCAAATTTTGACAGAATCAGAAATTCTTGTAATAGCTATGTGGATGACATGTTTGCAGGACACTTGGGCTCTAGTTAGATGCATGTATGGAAATCTTGGGAACTAGGAATAAACTAATTCCACTTGGTTCGGTCAAAACAAGCCTTATTAGGCCTAGTCAAGGCTGGTCAAACATGACTAGTCACCCAGAAAATCCCTAGGAAATAGGTCAGTTTTGTGATTTCATGGGTTTTTCCATATTTGTTGGGATGGATTGAATGAATTCGACTTAGATAGATGGCTATGAATAGATATTATTGTTAGAGAGACTTTAGATCAGTTTGTTTCATAAACTTCTATTTAAGCCAAGACTTTGAAGGTTTATGATATTTAATTTTTGTATAACTTTATGCTGAGACATTTGGATTTTGGAGATTAATTTGAAGAACTTGTTCTACTTTCATTTTTTTGTTCATTGATGTGGATGAGTGACTGAATTTTCGGCATTTGATAGCAACCTCAAGTGTGCAAGGCAAAGGTGGAGGGCCCCCACTCCAAGCTAAGTACACTTCATTGTTAGATTAGCTTAATTCTCATGCACTGGTTGCTTTAGAATTTGTTTACTTGCTTTGTTTTAGATTTGCTTATGAATTAATGTGTGATGATTTATATTATTGGTGAATCTTAGTTTGTTTATCACTTTAACAAGAAGGGACAACAAAATGTTCAATTTGAAGTGTCCTTCTATTGAGTTAGTAGATCAAAACTAGAATTCATCTTTGTTACTTGCAAGCAGTTTTTTTTATGTATTTTCATTTTTCCAATGGTAGCATAATGATGAATGAATTATGATGAAAAATGCCCAAATATCTCTTAATTTAAGAGTCTCCTTCATTGTTGATTTATGCATCTTAAGCTATTGTTAATTCATGATTTCTGATTTCTATTCATTAAGTGATAATTGAGAGATGAGGACACAAATGGATCTCTTAGGTTAAGAGGCACTTCATCTTTCATACATTGTAAAAGTGAGTTAGAAATTGTTAATATAGGCTTATATTTGTTTTATGCACTTCTTTAGTTCTTCAAAATTCATCTTCTAAGCTTGTCTATACCTGATATCTATATACTGTGGGCTTGCCTCCAAGTTTTACAAACCTGATTGATAATGAATACTTGTGTTAATTTGTGTTAATAAATTAGCTCAACATTTTGGCGCCGTTTCCAAGGAGGAAATTATCAACGTAGTCAAATAGAAAGATAAAAAAAAAAAAAAAAAAAACCACTAAAAATTTGATAAAACAAAAATAAAATAATTTAGTTAAGATACATTTCTTTTGGTTATGTTTCTTTATGCCTAGAAATAGAGATCCTCAAGGTAGATTTATTAAACAAAACCCCCCATCAATAGAAGTAGGACCATCAAAGCTAACAACACTAGTTGCTGGTAAACCAACAATTGAGGAATTGGAAGAAAAACAAAGAATAAGACAAAGATTAACTTTAATTGAAAGGAAAACTTTGTTAGCCTAGGAGGTGAAAAGAAAACAACCTTCAACAACAGCACCTACTTCAGGAAAACAAAAAGAAATTGTTAAAGAAAAACAACCCATTTTTGAATCCATAGATCAACCCATTTTTGAACAACTTGAGCCTCAAGTTGACATTGAAACAATTGAAGCTATGGCAGAAGAGGGACATGGATTTGTTATTCTTACTCCTGAACAAAGACTTGAATATGAAAGACAACAAAGAGAGTGGAGAAGACACAGAGAGGAAGAGGCAAAATGAGAAAATGATAGGAAAGGAGAAGAGGATAGGAAAAGACAAGAAGATGGTGGTGATCAGGAAACTACTTTTGGCTTTCCAATATTGGATACAAGTGCAGTATTAGGAGAAGATGTAAAAATGAAAAATATTCCACCTTCTGTATTGCCAAATTTTTATGGAATGTCAACAGAAGATCCTGATTCCTTTATGTTTGAATTTGATATCTTGTGTAGAACTTATGGATACACTAATGACATACACAAACTTTGTCTCTTTCCTGCTACATTGAAAGCAACAACCTTAAAATGGTTCATGGGTTTAGGAGAGCAAACAATAGCTTCTTGGGATGAAATGAAATCAATCTTTCTTAAAAAATATCAAGCCTATTGTAGGCCTAGGGACTCAAAAGAGGATGTTTTCAGAATGACACAACAAGAATATGAGAGTCTAGAAGAATACTTAGAAAGATTTGCATATAATCTACAAAAATCTAAACAACACTCTCTAAACTAGGACACCATTCGAAAAATCTTTCTCAAAGGTATAAGGGATGAATACCTTGATATTTTGAATGTAATGGGCAAGGGTGATATTTCAAACTTGCCATTTAATGAAATTGCAAATTTATGTCAAAAATATTCTAGAGGAAGATCAAAAACTGGAAGGAGAGATGTTAGTTCAAAAGCAGCAAAATCAACAGCAGGAAGAGTATCAAGAGTAGAGATAGGAAGCTTGCTAGAAAACTTTAAAACTAATCTCCTAAGTACATTAGGGACACAAGTCGGTGTTCTAAAAGAAAACAAAAAGAAAGAAGAACAAGAACAAATTTTAGCAATCTTTTGTCCCAAATGTAGAAAGAAACATGCATTAAGAGAATGTCCTTTGGATAGTATTCAAGTTTGTGGTCTTTGTACAGAAAATAATTCAACATAAAACTATCTAAGGTTGAAGGAATTGAAAATGAATCCAATGGAAGAAGTGCAAGGAATAGAAGGTTTCTACTATGTGGCACCAAGAAGACCTTGGCAACCAAGGATTCCTCAACAAAATTTACAACAATTCCCTCAAAACAACTATCAGTATCCACCTCAAAATTCTTGGAATACTCCAATGCCATGGCAAGCTTGGCCTCCACAACAATATCAAAACCAACCTGTACAAGGTTGGAGAGGATATGGTTATGGAAATCAGCCACCTCAACAATACCAGCAACAATATCAATAGCCATTTCCATACCAACAATACCAACAATATCCACAATCCATGCCATTTCCGCAACAAAATTCTACATATCCATTATCCATGCCATTTCCACAACAGAATTATCCATCGCTACTAACACAACCACAACAATTACAACTACCTTCAAACCAACCTAGACCAACTCAATTACCAACCTAGCCAGTGGCAAATCCAAGCAATAAAATGGATAAACCTGCATACAATGTTGAAGAAGTGGCATATTTTCCAACATATTCTATTCTTCCCATAAATGATGTCCATTTAAGGTCTGGAAAGGTGCTTAAAAAGGATTCTCCTCCTATCATAGAAGAACAAAATGAGCAAGGAGAACAACTTGAAACATCACATTCAAAAAACAAATTCAGAAAGGAAAAACTATTATAACTCAAACACCACCTTATCCTGAGAGGTTAGTAGAGCAGCAAATTGAAATGAACCTTCCTAAAGTTGACATTTTGGATGAACTGAAAAATTCTTATGTAAAAATTCCCTTATTGAAAGAAATCAAATAAATACCAATATATGCTAAAACAAGAAAGGAATTATGCATTACGAAAACAGGTAAAAAGAAGAAGGATCCTACTACAATCTAAGTCATTGGAAAATTAGCAAGCCTCATGTCTACAAAAACAGCAGTAGAAAAATATGTTGATCCCGGTATCCCTATGGTTACTATTTCAATAAATAATTTCTCAGTTCCAAACACATTGATAGATTTGGGAGCTGCTATCAATGTAATGACTATGGAGACAATGAAGTATATGCATTTAAACAACATTAGATATACTTCTACAATCCTAGAGTTAGCAGATAGATCTACAGTTGTACCAGAAGGAATACAAGAAGATATTATAGTCTCTTTGGATTCATGGGAGTATCTTGTTGAATTCCTCATCTTGCAGTCAAAAAAAAAAATGGGAGGACATCCTCTAATCTTAGGCATACCATGGTTAGCCACTGTTGATTCCTTTATAGGATGCAGATCTAGAAGTATGATTATTGTGCATGGAAATGAAAGGAAACACAATACACTTTATTCTCCTGCACAATCACCTTCTTTAGAATCAATGCTTGAAGAACAAGAACAAAAACAAACCAAATTAGTTCTAAGTATCAATCAAGTCTTTGATTTTAGAGAAGAAGAAGAGAATGAAGATTTAATGGATCTTTTCATCTCAGAACCAAATATTTTAGAGCAGCTTAGAGAAATTCAATATGAAGCTGCAAGTAATCTTTTGAATCAGTGTTTTCAGGAAACTTGTACAATCCAATCCTTGCAAGAATCCTTTACAAACATTTTTCCTGTAAACACAATTACCAATTCAACAACAAAAACAATTGAGATATATCCGGGAAAACATTTGAACATTGGTAACCATTTACAATCGTCACAAGAGCAAGAGGTAATAGCATTACTACAAAAATATTCAAAAGCTTTTGTCTGGGATTATACAAATATGCAAGGAATTCATCTCAACACATGTATTCACCACAACTATATAGATGAACAAATTAAACCAGTAAGACAACCTCAAAGACGAATGAATCCCATGATGAAAGAAATAGTGAAGGAAGAACTGCAGAAACTACTAAAAGTTGGGTTCATCTATTCTATTTCAGATAGTCAATGGGTTTCTCCACTGGTGATTGTGCCAAAGAAAAATGGGAAGTGGAGAATATGTGTGGACTACCGGGAATTGAAAATAGCAACATTAAACTATCATTTCTGCTACCATTCGTTGACCAGGTTCTAGACTCATTAGCTGGGAATTTTTTTTTCTCTTTCCTAGATGGGTTTAGTGGGTATAATCAAATTAGAATAGCAACAGAACACCAGGACAAAACAACATTTACCTGCCCATGGGGAACCTATGCATATAATGTTTTTCCATTTGGACTATGTAATGCACCTGCAACTTTCCAAAGAGCAGTGCTTGCAATATTTGTTGATTAATCAATGAATGTGTAGAAGTCTATATGGATGATTTCACGGTATATGGAAACACATATGACGATTTCTTTAAAAATCTTGAGAAAGTTTTAAAACGATGCATAAAAACAAATTTTTCTGTGAGTAATGAAAAATGCTACGTGATGTTAACCGAAGGGATAGTTTTGGGACACCATATGTCCTCATCAGGAATTAAGGTGGATCCAACTAAAATACAAGTCATTGTGAATTAATTGCCACCTACAACTCAAAAGGAGGTAAGGAGTTTCTTGGGTTATGCAGGCTATTATAGATTATTTATAGAAGACTTTAGCAAAATAGCATAACCTCTATTCAAGTTAGTAGCAAAGAATGTTGAATTCCAATGGACAAATCATTGTCAAAATGCATTTCAGAAATTAAAGGAAAAATTATCAATTGCACCCATTCTTCGTGGACCAAACTGGACTTTGCCATTTGACATTTCAACTAATGCATCTGATACTTCTATAGGTGAATCACTTGGACAGAAGGAAAACCTATTCAATTATGATATACACTTCATAAGCAAAAACTTAACACCAGTAGAATTGAACTACATAGTCACAGAAAAAGAAATGTTAGTTGTAGTACATGCAGTGAACAAATTCAGGAATTACATAAGATGATACCAAGTATTCATTCATACAGACCATTCAACAATCAAATATTTAATGAAAAAATCAATCACAAATGGAAGAATAATAAGATGGTTACTGTTAATGCAATAATTAACATTACAATTCAAGATCGACCAGGGAAAGACAATCAAGTGGCTAATTTTCTTTCAAGATTACATACACCCAATGATCCAAATCCTGTTGCAGATAAATTTCCAGATGAACACTTGTTTGCAATAACAGTAAAAACACCATGGGTTGTAGACATAACAAACTATCTATCCTCTGGAAAAATCCCAACTTAGTTTACAAAGAAACAAAAACAAAAGATCATTAGAGAAAGCTCTAGATATAGTTAGGTAAATGGTGATTATACTAGTTCTGATTTAATAATAAGAAAATGTGTGAGAGAAGATGAGATATTAGAAATCTTGAAAGAATGTCATGATGAACCGTGTGGTGGTCATTTTGGAGACAAGCGAATAGCCTATAAGGTGCTGCAATTGGGCTACTACTGGCCAACAATATTCAAAAACTCCAAGGCTTATGCCAAGAGATGTGACAGTTGCCAAAGAATAGGGAGACCAATAGTATCAGATGAGATACCACTTAAACCACAAGTTCTCATAGAACCATTCGAGAAATGGGCTCTAGATTTTTTGGGACCAATAAATCCACCATCAAATGGAAAAAAGTACATCTTGGTATGTACATATTATGTCACTAAATGGGTGGAAGCAAAAGCAGTCACAAAGGCAACAAAAAATACAGTGGTCACCTTCCTCTTTGAGGAAATATTTGTGAGATTTGGCGTGCCTAGACAGATTGTAACTGATCAGGGAGCACAGTTTACTTCAAAACTTGTTTGGGATCTTACTGAAAAGTATAAGATAAAGCATCGGAAATCAACATTGTATCATCCTCAGGCAAATGGACAAGTGGAAGCAATAAATAAATTCCTAGAAAACATAATGACAAAAACAGTACAACTGAAAAGGAAGGACTGGTTAGAAAAGTTAAGAGATGCACTATGGGCATACATAATAACATGGAAAAACACACCTAGGTTTAGTCCATACCAGTTAGTGTATGGAAAATAAGTCTTACTGCCCATAGAGTTTCAGATACACACATTTAAGTTGGCAGCAGAACTAGGACTAGAACTGTCTGAAGCACAACAACAGTGGATAATGGAATTAAACCAACTGGATGAACATCGACAGCAGGCAATAGAACACACAACATTGGTACAACAGCAAAGAATGAAATGGCACGACAAATTCATCAAGAACAAAACATTCAACAAAGGAGACTGGGCATTACTGTTTGACTCCAAATTCAAATATTTCAAGGCCAAGTTCACAACACATTGGTTAGGGCCATATGAGATAGAGGAAATCTTTGACAATGGAGCTGTTCAAATCAAAACAATTGATCAAGAATCTACATCATTTTTGGTAAATGGACATAGGCTTAAAGTTTACAATAAGCCTATCAAGAAAGAAGAATTTATGAAACAAACGATACAAGAGACAGATCTGGATGTAATGGAACAACATAGCCATGTACCTTCCAGTACTCTAGAAGAATAATAAAAAAAAAAAATTGCTAGTGAAAACCAGGCAACTGGCACCAAGCAAACAAGAATTCATAGAGGAAACCCAACTTGTTTTGGACTGTATGAATTCACAACTTCTTGTTCTATTCTTATAACAACTTTGTTTTGCAGAAAATCCTCCAAAGAAACATGACTTGAGGACAAGTCTTCAGCTAAGCAAGGGGGAAGGTCACACAAGAAACTTAGTTGTGCAGCTGAATTGACAACGGAACTTGTATTGTTCACAGTTGGGACCTGAAATATTTTTGAAACCAATGTCAGTTGGGATGTGAAATACTTTTGAAACCAATGTCAGTTGGGACCTAAAATATTTTTGAAACCAATGTCAATTGGGAACTAAAATATTTTTGAAAGCAATGTCAGTTGGGACCTGAAATATTTTTGAGATTGATGACATTTGGGGACCTGAAATGTTAGAAAACAACATGTATATATTGCATGAACCTGAAATGTTAAGAAGTCATGTATACACTGGATGACAACTGCGACTGGAGTTATTATGAATTAATTGCAGAGGGAGCTGAAATGTTAGCAAAAGCATGTATATATTGCATAAAAATGTACATGACAGTTGGGACTTGAGTTATTATGAATCAATTGCAGAGGGGCATAAACAACATCTGCAATAAAAGAACCATAATCAATGAAGATTTCTAGAACAGAAGGCATAAATAAATTCTATGTTTCAATCTATCTAAGACATTTGATGAGAAGACATCATCCAATATTTTCAGGGAAGTACAAGTATTGTGAGTACAAAATTTTTCTCTTGCAAATTCGAATTTTTTTATAAATTTTTAGAGCTTGTTAAAATTAAGATTAGTACCTAAATGCATATTCATTACATTACTTTCATCCTATACCCATTATCCTATGTATATCCTACATTTACATTCTACATTTACCCTACCGAATCCTATATACATCCTATATTTAATTCCATGACCCTAACATTCCATAACCCTAAGTATATAACCCTAAATATTTTCCCTCAAAGCAAAAGGGATTAAAAAGGATGCAAAAAGTTGAACTTGCACAAACAAATCAAACATTAGTACTGTGGAGATAATTTTAAACATGACCTAAATTATCATTTTAAAATTAAAGAGATACATTGTAAAACATAAGGGATATGCGCATTATGAAATATATTGCAAGAAAATACAAAATCGAAATGATTAATGTATTAAACATATCATAGCGCATGAGATGGTAATATGATTCAACGGTGTAAGGTTATCATGGCAAATGGTAATACGATATTATCATAGCAAACTTTATGGAAATACGATGTGATGGTGCAAGGTTATTATACCAAGCCTTATGATAATACGATGGTGTAAGGTCATTATGGTAAAGCCGGTGGTAATGCATTGCAAACCCAACGAAAAACATGATGAATGAATAACCGACGAAGTGATATATGACATTCATGCAAGTGACGTGGCAACAAACAATACATATAACAGTCAAAGGTAGGGTGAGTTGGTATGCAGGAGGACAGCCACGGTATGGATTGAAGGACGGCTTCAAATGAATCAAGCATAAGGTAAGGCAAATAGATGGAGGTATAATAAGTGAACCTAAGCTAAAATCATAATAAAACTGAACGCAAATGCAGAAATGATAAACTATATAGTGTCGACAGCACAGTTCAAATAATTATAAACGGTTCCATTCTATCAGTTTGATGGTATATGCATGACATCCAATCAAAGGGACGACCACGAGAGCATTGTCCAATGAGGATTATACACAACATAATGGTCAAAGGACAGCAACCAAACAGTGAAACGGTCAAAACATTTTGAAACAAGCAGAAAACAAACCCTGTGCGTTTAACAGAGAAGAGCTCCACCATTGTTGAAGCCAGAGACCTCAGAACCGTAAATTTGTTTTCCATCACAGCCGTTGGAGGCTCAGGAAAGATGGTAGATGCCATTGGCAAGCAGTTGAGAGAAGTAAAACGGTTTGACAGAGGAAATGGAGGTAAAAATATAGCGCTGAGGAATTGGAGAGATAAGAAGGGTAAGTCGAGTAGATTGACGGAGGAAGTGGAGTCAGTTAGCAAGAATCTCGTGGAGAACAGAGGTAAGTAAAAATCTGATTCATTTCTTTAATATGATGAGGGATTGTAGAGGAAATATCGGGATTCTTTTCACCGAGATCTTTCAATGGAACTGTCTGTCATTTATTTTAGTTTGTTTATGCCACCAGTCACCAAACAGGGGTGTTTAAAACGCAGTTAATTGGGCTAAGAAAACAATATGGAACATAGATAAGTGGGCCATGAATCAAGGGATTACGACATTTCAACAGTAGTTAGGTATGCTCCATGAAATCGCTAAGCTTACAGTGTTTATAAGTGAGTTTAAATGCACAGGTAGTGGGTTTAATTGCAAAAGCAATAAACTGTGACATAGTTTCAAGATTATGAACATTTTATCGACTGTAGCATGGAGGAAAACAAAACAAAACTCGGCTGAGAGAGACCGATATTCCACAAAATTCTAAAACAGAGTCTCTTATTAAATTTTGATTGCATGTTGAGTAATGAAATGAGGAATTTTTGTGTAGTTTTGAAACGTGTAGCCTCTGAAAAACGCATAGTCACCGAGCTTAAAACTACACTTGTGTTGTCAATCACATAAACATGTGTTTTTATGGTCAGACAATGTGACAAAAGAACGAGTTTCAGTTTGATTGCATGAAGGAATTGGTCAATAAAAACAGAGTATTGGGCTTATATTTGAGTGTGCAAAGCCAATTTGTTAAAACAATAGTTGATTGCAAATTCACATTGCATGTTGATTGTATAAGTAGTGAAGTGTTGTATATTGATTTATACACAGTACCTCAATTTAAACTCAGTGAATAAAAAAAATTAGTCCGATTTTGATAGCAGGAGAATATATTAAGAAAAACAAAAATTGTAACATGATTTTTGTTTTCTTTATATATTTTTATTTCAAAACATAGTTCAATTTTTTTTACAGAGGTGTGTATAAAGAAGGATGTTTGATTGCATGAACAAAGCAGAGTGTTGAAACAGGGACAATATTACTACAGAGCGAGACAGAGGCCAAAAGAGATTGTTTAATTGTTTTAAGAAGCATCAAGGGAAAAGGTAAGCCTTCTATGAGCTAAACCAGAAAAGATTTCTATGAATAAATGCTTGTTATTTTTCATTATTAAAGATGAAGTTAATGAAAATAGAAGCCTATATCTACTAGTTTACAAAGAATATGAAAACCAAGATAGAGCCAAGATTCCAAATAGAAAACTGGAAGAAGGAAACAATAGAAAAGTTATATCAGGCAGGGTTCATATGCTTCTTACAAAGATTTAATGGGCATAGAATAACAAGGGAATTTATGAACAATTATAATCAGGAGCAAACAAGAGTAGGAAACATAATAATTCCAGTGACTCAGGAATTCATTTCACAAGCACTGGACCTTCCAATGATAGGAGAAAATTATCATAAGGGTTTGCATTTCAAAGAGAAAGCATGAAATTTCTTCCTGGAGAAAAATAGAAAGGGAACCTTTGACAGAGCTAAAGGTATACCCAGGGAATGGTTCAATGAACCATGGGGAGAATTGGTTTTGATTATTCAAAAATTCCTCACTTGTGATAGGGGATACAGTGTGGCACATCTGTATCATATTAGACTCCTTCAACACATTAAAGGAGAGGTCAAGATAAACTTACCATATTTCCTCTTTCGAAGCCTCCTAAAGATGATAGAATCGGTAAAAAATGAAAACAAGCCAAAAGAAGCACAAGTTTATCATCAAGGGTTGATAAAAAATTTGGTAGAATATCAAGTAAAAACTCAAGGGATGATTTGGAGAGAGTTTTTGAACCAAAACCAGTATGAGGAGCAGGTCATTGAGGAACCAAAAAAAGTAGAGCAAGAAACCAGGGGCATTGTGAGTTCATCATTTTATCCCAGAACTAGATATAAGAAGCAAACCAACACAGTCATGATTGAAAATGAAACATCCTCCATGTCCATTCCTAGGAGGTTTAGGAAGAAGAGCCCAGTTGAAACAAGTAGCAAGGACAAGGAAGTGCAAATTGTGGACACATGTTCAACAAAGAAACAGGCAGAGGATATTATTGAAGAAGAAGCTCTAGAGAAGGATTCCTATTTTGATGATGTGTTAGAAACATCATTTATGAAAAACACACAGGAGCTTGAAAAGAAATTACACTTGAGCAAAATTAGAGAATTAACAGACTAACTTGAAATAAACAAGATTTTGGAAAAGCATTTGGAAAAGGAAAAAAAAAACAAGTAAAAAGAATAATGCAAAGTTGGTTAAAGAGAATGAAAAGTTAATTGAAGAAATAGGAAAATTAAAAAGGAAGAATGATCTAATTTGCAAGCAGGCATTCAAATGGCTCAAGGAAAAGAACACGTGGAAAGGTAAATATGAAAAACAGAAGGTTAAGGCTAGTTTGTATAGAGAAGAACATGACACATGGATGGACTATTTGTTAGAAGCATCACAACAAAAGGAATCAGGGTCTGGAACAACATGCACAACAGGGGTAAGAAGATCCAAAAGGAAGCAGCAAGCATGAGGACATGCTTGACAATCAGCAAGGGGGAGATGTTGGCCCTCAGTTTTGGTCTATTTTTGCTTGAGGAAATGTACTTAATCCTTATATTTTCCATATATTTTACATTATATCCATCCCATTTTGATGTATTTCATGCATATTCAGGTATTTAATTTTAATTTTTCAATTTCTAATGTTTTTATGAAAATTTGATTTCAAGTGCAAATTTTGACAGAATCAAAAATTCCCATAATAGCTATGTGGATGACATGTTTGCGGGACACTTGGGCTCGAGTTAGATGCATGGATGGAAAGCTTGGGAACTAGGACTAAAATAATTCCACTTGGTTCGGTCAAAACAAGCTTTATTAGGCCCGGTCAAGGCTGGTCAAACATGACTTGTCACCCAGAAAATCCCTAGGAGATAGGGCAGTTTTGTGACTTCATGGGATTGTCCATATTTCTTGGGATGGATTGAATGAATTTGACTTAGATAGATGGATATGAATAGATATGATTTTTGAAGAGACTTTAGATCAGTTTGTTTCATAAACTTCTATATAAGTCAAGACTTTGAAGGCTTATGATATGTAATTTTCGTATAACTTTATGCTAAGACATTTGGATTTTGGAGATTAATTTGAATAACCTATTCTACTTTCATTTTGTTGTTCATTGATGTGGATTAGTGACTGAAGTTTCAGCATTTGATAGCAACCTCAAGTGTGCAAGGCAAGGGTGGAGGGCCCCCACTCCAAGCTAAGTACACTTCATTGTTAGATTAGCTTAATTTCCATGAACTAGTTACTTTAGAATTTGTCTACTTGATTTGTTTCAGAGTTGCTTATGAATTAATTGTGTGATGATTTATATTATCAGTGAATCTTAGTTTGTTTATCACTTTAATAATAAGGGACAACAATGTGTTCAAGTTGAATTCTCCTTCTATTGAGTTAATAGATCAAAACTAGAATTCATCTTTGTTACATGCAAGCAGTTTTTTTAATGTATTTTTAGTTTTCCAATGATAGCATAATGATGAATGAATTATGATGAAAAGTTCCCAAATATCTCTTAAATTAAGAGTCTCTTTCATTGTTGATTTATGCATCTTAAGCTATCATTAATTCATGATTTCTGATTTCTATTCATTAAGTGATAATTGAGAGAGGACACAAATGGATCTCTTAGGTTAAGAGCCACTTCATCTTTCGTACATTGCAAAAGTAAGTTAAAAATTGTTAATATAGGCTTATATTTGTAATATGCACTTCTTTAGTTCTTCAAAATTCATCTTCTAAGCTTGGTTATACCTGATATCCATATACTGTGGACTTGCCTCCAAGTTTTACAAACTTGGATTGATAATGAATACTTGTGTTAATAAATTATCTCAACATTGTCTCGGAAGGGTTTTCCATTTAGTTTCACTAGCTGGACCGCACCTCCGTCTGTGACCTCCTTAACCATGTATTGTCCGAGCCAATGCATTCTGAATTTTCTTGGAAATTTTTCAAACTTACTGTCATACAACAGTACTAAGTCATTTACCTTGAAGGTGCGCAACTTAATATGGCAATCATAACACGCCTTTTTCCGCTGCTTTTGTACCTGCTGATGAAAACCGACCAAGAATCATTCGTCCTCAAGTTCTTCTAATTGCACGATCCTTTCCTCTAGAGCTTCATGGTTCAATCCCTGTGAGCGCTGTTATGCGCAGACTAGGTATGATATATTCCATTGGCATGACAAATTCCATGCCATAAACTAACCGAAAAGGTGTTTGCCTCGTCAGTTTCTTACACGTTGTCCTGTAATCCCATAGCATTGCAGGTACGCACAGGTCCCAATCGCTTCACTGCACGTTGCACACTTTGGTCAGCACAGTCTCCAGTATTTTTTTGAATGCTTCTACTGTCCCATTGGCTTGTGGATGATATGGTGTGCATTTCTGATGATACACCTGGAACTCTTCTATGAGCACGCTGATGGTTTCATTTAGGAAATGTGTACCACAATCACTCATTAAGATTTTTGGACAGCTAAATCAGGTCAACACGTTTTCAAACAAAAACTTCGCAACTATAATGGCCATGTAGTCTTTGATTGGCTGCGCTTCTGCCCATCGTGTCAAGTACTCCGTCGCGGTGATGATGTAGCACGCGCCCATTTTTCCGTGAGATTTGATCAGTCCCACAAAGTCAATTGCCCATTTCTTGAATAGATGTAGTGTCATTTGTGGATTTAATGGCATCTCGTCCCTCCGTGATGGTTTTCCAGTTCTTTGAGATATATCACAAGCTTTACAGTGTGCTTTCGAATCTTGGTGTAGGGTTGGCCAACACAACCCTGCGTGGAGAATCTTTTGTGCGGTCACTCATCCAGCATAGTGTCCTCCTGTGGTGCCTCCATGTGCTTCGGCAAGGATCTGACTTCATTCAAATTCAGGTACATATCTTCGCAATATCTCATCATTAGCCATTTTATATAGGTGCCCCGCAATGACAGAAAAACCCGTTGCGCATACCACCAATTCCTTCTTCTGTTGGATAGAGTACTCCTTTGGCGCTATCCCTATTGTCAAAAAGTGGAGTATATCTTCGAAGTGCCCTTCCATGATGCACACAGCAAAAAGATGAGCATCGGGTAGTCCTTCTTCCAAATTAGTCGGTTCCTCACCCATCTCAATACGCGACAAGTGATCTGGTCCTACGTTCAGGCGTCTCGGCTTTACCACAACTTTAAAGTCATATTCTTGGAACAATAAGAGCCACCTACATATGCACCCCCCCAACACAGGCTTATTGACCAAGTACTTTAGCAATGAATGGTCTGTATACATCTTGAAATGTCCTCCTAGCAAATAGTGCTAGTATTTTTGGAGCGCGTACACCATTGCCAACCCATCGTGCTCAGTGGTGGAATAGTTTTTCTTGGCTTTGGACAATCTCTAACTTACAAACACGATAGGGTGATTCAAGACTTCCCCGCCCTCCTTTGTGAGCACTGCTCCCAGCATGATACACGATGCATTAACATGGACATGAAACTCCACATCCCATTTAGGGAATACCAGTATTGGAGCAGAGGCCAATTTCCCTTTTAGGACATCCAGGCTCTTCATGCAATCATCATTCTAGCAAAATGTGACATCCTTTTTCAATACTTTCTCCATCGACACGGTGATTTGGGCATAGCTTTTGATGAACTTTCTGTAGTACCTCGTGTGTCCCAAGGTAGCGCACAGCTGTTTAACACTTCGTGGTGCTTCCAAATTTAGAATTATGGAAATCTTCACAGTGTCCACCATCAGTTCTTGTTTGTAGACAACATGTCCCAACAGGTTCCCAAAGGGAACCAGGAATGTGCACTTCTTCAAGTTCAACGCAATCTGGTGTCGTTGGCAAGTATCCACATCAAGAATAAGCTTGCTACGTGGTATTTAACCAATCTGAAGATAGTCCAATAATCTAGATAAACCTCCAGGAACTTGTGGATGTATTATTTGATTGCAGCAACAACTATGCATGGAAAGATGGCTAGCGTGAACTTCAATCCAAACAGCATAATGGCGTATTGAAAGAGTATGCTTCTTGTCTGCCAACATTTTCCAATACTTCATCTGTGAATGGTGTCAGGAATAGGTCGTGTACACAGGCGTCATTCAACTTCCTGAGGTCCACACATATTCTTATCTCACTCTTCTGCATTTTCTCCTGCACTACCATAGGACTCACCTAGTCGGATTCTTCTACTGGCTCAATAATTTTGGCTACGAGCATTTTGTCTAGTTCTATGTGTACCTTTTCCTTATACTTCATATTCCAATGGTAAGGCCTCTGCTTCACCGACTTCACTTCAGGTTTCAGGGTGATCTTCATCATCCCTAATTTTCCAATGATCCCTTGCTATGGGGTAAAATGCACGGTGTATGGAGAATGAAAACTACCCTCAAAGGCCTTCCCAGGACCTTCGACAAACTGTAAGATTATCTACAAAAGCTACCAAGTTATACACATGTTCATCTATCAAATATGAGTTAACAAATTATGGAAAGAGGATTACCTCAAGTCTCCTTCTATATTTTTTTGGAGATCGCTATGCAGCCAAGAAGAACTCCCTCAAAGCCGACTCCAAATCAATTCCTACACAAAGGAAAGGCAAACACAATCACAACATACAATCTTGAAAACTAATAGATGAATGCACAATGAACATCTATTTGCATACAACTAAACCATTCATCTAAACAAGTATCAAAATGAACAACTCAATGAACAATGTTACTGACACTATGGAGTAGGGAACACAACTGCAGTTCTATATTAATAATGGAAGAGTGATTACAACCATTTGTTGTATCAGTCTTCCCTTGCCCCTTCTTCTTCTTCTCTCTCTCTCTCTCTCTCTCTCTCTCTCTCTCTCTCTCTTTCAGCTCACTTCTTCAAGTGTATGACAGTTCAGAACAACTTAGTGGGCTATCCTTTCAAATGATTTGACCTCTTTCGCAATAACCTTCACTTTGCTTATATAGCAATTGAGTTAGGGTTGCCAAGCTCCTCCTAGAGTTCACTAGGGCAAAAGCAATGAACCTGCTCTTCTTTTCAGCTCTTTCCCATTTGCCTTCTTTTCTTAGATTAGAAATCCTCCAAATATCTTGATTTTGGATGTTTCCTTACTTTTATTGAGCAAATTTAGGGATAAATATCTAGATATTTGTGAGTCAATTCGTTGGCTTGACCCATTGAACTTCTCTTAGTTTCACTAATGCTGCCCCTTCACTAGTAACATGAGTTAGTGGGGTCACTAATTCTCCAAAGGCTTGGTAACAAGCTTTATAAAGAAGGTTTTCAATGTGCAACCAGCGTTAGTGTGGAATCAAGGCCTGCAATTATGGTCTTTGCTTCAGTCATCCTGTCTTTCACCTATGAGTTGATGAGGAGGTCATTTTGTTGTATAACCAATGCCCCCTAAAGTATGAGATCAGAGGCAAAGACGATGGCCGATATACTTTACTAAAAGTATAATTTTTCCTGTAAAAATTTTGTAGAGAGAGAGAAGCTTCAGGTGGCAAGGAAAACCTGATACAACACAATATATAAAACTGCTAAAATCATGTCCTGAGTCGGGCATTCCCATGCTCAGTAGCTATGTCAAAGTAATTTTCTCCAGAGATATATAACAAGGCTAGCTGTCGATAAGCACAATATGGATCCAGTGTCATAAGAGAATCATCCTAAAACAACTGTCTCCAAAAAACAATATCCGCAACTTGGGAGAGGAAACAAGGCTGAATGATGCAAGCCTCTACCCAAGGTCTTGATTTCTGCTTCACTGAACAGCATAGATCGATACATGTGAAAAATATGTGTTGATGTCAAACATGCATGAAATCATCTGATTACCAGTCAATAATTGAGACTGTTAACAGATGCGAAGAAGGCCACCGACAATGGTGATGGTCTACAAGATGCACACTATAAACTAGCGAGTGTGAAAGATTTCTTTGTCATCGAACACCCGTAGACTCGCTTAATTAGGAGCCAATAATGAGAACCCCTAATAAAACACAAGGTAACCTGCCACTAATGTCTACAAGTACCAAGGCACTGAATGTGTTTCTAGGTTATCTTCCTAGATAGAGTATTGAACTCGATAGGAAGAAACCTGTCGAAAGGTAGGCAATGATGTGTCCTACATCAATCGACGTGAAATGGGACAAGAATGAGTTTTTTTTTTTAGGAATATTTTGAGAATTTGGGTCTAAACAATGGAGGGCATGATGAAAGGATATGTTTGATCAGTTGATGGAGGAAACAAATGGGTAACTCTTGAACAATAAAAGGCATGACAATGGTTTTAACCAAATAGCACTAGACTCATGAACACTACAAAGTGTTAGGATATAGAGATGCAATTACATCAGGGTATATAGGCTAAAACTCATAGAATGGTAGGGTTCATATTGAGAGGCCATCAAAAGGAAGGTTTATTTGAGGGAGTGCCATGTTCAAGGGAACGACTTCTACCAAACCATGGTTTCTAATACGGATTACAATTGTATTATCTGCTTTCCCATTCTGATTAATTTAATGAGTCCAAATGGGTAAACTCATCGATCTTTTCATGTTTAAAGAGTCTGAAAAGGATCGTAAGAAAGAACGACTCTTTGCCCTATCTGATTAGTTTAATGAGTCCAGACAGGAAAACTCATTGATTTTTTCATGTTTTAAGAGTATGAAAAGTATCGTAAAAAGAACGACTCTATATCTTGTCTGTGTAATTTAAAGAGTCCAGACTAGACAACTCAGTGGTATTTTCATATTTAGAGAGTCTAAAAAGATCGTAAAGAGAGACTCCATGGTGGTCCCTTTGTCATAGTTGTTAACCGGGTGCGACAAAAGGTTAATAGTATACCCAGATCGGTTACTTTTCCGTAACTTAATCTATTGAACCCGAATAAAGAGAAACCTATTTTCAATAGATGTTGACCTCATTTTGTTACAAGTATGAGGCAACGGACTAAACTCATTTTTCTTCGTGAATTTTTAATGAGTCGTGCGATGACAAACTCAATACCTTCATCAAAATTTTTAATGAGTGAAATGAAGAAAACTCAAGGTATCTTTTTCAATTTAATGAGCGAGAAAAAGAGGGAAAAGAATGGCTCATCCCTTATTCATAGTTTTGTGAGCTCGAAGGAGGGGAAAAACTCGGGGATTTTTCAATTTAAGAGTGAGAAATGAACCCAAAAAATAAAGTGCTCTTGTTGCTGTCGTATATTTTTAACGAGCCCGGTAACAAAAACTCGGGATTTTTTGGTTTAACAAGCGAGAAAAGTACCTAAAAGAATGCTCGGGTCATCTTCATCAAGTTTAACGAGCAGAAAGACTAAGCTCGGGATTTTTTCAGTTTAAAGAGCAAGAAAAAAGTGCCTAAAAAGAATGCTCCTTTGGTCTTTTTCAGTTTATGAGCTGGAAAAAGATCAAAAAAGAGTTGCTCAGAGCATTGTTGTATGAATTTAACTAGCGCAATGATGAAAAATTGGAGATGTTTCTATTTTTGAAAGAGCAATAAAATATCACAAAAAGTGCTTTAACTATCGTTGCATAGATTTAACAAGGTCAATTATAAAAACTAGGAGATGTTTATATTTTTTAAAGAGCAATAAAATATCTCAAAAAGTGCTCTATCTATTCTTCATTGTAGTATCTTAATGAGCCCAAAGAAGGAGACTCGAGATTTTTTGGATTAACAATCAAGAAAAATACCATAAAAAGAATGCTCAATCTTCTTCATGGTAGTTTAATGAGCCTAAAGAAGGAGACTCAAGGATTTTTCGGATTAACGAGAAAGAAAAATACCATAAAAATAATGTTCGGTCTTTCTTGATCTCATGCTTGACATTAGAAGGGTATATGCCATGCATTTCCTTATAAGACCAAGGAAAAACATCACAAAAATCCTTAACAGGGCAGGTGAAGCTCACAATTTCCTCAGGATTGCGATTGGCTCCAATTTGTATGTTTTCCATGATGCCTGTCATGACAGAAATATCGAGCAATGTTTTTGAAATATTTCCCTTGCTTCCTTCCAAATCCACAGGTTAGATAGTTGTATATGGTGAGGGAACGATTTCATGTGCATCAGGTGACAGGATTTGAAGAGGCATCATGTCCAAATTAGATATCGAAACATGATGGTGTGAGTCCTCCCAAGGTCACTCTTTTAAACTCGTGATCTCTCTAATAGCTTCATCCTTAGGTAGGAATTGATTGAGTGGATCGAAAGAAGGATTAGTTATGGGAGGGGTTGTGGTACCGTTGTTCGAAACCAAAGTGACTGGAGATGTGGATGAAATTTGAATGGCTTCCTAGGCCAATTCAGCTGGTGACAATGGCATTTTTTCTCCATATGTGTCAATGCTTGAAGGAGCAGATAAGATCCATGGATCGGTCTGTTCATGAGGAAAAGATGAAAGCATGTTGACTGACTGTGAAACCCTGGGTGCCTGAAGAGGAAGACATCCCATGAGGGAAGAAGCCTTCAGTAGACTGGTACCTAAACTAACATAAGAGTTAGTTCCACCTCCTACTAGGGGTACAGAGCCACTTGGTAATGGTGAATAATTAGGGGTGCAGAAAGACAACTGATCTACTGTAACTACCTTTCCATCCAATGGGAATTGGATGATGTGAAAGATAGTAGATACGACGGTCATCATGGCATATGTCCAACTACGACCCAACAAGAGATTATAGTCGAGTTTTCTATCTACGACTTCTATGTCTACCGTTACAGTTTTCCTAGCGAAAGTGATGGGAAAACTGGCTAGGTATCCTTTTGGTATAAAGGTGTGGTTGTCGAAAGCTTTCAAGGAGTTCGACAGCGGGGATAGGGTTGGGGAACCCAGGGTGAGCCAACATTAAGCCGCCATGACATAGGTAGAAGCACCTTCGTCGATGACAGTTCTATGTGTTGGGTGTGGAGCTTGATTATCTTCTGTATTCAAAGGTTTCAGCCAGATGTATACCCCAGGAAGATTGTACACCCCTCCACGCGGGGGGGACTTGTCCCCCCCGCGAGGGTCTAGAGGCCATTAGTCCCTTGGTAGGGGTTTGGGGGAAACGCCCCCGAAGCTAAAAATAGATGTAAAATTACCTTGTAAAAGTCTAGTAATTTCTAGTCAATCTGGGCCATTCATTAGGCGGATGATCTGACGGTAGAAGTTATGTTTAATTTAGGGTTTTTTGCCCTAGAAGGCAACCCCTCACTATATATGAGGGAATTGTATTGCATCTATATAGATCTGTATTCTGAGTGAGGAAGAGAGAGGAGATTGAGAGAAAAGAGGGTGTTATAGCGGATCTGCTGTAGGTTGTATCTCTTCAGTTTGTTGGATAATATAATAAAATAAGGACTAGTTGTTTCTCCGTGGATGTATCCCAAACTGGGTGAACCATGTATATCTGTGTCTCTCTTGTTTTATGTGTTTTCTGTGTTTATATTTCTGCAATATTTTATGTGTTCCATTCCTCCGTAATGTATAATCTCTAACAACTGATATCAAAGCCGAAGGTCTATTTGGCTGATAAACTCACACGAGAGAAGGGTTCCTGGTTTGAGTGGGAGCAATGGCGGAAGATAATAGGTTTAGGGTCAAAAAATTTAACGGCCAAAATAACCAACTATGGAAGATGCAGATGGAAGATTATCTGTATCAGAGAGATCTGTACCTACCATTGAGTGGAAAGACAAAGAAGTCGATGAGTATGACAGACACAGAATGGGATATTCTCGACAGAAAGGCACTTGGAACAATATGGCTATGCCTAGCGGCATCGGTAGTGTTTAATATTTCAAAGGAAATGAAAACACAGGGTTTAATGTCGGCACTAGCCAAACTATATGAAAAACCCTCGGCCTCAAATAATGTATTTCTTATGAAGCATTTATTTAATATGAAGATGTCAGAAGGTGGATCTGTTGCAGACCATTTAAATGATTTTAATACAGTTACAAGTCAGTTAATTTCTGTAGGGGTAAATTTTGGTGATGAAGTTAGGGCTCTGTTATTTCTGTGCCCATTGCCAGAAAGTTGGAATGGTTTAGTTATGGCCATTAGTAAATCTATCTCTGGATCTAGTACTTTAAAGTTTGATGATGTTATCGGTGCAATCGTTAGCGAGGAAATGCGATGGAAAAGCTCCGGTGAGACATCAGGTAATGCTTTGAGTGGAGAGTCTAGGGGAAGAAAAATGGAAAGAGGAAAGAGCTCAGGATATCACAGTAAATCAAGGAAAGGCAAATCCAAGTCTAGATCGGGGATATTGTGCTAGAAATGCGGAAAGAAAGGACACCTAAAGAAAGACTATAGAACTCAAAAGGGTAAAGAAGGAGATGCACAGCAAGAAAACAATCATTAAGCAAATGTGATAGGTGAGGTGTTATAAGATGCTCTGGTTCTTTCTTTCGAAAATATTACTGATTCCTGGGTGGTAGATTCAAGGGCCTTATTCCATGCCACACCTGATAAGAAATATTTTCATGACTATGTTAAAGGAGATTTTGGACAAGTCCATTTGGGTGATGATAAACCCTATAAAATTGTTGGAATGGGTAAGGTTCTTGTAAAACAGCAGAATGGAAACCAATGGTTACTAAAGGAAGTAAGGCATGTTCCAGATCTGAAGAAAAATCTGATTTCAATAGGGCAGTTAGGCGGTGAAGATTGTGTGACAACTTTCATAGATAAAGCTTGGAAGGTCACCAAAGGAGCCCTGGTAATAGCAAAAGGCGAAAAGGATGCTACATTGTATTTAAGCAATGGTATTTCTAACTCTGTTAATGCTTTAACTTCCAAAGGGACAGATACATCATTATGGCATCATAGGCTTGGACACATGAGTGAAAAGGGGATGAAGATTCTTCACTCAAGGAATTTGTTACCGGGTTTGAAGAATGTTGGTTTGGACTTCTGTGAGAATTGCATTTATGGAAAACATAAGAGATTCAGATTTCTTAGAGTTGGGAAAGAAAAGAAGATTGAAAAATTAGAGCTTGTGCATACAGATGTATGGGGACTTGCTCAGGTATCATCTCTTGGTGGCTCTCGTTCTTATGTTACTTTTATTGATGATGCAACTAGAAAAATTTGGATTTATTATATTAAGAATAAATCTGATGTATTTGACACTTTCAGGAAATGGAAAGCTTTGGTTGAGATTGAGACAGGAAAGAAATTGAAGTGTCTCAGATCAGACAATGGAGGTGAATATTGCAGCAAAGAGTTTGATAGGTACTGTTCAGAGCATGGAATTCGCAGAGAGAAGATGGTTCCATGAACACCACAAGAAAATGGTGTGTAAAAAAGGATGAACATAACAATCATGGAGCGTGCAAGGTGCATGAGATTGCATGCAGGATTGCCTTTAAAATTTTGGGCAGATGCTGTAGATACTACTATTTATCTAATAAACAGAGGGCCTTCAAGTTCCTTGGATGGTGGTGTTCTAGAGGAAGCATGGATAGTGTTATCACTCAGGTTGTCCCTGAAGGTTAAGAAAGGGATACGGCCGTGGTAACCACAAACCAACTTTGGACTGCAGGTTCTAGCCAACCTGCAATCAGAGAGGGCTCTCTCTTTTAGATTTAGCTTTGTTTGAAAGGATTTTAGGCTAGGTATTGGGTCCAGAGGGTTTTTTGTTTTGTTTTGGTGGGAAAATTGACACTTTCAGGTAGGGAGGCAGAGTATAGTCTGAATGTTTTAAACCATTGGGCGTGGAGTCGAGGAGGGGAACTGCTGGTGCATTTCCTTAATAAAAGTGAGGGAAAATGGAGCAAGATAGCTGAGTTTGAAGCAATTTTCAGGCTTATAGGATGAAATGAATGCTAAAGAAAGAGAGGCAGTTAAGAATCTCTCCAACAGATTAGCAGAGAAAGTAACAAGGCGCTACCCAGGGGCAGTTAAGAATCCCTAGATAATTGGCCAACACAGGTGAATTGGGGTAAACATGAGCCGGAAGGAATTCAATATTCATAACCAATTCATTCAGAGGAAAACATCAAGAAACAGCAGAAATTGAGCATAGAGAGTATTTAAACTAATTCTAGGCTATTCTTTTTTCCTGCTATTTAGATAATGGCAAACACATAAACAGAGATAAGAGGCACTTATTGCTTCAGGCCACAGCACAAGAATTCCATCTTCAATCTCCAAAGCATTTATCAACAATAGACAGTTCGCTCTCCAAGCTTTCAGCAATCTTTGATTACAGAAAAATTCAGGTATACACAGCGAGTCTCCAGTGAAGAATTCTCAATTTTCCAACCCTTAAAACTATACAGAGGGTGGTATATATAGGGAAAAACTTTCTATCTACTGCTTTTATTACATCTTGACCTAATCAGGTCATAAAAAATAATTTATTGACCTACTCCTATCTGAAATAAATGCATGAACATTCTCAGGCTGCGCTGGGGGCGGCCGTAAAAAGAAAATGAATAAATGATGTAGTCCTGGGTGCCTTGGTACAATGTCTTCTGAAATAAATATGCATGGGTTTCTGTTGCCTTGCTGTCCTGGTGCTTTGAATGCCTTAATGGTGATTTGAAGGCAAGGACAGGCTGATGCTTATTGATTTGAGTTTCTGGGGGCTTCATCAATGTTCAGGTGCTTCGAGCCCCTAAACAAATCTTTGCTGATACTCTTTGGCGTCTTTTCTTCCACTGATACTCTTTGACAAAATCTGGATCGTTGATCTGATGTGCTGCGGGTCTAATCACTAGTAAATGGCCGCTGTTCGGCTTCTGTGTCATCTAGAATTGTCTTCTGCTCCTTTTGGTATGCTCTGTGAAGAAAACGAATCATTTTTGTGCCTTTTCGAGCTTCCTGGGGCCGTATGATGAGAAGATTCCCTAAAGATTCCCTGAAGATTCTCCATTATGGCCCAAAGGCGCAAATCGCTCATCAAAAACTGCCTCAGAATTGGATTCCGGGGCTCCGAAGTGCGACTTTCGCGCCTGTGCGCCCAAAAAGTGTTGATGACATCAGCATGACGTCAGCATGATGTGACATTGTACGGCGGTTGATGTCAGCATGACGTCAGTAGGGCGACGTGGCGGGATGACGTCAGCATGACATCATCTCGTACGGACGATGACGTGGTAGGTACGGTGGCAGGGACACGTGGCAGTGACGTGGCAGGAGGCCACGCAGGCAGATGACTGGACATGTGAATGGGCAGGGGGGTGACGTGGGCGGTGACGTCATAGGGCGGTAAGCGGTTTTGTGGCGCACCACTTATGGGCAAAGGCGGTCTCGAGGGAGGGGGCTCCGCCACACCCCAGAGCCGACGCGTGGCGGGAGTACGACGGCAAAACCGCTGAACTCCCGGACGCTAAAGCCCAGGCGCGTTGAATATAAAAAAGCCCGCCCACCGTAGATCTGGGGCGGGGCAGATCTAACGGTTGGAGGTAACTACGATATGGCAGAGGGATAAGGGGCGGGTATATGCGCGGTATATTCCCTTTTTAATTATTTTGCGCGCTGGGTTCAAACTTAGGAAAAAGGGGATTTTATGGGTTTTACAGGCGTGGGTTTAGTATTTATGCATTAAAACTTTGGGTTAGGGCGTGGAAAGTGGGTTTTGAGGATTTATGAGCAGGGTTTAGTCAATTTATGCACAGAATTTAGGAAAAAGGTGCAGAAAAATGGGTTTTTGCAGGGTTTAGTGCGCCTGGGTGAATTTTTACAGGGAGAATATTATAAGAAGGGTAAAACATGAGTTTTGAAGGTTTTTTGGGCTAGGGAAGAGGTTACTAGCTGACCAGATGTCAAACTAGCTCCCTAATGACTCGGATGGGCTAAAATCAGTCCCAGATGGACTGAGATTTCCCTGACTTAGTGAATAATATGGCTATATTGCCAGGGAGGGGATATTTACATAAGGGGATTTATATACACGCTTTTAGTAGGGGAAGGGGAAAACTGATAGGGAGTTATGTAATAAAGTCAGTAGTTAATATGGAGATGAAAGAGGGCGCTAAGGTATGAGACCTTAGGCCATTTTGGGGAAAAGAAGACTCACAAACACTGAGTGAGCAATCCTTGAGTGAAGCAGATCTTCACCAAGGCACATGTCATGGAAATGATGAAACTGAGAGGCTCAAGCAGATCTTGACCTCTTTGGGGATGTTAGTAAGTGACTTGGGGGATGAGAAGAAAGGGGAGGTTAGTGAATCTCCAGCTTGAGTCTCCACCTTATGAAAGCCGCCTGCTAAGTGTGACCTGAAAAGATAAGACATTGTGAGATACAAAAATTGATCATCAATCATCATTCTGCCACCGAACAGCTACCTACCCAGCCTACTGTCCTAACATTTTTTCTTCTTTTTGTTTTGGGTGCACTTAGACTTGCAGACCCATATTTGCCATTTTTTTTTTTTCTATCTAAATCTACACTTATTTCTGCCAGGGCCCAGATTAAACAATTGGGTCCCTTTGATTCTCTACCTATCTACAAATCTGCCAAGATTAGACTGTTTGGACAGATGTCATTCTCTATATTCTACAACAGGAAATTGAAACCTAGGGAGACCAAGATTAGACTGTTTGGACCTCCCTTTAAGAAATTCCTCAAAATTGGAACAACTCATCAAAATGGAATGCAGTAGTGGCATTTGGATCAGCACACTTCATGGCTTCTTCTTTGGTCTCTTCTGGAAATATGGAACACTGCAGCTTGCAAAGTATGACATATTTGGCATGTAAAAATGTCAATCATGAAAGATGATACCCTGTTGGAACAGGAGGCTAACAGTGGCTCCACTTGGGGATGGCTTTTCCTTGTGAAAAGTCAAGAACAGCAGGTCAGACTACCTTGATCTTCTGTTTGTTGCTGTTAACTGTGAATTTCTTCTTTGTTCTGGCTGTTTTAGATATGAAACTTTGAATTATGAACCACTCCTCCTCAACAGAGCTTTCTGTGAGCTGTACAGCAGCACCTGCTTTCTTCTGCGTGCTTGATCTTTATGTACAATGCCTGAGCAACTATGCTGATATAAACTGAAAGTTCTTGCTCTGTTTTGATGCTTTTGAGATTGAAGAATTTGCATCGGCTGCGTCCTTTCCAAATTTACTGCTATTCCTTAACAATCGGCCTGTTTACAAAAATTTAAACTGAGTGCTGATATATACAAATAATATTGTACAAAGATATTTACAGAACTTGCATTGTTTCAACAACAAGGATCGTGATAATGTTTCAACATCCTGCCATTCACAGGGCCTTCTTCAAAGGTGTTGTCCTCCATAAATCTGAGAAAATAAGTGTTGTTTCCTTGAACAGCAGAAATTACAAATGGACCTTTCCATAGAAAGTCAAACTTGGCATGTTTTCCCTTGTCTTCTCTTCGTGAATCCCACTTTAAAACTTTGTCACCGATACTGAAATCTTCAGCTTTAGCCCTCTTATCAAACATCTTTTTGAGCTTTTCTTGTAAGATTTGAGCTCTATCATAAACTTGTTCTTTGGTTTGCTGAAGGTGAATTGTCTGATTAATCCTTCTTTGAATGTCATTTGATTCAGCCTGAATCTCTTGTAATAGCTTGATAGTAGGAATGCCCAGGGATGAAGGAAATCTAGCCTCCATGCCATATACCATCTCATAAGGGCTCATTCCAATTGATCTTTTCCTCGAAAGTCTGTCTGCCCATAGGGCGTTCACCAGCTTTTTGTGCCAGTTTTTCTTGTTTTCTTCTAGCATTTTCTTTATGATGTTGATGAGGCTCTTGTTAGATGATTCGGCCAATCCATTACCTTGAGGGTAACACGCTGTGGAGTGGCCCAGGGTGATATGAAAATTATGGCAAAAACTGATCATCTTTTTGGACTTAAAGGCAGCGGCATTGTCAGTGATGATTTTCTCAGGGCAACCAAATCTGGAAAGGATGTTGCATTCAAGGAATTGGATAATGATGGTATCATTGGCTTGTCTACAGGGAATGGCTTCAACCCACTTAGTGAAATAGTCGGTGGCTGTTAGGATCCATTTGTGCTGGCCTGAGGAAGAGGGATGGATTTCTCCAATGAAGTCAAGACCCCATTGTTGAAAAGTTTTTTCGGTGGAGATGGGTTTAAGGGGCAGGGGCAACAATTTTCTCTTGCCTTCAAAAATTTGGCACTTGTGACATGTCGTGGAAAACTTTTTTACATCTGCAAAAAGAGTGGGCCAGTAGAAACCAGCCCTCAGGATTTTGTCTGCTGTGGACTTCCAGTAGAGATGTCCTCCACAATCACCTGCATGGAATTCTTTCATGACATTGTTAGTTTCATTCAAGGTTAAACAGTTAAGCAATATGCCTTCATGATTCTTCCAAAATAATGCACCATCTAAAACACAAAATTTCAAAGCCTTCATTTTCAGAAATCTTTTCTTTGTTCTGGACAATCCTGGGGGAGCACACAGGTTTAACAGTACATAGCAAATATCAGTGTACCAGGGGCATTGCAGAAATATTTCACTGATCTGTGGAGTCGCCAGCTCCGGTTCATTGTCCAGCTGGTTAATGTCTAAGGTCTGAAAGTTTGTTTTGGACATCAGTTTGGCTAAACCTTGTCCCTTTATCAGCTTGGTTGGTTTTATTTCAATGTCATATTCGAGGATACTTGCAATCCACTTACCTCTTTTTCCTTCTAATCCGTCTTGAGTCAATATATCTTTAACAGCAGCATGTGGGACATAGGCAGTCACGTGTGAATATAAAATGTACACTCTGAAATCCTTGATGGCCTTAACAAGTGCGTAGGCCTGTTTTTCCATTATCAGGTACTTCAATGGGGCGTCTCTTAAGGCTCGGCTGAAAAAAGCAATTGGCTTTTCAGCTCCCTGTTCATCCTTCTGCAGCAGGACAGCAGCTATTGTATGCTCGGATGCAAACGAAAATATGATGAAATCTTTATCGAACTGTGGACTAGTTAGGACAGGGGTTTGAGTTAAGGCAGATTTGATACTCTCAAATGCTTGCTTAGCTTCCAGGGACCATCTTACCTTGGCATCTTTCTTTAACATGTTGCTTAACAGTCTTATTAATTCAGCCAGATTTGGAATGAATCTTCTCAAAAAGTTGATTTTTCCAAGGAATGCTTGTAGCTCTTTTATGTTTCTGGGGTATGGAATTTGGAGGATGGCCTGTATTCTCTCAGGGTCAATTCTGATCCCATCTTTTGATATAATGTGGCCAAGCAATTTTCCTTCTTCAAGGCCAAATAAGGACTTCTTAGGATTCAAGGAAATTCCATATTTTCTGCATGTCATGAAAATTTGCCTGAGGTGCTTGAGATGTTCTTCATCAGATTTGGAAAATGGGGTTAAATCATCAAGGTACACAACCAGGAAGTCATGTATTTCTTTGGCGAAAGCAATATCCATTGCTCGTTGAAAAGTAGCACTAGCGTTTTTAAGTCCAAATGGCATTTTTACATACTTAAATGTTCCCCAGGGTGTGGTAAAAGCTGTTTTGTCTTGGTCATTTGGGTGAACAAGTATTTGGTTGAAACCTGAAAATCCATCTAGTAAAGAGATTCTAGATGATCCCACTACTCTCTGCAATATGTGGTCCATTTTGGGCAAAGGATAGTGGTCTTTTAAGGAGACTTGGTTTAAGTTTCTGAGGTCTACACAAAGTCTGATTTCACCTGTCTTTTTTCTTGTAGGCACTAGGTTAGACACCCACTCAGAGAATCTGATAGGGGCTATAATGCCTGCTTCCCACATCCTTTTTACTTCTTTTTCAATCGGGGGAAGCAGCACAGGGTTGATTCTTCTCAATTTCTGTTTGAAGGGCTTATGATTGGGCTTCAATGGGATTGTGTGTTGAATCACTGATGTATCATAGGATTTCAAATCCTCATAGCTCCAAGCAAATACATCTTGAAATTCTTTGAATAAGTCAATGTACTTGGGCTTTTGATCAGGTGGAAAATTTTTGGACAGCTTGATCATTCTGGGATTCTCTGCTGTGCCTATGTTATGCTTTTCAATTTTAGTATTTATGGGTTGCAATTTTGGCTTTCTGGGAACATCAGTGGCGTCAAACATGTCTTCAAGCGGGGTCAGGCCAGCAGGTAAAAAGTTGTCTTTCAGGTCAATGATTTCTTCTTCTTTTTTGGCAATTTCTTCTTCTGGCATTTGTTTCAGCTGTTCAATGTTTTCATTGTCAAAAATGGTTGGCTTCAGAATCTGTTTGGTTGTTGTAGCGGTTAGAACTTGCTGACTTTCATTTCTCTGCTGTTCAGAATCTGTCATGGCATCCATGTCAATGTGAATATTTGAAAATTCATGCTCGAGGGTAAGGAAACTATTAATCTGGGCATCATTCTCGAATACTTGCCAATCTCTGACATTATTTGGGACGGTGGGCCTATGTTTTATTTCGGATGTGAAGTGATGATTCGGGTCAAAAGGGAGCTTGCATGTACTCGCGAAGGTGGCTAGGCTGTGTGCATGAATGTTGTGATTTCTGGAAATCTTGTCAAGCTTGAATTCAGTGAATGCCTGGAGTATGTTAGTAGCAGCAGTTCTGTAGTCTCTCATTCTGTTGTCATTGGTAACAAAATTACCTTTCATCTCTTGTATAACTAGATCAGAGTCACCTAAGATAGACACTTTTACAGCACCTAGAGTTTTCAGCAGTTTAAGGCCTAACAACAGAGCCTCATACTCTGCCATGTTATTTGTGCATTTGAAATTCAGTCTATAGGCATGTCCTTCTGCATGATTATCATGTGTATTGTGAATCCAGACACCTGTCCCTGCTCCTAACTTGTTGACAGAACCATCAAACTCTAAGAACCATGTGATTTCTTGCTTGTTGACAATGCTAAGAGTGTCATCTGAATCAGGGTTGGGCAGATTTAAAATTTCTGTTTGGGGAGGTTCTCGTAACATGTTGGTTGCATTTACTGTTTTGACAATTTCTCTATTGTGGGCAACCGTTTCTTCATTGATGTGCACTTGTTGTTCTAGAGCCAAAGGCTCCTTATTAGTGGGCAGATTTGAATCATCATTGAATAAAATGAAAGAATCCATGTCGGAATGAATTGAATAAATGGGAAAATTTTCAGGCTTGCTTTCACTACTTACTACATATTTCATCAGCGTTTCTCTGTACAGTCTCTTTGGTTGCCCAAAGACTGAAATGGTAGCGTAGGAAAGGTCTAATTGAAGGGATCCTTGGAGCTTTTCTCCCCATGATCTTGAGAGGAGCATGCCGTACTTTGGTGGGATGTCAGCCACCACTACATCCATGAGGATGGTTTTGTTAGGATATTGGACTAAGGAAACACACAAGTCTTTTATGAGGCCTAGGCATTTCACTTGACTTGAGTCAAATGAGTATAAATCTTTGTAAGGTCTTGTAACATCAAGATTCAGTTTTTCCATAACTGCTTTGGGCATAAGATTGTGCGATGCCCCTGAGTCAAACATAGCATTGTGTAAAACTTTGTCATGTATATGCAAACTGACATAAAAATGTGGGACAAGTCCATGTGTTGATTTTCCACTAACTTCTGGACCAAATAGCAGCTCTGGGGTGTCATCCAAAACATTTACGTCATCCTTATTTTCTGGAATTTGAAGTGACCTTTGAATTTTCTGCCTAAATACATCGTGTTTTGCCAATTCTGAGAGGGGGATGGATATTTTTAGCTTAGCTATTTATGTCTCTAAGTTAAATGGCTTTTCCAGTGGAGTTTTGGTGTTGATAATAGCAGTTTTTTCTGCTTCATTTGCATTCTCGGCAATCTGCTCTCGCTTATCGGGGTTACTGGAAATATTTGCTTGCGGTTTCGCAATTTCAGGAGTACCTTTTGGGACACTGTTTGAATTTTGTTTTGAGAGAGGAGGTGGCTGAGGCTGCTCAACAGCAAGCTGCGTGTCTGTTATGTCCTCTACAGTCACTTGATTTGAGTTTGAGGCAGTTGTATCAGCTGGTTGGGTTATAACAGCTGTGTTTCTAATCTTGTTGGGTTGTTTGGTTTCCTTTGTCTTGTCAGGATCAGAGATGTCAATGGTCCTAGTTCTGAGCTTATACTGTTTGTGTACTTCATACACAACAGTATCATAACCCTGCTTGAAATCAAAAGACTCACTAGTTTTAGTCTGAAATTGACTGCAATCATGTTCGTTTTGGTCTTCTTGTGTCAGGAAAGTTTGATGCTCACCCTTTAGATCCATTAAATTCATGTGATCGTCTTCTATGGGTTGACTAGAAGTAGATCCTTCTACATAGTTATCTTGAAAAGGGGGTCTGATGTCTTGGTCTTGGTTAGGCCTACCAGCATTTTATGTTTTGTGATTTCCTGAAATTTGGGTTTCTTATGGTGTTGGACTGCTGTCCTTCCCATGATGCTTTTCTCTCAACATTTTCTACTCTTTCCCCTAGTCTTTGCAGGCCATTAATGATAGCATCAAGCTTCTGGTCAAAGGCTGAGGGTTCTTCCTTAAAGGTGGTTCTCTTTTCCATTCTCGCTCTGTTTCTCTTGGCAATTAAGTTAGCCTCTACGGTAACAGCAACCTTTTGCGCATCTTCAAGAGTTGTAGGGGCTCTTTCTTTCAACTGATATGCCATATCAGGGTCAAAACCATCAGGAAATTTGTACAAGGCAAGGTCGGGTGGAGGCCTTAAATTCTGTGGTATCGCATTATATACATTGTTGAATCTTGCACAGTATTCTAAAATGGTCTCTTGAGGACCTCGTTTAATTGTATCATATTCAGCTAGTATGTGCAAGGGATCTTTCTTTTTCTCCCATCTGTTGGTAAAGGATAGGTAAAGCTCATCAGGAGTGGTTATGGAATTTGCAGCAAGTGATCTGAACCAAGTTCTTACATCACCTGTTAGACTCTGAACAAAAATTCTCATTCTCACGCTGTCATCATCTATTTCATAGTTCTCGAAATAGTCTTGCATCTTTTTGGCATGCTGAATGGCTGTGAAGGGACCAGTGGAATCAAAATATGTGATTTTGGATTGGTAATCTTGAGGTAAAGCCACAGAGTTAGCAGGCAATTGCAGGGGTGCATATCTATTAGCCATATTGGTAGGGATAAGAGGAACAACAGGGATTACAGGGACAATAGGAGTAACTGGAACAGTGGAAACAATAGTAGTGTTAGCAGGCGCAGTGGATAAAGGTGTGGAAGGAGTACCAGGGGATGTAGATGATGAACTAATGGAAATAGGGGTGGAACGGAACAAAACCTAGACAGGAGTCGGAATACAGGTAGGGTAAGATGTTTCAGGGTTCAAATCGGCGAAAATTTCCTGTCTTTCCTGTTTCCTAAGGATTTTTGGGATTATGTTAGGGTTTTCAAAAAGCAGCTGGAGGATCTGGGTCTAGGTTTGACCTTGTATATCGTGAACTTTTCTTGGGAGCCAGCTTCCGAACTTGTTTTTTTTTTATTTTTATTTTTTTATTTTTTATTTTTTTGTATTCACAAGGGCCAGATAAGATTTTGGAATGGCTGTGTATATCTTAAAACTAGCATGAAGATTGACTGAAGCAGCTTTTATCTAAACCTGTTAATGTAAAACAAAAACAGTTTCAAAGGCTTCCTGGCTGACATTCAGGCTTCATCTGTAGTTTTAGGAAATATACAGCAATTAGAAAATCGATTTCTAGAGGGGATTTTTAACCTTCTTTGTGAAACTTTGTAAAATTAACTGAGGAAGTTCCCCAGTGGAGTCGCCATTATGTTATCACTCAGGTTGTCCCTGAAGGTTAAGAAAGGGATACGGCCGAGGTAACCACAAACCAACTTTGGACTGCAGGTTCTAGCCAACCTGCAATCAGAGAGGGCTCTCTCTTTTAGATTTAGCTTTGTTTGAAAGGATTTTAGGCTTGGTCTTGGGTCCAGAGGGTTTTTTGTTTTGTTTTGGTGGGAAAATTGACACTTTCAGGTAGGGAGGCAGAGTATAGTCTGAATGTTTCAAACCATTGGGCGTGGAGTCGAGGAGGGGAACTGCTGGTGCATTTCCTTAATAACAGTGACGGAAAATGGAGCAAGATAGCTGAGATTGAAGCAATTTTCAGGTTTATAGGATGAAATGAATGCTAAAGAAAGAGAGGCAGTTAAGAATCTCTCCAATAGATTAGCAGAGAAAGTAACAGGGCGCTACCCAGGGGCAGTTAAGAATCCCTAGATAATTGGCCAACACGGGTGAATTGGGGTAAACATGAGCCGGAAGGATTTCAATATTCATAACCAATTCATTCAGAGGAAAACATCAAGAAACAACAGAAATTGAGCATAGAGAGTATTTAAACTAATTCTAGGCTATTCTTTTTTCCTGCTATTTAGATAATGGCAAACACATAAACAGAGATAAGAGGCACTTATTGCTTTAGGCCGCAGCACAAGAATTCCATCTTCAGTCTCCAAAGCATTTATCAACAACAAACAGTTCGCTCTCCAAGCTTTCAGCAATCTTTGATTATAGAAAAATTCAGGTATACACAGCGAGTCTCCAGTGAAGAATTCTCAATTTTCCAACCCTTAAAACTATACAAAGGGTGGTATATATAGGGAAAAACTTTCTATCTACTGCTTTTATTACATCTTGACCTAATCAGGTCATAAAAAATAATTTATTGACCTACTCCTATCTGAAATAAATGCATGAACATTCTCAGGCTGCGCTGGGGGCGGCCGTAAAAAGAAAATGAATAAATGATGTAGTCCTGGGTGCCTTGGTGCAATGTCTCTGAAATAAATGTGCATGGGTTTCTGCTTCCTTGCTGTCCTGGTGCTTTGAATGCCTTAATGGTGATTTGAAGGCAAGGACGGGCTGATGCTTATTGATTTAACTTTCTGGGGGCTTCATCAATGTTCAGGTGCTTCGAGCCCCTAAACAAATCTTTGCTGATACTCTTTGGCATCTTTTCTTCCACTGATACTCTTTGACAAAATCTGGATCACTGATCTGATGTGTTGCGGGTCTAATCACCAGTAAATGGCCGCTGTTCGGCTTCTGTGTCATCTAGAATTGTCTTCTGCTCCTTTTGGTATGCTCTGTGAAGAAAACGGATCATTTTTGCGCCTTTTCGTGCTTCCTAGGGCCGCATGATGAGAAGATTCCCTAAAGATTCCTTGAAGATTCTCCATTATGGCCCAAAAAATCCTGCGATGAGCGATTTACGCTAGGCGCAAATCGCTCATCAAAAATTGCCTCAGAATTGGATTCCGGGGCTCCAAAGTGCGACTTTCGCACCTGTGCGCCCAAAAAGTGCTGATGACATCAGCATGATGTCAGCATGATGTGACATTGTACGGCGGGTGACGTCAGCATGACGTCAGCAGGACGACGTGGTGGGATGACATCATCTCGTACGGACGATGACGTGGCAGGTACGGTGGCAGGGACACGTGAAAGTGACGTGGCAGGAGGCCACGCAGGCAGATGACTGGACATGTGAATGGGCAGGGGGGTGACGTGGGCGGTGACGTCACAGGGCGGTAAGCGGTTTTGTGGCGCACCGCTTATGGGAAAGGCAGTCTCGGGGGAGGGGGCTCCGCCACACCCCAGAGCCTTACGCGTGGTGGGAGTACGACGGCAAAACCGTCGAACTCCCGGACGCTAAAGCCCGGGCGCGTTGAATATAAAAAAGCCCGCCCACCGTAGATCTGGGGCGGGGTAGATCTAACGGTTGGCGGTAACTACGATATGGCAGAGGGATAAGGGGTGGGTATATGCGCGGTATATTCCCTTTTTAATTGTTTTGCGAGCTGGGTTCAAACTTAGGAAAAAGGGGAGTTTATGGGTTTTACAGGCGCGGGTTTAGTATTTATGCGTTAAAACTTTGGGTTAGGGCGCGGAAAGTGGGTTTTGAGGATTTATGAGCGGGGTTTAGTCAATTTATGCACAGAATTTAGGAAAAAGGTGCAGAAAAATGGGTTTTTGCAGGGTTTAGTGCGCCAGGGTGAATTTTTACAGGGAGAATATTAGAACAAGGGTAAAACATGGGTTTTTGAAGGTTTTTTGGGCTAGGGAAGAGGTTACTAGCTGACCAGATGTCAAACTAGCTCCCTAATGACTCGGATGGGCTAAAAACAGTCCCAGATGGACTGAGATTTCCCTGACTTAGTGAATAATATGGCTATATTGCCAGGGAGGGGATATTTACATAAGGGGATTTATATACATGCTTTTAGTAGGGGAAGGGGAAAACTGATAGGGAGTTATGTAATAAAGTCAGTAGTTAATATGGAGATGAAAGAGGGCGCTAAGGTATGAGACCTTAGGCCATTTTGGGGAAAAGAAGACTCACAAACACTGAGTGAGCAATCCTTGAGTGAAGCAGATCTTCACCAAGGCACATGTCATGGAAATGATGAAACTGAGAGGCTCAAGCAGATCTTGACCTCTTGGGGGATGTTAGTAAGTGACTTGGAGGATGAGAAGAAAGGGGAGGTTAGTCAATCTCCAGATTGAGTCTCCACCTTATGAAAGCTGCCTTCTAACTGTGATCTGAAAAGATAAGACATTGTGAGATACAAAAATTGATCATCAATCATCATTCTGCCACCGAACAGCTACCTACCCAGCGTACTGTCCTAACATTTTTTCTTCTTTTTGTTTTGGGTGCACTTAGACTTGCAGACCCATATTTGCCATTTTTCTTTTTTCTTTTTTTCTATCTAAATCTACACTTATTTCTGCCAGGACCAAGATTAAACAATTGGGTCCCTTTGATTCTCTACCTATCTACAAATCTACCAAGATTAGACTGTTTGGACAGATGTCATTCTCTATATTCTACAACAGGAAATTGAAACCTAGGGAGACCAGGATTAGACTGTTTGGACCTCCCTTTAAGAAATTCTTCAAAATTGGAACAACTCATCAAAATGGAATGCAGCAGTGGCATTTGGATCAGCACACTTCATGGCTTCTTCTTTGGTCTCTTCTGGAAATATGGAACACTGCAGATTGCAAAGTATGACATATTTGGCATGTAAAAATGTCAATCATGAAATATGATACCCTGTTGCAACAGGAGGCTAACAGATAGGTAAAAAGGCAAACTACTCCTTTTTGAAGCCTTTTGGTTGTGAGGCCTTTGTCCATATTAATAAATAAAATAGAACAAAGCTTGAGGCAAAATCAAATAAATGTACCTTAATTGGATATGATGTTAATGATTTTGGGTATCACTTATATGATTATGAAAATCACAAAATCATTAGGAGCAGAGATGTAATATTCAATGAAAAGGTTTTGTATAAGGATCAGCTACAGGAAAACAAAAACAGAGAAATACACAGTGTTTGACGATATCATAGGAAAAGTGATGGTGCCTGAAAATCATAATGATCAACAGCTAGAACAACAACCACAATAGCAACAAGCACCTCAAACACCTAAAAGTGGTGTTAAAAGATCTATCAGGATAAGTAGACCCCCTGAACGATAGTCTCCTTCATTATATTATATATTGTTGACTGATTTTGGTGAACCAGAATGTTATGAAGAAGCAGTGCAGGTAGAAACTAGGAAGAAGTGGGAGCAAGCCATGAAAGAAGAGATGGACTCCTTAGCACATAACCAGACTTGGGACTTAGTCAGGTTTCCTGCACGTAAAACAACATTGCAGAATAAATGGGTTTACAAGTTGAAGGAAGAAGATGGAGGAAAACAGAGGTATAAAGCTAGACTTGTGGTGAAGGGGTTTGCACAACAGAAAGGTATTGATTTTGATGAAATATTTTCTCCTGTTGTTAAAATGACTTCAATCAAAACTATTTTAAGTCTAGTAGCAGTTGAGGATTTACATCTTGAGCAGTTAGATGTAAAGATAGCCTTTCTCCATGGGGATTTGGAGGAAGAGATATATATGCAGTAGCCACAAGGATATGAGGTAAAAGGGAAGGGGAAACTAGTGTGCAGGTTGAAGAAGAGCTTGTATGTCTTAAAACAGGCTCCAAGGTAGTGGTATCTAAAATTTGACAGCTTTATGTCTGAACAAGGTTATACTAGGTGTCACTCTGATCATTGTGTTTATCTCAAAAAGAAAAATGATGGCAGCTACATTATATTGTTATTGTATGTAGATGACATGCTTGTTGCAGGTTCTAACATGCAGGAGATAAATGCGCTCAAAAGAAAATTGGCAAACTCATTTGCAATGAAGGATTTGGGTGCTACAAAACAAATCCATGGTATGAGAATAACTAGAGACAGGAAGAATCACAAATTAACATTGTCTCAAAGTGAGTACATAGAAAAGGTGTTGAAAAGGTTTAATATGCAGAATGCAAAACCAGTTGGTATACCTCTGGCTAGCCATTTCAAATTAGGTAAGGAGGCATGTCCCAAGACTCACGAAGAAATGGCTCATATGTCTAAATCTCCATATGCATCAGCAGTTGGAAGATTAATGTATGCAATGGTCTGCACAAGGCTTGATATTGCACATGTAGTGGGAGTTGTAAGCAGGTACATGAACAATCCAGGAAAAGAACATTGGATGGTAGTGAAGTGGATTCTCAGGTATTTGAGAGGTACCACAAATCAAGCATTATGCTTTGGTGGTTCAAACATTACTCTATAGGGATATGTTGATGCAGATATGGAAGGTGACAGAGATAATAGGAGGAGCACTATAGGATATGTATTTACTATAGGTGGAATAGTTGTCAGTTGGGTTTCAAAAATCCAAAGTGTTGTTGCACTTTCAACAACAGAAGCAGAGTATGTTGCTGCTACAGAGGCTAGTAAAGAAATGATTTGGTTACAAAGGTTTCTAGATAAATGGGTAAAAAGCTGGAGTTGGTCAGGTTATACAGTGACAGCCAGAGTGCCATACATCTTGCAAAGAACTCTGCATTTCATTCCAAGACTAAACATATACAACTCAAGTACCATTTCATATGGTCAGCATTGGAAGATGGACAGTTGAAGCTGGAAAAGATACACACTAGCCAGAATCCTATAGATATGTTAACAAAAGTTGTAACTAGGGAGAAACTGAGAATCTGCTCAGTTTCAATTGGTCTTCAAGTATGATGAAGAAGATGAGAAACAGCCAGGTCCAAAGTGGAGTCATTGTCTAGAAAATGAAGCAGCGGTGGAGTTGCTATAATCAGTCTCCAAGTGGGAGATTGTTGGGTGTGGAGCCTGATTATCTTATGTATTCAAAGGTTTTAGCCGAATGTATACCCCAGGAAGACTATACACCCCTCCACGTGGGGGGGTGCAGGGCCAGTGGTCCCCCGGCGAGGGTTGGGGGGCAGCGCCCCCAAAGCTAAAAATAGATGTAAAAGTACCTTGTAAAAGTCTAGTAATTTCTAGTCAATCTAGGCCGTTCATTAGGCGGATGATCTGACGGTAGAAGTTATGTTTAATTTAGGGTTTTTTGCCCTAGAAGGCAACCCCTCACTATATATGAGGGAATTGTATTGTGTCTATATAGATCTGTATTCTGAGTGAGGAAGAGAGAGGAGATTGAGAGCGAAGAGGGTGTTACAGTGGATCTGTTGTAGGTTGTATCTCTTCAGTTTGCTAGATAATATAATAAAAGAAGGACTGGTTGTTTCTCTGTGGATGTAGCCAAAAATGGGTGAACCACATATATCTGTGTCTCTCTTGTTTTATGCGTTTTTTGTGTTTATGTTTCTGCAATATTTTATGTGTTCCATTACTCCATAATATATAATTTCTAACACTATGTATACCTTTACCTTTCGAAGTTATATGCACCTGGAATGCAAGCTGGTGAGAAAGGGGAGGTTTACACTTGTCCATGTTGAAAATAACAAGCATAGAATCCATTGGGTCAATACTTCCAATAGCTGAAAGCAAAGCTTTCCATTGCGTGGGGCATGTTTGTAATACTTCGAGCGCCGACATAGCCAATGGCACTTGCGCCAAATCCTCTACGATGTTGTAGTGTTGGGCGGCATGTGTAGATGTATTGTGCATTGTGCGTTGAAGTGCCCCTTTTGGGGATCTAATTACAAAGTCTTCAACCGGCCTTTCGATATGCAAATCATTGGGTGGCGATGGGTTTTGACCTGAGGATGGTTTTGCTGCCAGAGCGACAGGAGCTCCATAAGATTTGGCTCTTATGGTGAGTTCTACCATTTCAAATGTGAAAATGGTAGAAATTCCTTCACCATTTGAAGGATGTTGCGAACCATCGTTGCCCCCTGACGTGGGTTGCTGTTGGTTTGCAATAAGATTTTACTATTGCTAAGTGGGAAAGGATTCCTAAGGACAGCGGGGGTCTTACCAGTATCTCTTTTGGCAAGGTAATCTGTGCATTCTTGAAGACGTGAGCAACGCCAGGTTACATGGTCTTTAGCACAAAGTTTGCAAGGAAATCTGGTGGGTGTATCCTTTTCATCATCAATAGCCGCAGCGGCCTTCTGTTTTTGGTTAGGCTGGTTGGGTGGCTGCTCTTCAGAAGGTGGTCTTTTTCTTATTCTTCTTTTTCTTACCACTGGGAATTTTTGTAGACTACACAGATTTTATCACAGTGGCAGGAAGAGCAGTCGTATTGGTAGATGGGTCCACTACCATCTTGGAAATGGAACCACTGAGTTGTTTTACAACGACCCCAGAAGTTGCATCGACAATCCCATCGGCGTGCACTCCAGGGTGCTGAGTGGTGGAAGCATTGGGGTTACCAGGAGCATTGGGGATTATGTCATAAAGAGTGCCAGACTATGAATATATCAAATCTAAGTGTTGGGCATGACGTATGGATTGGTCTTCTGTGACCACACCACCTAGAGTGACATCTCTAGCAATTTGCGGAAGTAAGGACCTACAGAACCAGTCTGTTAAGACAAAATCTGGGATGGGAGCTTTGACCAACCTCTGCCTACATCTCCATTCATGAATATGATCGGAGAAGTGGGTGGCAGCATCCTGACAAAATAAAGTGAGGAGCTCTATCCCAGTCTCATAGCGGATAGGTAACTGGAAGTGCTTTAGGAATTCCATCGCTAAAGCATCAAAGGTATTTACTGACGTGTGTGGTAACTCAATATACCATTTTGTTGCGTTGCCAGTGAGGGTGCGGGGTAAAAGATGTAACCGGACACTATCATCCACCATAGATTTTGAAACACACCAGAGATGGTAGGTGGTGATATGGGTGCCTGGATCCTCCCCTTGTTTTCCATCGAACTTTGGGATGTCCGTTGGTATTTTATGTGGGATCCATGGCCATTGTAAGTTGTGATAGATGGGGTCATTTTTCAACTTGTATAAGTCGGGGACATCCAACGTTGCCAAAAACAGCAGAGATTTAGGTGCCCCCGACTCGGGCCATGGTGATGATGGATGAATTGAGGAGCTTTATGCTCCTCCCATTGTTTGGTTCCCCATAGTGTACATGGGTTGCGTGGTGTAGAAGTTTCTTTGTGGTATGGTGTTGTAGAGTGGATTTCCATGAGGATTTTGATACTGGGGTATGAAATTTCCCTTAGTATAAGCGGTGCCCCCTTGACTCATTTGAGTATGTGAGTAGGGTGCCCCCATGGACTAGTTGGGAACCCCTTGTGGATTCCCACCCAACACAGAACTGACCATTTGGCCTTGATTGACAGAGGGGACACTCATGTCAATTAGCGACTGACCATGCATGCCTGAGAACAGAGGGGGAACTGTTACATTCCCTATCGGCATGTGCATATTGGGAACCCCCCCATGTATATGAGCCTAGGGGTTAGAACTATACATTGGCGGCCGACCATATTGTTGGTAAATGGGAATCGCGCCCATAGTGCCACATTGAGTGTTATAAGGAGCACTATATGTGGCACTTGTCGAAGGTATGCAGTGTGGCACCATAGGGGTGGAACCTGGCATCTGTTGGGTTCCACTCATAGAGGGTGTCGTGTGAGTGGTTGTACCTGGGACAAACGGGATAGCGGGATTCGCCATTACCGGTGTTGTGGAGACTGTCAATTGGGGGAGTGGTGAAGGACCAAAAGTGTCCCTAAAGTTCCACAACTAGTTAGTCATCAACTGGATAGATGGAAATGTTCCCACTACCGAAGCAGGAAGTACTGGTTCCACTGGAATCAAGATTGTGTCTAACTAACTTGTGAGCGAAGGGTTAAAATGAGGAAGAAATCCTTTCGTGAAGAAATCCTCTAGCAAACTTGAATCGTCAATTGTCCAAACAGATCTTGTGTGAGATCTGGGAGACTAATTCCCCGAAGATGGGGAATCCAGTTCACTGGAGCTTGGCGGATTGTCTACAATGAGTGGAGGAAGTCCTAACAATTGTCTAGAGTGATGACGAGGGTCGGATGTAGCCACAGTGACCGTTAATTTTATTAATAAATTTTATCGTGATGTTTTTTAAAGTCTCAAAATGATAACACTCGGGTACCAAATATAAAAAATGCACTAAGTCTATCAATCAGCAAACAGAGGGAAAATACCTCGTCTGATAAGCACCAATCGCCAGAGATGAAACCTGGCATCTCAATGAATAATAGAGAAGGATGGCCAGATGTACAGTTAGGTTACTTTAGAGCTTCGCCCGAACCTCAGATTGACAGGCCAACTACTCTTGTGAAGACGAGCACCCTCCCAAAAACTGAAGACAAAGTAGATCCGTCTGTGTTAGGTACCAGGACAGCCCATCCCAGTCACCTTGTGTAAGTCCCTATAAGTTTGGCCACTAGAGATACCTCAAATCATAGACATCACCGGGGGGGACATAGTCGTAGACAGCACGCTATGTGGGCAGGATACCTGAGTCCCCGACTCAGTTCCGAAATCCCTGAAGGGACCCCTAGTACACAGAATGCCCAAAGGATTTGTAAGAGAAGGCGGGCTACCTTCAATTACAGTCCGATGTTGTCTCGTATTTTGCTCCGTTGTTAGTGGAGTGGTCTCGGTAATATGAGTGCAGAAGGAATTTTTTGCTCATTAACGACACTAGTTTTGGTTTTCAACCTTGGGCAATTCACTCACATGCTTATCCCAAGATCCTAGCCTAGCTAATGTTGGTTTGCTCAAAAGAGTAACTGATTGATTTTAATGTAAATTTTATGTGTACTTGATTATTTGTCTTCGGTAGGGGTGTTGACATATGAAATATGGTGAGACTCTTGACTCAATAAATCATGCAGAAACAATGATTTGAAAAAAAAATTCAATTTGATGCAAACAAGCCTTATTCTACATATTCATATTTTTCACATATTCATAGTTTCGTCTGTGCATCTATAGTCTTTCAACACATGCATAACCAAAAGATTCTTTTCCAATATTTCCTAACAACTACTGAAAACCAAAATGAAGCAACTCACAACTATTTAAACAGAAGGATGAATACAAAATATCAGTCTTTCTTTCAAAAAAAATGTTTTTTAAGAGAGAAAAACCAAAACGTTTTCCTAAAAATAAATTTCTAGGACACCAATTTTGCTGACATAATACAGTTACAAATCTTATTTCAGCCCATGAGAAGATTTTCCATCCCTTTTGGTCCACAGATACTACTGAAAATGAAGGCAAAGGGAGACTAACGCTCTATTATAGTGGTTACAGAGAGTTAGTAGGGTCACCGACGCTCCCTGTACACAGGCACAGTGCTTTATAAAGCTCTATGTAGCTTGGTAACCTACGTTAGTGTGGGAAATCTTGCACAACAAGGGTTTCCAAGATCAGTTTCTGAGATTAATGTATACTAGTAGGATGTAGCAAGATATTTGGTGGATCAGAAAAAGGATTTTTGAAGAATAGGGAGCTCTTAGAAAGAAGAGAGAACAAAGAAAAGTCTGGGTAAACCGGGAACTAGATGTTTAGTCCCCAGCGGAGTCGCCAAGTCTGCTATGGGGTAAAATGCATGGTGTATATAGAATGAAAACTACCCTCATATGCCTTCCCGGGACCTTCAATGGACTGTAAGATTATCTTCAAAATCTACCACGTTATACACATGTTCATCTACCAAATATAAGTTAACAAAGTATGGAAAGAGGATTACCTTAAGTCTCCTTCTAGATTTGTTTGGAGATCACTATGTAGCCAAGAAGAACTCCCTCAAAGCCGGCTCCAAATCAATTCTTGTACAAAGGAAAGGAAAACAAAATCACAGCATACAATCTTGAAAACTAATATATGAATGCACAATGAACATCTATTTGCATACAACTAAACCACTCATCTAAACAAGTATCAAAATGAACAAATCAATGAACAATGTTACAGACACAATGGAGTAGGGAACACAACTACAGTTCTATATTAATAACGGAAGAGTGATTACAACCATTTGTTGTATCAGTCTTCCCTTGCCCCTTCTTCTTCTCTCTCTCTCTCTCTTTTAGCTCACTTCTTCAAGTGTATGACAGTTCATAACAACTTAGTGGGCTATCCTTTCAAATGCTCTGACCTCTTTCACAATAACCCTAACTTTGCTTATATAGCAATCGAGTTAGGGTTGCCAAGCTCCTCCTAGAGTTCACTAGGGAAAAAGCAATGAACTTGCTCCGCTTTTCAGCTCTTTCCCATTTGCCTTCATTTCTTACATTAGAAATCCTCCAAATATCTTGATTTTGGATGTTTCCTTGCTTTTCTTGAGCAAATTTAGGGATAAATATCTAGATATTTGTGAGTCAATTCATTGGCTTGACCCATTGAACTTCTCTTAGTTTCACTAATGCTACCCCTTCACTAGTAACATGAGTTAGTGGGGTCACTAATGCTCCCTTAGGCTTGGTATCAAGCTTTATAAAGCAGGTTTTTAGTGTGCAACCAGTGTTAGTGTGGAATCAAGGCCTGTAATTGTGGTCTTTTCTTCAGTCATCCTGTCTTTCACCTTTGAGTTGATGAGGAGGTCATTTTGTTGTATAACATCCATTTTAAGTCTTTAATCTTGGTCGGGAATAAGTCTTGGTACTCGTGGAGTAACTCAGCAACTTTGTCCACCATGGCATCATCCCAATAGTCACTGAGCATTGCATACTTGGGTTCAGCCTCCGTCCCAATATTTACCTGCTTCATTTTTAGCGGCATGATGATGTCAGGGTCTTCAATCAATGGTCCTAAAACTTCGCAACAGCGTTCAATTTCTGGGATATTAATTTTCCGTGGATCCTCATCATCCTCCTCAATATTTACATTATAACACTCCAGTGCGCAGCTCAGCTAGGTCGCCCATTCCAGTTGAAGCAATTCCATTGGTTCCTGGGAATTTTGAAGATAGCTGCTTTTACGGCTTGCAGTGCATCATCAACAGTATCCAACCAACGATCTTCAAACATGAAGGTTAACAAAAATCCTTCGCGCAAGATATCCCATTCGCTTCTGCCATGGAAAAGCTCTGTCTCAGTATACCAATTCCTGGGTATGACATCCAGGGTATGACAAAACAAATGCACCCATTCAGGTTGTGGCTCTTCCTCATAGACCTTGGTCCATTTCGCGAGGTATGCACATGGATCATCCCGTCTGTCATACTTGTCTGTTATCCACATCTGCAGTTTCCAAAATTGTAGGTGCATCATCCTTTTGCATCCCCGTCAGTCCTTAAAATTATGTTGGTGCGTACCCACCACCTTGTAGGCGTAGCGCGTAGTGCCCATTTCAGAGCATCAAACCACTACTGTTCTGGCACCTCACTTTCAAATTTGTTCAGGAATTCATCCATCATTGTCAACCCGTCATACATAGGCAGATCTCTTTTCTTTGATGCTACTGTTAACACCCAGGTTGTTCCCTTTGACTCCCAAGGGAATACGGCTGGGGTAACCACTAACCAAACTTTGGATTACAACTTCTAGCCAAACTGTAATCAGAGAGGGCTCTCTCTTTATGATTTGTCTCTGTTTTGTGAGGATTTTAGGCTAGCTATGATGTTCAAGGTTTTGTTTTTTGGAATGTGTTGGGTGATGAATTCAGTCAAGACATGTATGTACTTAGCAGAGTTTTTACTCCATTGGGCATGGAGTCAGTGGTCCTTTAGTTGTCTGATATGCTGTGTTGATACATTAGTGATGTTGCAGAGCCAGATTAGTGTCTGAGAAATAACATTTTGAAATTGTGATTAAGTGTGATGTATTCAGGTAATGAAAGGCAGTGAAGAATCTTCCAATACACTGATATGGAGAAACAGTAAGAATATTATTCTAGAAGCAGTGAAGAATTTCTAGATAACGTTCATATTTATAGAATTAATGAAAACATGAGCAATTAAGAATTCATGTCCATGGTTAATTCTGAAGAAAACATTTACAGCAATAAAGATTGAGCCCAAAGTGTAACCAAACATATCCTGCACTATTCTTTTTCTCTACTGCTAGTTCAGTGAAACATGAGTATGACTTGATAAACATAAGAAGACAAAACAGAGCTTAAGAAAGACTTATTATTCCATCAGACAGCATAGGAATTATGCATCAGCACACATGGCATCAGTAAGACATCAGATGTTCAAGAAATCACTGAGCTGTTCCAGCCCTTTGTATTAGATAATCCAAAAAGTTTACAGTACATTTGCTTCATAATCAAAATCACCAACCCCTAATGCGTTGCTAAGGGGGGTATATATACAAAATTTACATAAGAAAATATCAAGGAAATGAGTTAATGGCTCATTAATGTTATGCCAACTCCTGGAGCTTTGTAGCTGAGGAAGTTAATGCTGTAATAACTCTTCAGTGCTTTAGCTGTCCAAAATAGTCAGAAACTGTTGACTTCGTGGCTGTTGGAGTCGGCTGAGGATACGCTGTCCAAAATTTGCGCATTTTTATTATCCTCTGGGCTAGCTGTCGTTGTCCATGTGCTGAGTCACCTTTCAGTTGCCTTAAATGCTGACTTTATTTTGTTGTTTGTCTTCTAGTGAGTTGGAGTTGGCTATGACCGATCAACTGAGGCTATCATGGCAAAATTTGAAGTATTGCCTGCCACCAATCCTCCTTAGGCATTTGATGTCTTCGAATCTTTATTAAAGTTTCATCGGCCTCTGTACATCTGTAAAAATTTGGAGGAATTTCAAAAAGGTGATTTGCCTCATTTTCAATAAAGAATAGGCCTTCAAGTTTAATGTATAAACTCTGTCCTGTTGGAGGCCCTGTTTCCTCAGAAGCACTGCCAGATGCAGTGATTTGATTTTCAATATAAGTTGCCATCCTGTTGGTAAATTGATCTCGAGAGATCAGTCTTCCTGTACTGCTTAGTAGGCTGGGCAGTCCCTTTGCTTGCAGTGCTCCCATTTTGAGTTTATACTCATCCACCTCAGCCTGTATTTCATAGCATTTCCTCTCCACAGTTTGTACATAATTTCTGAGAGTTAGAACCTTTTTGGCTATGAGGACAGCCTCTGTTCTGTTTATTATGCCGATGGCTACCAGTTCCTCCTTTTCTTGCCTGTTCAAAATATCTATCATTCTATTGGCCTGCTCAGGTCTGTCTCCTAGCACTGTTTTGGCCCTCTGAATCTCTGTCTGTGCTTGGCCAATTAAATCCATTTGCTCATGTATGGTTTTAATTGATCTCCATTGTTTAGTGATGGCTTGGCCAATTTTGGCCCATAGAATTCTTTTTATTTCAGCCATGGCACTTTCTAAATTTAGCTCTTTCTCTAAGGCCTTTATCTTTTCTTTGAGGGCCTTTATTTCTTGGCCTTGTTCTTCCACAGTCATTTTGGATTTATCATATTTGGCATCCAGTTCTGCCAACTTTTCCTTGGCCTGTTTTATCGCATTTGCCTGGAGCTCCATTTCTTTTATGGCCTTGGTCAAATCTTCCACACTTGGGCTGGCATCTGGAGCCGTTGTTGTTGCTGCTGCTTCAGCCGTGGGTGCCACTGCTGCCTCTGTAGTTGTTGCAGTGGTTGAAGTAGTTGGAGGAGCTTGGGATGTAGACTCTCCCTGCTTATCTTGTAATTCTCCCTCAAGCTCCTTCTCTAAATCGATGACCTTCTGGTTGAGCTGCATTATAAGATCAAGCTGCTCACCTGCCTGTTTTGCTTGCTACAACTCTGCTGTTTGAGGGTGCTGTGTGGGCAGCAGTCTCAACCTCTTCTTCAATGCATTGAGGTCATCCTCCTTTTTCTTCAAAAGGGCCCTTACACCATTTGGATCCTTAGGATCATGTCCTAGGTCGATAATGATGTCCTCCAAAGATTTTATTCTGTTTTCTTTGGCTAGGGAGGACATCCTCTCAAAATCCAACTGGATGTTGGTATTTTTTAGTGATTCTTTTAGCTCATGGGCCATGGTTGCCCTGTCCACCAAGGTGGCATAGACCATTTCTCCTGTCTGCTTGTGGAGTTCAATTTGGTCCATGGGGTGGATGTCCTTTTCCATTACCTCCACCCTTGTCCTTACAAAATCTGCAGCTGACTTCGACTGCGGTACCGTAGGCTTAAAATGACTTAGTATCATTTTCTCCTCTTTAATGTCATACACGGACATTAATCTTTCTTGTTGGGCTGGTGTAGCATTCAGAAATTGTTTATACACCTCTACTCTCAGCAAGTCATTCTGTGCCTTGATTTGCTTAAAAGAAGCCTTGGTGCTTTTAGGCTTCTTGCTTTGCTGAGAAGACTCGGAGGACACCTCCAAACCAAGTTGTAAACCCTGCTCCTGCTAAAAGAAGCTTGTACCTGTGTGTTGACTGCCCTCCCTGTCTTTCCTTGAACTGTCAAGGACTTCTTCAGTGATGTCTTCTACCTCTGGGGAGTCAACCCTTTGCCTTTTGGTCTGGGGTTGCTGGGAGGATCCACTAACAGGAGTGGACTCTTCTCTGTCTCTTTTCGTACCCCTGTCCTCATGTGCTGGGGTCTGCAAAATTGGTGCTGTTAGTGGCTCAGTTTGTGGAGGGGGAGTATGCTCTTGCTGTTGTTCTGGTTGCTCCTCTCTCTGCTGCTCACTTTGCTGTACATTTTGCTGTACATTTTGTTGTACATTTTGGTGTACATTTTGGTGTACATTTTGCTGCTCACTTGAAGGGGTCGGCTTCTCTTTCACTGTTTCTTCTTCAACACCCATTATTCCTTTTCCTTTGTCTGAAACTTGTGCTGCTGTAGAAGGTGCCTGTGTGGCTGGTGCAGTAGTTGTGGCCAAGGTCCCTTCTCTTGTTGGGTGCGGTTGTTTAAAGGGTACCTGCTGCACAGAATCTAGGTCAAGAGTCTTTTCCAATTCCGTGACATTCTTTTGCATTATCTCTTCTTCAGTTAATTTGTCAATTAAAGTGTCCTGCAGGGATTCATGCTGGTTGGCATATTTTTCAATGTGTGGGTATTTGCAATGCTTAATACCTACTAGCCTGTACCTGACTCTTCTAGCGGTAATGAAGCCTTCAGGGTCATAAGGGTCCCACCGGAAGCTGTGTGATAACTTGTATTTATCTTTGAGGATCAGGTCAACATCTTCCCATCCTTCCTTTTTATTCATGATGAAGGGGCCCAATTGGTGCCTGAACTTGAGATGGGCTTTCTTTTTGGAGCTGTGAAAGTGAGTGAGGTCAGAGTGAATTAACTGCCTATAGTACTCCAAGGCAAATATCCTCATGGGCACATATTTTGGGAGCCTGTATGGACAGAGCTCACAGCCATAAATTCTTATGACTGTATGATCCTCATATAGGTACCAATCACCTATTTTGTAATTCTTGGAGAGCTGTAGGACCTTCTGTATTTCAAATGATATCCTGGGAGGAGGGGACCTCATCAATAAGCAAGAGACAAGGTATACAAATTGATCAATGAATTCACAATAGGAATAGGGTGAATTTTGGACTTCATGATAGACAGATGTCCAGAAGATCACAGATCTTCTTTCCCCTTTGGAGTCTAGCTTTTTGATGTAGCGAGGAAAAGCCTTAGATTGATAGTGCATGAAGAGGTGGTAGATATAGGATGAATACCTGAAGATGCCCTCTCTGTCTACTCTGCATAGCTAATCATGAATCTTGTGAGCTATGAACTTGGCAAAATTATATTTGCGGGAAGGGGGTTGGCCTGGGCTATAAGCAGATAACAAAACCAACATTGTTTCATCCACATGCTCACTGGTTCTGTACCCCATCACATAAGCAATCATGTCTAACAGAAGTCTGCCTATATCAGTAAAATAGACATCCAAGTAAGGAGGTGGCCCTGTGGGCTGGCATTCAGGCCTCATAAATATCTTTGTGATTTTCTGAATCTCTTCACTGGTCATCTTGGCACCTGTGTCCAGCAGAGCATTCATGGAGAAAGGGTACAGTAGCTCAGTTTGATCAAAGTTGAGCATCTTGTTGATGGATTCAGCATTAATGTGAAAGAGGATGCTCCCAGATGGAGACTTAATAACTCTGTGCTGTACATCATAATTTTCAGCACATAGGCGGATAACCTCTGGAAAAATGTTGACAGAGGGGAGATAGTAGTATGGCAGATTTGACTCCCATATCCCATATGTGTCTTTGCCATTTAGGTAGTCATCTCTCAATTGTCTGAAGGTCTGCAAGTGGTCCCTGTTACCTACAAAGTCTTGAATGAGGTAGTCCCTATCAGCAAGAGGCAAGGACTCTAGGTCTTTATTTGGTGGATTGATGGGGGTAACAGTGAGAGCTGTGGGTGCAGGAGCAGCCATTATGCAGTTTGTGAATGGAACAAGGTCAGTGAAATCTTCAAAGTGGAAATGAGCAGGCTATATAGGACTGTCTCTGCCTTTCTTGGCTAAATTCACAGGGAATGTGAATTGCTAGGGGTGAATTGCAGAGGGTGCGTAAGATTTACTTTGGTGAAACTGCAGCTGGTCCACACCCGGCAAAAGGAACAATGCCGGGCACCTCGAGGACAAATTTACAATTTTGGTCCGTGAATTGACTGTTTCAATGTCGAATTATAGTGCTGGGGCAATGCAGGTTACTTTAGCTCATATTTAAGTAGCAAATAATGCTTAATTGGAATTTGACAAGTGCTTTTAACGGTGAATTTGCAGAGAAATGGCATGCATGGGCAAAATACGAGAAATATGGTGAATACCTGGATAAACTAGCTTGGAAAGCCTGCGGGCCGAACTGTGAAGGCTCAACGTAGCTAACTTGATGAGTTCTGGCGGTTGAAAATTCGGATTTGGAGGTTCGAAGACGATTTGGCGGTGAAGCAGTGACAACAACTCTTTGTTTTTCGCTCGAAAATGACATAAAACAGCTAGTTTGGGCGTTTATAAGAACAAATTTGGCAAAAACAGGTTACTGGCGCTTTTCCGCCGATGACGTGAGCATGACGTCATGGCGGGCCCGGGTACGGAGAGTGGCGTGGGCGCTGAGGTGGAGGCCAGCGTGGCCGGACACGGTGGTGGGCGGATAAAGGTGGCAGGTCTACGTGGAGGGCCACGCAGCGCGGGGGCGGGAGATGGTCCGACGTCATGGTGACGTGTAGGTGACGTAAGAGGGGAGGTGGTAACGGGGAGGGTGGTAAGCGGTTTCCCCGCACCACCTTTGGGCAAAGGCGGTATCGGGGAGGGGGGCTCCGAACAACCCCGCCGCCTGCCACGCGTCCCATGTACGGGGCGGAAAACCACTGTTCCCTGGACGCTAAAGGACGGCAGCTTCGTATGCCATAATGCCCGCCCACCGTTGGATCGGTAGTGGCAGACGATGGATGGCTGGCAGGCGTCCTGACAGATCGTGCATGTTAGGGGGGCCCGCCGGCGTATTAAAATATTCGAATTAATATTTTGGGCACAGAACTTTAGGTTTAAGGGTTTTTTGTGGGTTTTTCGGGGCAAGAGTTAATCTGAGGGGGGAGAAGGGTTAAAAAGTGGGTTTTAAGCAGAGGGAAGGGGTTTTTGAGGGAAATTTTTGGGAAAAAGGGGAAATGAGGGTGTAGTGGAGGTTCTTACTCTTGCCAAACGTTAGAGTAATCCCAAGACAGGGTTGACCATAGTCCCTGGTGGACTAATGTCTCCCTTAGACAAACTTATTTAGCTATAGTGCTAAAAAGGGAGGATATTTATACATTGCTTGGGATTTATACACCATGGTGTTATAATAGTAGGGGGAAGGGAAACATAAGGGATTTAGTGTATATACAGTCAGTAATTAGTACTGGGGGGAGATGAGAATGGAAAAGTGGTAGTTACTAAGCTTTTCAGGAATCAAACTCAGTTAGGAAGTAGATCAAAATGAAAAGAATTTTTACACAAGAAATGTGGCTTGTTTTCAAAGAAAGAAGTCATTTATGACATAAAATTTGTACAAATGAAATGTATTGGGAGGACTGACCAGGCAGATCCTGCAGTGCTCATGGGAGGTTAGTAAGAAAATTTGAGGGGATGAGGGAAGTTAGTGATGATTTGGCCCTTTGCCTTTCCTGCTGATGGCGACTTTGATTTACTCCAAGTGATGTGCTTGGATTTAGCTCTCTGCAACCTTCCACTGCCTACCCTACCTATTTCCTAGCATTTTTTTGTTACTTCAAGGAGGGTGCACTTGAACTTGCAAACCCTCTGGTGCCTTTTCTTTTCCTTTGGCTTTTCTTTTGATTGTCTATCTAAGGCTAACCTTATTTCTTCCAAGGCCCCAGATTAAACTGTTGGGAACCTTCATTCTCTACCTAACTACTTTATCTGCCAAGATTGAACTGTTTGGACAGACTTCTTTCTCTAATCTACAACAGAAATTGAAACATGGCATGACCCAGCTTAGGCTGTTGGATCACCCATTGAGAAGTAGGGCAGTACCAACCAAATGTACTTGTGTGTCTTCCATCAGAATATGAGATCTTTGCCTCACCAAAGTAGATCATATTGGCACTTCCCATGCCAATCATGAAAAGTGAAACCTATTGGTATAGGTAGCTAACAGTGGCTCCACTTGGGGATGGTTTTTCTTCTTGAAAGACCAAGAACAGCAGGTCAGAATGCCTTGGCCCTTGATCTGTTTTACCAAAACTTGGAAATTCTCTTCTTGTAGTTCAAAATTGGAGGCTATCACCTCTGTGAAATTTCTGGACTATTAGGCCCTTTTCTGCTTATTTATAGCAGCTTTGCAAACTGAATTGTTTACATGCTGAAAGAAAATATATACAGCTGATTATATACAAAAGCAGAGACCTTGTTATGTACATGGAGAGTAGTCGAAGTAGTGCTTCAGCATCCTGCCATTCACAGGACCTTCACCTAAGTCAGTGCCATCCAAATATTCCAAAAAATAAGTGTTATTTCCCTGTAATGCTTGAATGACAAAAGGTCCTCTCCAAAGGGAATCAAATTTGCCATTCTTTCCCTTGTCTTCTCTTCTTGAATCCCACTTAAGCACTTTGTCCCCAATGAAAAAATCTTCAGCCTTGGTTCTTCTGTCAAAGGCTTTCTTCAGCTTCTCTTGTAGGATTTGAACTCTGTTATACACTTGATCTCTGGTTTGCTGCAGACATATAATTTGGTTTACTCTCCTTTGCATGTCATTCGGTTCAGCTTGACTTTCTTGGAGTAACTTCATAACCGGAACCCCCAGTGAAGAAGGAAATTTGGCCTCTAATCCATAAACTAACTCATATGGGCTGACCCCAATGGATCTCTTGGTTGTTAGCCTATCTGCCCATAAGGCATTCACAAGTTTCTTATGCCAATTCTTTTTATTTTCTTCCAACACCTTCTTTATGATATTTACAAGGCTTTTATTTGATGATTCAGCTAGGCCATTTCCTTGGGGGTAGTATGCAGTGGAGTGGCCCAAAGTAATCTGAAATTTGTGGCAGAAGTTCACCATCTTCTTGGATCTAAAAGCAGCAGCATTGTCTGTTATTATCTTGTTGGGGCAACCAAATCTAGACAATATGTTATTCTCCAAAAACTGAATGATTGTTGAATCATTTGCCTGTCTACATGGGATGGCCTCAATCCATTTGGTGAAGTAGTCAAGGGCTGTGAGGATCCATCTATGCTGGCCTGAAGATGAGGGATGAATTTCCCCAATGAAATCCAAACCCCTTTGCTGAAACGGTCTCTCTGTTGCAATCGGCCTCAAAGGGAGTGGCAGTAACTTTCTCTTTCCCTCAAATATTTGACATTTGTGGCATGAGGTAGAAAACTTTTTAACATCAGAGAACAAGGTGGGCCAATAGTAACCAGCCCTCAGTATTTTATCCACAGTGGACTTCCAATACAAGTGTCCACCACAGTCACCTGCATGAAATTCTTCCATGATTTTGTTAGTCTCATTTTCAATTAAGTAGTTTAACAATATTCCCTCATGGTTTTTCCAAAGCAAATTGCCATTCATAAAACAAAATTTTGAAGCTTTCATCTTCAGGAACCTACATTTAGTTCTGGACAGTCCTGGGGGAGCACACAGGTTTTGTAACACATAACATATATCAGAATACCAAGGGGATTGTTCAAAGGCTACATTGATCTTTGGAGCCGCCAGCTCCGGTTCACTATCCAGTTGGTTGATGTCCAGGGCTTGGAAATTTGTTTCAGACATTAATTTAGCCAAACCTTGCCCTTTTATCAGTTTTGTAGGTTTTATTTCAATGTCAAATTCAAGAATGTTGGCAATCCATTTTCCTCTTCTGCCTTCCAAGTTTTCTTCAGTAAGTATGTCTTTCACAATAGGACTTGGTACATAGGCTATGACATGGGAGCATAGAATGTAAATTCTAAAGTCTTTGATGGCTTTTACTAAAGCATATGCTTGCTTTTCCATGATTTGATATTTCAGGGGTGCATCTCTGAGAGCTCTACTAAAGAAAGCTATGGGTTTTTCATTTCCTTGGTCATCTTTCTGTAATAAGATAGCAGCAATGGTGTGTTGGGAAGCAAAGGAAAATATGATGAAGTCTCTATCAAATTGAGGATTTGTTAAGACTGGGGTTTGGGTGAGGGCTAGTTTGATACCTTCAAAAGCTTGATTTGCTTCTACCGTCCATTTCACTTTTGAATCCTTTTTTAGCATGTTATTTAGTAATCTGCTCAATTCGGCCAAATTCGGGATAAATCTTCTTAAAAAGTTGATTTTACCCAGAAAGGCTTGTAATTCTTTCACATTTCTTGGATGAGGCATTTGTAAGATGGCCTGTATTCTGTCTGGGTCAATCCTAATGCCATCCTTGGAAATGATGTGACCTAACAGTTTGCCTTCTTCCAAACCAAACAGGGATTTCTTGGGATTTAAGGAAATTCCATATTTCCTACAAGTTATGAATATCTGCCTTAGATGTTTCAGATGTTCAGGGTCAGATTTTGAAAATGGTGTAAGGTCATCTAGGTAAACCACAAGGAAATCATGGATCTCTTTGGCAAAAACAATATCCATTGCTTTTTGAAAGGCAGCCCCTGCGTTTTTCAACCCAAATGGCATTTTTACATATTTGAAGGTTCCCCATGGGGTTGTAAATGCTGTTTTGTCCTCATCATCAGGGTGAACTAGGATCTGGTTGAAACCTGAGAATCCGTCAAGTAGAGAAATTCTTGAGGCCCCCACTACTCTCTGCAAGATGTGATCCATCTTGGGTAAGGGGTAATTATCTTTCAAGGACACTTGATTCAAGTTCCTTAGATCAACACAAAGCCTTATTTCACCAGTTTTCTTTCTTGTAGGGACAAAGTTTGAAATCCAATCAGAAAATCTGATTGGTGCTATGATGCCAGCCTTAAACATTTTTTGTACCTCTTGTTCCATTGTTGGGAGAAGCATAGGATTGATTCTCCTCAATTTTTGCTTAAAGGATTTTTGATCTAGCTTGAGGGGAATTGTGTGTTGAATTACAGAGGTGTCATAGGATTTTAAATCCTCATAACGCCACGTAAAGACATCCTGGAACTCTTTAAAGAGGTCAATGTATTTAGGCTTTTGGTCAGGAGGTAAGGAGGCAGACAATTTTATTATTTTGGGTTGTTCAGCAGTCCCAATGTTACATTCTTCTATGGCAGTGTTGAGTGGCTGCATTTTTGGTTTGTTGGGGACATCATTGAAGTCAAAAATATCCTCTAATGGAGCTAAGCCTGTTGGAAGAAAATTGTCTTTCAATTGTATAACTTCAGCTTCATCATCAGCTATGTCCTCGCAACTGATCTGTTGAATATCTTGCATGTTGTCTCTGCTGAAAATTGTCGGATGTAGCATTCGGTTATCTGTTTTGGGTGATATTGCTTTGTAGTTCTGTTCACCTAGTATTTTTGATTGACTTGCTCCCTCGGTATCAATGTTTAATCCTGCAAATTCTTGCTGTAAAGTCAAGAAATTGTTTATTTGTGTATCATCATCAAATACTTGCCAATCCTTGACATTGTTTGGAATAGAAGGTCTATGTTTTATCTCAGCTGTAAAACAATGATTGGGTTCAAAAGGTAGTTTACAAGTTCTTGCAAATGTGGCCAAACTATGAGCATGAAGATTGTGGGTTCTAGGGATTTTGGTAATTTGAAATTCAGTGAAGGAGTTTAGTAGTTCAACAGCAGCAGACCTATAAGACCTCAGTGTTTTGTCATTTGTGACAAAATTTCCCTTTACTTGTTGGATAATTAGGTCTGAGTCTCCTAGGACTGAGACTTTTATGGCTTGTAAGGATTTTACTAGCTTTAGGCCTAGTAAGAGAGCTTCATATTCAGCCATATTGTTGGTGCACCTGAAGTTCAACCTATAGGCTCGGCCCTCTGCATGACTATTTTGTTTGTTATGTATCCAAACCCCTGCTCCTGCCCCTAACTTGTTGACTGACCCATCAAATTCAAGAAACCAGAGGACTTCTTGGTTAAGGGAAGATTTGTCAACTGTTATGGGAGTTGGCATCAACAACTTGAGATCTTGGCTTACACTTGGTTTTTCTTTTTGAACAATTTTGTTTATTGATTTCTCAACCTTCATTTCTTGAACAGAAGTTTCTTCATTTACATGCCGATCTTGTTTGAGTGTTTGGATTTCCTCATCCCTTGTGGGACCTGTTTTGTCATTGAAGAGAATATAGGAGTCTATGTCAGAATGGACAGCATATATGGGAAAGTTTTGAGGTTTTTCTTCACTGCTGACCATGTATTTCATAAGTGACTCTCTATATAGTCTCTTGGGTTGACCAGAGACTGAGATTGTGGCATATGACATGTCTAATTGTAGGGAACCTTGGAGTTTAGCCCCCCATGATCTTGATAACAGCATTCCATATTTGGGTGGGATATCAGCCACTACAACATCCATTAAGATTGTTTTGTTTGGATATTGGACAAGGGATACACATAGATCTTTTATCAAACCCAAACATTTAACTTGGCTGGAGTCAAATGAAAACAGATCCTTATATGGTCTTGTAATGTCTAGGTTGAGCCTCTCCATCACTGACTTAGGCATAAGGTTATGAGAGGCACCTGAGTCAAACATTGCATTGTGTAGTATTTTATCATGAACATGTAAACTGACATAGAACGGTAAGATCCCTGTGACTGCTGTTTTTCCATCAACCTCTAGACCGAAAAGCAATTCTGGGGTGTCATCCAACACATTAACATCATCTTTTTTAGAGGTGAGTTGAAGAGATTTTTTGATTTGTAGTTTGTAGATTTCATGCTTTGCTAATTCTGAAAGAGGACTGGCTACCTTCAATTTGCCAATTTCAGCCTCTAAGTCAAAGGGTATATTAGATTGGATCTTGGTATTGTGAGTGACAACCTTCTCTTTGTTAATTAAGTTTTCTTCTTGATCCTTGTCTTGATCTTGGGGCTTGTGCTTTTCATTCATCTCTTGAGGAAGGTCACTCAGATTAGGCTGCAAAGGTGGTGTAGCCATTGACTGTTGTGTTGAGGGCAATGGTTCAATGACCTCTTCAATGGTTACCTCCTTTGTAACTGAATCCGTTGTGTGAATTGGTTCTGTGACTATGGCTCTTTTGGGCTACAGCCTATCCTTTGTTTTTTCAGGCTATGTTACATTTACAGTTCTGCTTCTTAGTTTGTATTGTTTATGAACTTCATAAACAGCTGTGTCATAACCTTGTTTAAAGTCAAATGACTCACCTGATTTGGTTTGGAACTGCTCAATTTCATCATCCTCTTGATCTTCTTGACTCAGAAAAACTTGATGCCCATCATTCAGGCCCATTAGGTTAATGTGGGTGTCATCTACTTGCTCATTTGAAGTGGATGTTTCGGCATAGTTTTCCTGGAATGGAGGTCTTATCTCTGGATCAGAGCCGACCTTGCCAACGTTTGGGTTTTGATTTCTCCTAAAATTGGGATTTCTGATAGGGTTGTTTTGTGGTGCCTCCCATGATGCCTTTCTCTCAACAGATTCCACTCTATCACCCAATCTCTTCATACCATTAAGTATTGCATCCAGTTTCTGATCAAAGGCCGAGGGTTCTTCTTTGTATGTGTTTCTCTTTTCCAATCTTGCCCTGTTTCTTTTGGCAATCAGGTTGGCTTCTACTGTGACAGCAACCTTTTGGGCATATTCTAGGGTTTCAGGGGCTCTTTCCTTTAACTGATATGCCATGTCAGGGTCAAAGCCATCAGGGAATTTGTACAAGGCTAAATCAGGAGGGGGTCTTAAATTCTGTGGTATTGCGTTATATACATTATTGAATCTGGCACAATATTCCAAAACGGTTTCTTGAGGACCTCTCTTGATTGTGTCATATTCACCAAGTATGTGCAAGGGATCTTTCTTTTTCTCCCATCTGTAAATAAAGGCTTGATAAAGCTCATCAGGATTTGTTATGGTATTTACAGCAAGTGATCTGAACCAAGTTCTGACATCACCTGTTAGGCTCTGGACAAAAATTCTCATTCTCACACTATCATCATCTATTTCATAGTTCTCAAAGTGATCCTGCATCTTCTTGGCATGCTGAATAGCTGTGAAAGGGCCAGTGGAGTCAAAATATGAGATTTTGGTTTGGTAATCCTGAGGTAAAGCTGCAGGATTAGCAGGCAACTGCAAGGGTGCATATCTGTTAGCCATATTTACAGGGTTCAGCGGATTGACAGGGGCAAGTGGGACAAGGGGAACGATGGGTAGAACAGGGGTAATATGAACGGTGGAAACTAAAGTGTTGGTCAAGGGAATATGTGCAGTGGATGAGGATGTGAACGGAGGGTTTTGAGATGTGGATGGTGAACTAGGGGAATCAGGGGTAGACCGGAAAAGAACCTTGATTGGAGTAGAAACGGGGTTAGGATGAACTGTCTCTGGACTCAAATCAGCAAGCTTTTCCTGCCTTTGCTGTTTCCTAATGATTTTAGGGATTGTGTTTGGGTTTTCAAAAACAGTGGGTGGATTGGGGTCAGGATTTGACCTGGTGTACCATGGACCTTTCTTGGGAGCCAGCTTCTGAACTTGTTTTTTGAGTTTTTTAGGAATTTTCTATATCTGAAAGGACTAGACAAGATTTTGGAATGGCTGTGTATATCTCAAAACTAGCATGAAGATTGACTGAAGCAACTTTTATCAGAACTTGTTAATGTAAAACAAAAACAGTCTTGAAGGCTTCCTGGCTGACATTCAGACTTCATCTGCAGCTTTAGGAAATATACAGCAATTAGAAAATCCTGAGGAGGTCCCCAGTGGAGTCGCCATTTATGTTAACACCCAGGTTGTTCCCTTTGACTCCCAAGGGAATACGGCCGGGGTAACCACTAACCAATATTTGGATTACAGCTTCCAGCCAAACTGTAATCAGAGAGGGCTCTCTCTTTATGATTTGTCTCTGTTTTGTGAGGATTTTAGGCTAGCTATGATGTTCAAGGTTTTGTTTTTTGGAATGTGTTGGGTGATGAATTTAGTCAAGACATGTATGTACTTAGCAGAGTTTTTAGTCCATTGGGCATGGAGTCAGTGGTCCTTTAGTTGTCTGATATGCTGTGTTGATACATTAGTGATGCTGCAGAGCCAGATTAGTGTCTGAGAAATAACATTTTGAAATTGTGATTAAGTGTGATGTATTCAGGTAATGAAAGGCAGTGAAGAATCTTCCAATACATTGATATGGAGAAACAGTAAGAATATTATTCTAGAAGCAGTGAAGAATTTCTAGATAACATTCATATTTATAGAATTAATGAAAACATGAGCAATTAAGAATTCATGTCCATGGTTAATTCTGAAGAAAACATTTACAGCAATAAAGATTGAGCACAAAGTGTAACCAAACATATCCTGCATTATTCTTTTTCTCTACTGCTAGTTCATTGAAACATGAGTATGACTTGATAAACATAAGAAGACAAAACAAAGTTTAAGAAAGACTTATTATTCCATCAGACAGCACAGGAATTCTGCATCAGCACACATGGCATCAGTAAGACATCAGATGTTCAGGAAATCACTGAGTTGTTCCAGCCCTTTGTATTAGATAATCCAAAAAGTTTACAGTACATTTGCTTCATAATCAAAATCACCAACCCCTAATACGTTTCTAAGGGGGGTATATATACAAAATTTACATAAGAAAATATCAAGGAAATGAGTTAATGGCTCATTAATGTTATGCCAACTCCTGGAGCTTTGTAGCTGAGGAAGTTAATGCTGTAATAACTCTTCAGTGCTTTAGCTGTCCAAAATAGTCAGAAACTGTTGACTTGGTGGCTGTTGGAGTCGGCTGAGGATACGCTGTCCAAAATTTGCGCATTTTTATTATCCTCTGGGCTAGCTATCGTTGTCCATGTGCTGAGTCACCTTTCAGCTGCCTTAAATGCTGACTTTATTTTGCTGTTTGTCTTCTAGTGAGTTGGAGTTGGCTATGACCGATCAACTGAGGCTATCGTGGCAAAATTTGAAGCATTGCCTGCCACCAATCCTCCTTAGGCATTTGATGTCTTCGAATCTTTATTAAAGTTTCATCGGCCTCTGTATATCTGTAAAAATTTGGAGGAATTTCAAAAAGGTGATTTGCCTCATTTTCAATAAAGAATAGGCCTTCAAGTTTATTGTATAAACTCTGTCCTGTTGGAGGCCCTGTTTCCTCAGAAGCACTGCCAGATGCAGTGATTTGATTTTCAATATAAGTTGCCATCCTGTTGGTAAATTGATCTCGGGAGATCAGTCTTCCTGTACTGCTTAGTAGGCTGGGCAGTCCCTTTGCTTGCAGTGCTCCCATTTTGAGTTTATACTCATCCACCTCAGCCTGTATTTCATAGCATTTCCTCTCCACAGTTTGTACATAATTTCTGAGAGTTAGAACCTTTTTGGCTGTGAGGACAGCCTCTGTTCTGTTGATTATTCTGATGGCTGCCAGTTCCTCCTTTTCTTGCCTGTTCAAAAAATCTATCATTCTATTGGCCTGCTCAGGTCTGTCTCCCAGCACTGTTTTGGCCCTCTGAATCTCTGTCTGTGCTTGGCCAATTAAATCCATTTGCTCATGTATGGTTTTAATTGATCTCCATTGTTTAGTGATGGCTTGGCCAATTTTGACCCATAGAATTCTTTTTATTTCAGCCATGGCACTTTCTAGATTTAGCTCTTTCTCTAAGGACTTTATCTTTTCTTTTAGGGCCTTTATTTCTCGGCCTTGTTCTGCCACAGTCATTTTTGATTTATCATATTTGGCATCCAGTTCTGCCAACTTTTCCTTGGCCTGTTTTATCTCATTTGCCTGGAGCTCCATTTCTTTTATGGCCTTGGTCAAATCTTCCACACTTGGGCTGGCATCTGGAGTTGTTGTTGTTGCTGCTGCTTCTGCCGTGGGTGCCACTGCTGCCTCTGTAGTTGTTGTAGTGGTTGAAGTAGTTGGAGGAGCTTGGGATGTAGACTCTCCCTGCTTATCTTGTAATGCTCCCTCAAGCTCCTTCTCTAAATCGATGACCTTCTGGTTGAGCTGCATTATAAGATCAAGCTGCTCATCTGCCTGTTTTGCTTGTTGCAACTCTGCTGTTTGAGGGTGCTCTATGGGCAGCAGTCTCAACCTCTTCTTCAATGCATTGAGGTCATCCTCCTTTTTCTTCAAAAGGGCCCTTACACCATTTGGATCCTTAGGATCATGTCCTAGGTCGATAATGATGTCCTCCAAAGATTTTATTATGTGGTCTTTGGCTAGGGAGGACATCCTCTCAAAATCCAACTGGATGTTGGTATTTTTTAGTGATTCTTTTAGCTCATGGGCCATGGTTGCCCTGTCCACCAAGGTGGCATAGACCATTTCTCCAGTCTGCTTGTGGAGTTCAATTTGGTCCATGGGGTGGATGTCCTTTGCCATTACCTCCACCCTTGTCCTTACAAAATCTGCAGCTGACTTCGGCTGCGGTACTGTAGGCTTAAAATGACTTAGTGTCATTTTCTCCTCTTTAATGTCATACACGGACATTAATCTTTCTTGCTGGGCTGGTGTAGCATTCAGAAATTGTTTATACACCTCTACTCTCAGCAAGTCATTCTGTGCCTTGATTTGCTTAAAAGAAGCCTTGGTGCTTTTAGGCTTCTTGCTTTGCTGAGAAGAGGAGGACACCTCCAAACCAAGTTGTAAACCCTGCTCCTGCTGAAAGGAGCTTGTACCTGTGTGTTGACTGCCCTCCCTGTCTTTCCTTGAACTGTCAAGGACTTCTTCAGTGATGTCTTCTACCTCTGGGGAGTCAACCCTTTGCCTTTTTGTCTGGGGTTGCTGGGAGGATCCACTAACAGGAGTGGACTCTTCTCTGTCTCTTTTCGTACCCCTGTCCTCATGTGCTGGGGTCTGCAAAATTGGTGCTGTTAGTGGCTCAGTTTGTGGAGGGGGAGTATGCTCTTGCTGTTGTTCTGGTTGCTCCTCTCTCTGCTGCTCACTTTGTTGTACATTTTGCTGTACATTTTGTTGTACATTTTGCTGTACATTTTGCTGTACATTTTGCTGCTCACTTGAAGGGGCCGGCTTCTCTTTCACTGTTTCTTCTTCAGCACCCATTATTCCTTTTCCTTTGTCTGAAACTTGTGTTGCTGTAGAAGGTGCCTGTGTGGCTGGTGCAATAGTTGTGGCCGAGGTCCCTTCTCCTGCTGGGTGCGGTCGTTTAAAGGGTACCTGCTGCACAGAATCTAGGTCAAGAGTCTTTTCCAATTCCCTCACATTCTTTTGCATTATCTCTTCTTCAGTTAATTTGTCAATTAAAGTGTCCTGCAGGGATTCATGCTGGTTGGCATATTTTTCAATGTGTGGGTATTTGCAATGCTTAATACCTACTAGCCTGTGCTTGACTCTTCTAGCGGTAATGAAGCCTTCAGGGTCATAAGGGTCCCACCGGAAGCTGTGTGATAACTTGTATTTATCTTTGAGGATCAGGTCAGCATCTTCCCATCCTTCCTTTTTATTCATGATGAAGGGGCCCAATTGGTGCCTGAACTTGAGATGGGCTTTCTTTTTGGAGCTGTGAAAGTGAGTGAGGTCAGAGTGAATTAACTGCCTATAGTACTCCAAGGCAAATATCCTCATGGGCACATATTTTGGGAGCCTGTATGGACAGAGCTCACAGCCATAAATTCTGATGACTGTATGATCCTCATATAGGTACCAATCACCTATTTGGTAATTCTTGGAGAGCTGTAGGACCTTCTGTATTTCAAATGATATCCTGGGAGGAGGGGACCTCATCAATAAGCAAGAGACAGGGTATACAAATTGATCAATGAATTCACAATAGGAATAGGGTGAATTTTGGACTTCATGATAGACAGATGTGCAGAAGATCACAGATCTTCTTTCCCCTTTGGAGTCCAGCTTTTTGATGTAGCAAGGAAAAGCCTCAGATTGATAGTACATGAAGAGGTGGTAGATATAGGATGAATACCTGAAGATGCCCTCTCTATCTACTCTGCATTGCTGATCATGAATCTTGTGAGCTATGAACTTGGAAAAATTATATTTGCGGGCAGGGGGTTGGCCTGGGCTATAAGCAGATAACAAAACCAGCATTGTTTCATCCACATGCTCACTGGTTCTGTACCCCAGCACATAAGCAATCATGTCTAACAGAAGTCTGCCTATATCAGTAAAATAGACATCCAAGTAAGGAGGTGGCCCTGTGGGCTGGCATTCAGGCCTCATAAATATCTTTGTGATTTTCTGAATATCTTCACTGGTCATCTTGGCACCTGTGTCCAGCAGAGCATTCATGGAGAAAGGGTACAGTAGCTCAGTTTGATCAAAGTTGAGCATCTTGTTGATGGATTCAGCATTAATGTGAAAAAGGATGCTCCCAGATGGAGACTTAATAGCTCTGTGCTGTACATCATAATTTTCAGCACATAGGCGGATAACCTCTGGAAAAATGTTGACAGAGGGGAGACAGTAGTATGGCAGATTTGACTCCCATATCCCATATGTGTCTTTACCATTTAGGTAGTCATCTCTCAATTGTCTGAAGGTCTGCAAGTGGTCCCTGTTACCTACAAAGTCTTGAATGAGGTAGTCCCTGTCAGCAAGAGGCAAGGACTCCAGGTCTTTATTTGGTGGATTGATGGGGGTAACACTGAGAGCTGTGGGTGCAGGAGTAGCCATTATGCAGTTTGTGAATGGAACAAGGTCAGTGAAATCTTCAAAGTGGAAATGAGCAGGCTATATAGGACTGTCTCTGCCTTGCTTGGCTAAATTCACAGGGAATGTGAATTGCTAGGGGTGAATTGCAGAGGGTGCGTAAGATTTACTTTGGTGAAACTGCAGCTGGTCCACACCCGGCAAAAGGAACAATGTCGGGCACCTCGAGGACAAATTTACAATTTTGGTCCGTGAATTGACTGTTTCAATGTCGAATTATAGTGCTAGGGCAATGCAGGTTACTTTAGCTCATATTTAAGTAGCAGACGATGCTTAATTGGAATTTGACAAGTGCTTTTAACGGTGAATTTGCAGAGAAATGGCATGCATGGGCAAAATACGAGAAATATGGTGAATACCTGGATAAAATAGCTTGGAAAGCCTGCGGGCCGAACTGTGAAGGCTCAAGGTAGCTGACTTGATGAGTTCTGGCGGTTGCAAATTCGGATTTGGAGGTTCGGAGACGATTTGGCGGTGAAGCAGCGACAACAGCTCTTTGTTTTTCGCTCGAAAATGACATAAAATGGCTAGTTTGGGCGTTTATAACGACAAATTTGGCAAAAATGGGTTACTGGCGCTTTTCCGCCGATGACGTCAACATGACGTCATGGCAGGCCTGGGTACGGAGAGTGACGTGGGCGCTGAGGTGGAGGCCTGCGTGGCCGGACATGGTGGCGGGCGGATAATGGTGGCAGGGCTACGTGGAGGGCCACGCAACGCGGGGGCGGGAGATGGTCCGACATCATGGTGACGTGTAGGTGACCTAAGAGGGGAGGTGGTAACGAGGAGGGTGGTAAGCGGTTTCCCCGCACCACCTTTGGGCAAAGGCGGTATCGGGGAGGGGGGCTCCGAACAACCCCGCCGCCTGCCACGCGTCCCATGTATGGGGCGGAAAACCACCGTTCCCCGGACGCTAAAGGACGGCAGCTTCGTATGCCATAATTCCCGCCCACCGTTGGATCGGGGGTGGCAGACGATGGACGGCTGGCGGGCGTCCCGACAGATCGTGCATGTTGCGGGGGCCCGCCGGCGTATTAAAATATTCGAATTAATATTTTGGGCACAGAACTTTAGGTTTAAGGGTTTTTTGTGGGTTTTTCGGGGCAAGAGTTAATCAGAGGGGGGATAAGGGTTAAAAAGTGGGTTTTAAGCAGAGGGAAGGGGTTTTTGAGGGAAATTTTTGGGAAAAAGGGGAAATGAGGGTGTAGTGGAGGTTCTTACTCTTGCCAAAGGTTAGAGTAATCCCAATACAGGGTTGACCATAGTCCCTGGTGGACTAATGTCTCCCTTAGACAAACTTATTTAGCTATAGTGCTAAAAAGGGAGGATATTTATACATTGCTTGGGATTTATACACCATGGTGTTATAATAGTAGGGGGAAGGGAAACATAAGGGATTTAGTGTATATACAGTCAGTAATTAGTACTGGGGGGAGATGAGAATGGAAAAGTGGTAGTTACTAAGCTTTTCAGGAATCAAACTCAGTTAGGAAGTAGATCAAAATGATAAAATTTTTACACAAGAAATGTGGCTTCTTTTCAAAGAAAGAAGTCATTTATGACATAAAATTTGTACAAATGAAATGTATTGGGAGGACTGACCAGGCAGATCCTGCAGTGCTCATGGAAGGTTAGTAAGAAACTTTGAGGGGATGAGGGAAGTTAGTGATGATTTGGCCCTTTGCCTTTCCTGCTGATGGCCACTTTGATTTACTCCAAGTGATGTGCTTGGATTTAGCTCTCTGCAACCTTCCACTGCCTACCCTACCTATTTCCTAGCATTTTTTTGTTACTTCAAGGAGGGTGCACTTGAACTTGCAAACCCTCTGGTGCCTTTTCTTTTCCTTTGGCTTTTCTTTTGATTGTCTATCTAAGGCTAACCTTATTTCTTCCAAGGCCCCAGATTAAACAGTTGGGAACCTTCATTCTCTACCTAACTACTTTATCTGCCAAGATTGAACTGTTTGGATAGACTTCTTTCTCTAATCTACAACAGAAATTGAAACATGGCATGACCCAGCTTAGGCTGTTGGATCACCCATTGAGAAGTAGGGCAGTACCAACCAAATGTACTTGTGTGTCTTCCATCAGAATATGAGATCTTTGCCTCACCAAAGTAGATCATATTGGCACTTCCCATGCCAATCATGAAAAATGAAACCTATTGGTATAGGTAGCTAACAGCTACACAGCGTAGTGACCTTATCATCATTTTGCAATTGAGTGTGGTTACCTTGTGCAATCAGTTCTGCCATCGTTCTATTTCTTCATCTAAATCCGAAGTGCAGGAGCTTTCGCGCTCCCAGGAAATCCTGCCATCTGCTGTTGGATTCACCTGTTAGCTCTGCTACATACTTCAGCATGTGGAGGACCAAATATCAGCTCAACCATGTGTTTATGCAGAAAAGGCAGATTGCAGTAGTGTTTTCCTCCCCCCTTCTTTCATTTTTCTTATACTTCATAGCCTCGCCATCTCTGTTGTTGCTCCTAAAACTTCTCTATTCCCATTTAAACCCTCTGAAACCCAACAAAGCCTTTGTTCAACCCCTAGTCCCTAATCATGAAGCGCAAAACTTCCATAAGACCCTACCATATAGCCTTGGTGCTTTCATTCCTCATCGCTATCGGAACTTTCAGCGAGTCTCTCATAAGCCATGACTTTAACAATCGCCAATGGCCGATTGCCGATTTCCCCTCAGATGAGATATTACGATAAATTTTTTTACAATGGTGTATCGGGTCTAGGCCTTAATCACTATCGGCGATCGGATATGTATAAAGGATCCTTCCCCTGACTTCCACTGATGGGATATCACGATCGGTCCTCCACCGTTGGATTAGTTCTGCAAAGATCTAGTGGTCCACGCCCAATTCGCTCTCACATCTCATTGCAAACCAATCTCCGCCGTCAATCCATTCAATCCAACGGCAGTCGCTCTTCCTGATCACGCGAACTGCCCGCACAATAACCCGTGGGAAAAGTGGTTTTACCCCATCCCATCCACCACGTGTCTTCTCCTGAATGGAATCGATACCCTGCGTATGATTACCACTTGCCTCCCATCAGTGGTGTGATGGATATCGCTTACCGCCCATCGTACCCTACCCACGCGTTAACTCTCCATGCAGCTTCCGCCCCCGATCACCGTTGGATCTAACCATATGGGATCCAATGGCCTGTGATTGTTCTGCTCCCGTATCTCTCGGCATCCCCGTGAACCAATCTTCATTGTCGATCTGCGCAATTTCGACGGTCAGGCCCGTTCCTTCATTCAATTCGTCTGCCCACCAAGAAGTCCAAGCTCCTTAATTTCTCTATGCATTCGAAGGACGAGCATAACTAGTCCCGATACTGTTTGTATTAAATCTTCAACTGCTGCATTCAAGAAGTAGAATGGCCGAAGAATAAGAAGGACATTCCTCGAGCAGTTAAAGCATTTAGCAAGCATGGAGTTTCATCCATATTTCATTCCACCTGCCCGAGAAGGATAGCAGAGCGTCCAAAAAGATCAATTTCATTCACTGTCAGAGTCAGATTGTAGCCGAGACCCATATCACAAAGATAATGTGGTTCGTGGTCCATTATGACCCCTCCATGCATAAAATAGCAGAACATTCTATAATCAACCTCTATATATACCAACAAAACAGATTTAATCAGGGTTGATGGTTTTGGTTTTGATGTAAGATTCAACTTCTGGAGATTGTAACTACTGTGATACTTGCAGTGTCTGGTCTTCATTTTCAGTTAATACAAGCTTCTTTCGCTATTAATTGCTCACTTTCCACTTCTTCTCTATTCTAGGCTGTGCCTGTTATGCATTTATTCATGTGCTCTTGATATTTAGCATTAGAGGGGTTGTCATCCCACCTCTGTGTTAGAATCTTGTATGTATTATCGAATGTGTTATGCAGGTTTCTTTTACTTAATGCCGGAGAGCTGTCATCCTGTCTGTGTATTAAGAAATAGATTTGCAGACCACTTTACTGGTTGCAGCTAGCCATCACAGAGTCCTATGCATCTGCTGGTGTGGTCAGTATTCTCCATATTCATCTATTCCTCAAACTATCAGTAATTGGTGGTTTAAAGCCTTGTAGTCTGGGGGTGTTCACCCATGTCTGGAGTTAAGCATAGTATAAGTGGTTATATGGCTTGAATATGCATCATACCTTCCATTCATCCATTTCCAACATTTCGTTGAGCTTGTAATGTTCCCGAGCATCTCCGAAATACAACCTAGGAGAGTTTCTTAGGGTGATGGTCCATTTCACGAGGTATGCACATGGATCATCTCATCCATCATACTTGTCTATTATCCACATCTGTGGTTTCCAAAATCGTAGGCGCATCATCCTTTTGCATCCCTGTCAGTCCTTAAAATTATGTTGGTGTGTACCCCACCACCTTGTGGGCGTAGCGCACAGTGCCCATTTCAGAGCATCGAACCACTGCTGTTCTGGCACCTCGCTTTCAAATTTGTTTAGGAATTCATCCATCACTATCAACCCATCATACATAGGAAGATCTCTTTTCTTTGTTGTTACACAACGTAGTGACCTTATCATCATGTTGCAATTGAGTGTGGTTACCTTGTGCAACCGATTCTGCCATCATTCTATTTCTTCATCTAAATCCGAAGTGCAGGAGCTTTCACGCTCCCAGGAAATCCTGCCATCTACTGTTAGATTCACCCAATCCTGCTCTCGCATGGTTATCTTGTAGATATAGTCTAGATCGTCATCACTATCATCATCATGCACCGGCTCTGTGTAGCGTGATCCTTCTGGAGGGTCTAAAGGTACCACTATGCACAGTGACTTTTTCTCAAAGATCATCTTGCGCTTCTTTATATTTATCACTCCATTCATGTTTGTGGCCCAATCGATTCCCAGTAGTGTGGGATAGGGATTGTTGTCATCGAAAATCTCTATTACTTCGAAACCTGCAAGCACGCTCACACCTTCGATATCTACTGTTACTCCCTACAATATTCCCATCGGTAGGATTTTTGCTAGTTCGCCATTCGTAGCTAGATCGGTGATCATTGCAGCACGGGTCTGCCCATGCGCTCCCATGTCTACTTTGGCAGGACATTTGCGTTCGATCATAGATCCAAAATCACTTGATCCATTTTGTATTCCCTGATTTGTGTAGTCAATCTCATCTCCCTTCCCGTTCGCGTTGTGTGCTTCCTGAGCTTCCAGACTATGCATGGTTCCCCTGATCCAGCACATCTAGTGAGGAGTTCTTACAATCCCCTCACAGCCTTGTTGTCGTGCAATAGCTTCATGCATGTCTCCAGAAATGTAGTCAACATTGAGGGGTCCATCTCCAGTTCCAGTTTGTCTTTACTACCTGAAGTGAAGGCCTCTGTGAAGCTCTTATTAGCTTCCATGAATGTCTCCTTCGCGTGTTCCAAGTCAAACTCAGGTTCCTTTGTGGGAGCCTTGTGAACCCACGCACTTTCTTCAGGCTACCTTGACCTTGTCATCTCCTGTCGTGATATCGCTACAGAGAACGATGTTTACATTCGGGTCCTCCGCACATGGCTCAGACCTCATCATTTACAGGTTCTGAGTCAGGGGAGGTTGGAGTGTTCCTTTAACGTGCAACCTCGCTATCAGGGCGGGGCAGTCTTCCATCTCATGATCAAACTGGGTACAATATAAACATGATGCTCCTGTTGGATATTTACAATTGTGGGCATAATTCCCTGGCGCTCCGCAACTGTAACAAATCAGCTATCCACAACCCCTTCATTAGTCCCATTCCACCTCAACCTTGTCTGCATCCCTAAATCCAGTCCTCGCCATCCCTACATTTTGATCGAGGGATTGCATTTTAGTCTGAACCCTGTAGGTAGGAGTCTGATCCATCATCAGTTCATAACTTCTACAGGTATGCTCATCATGGCCTTCTGACCTGCAGAAATTACAAAATAACTGTTGGGATATCTGCATATACTTTTGTAGTAGATGATAGTTATCTATAGCATGCTTCCCTCCTATCTAACAAATCACGCACCATAATGTAGGCACTGCACTCAACCCTACTTGTGCCTTTGGTCTCAATTGCATTGGCCCTCCTCCAGCTAGGTAGTTTGCGAAGACTGGACAATGGTCTTTGTCATGCCCCTGGCCCTTGCATTTTATGCACCACACTTCCTCACGCACTTTTGGCTGAGTTGTCCTATCTTGTTTCAAACTTTTCATCTTAAGACACAAATTTTTCAACTGCGCGTGGATCTATTGCACTCCTAGGCTATGATCTTGTATTGGGGTCTCGTGCAGTCTCATCACGATATCTAAAGCTTCTTCCTGAGTGGATAGCTTATGTTGTGACAGTGCAGTCCTTAAATGCATCATTAGTGACACTACAAACCATGCGCAGTGCTGCCCATCTATCAAGGTCATGTTGGCTTCATGAATCATTCCTTTCAGTATTTGATCTAGCTCCCAAGGGTTCTTGCCTGGAAGCATCATGATTTCCTTAAACCCAATAATCGACTGTGTCTCTGATTTTGGCCTGCTAAATTCCTTGTTTAGCGTATCTTGGATATCCGCGATCCTTGCATCTGGATTGTCATTGGAATGCTTAATGTACCACATTAGTGTGTGATCCTGCAATGTGATTACCAGCATTGCCTTTTTGATATTATCATCCGTTACTCTTTGCACTTCCCATGTAGCCTTTACCACGAACCAAAATTTGTTATGATCTTCATTCCCTACTCCTTTTAATACCGGCAAATTTATTGTGCTCACCATATTGAACTATGCTAGTGGCGGAGGTGGTGTGGGCAAAGATGGATGTGATGATGGTGAAATTGGTGGTGGTGTAGGTGGGGGTGGTATGCATGGAATTCGCTGCCTTATCAGACTGATCACACTTCTCGGTGAAACTTTTGCGAGCTCTTCCTCACTTTCTCATGGAGGTGAAATCAAGGGACTAGTCTCTAATTCTTTGTTGCTTTCATTTCTGTAGATCCTCCCACTTTGCGTAGCCCCAAACATTAATTTATTTGCATAACCCAATTTTCACACAGTAGCATTTTAATCTAAGTGTTCAAATATCTAATGTACTTACCTCGCAGTCCTTTGAGGAAGTGTCATTCCACCTCGCTATAGCTGACTGACGTGTCTACCACGAATTCGGTGACAAGCCCTCCTATAATTCGATTGAGCTAATGGTCCACAGCATGCGCAATCTTATCTTCTGATGTTTCTAGTCCACGCACCAACTCTGCAGGCCACACAATTAGTTTGTGAAGCCTACACCTTCCTTGACTGTCTGCTAGCTTAGCGATCCACTCATACAACTCAGAGGGGAAGGATGCAAAGAAAATTTCATGGATTTCCATATATAAGTAGTGCTCTAACCACTGTTCCTTTGATACTCGCAGATTCATGTTTTCCTGTGCTACGAACTCGTGAATCTTTCTGTCCAACCACCCTTCAATTTTTTTCTTTGTCGAATTCCAGTGACACAACATCAGACATCTCTTATGTAGATCTCAGTCCTGGCAATGAAACCATTTGTTGGCTTGATGGGGCCTAACCCTGGTTCAAAGGTGATTTAGCCAAACAAATCCCAATACTACTAGCCCTTCAGCAACAGTCCGCGGAGCGTGGACTGAGGTCTCACCCAAAGTAGTATGGGAGGGTGCTAGAACTAGGTTTCCACACCCTGGAGATGTCTAATGAGTTCAAGTGCTCCATGGTTCGACCCTGTGCACATGTTGCTATGCGCACTTTCCCCTACCTTGCAGCCTAAGGTGCTGCCTTTTCACAGCCCTACTTGGGGGCTAAACGTTGTTATTACCCAAGACTATTCCAATGTTAGCTGATTACTTTAGCCTACTTGCATGCTTTAAGTGATGCTTAACAACATAAATCATTTATACAAGTGCACACAGTAAACAAACAGTATATTTGCAACTTACAATAAACATGTATTAACTTAAGAACAAATGCACAAAATTATGTTAAACGTTCTCTTTATTAATCTCTTCTTTGGTTACAAACTTGACTCCACCCTGCGCACTTAGCTGCAGGGGTCCGCACACTCAGCTATGGACTACTAGGCCTTTGCGCACTTAGTTGCAGAGCCTTCTCCTACTCTACGGCCCAAGACACACTTAGACACTTCGACTTAATCACTAAGACCTTTCATGTGCATCTTTTATTCTATTAGATGTCTCTTTACAACTTAGAGCCTCGCTCTACTTATACAATCCCATGGTCTGCAGACCATGGGTCGGCCGACATTATATTACAAGATTAAGGTAGACAACCCTATGACTCTATCTCCATTTCGCGCTCCGCGCCCGCAATTCGTGGAGTATTTACAACAATATCGAGTCAAAACTTGGGCTTTGAGGCCCAAAACATGCCGTGGGGGGATTCCATGCCCAACAATAGCACATGGCTACTCTCAACACCTCAATCATAAACAAGAATCCCAAAAACATAGAAATATGATATCAATGAAGACAATTTGTAACATCTAAAATACTCACAAGCCATTAGGTATATTAGCAAAATAAGACTGATCAACAACATATCAAATACCAACCAACACTAACAGTAAACCCTCTATAGAAAAATCATGGTAAAGACACTAAAAACAACCATACTCCACATAGACATATGCAACATAATGATGTCATAGTAGAAACACAAATATCATGACATAGTGAAGATACCCTCATCATCAGTAAATAATATATCATCAATAAGTCTCAACAACGTAGAGGCATACTATTATAGTAGCAACTGTAGCTCTGAGCAACAAATCAACAAAAAAAAAAGGCATCACTAGTAATTGATGGGCCAATACAATAGCAAACTCTCCTCAATGTATGGCCAAATAAGTAATGCATGTGTTATTATGAGAAAATGGTACGCTCATTTGTACATAGTAGAAGACACTCAGAGTCAGTGATCAACATGTACAAATGTTACATTTTTAGTACAAAACATTATAAAAGGAAAAAAATCAAAAAAATTCCTAAGGCTGACTTAAAAGATAAACCATCTTAGGTGCCAGAAAGAAGAAAATTCACTACATCATGGCTTTTCCTTCGATATCCAAGAGGGTCACTAGAAGCTCAGTCAATACCTTCAGACACAAACCTTCTTGAAAAAAATTTCATCTCTTGACATGATGGGCTGAACAATCAATACTTGAGCCCTAAGAAGCCTTAATGACATGAGGATGGTAGCTCTTATCTCATTAATGAGGCAAACAACCTTATCGATGAGCCAAAGGAGGGAAAGAGTGTTCAAAAATTATATCGATACAAGTGCATGGAGAGCCAAAAAAAGAAGAAGATGTGCAGTGTTGTGTTTCCAAAATTGTTCCAAATCAGTCTAGCATACCATTATGAGGAGAATACCACCATTATAGAGAGTTTTCTATGCTTCTTTGAGAGAGCCAAATGAGATACTCAGGCTCTTTCACATGGAGAAGTGCAAACCCATGCAAACTCCTCTAGCTAGGAACTGGAGGAAGGAGGATGCTACTTCAGATGAGGTAGTAGCTACTACTGTTTATCGATAGCTGGTGGGTTCACTTATGTATCTGGTGAACACACAACTTGACTTATGCTTTGCGTGAACTAGTTGATTCAATCTATGGTTCAGCCTACCAAGCTGTTTTGGAAGGCAGCGAAGCATGTGTTGAGATACCTCAGAGGCACATCTCAGTTTGGATTGTGATACAAACAGACAGAGGGAGTGAAGTTTCAAGGCTTCATAGATGCGGATTGGGCAGGGAGTCCATCAAACAAGAAGAGCACTTTTGGAGGAATCTTCAACCTTGGTTCAGCTGCAGTTTCCTGGTACAGCAGGAAACAGAGTTCAATTTCACTTAGCTCAACAGAGGCTGAATACATGGTTTCTATTCAGGCTGCATGTGAGGCCATTTGGATGCGGAAGATTCTAGTGGGATTGTTTGGTCAGACGATGGATCCAACCATGATCTACTGCGATAATCAGAGTTGTATCAAACTCTCTGAGAATCCAGTTTTTCATGACAAGTCCAAACACATTGATATCCGGTATCACCATCTTCGAGATTGTGTGGTCAAGAGGATCATGTTGTTGCAGTATGTTTCAACCGAGGAACAGGATGCAGATATTTTGACGAAGGCATTGTCAAAATGCAAGTTCAAGTTCCATAGAGACAGGATTGGGGTTACTGATAATCCCTTTCTTGTTGAGAGGGAGTGTTTAAAATAGCAACAAGAAATGGTAAATATAGAAGTGATAAATGTAGTACTACTATAAATAGCATTTCGGGATACCTTCCTATTTTAGTTAGTCCCTGAACTAAAATAGAGAAGTAAAAATTTGAATTTGATCTTTGCAGTTGTTTGTAAAATAATTAATTAATTCACCATGAGTTAATTAGTTGTAGAAAATCAAACATGAAGTCTATGTGGGGACACGCAACAGTTTCTCCATTGATTAAGGAATTTATCCATCAGTTAAAGGGATAAGGATGAGTTGTAATTAGTTGGCTCAGTTAACTACGTCAAGTTGAGTTAGATTAATTCAAACAGTTTTTTAAATTAATTGTGAGTTTAGTTAGTTAATGCATGCATGCATGTAACTACTGCACTTCAGATAACTGAATATTCTCTCATAAATAACTCATGCATGTCAGTTTAGACAGAGACCCAATTGAGATCAAATGGAGGGATAGTGTACTATCAGTTGCAGGAATATTCCATTGTGAATATCTCTTGCATGCAGAAGGAATTATTTCCTTGGAGATTGCAGAGTTACTTCTTCAGTTTTTGTGAATGTGATGAGGACAATTCACACATGTGGCATCATTGGACCCCAAGGAAAACTATGTAAGGAAATAGGAGGCTTGGTGTTTCTGGGAAAACTAGTGTCTTGTTGAACGAATAGCCCTCTAGGTTTGGAAACTACCCTAGAAACAACAGTTTAAAGCAATTCAACGATTTCTTCTATGTGTAACAGATAAGATAAAGATAATGGAACCAACCTGGAACTTCCACTTAATCCCTTGCTTGATCTCTCTCTCCCTTGACAGAGCTTGCAACTCCTCCATATACTTAACCCACTTGGAGAGTACCTTCACAAATACATCAACAAATAACCATCAAAGCATCATGATCTATTACAACATAAACATTACAGAATCAAATATATAATGAATAAATGATAGCATTCACAAATAATAACATTCACAATTGCACAATCATATGGAAGAAAACTTGAAGAAATTTATTAATAGAAGGGAGAATTACAACCCAGTTGTCTGATCCAGCATCATCCTCCCAGCATCAATCCCTCTTCACCTCATGAAATAGCAAGATCACACCAACAATACAATGCTCTTTCCTCAATTACAAACTATCAGCACTTCCTTGCAATTCACAATATTTCAGCCTCTGGATCTCTTAGATGAGGGATCCATTTATAGATGTGTGCAAGGGTGTGAGTCATCCATGGGGTTTGATTAGTGTCATTCCACTTGTTACAATTGGTTCCACTTGGAGATTTCTTGGATCTCTTACTCATCCCTAGGAAAATTCAAAGAGTCAAGTGGCGTAGGAGAAGTTTCTAGAAGATTCCACGAGCAACCACCTAGCAAACTGTCTCGAACATTTGTCCATCCTCACCCATTTCACCGTATAGAAGGCCTAATCAGTATGCATCACACCCTGGTAGTGTACCACTCAGTATGCATCACACCCTACCAGTGAAGCAGTCAGTATGGTTCACTTTAGGCCATTTCTGGATGGTTTCTCAGGTGGAACTTTTGGGGAATGATGTAATCAGATGAATATGTTCTTTTAGGGTATGAAACAACTCTTTTAGGGGTTGAAGAGCCCTAGTTTATCGACATATAAGTTTGGGGTTGATGTGCCCAAATATGTCTATAACAGTTGCCCCCTAAAGCATGAAGTTGTAAATATTGATGTCGGGTGAAATGCTTTATCATGAGGATCCGAGGTTTCGAATTGGAAGGTGACCTGCATAAGTTACAATACAATACATCATCATAATATAATTTTCATGATCTAGCTGAGGGAGGCATTCCCATGCTCAGCTTTATAAATTCATTTCATGTACATAGATCAGATAGTCATCTGTAGATGCAGACTGGTGATTCTTCAGATGTAGAGTCATCATCCATGGTTTGGATGACCATCTGTGTAGCGCCTTTGTACATTTGATGTTTTTATATCCCTGAATATATCGCAACCTAGATGGATGAAACTAGATCCGAGGTCTTCAAACTCATTCAATCTTTACCTAATCTACAAGTCAATCCATGTGAAGAGATGTTCTAAAGTCGAACATGGAAAGACATCGCCTGATTACTAGCCAATGATGTAAGCTATTAACAAATGTGAGAGGAATCACCAATAATGATAATGACCCTAAAGGTACTACAATACAATTCACATGGTGTAAATATATGATCCTATGTCGAACACCATGCAAAATCTCTCGGTCGAAGGCCATTGATGTCAACGTGTCACTGAAAGTGAGAAACTTGCCATTGATGTATGCAAGCTTCAAAGCACTGAAAGGGTTGTTTCCAAGTCAACTTCCTGATAATGAGCTGATGTCGACAAGAAGTGACTCATCGTAGGAGGGCCTTGATGTATCCCACATCTACGACACAAAATGAAGCAAATGATTTATATAGGTGAAAATGAACTGACGACATAAGGTTCAGGAATGGCGGTCATGAAAAAATGAAGGTCAGAGGTATTGCAGTGGATGAGACATTAACTAGATGGTGGTTTCTTAACTAAATGACTTCTCGTGAACATCTCAGCAACACTAAGATGAATTGGTAGCATTAACCTCAAAAGATAGATGGTATGAAAGACCAATGGTGAGATGACCAATGAACGGAATAACCCAACCCAACTTAATAATGGTGATGAAGTGAAAGTGTCATGTTCAAGAGTGACCTGCTACCATAAGTTCTTCAAGTTTTTTTCCCTTTTTCCCCAATCATTGCTGACCAGTACCTCTTTATTTTTGTCAAGCTTGACGAGGATAACATATGCTTTTTCTATAATTTTCCCTTTCGGCAAACCTGTCGCTATGTTTTAACGAGTCTAGCGATAGTGAAACTCGGTCTCGTCTAGAATGGACAAGTTTGTCGCTATTGTTTTAACGAGTTTAACGGCAAGAATAACACAGTTCTTTTCATGTTTAGAGAGTTTGAAAAGGGACAAAAAGAAAACTTCGTAAGTTCTTTTTCGTAAAATAATCCCCCAAGTCCAAAAAAGGATAAAATAATACAAAAGGGATGACTTTTCCAATCACTTTAACGAGCCGAAAAAGACAAGCGCTCGACTTTTTCGTAAGATAATCCCTCAGGTCTTAAAAAGTATAAAATTATACAGGAGGGATGACATTTCCAATCACTTTAATGAGTTGTAAAGGTCAGCTCTCGATAATCTTTTCATATTTAACGAGTCTAAAAAGGGTATAAAGGAGACTCAATTTTGAGGAACGAGTGGTGTCTAGGGTAGCAACTAGTTCCGGTGAATTTGGAACTTCTCAAAACATGGTGAATTCTGTGAAGAGGCTAGCTAATAGGACCACTCATCACAACTATTCCTCAAAAGGGTAAACAACCAAGTGAAAGCGTATGATCGGCCAAAGGGATGGCGGTGATGGGATGTACACAACCAAGGTTCAAAAGGTTGATAGAACGGTAATCACAAAGGTTAATTACTTGTTAATGGGTTCATTTTTGACAAGCTTGAACCATGGGGGAACTATGTTTGGATTCGGTTTTATGTTTATATAAGCTTGAAATGAACAAACTATGCTTGGAGTCAGTTTAATTTTTACTCAAGCTCAAAACGACAAAACTATGCTTGGAGAGGTGGTCAAAGATGTTCAATTCACTATTTAGCACATCAGATTCTTTCTTGAGTCATTCAACCTACTCAATCACTCCATCAAATTGATTAGAAATACATATATATGGACGAAAAAGAACTAAAACTAACATTTTACTTGAAGTACATGAATAGTAAACATAAAAAGTAGTTTTACCTTTCACTTTCATCATTTCTTTTCAAATTTGGGATTTTGGAGCTCTGGAGTAGTTTTCCCCCTCAAATTTTACCAGTTGATTTCGAGAGATCCTGTGGACCATTCTCCGCACCGTCAGGACCAGGTAGGAGCTATCCTTGAGCTCTTCATTTTCATTCCATATTTTCTTGATTCTGAGCTAGTTTTTCCACATTTTTGGGCCCTTGGGGTTTAAAGATTTCATTCCCCAATCATCGCACCTAGCTTATATCGAAAGGTGTGATGCATACTGAGATGCACACTAGCCGGAGTAGAACTACCATTGGTCAGTCCTAATTTGGTAGTCAATTCGATCATCATGTGATTGCGAAAATGCAACCCATGATCTGTGACTATAGCCTGTGGTACACCAAATTCAGAAACTACACGATTGAAAAAGAAAAGAGCAGCTGTTTCACTACTATTGTTTAATGTAGGCATTGCCTCAGCCCATTTTGTAAAATAGTTGATAATGACTATAATATACCCATGGGTTTCATGTCATGAAATCAATGCCCCATTTAGCAAATGGCCCAACAACAATGATTGGATGCAATGGTGCAGGTGGTAATCTGGTTTTGCGATCAAAAATCTGACAAGCATGGCAACTTCTGACTGCAATTATGCAATATTTGAATATAGTGGGCCAAAAGTAACCAGCTTGTAAGATATTTTGTGCAGTAGCATAACTAGATGGATGCCCCCAGAAGCACCGAAATGACAATCATTCAAAACTTTTTCGGCCTCCTCATGCATGACGAACCTTCGTAGAACTGTATCGACACCATGACGATAAAGTGTATCACCAATAATCAGATAGTCTTTGGCTTGGTATCGAGCATGTCACTGTTCAAAGTGAGAGATGTTAGGCCTAAAATTTTGGGTTTGGAGATAGACCAATATATCCCTGTACCACGGATCACTTGATGATATCAGAAACAGAGTCTCATCCACGATTGATGCTTGGGATGTTAAATCGTTGGATGACGAAGGAAGGTCACAAAGTAACTCTGTAAAGATGAGAGACTTCTTTGATTTGGATTTGGTGAAATCCAGATCAAACTCCTGCAAAATGGCTATCCATTTGGAATATTTTCCCCCCAGTAATTGACGCGACAGAATGTAGGTCATAAGGTTGCAATCTGACATAATGGTAGTTTTGTGAAAGAGAACATAGTGTTAAAATATCTGTACTTCTTGAACAGCTGCTAAAGCTAACTTTTCAACATAAGAGTACTTGCTTTATGTATCATTAAGATTGTGACTTAAATAATATATAGGATGTTCAATTCCATTATCTTCTTGCACTAAAACCATAGCGATGGTTGTATTTGCAGCGGCAAGATACAAGTTGAAGTCTTTTTGGTAGTCAGGAGCGTACATTAATGATACTTTTATCAAGGAATCTTTTAAAGCATCAAAGGAAGCTTGCGCAACCTGATCCCAGTGGAAGGGTACTCCTTTTTTCAAAAGATGTGTATAACTTTTAGCAAGCTCAGCATAATGTGGAATGAACCTCTTCAGAAAGTTAGCTTTCCCTTGGAGTCTCTGAATCTGATGCAAATTTGAAGGTGGAGGCATGTCAAGGATTGCTTGAACGTTAAATGGGTTGGGTCGAATTCCATCCTTAGAAACTATAAAACCAAGCAATCGACCAGAACCGACACAAAACACACACTTGTGTGGATTTAGTCGCATCTTGTAGTGTCAGTCCGTTTTCGCGAATGAGCTAGTAGATCGTCAAGATATTGTTGAAAGATGAGTTTGATGTCATGGAAGGCGTAATTCATTGCCCTCTGAAAAGTGGTCCCTACGTTCTTCAAACCGAAAGGTAATTTATGATATGCGAATGTGCCCCACAGACATATAAATGCAGTTTTTGACTGGTCCTGTGGGTGGATATTGATTTGATTGTATCCAGAAAATCCATCCATGAATGAAAATATTTCACATCCAGCACATTCATCAATAATCTGGTCGATAAAGGGTGTAGGATAGTTGTCCTTTGGACATAATTGATTTACATTCCTATAATCGACGCACACTCTAATAGTTCCTTGTTTTTTCATCACAGGAACAATATTCGATACCCAATCAGTGAGAGGAACAGGGTAAATGAAGCTAGCATGCAAAAGTTTTTCAACCTCTGCTTTAATGGCAGCGGCTTTCTTCGGATGGATAGGTCGAAGCCATTGTCATACTGGTTTGACATCTGGATACATCTTGATTTCATGTTCAACAATTCTCGAGTCAATGCCTGGCATTTCTTCATATGACCATGCAAAGACATCTCTGAATTCACGAAAAAGAGCATAGTAAATCTCTAGTTCTGATGGAGAATATGATTTTCCAACATGAATATTCTCTACAATATTAGGTTTCGTCGAAATGATAATGGCAATATTTTCTTCAATGTTGGACAGATTTCGCTCGGAATCTACTGTGTTTACAAAATTTAACAAAAAATAAAAAATTGAAGGATGATTGAGGTCGTTGAAATAATCTTCATTGTCATCTCGAAGGTGGGAATGATGGTGGTAATCTTCCCATGGCGTCTCTTCTATCATCATTCATTGGATGATCCCTTCGTCTGTAGAATGTATACAAGACGAAGGACTAGAAGAGGTACCATTCTAAAGACGTATCTACCCAAACACTTGTCGAGTGTTGATTCGGGTTTGCCACCCAAGCCTAGAAAACTGATTGCTACAAAAATTAGATGGGGCTTGGTGGCAATGCCTAGCGATGATCCTCACTATAAAAATAGTTGGAACTCTTCTTAAACTTAGATGATATAGAAGAGATCATTTGATAGGTTTCCACTGTGGCCACTTCCATGAAACTAGATGGAGGCAGGAGGGAAAAAGTACCCATTAAGGAAGGGTCTTTTAGGAGACCTACTCCAACATTTTGAAGCGATTGTGAACTTCCATCGATCAATGGAATGCTTCCAGTATCTTGTGAACCGTTAGCAAAAAATTCTAGTTGGTCAACGATTATGATTCTACCTTGGAAGGGAAATGAAATTTTTCTAAAATATGTAGACACAACGGCAGCCATAGCATAAATCCAGGGCCTTCCTAGTAAAATATTGTAATCAAGGTTTCCATCACTGACCTCAACTTAAATTTCCACTTTCTTGCCCCCTAGTTCAACTTGCAAGTTACTTAAGATCGCATATGGAGTGTACGTTCTTCCATCGAACACTTTTAATGTTGTTGGTGATCGCAACAAGGGTGGTGTGCCAACAGTTTTCCAGCAACTCATTGACATAATACAGGTGGATTCCCCCTCATCAATGATGGTTTGATGAACATTTTTATTGAGGGATTTTACCTGTATAAGGAAAGCGAGTTGGGCCAGTAACTGAGGTGTATATCCTTTATGATTAAAGGCCACAAGATTGGAATCCGTTGGATCGATCCCACCTATTGCTGATAACAAAGCCTGCTTTTAGGAGGGACAATTTTGCAATACCTCAAGTGTCGACATAGTGGATGGCGATTGAACCAGATCCTCCACTATATTATAATTTTGAGCAGCTCGAGCATAAGGATTAAATGTTGATTTATGTACGACTCCCTTTGGTGGCTTTATAGTTAATTCAAGAATAATGGGTGGAACAACTTCTGGCGAAGTCGTTGTCGAACTACTAGGTTGATTAATAACTTGGTTGTCCGACGACGATGGATTCCCATAATCTTTAGTCCTTGTTGATACCAAAGCATCATTTTGCTTTTTCGATATGGATAACATTAGCACTTGGGATGTGGAAGCATTATCGATAGCAACCAGATTAGTTTCTAGGTTTGGAAATGGATCAGTCAACACTGCTAAGGTTTTCAAAGACTTCAAAAGTTTTGAAAACTCAGATCAATGTGGACATTCCCTCGTATAATGCTCCTCGTTGCATATCAAACATGGAAAATGAGGAGGTTTCTTTGGCCCAGTAGGGTTCTCAGATGATTTTTTAGGAGTTGAATTTTCCTGTTTCTTTTTATTATTTTTCCCTTTCTTCTTTACCCTGGTTGCTTTCGACCTCTGAGGCAAGAGGTTTGTCATTTTCATTCTGACTAGAAACAGTAATAGCTTTACCAGATGGAACCCTTGCGGTTTGCATGCTTGAGGCAACAATCACACTGTCACCGGCATGAGAGTCCCTATTCAATTTAGGAGGAGGTGGAATTGAAAATTTTGGTCTAGGAGCGTCAGGAATTTTATCGTAGAGTGTACCAGATTGAGTATAGATCAATTCTAAATATTGGGCATGAGAAATGACTTGTTCTTCAGTGACAACTCCTCCTTTCGTCACGTCATCAGTGATAGATGGCAATAAGGACTTAACAAACCACTCAGCTAAAAGTTGATCAGGAACATACGTCTTTACCATTCGATGACTACGCCGCCACTCATGAATATGATCAGATATGTGAGTGGTCGTGGTCTGTTTAAAGTTGGTAAGGAGTTCTATTCCCTTTTCGTATCTGATGGGTAACTGAAAGTGGGTTAGAAAAGTAGTGGAAAGGGTGCTGAAGTTATCAAACGAAGCTCTAGGCAATTCAATATACCATTTCACTGTTGGACCAGTGAGCATTCTCTGAGAAAGGTGAAGCCTAATCAAATCATCATTCAGGGTGTTAGATGAGCACCACAAATGAAAAGTCATTACGTGATTCGATGGATCTTCACCTGGATTTCCATTGAATTTAGGAATATCAGAGGGAAGTTTATGAGGAATCACTGGCCACCAAGGGGCATATACAATTGGATCATTCATTAGCCAGTTCAAATCTGGTAATTCCAAAGTTGCTACAAAAGGCAACTACTAATTCAGGTTCGGTGAAGCATACCCAGGATAAGATGGAATTGCTTGAGCAGTAGGTCTTTGCATACCAGCATAATGTATTTGATGCTGGTAACTTTGATAAGGCTATTGAACATAACCAGTATAGTGTTCTTGTTGATAACCGTTTTGAAAATGCGGCTACCCATAACCTACAAAGCCTTGTTGCTCAGGTCCTTGGTAGGCTTGGTATTGACCAAGCCCAGTTTGAGCTTGTAAACTGAGCCCAAACTGAGGTTGGGTTTGCTGGAATTATGGTTGTTGGTATTGGGCTAGCCATGGTTGTTGGACCATTTGTTGTTGCCCAATACTGGAAGATTGACCAAGATGCAGATTGACAATACCCGTTTGTGCCTAAGTTGTTCTAGATAAAGAAGCACTAACCTGAGGTTGCGATTGGGCCGTAGAGACAAGTGGTTGTTGCATTGCAACCTGAGAGACTTGAGGTTGAAACACAACAAGATGTGCTTGTGCTTGTGACACAGTCATAATAGCAGGTGTAGTGGGAATATTCGACACAGGTTGGATCAGTTGCGTTGAATATACAACCCTTGGTTGTTCTGGTAGTATTGGTATCCAACACTAGATGTACTTCCAGTTTGACCTGAATTTTGTTGGAAACTCTCAGGAGGAAATAGTGAAAAGGCATACTGCCCTCCATACAGTGGCAGTCCAACGTTTGAAGGATATATCGGTCTTTGAAGACTTGTCTGGCCAAATTGATACTGGCATGCAAGATCAAATTGCTGAGTTTCAACATAAGAAATACTAGATGGGACTCCGGATGAATAAATAGGAGCAGACCATGTTGCCGAAGCAGCCCTTGAGTGAACTCCAGCTAGTGATTGATAACTAGCCGGAACAGATGGTATACCAGCAAACATTGTAGGAATGGCAACAGGAAGTTCTATCGTAGCTGCATCAGATGACACATTCCTAGATGTCGATGGTTGCTTAAACATGTTTAATCTATCGAAAAGATTTCCTAGCAATTCGACAGGAACTTGTGACAAAGGAGGATTAAAAGAACCAAACTCGGGAGTAGAAGGACACAAATGAATCCTAGTTCCAAAATGTAACGGGGTACTAGATGGAGGATCCTCTACTATCTCCTCTATAGCAATCAGACCAGGTGGAAGAGGTAGACCGTAAGGTCCGTAAAAGATTCCTGGAGCTAAAGAAGGTATAGCTTCTACAGTGACAGACACTGGAGGGGTGACACCTTCTGAATTCTGAAACTCAACTTCTAGATGTTCAGGTAAGTGAACTTCAGTCTCAAAGGGAGGTTATTAAACAACTACTAGTTCCAATGTAGCCTCGATTTGAACTGAGATGGGTTCTAGATCAACTCTAGATGGAGTTGTTTCAGGTACAGAAGTGTCTACCATTACACTAGGATTAGTTCTAGTGTCCTCTTGTAACTACGGAACTTCTTCTCTAAAGGCATATGTACCAGAAATAATTGGAGTAACTAGAGTCTCTGACTATGTTGAAACCAAAGTTTCAAATAAACCAGATGAATTAGACTCAATTAAACGAGACCGCTTTGTCCGGATTGGCTTCGCTTCCAAAAGTCAAAGACGGTTGACTCACTAGTCTCCGCGAACGATGGGGTTTTGATTGACTTTCTTCCACAATTCTAGATTACTTGATCAACTCAAAATTAAGGGGGAAAAGATGTTATTCCGAATTCAATTAATTTTAATGACACTTTGACACAACTTTACTTTTTCAGTTTTTAAGAGTCGAGAAAAAGCTAAAGACGACTCTAGTCTCCTTTGATTTTTAATGAGCCTGAAAGGACAAGTGCTCAGATGGACCTTTTCTTTTAAAGAGTCGAAAAGGAATGAAAGTGACTACTCTGGAAAATATAGACAGAGGGATTACCAAACCAATCGAAAAACTGCATTATACACCTTGGTGATAAATTAAAGAGAAATTACCAAGGACTTATGTACAGCAGTCAATCTTCTTGAATGCTATGTTCAGTGCATTGCGATCAATAAGGCATCAGACTCAGCTTCTTATGGATAAAAGGATATAAGCCTATTGTGGTATCTCAATATATACATGATAGTATGGGGGACACAAGTCCGTGCTAGCACTTTTCGTATCAAGGAGGAGGAATCACCCAAACTTCAATGAAAATGATAGCCACTAGTTTTAATGATGCCAGAACATGTCTCTAGCCTAGACCTCTAGATATGCTACATTAATTTCCAAAGCGTTGTTAGGTTCATTGAAATTTATTTTAAAGTTGATCTTGTTTAGAGTTTGCCTTTCAATGGTTCACCGCATGATGATGATTTGAAATTCCTAAAATGCAATCTACAATGATAAACAATCTTTGTTTATTTTGAGCAATGAAAATCCTAGCTACTAGGGAAAGAAGATTACAATTCTTTCAAACAAAGAGCAAAGAGCACACACTAATGCATTTTCCTAAATCATTTTTCACACACAAACTAAAAAATTCTAAATACAAATGCATGTATTTGTTTTCATTCTCCTTAATGTGAAAAATGCCAAGAAGGAAAACTAAATGTATCAGAGATCTGAAATATTTCTTTCAAAATGACATTTTCGACAATTTCTTCTTCAAAAGAGAAAGGAAGACTCTACGACACTTTTCAATTTTGAATTAAAAAAAAAAAATCTTTCTACACTTCAAATAGAAACAAATCAAACCAAATACATGAATAAAATTTCAATCGACTATCAAAGAAAGGAAGAATTCACGACACTTCTCTTTTCGACACAAAATGACAATTACAACACTTTTTGTACCAAAGCGACAGATTGATTTAAACAACTTTTAGACAAGGGATTGTAAATGATGAACAAATACACAAAAAACATTCACTAATCCTAATCTAATGGAGGCTAATCTATGTGATGCAAGTAGGCTTCAATAAGGAGGCATTGTTCATAAGTAGCAAAACAACTAAACAAAACTGAAAACAAGGTCAAAAACCCCCAATTTCTAAAATGGAAAAAAAGGGTTTAGTCAGTCATTGCACCTAGGCTTCACATAAACAGGGATGCATCACATTTACTACACTCGGGAGGTGCGATTCATATTGGGTTACAGTGGAAGACAATGCGATGGTCTAGGGAGCACAACTGAAGTGGGTTTTGGCTCAGATGTGCAGCTATGTTCAATGAGTTAAGTTGAGCATTGATGGATAGTAAAGAGCAAAGTATAGAGGAATGTCTTGAGAGGTTACTGAGATACCAAAAAGGCATCTAGAATGCTTGTAAGTCAAATGTTTAATTCATAAACTAAACCAGAGATTGACTAAAGCAGCATTCATCTACTATGCAATTGCAGAGCAAGAGCAATTCAAAGGCTACCTGGCTCACTTCAGGCTCTATCTATAGTTTATAAAACAAACAATAACAACAAACAAACATCTATTCTTCCCCAGTGGAGTCGCCAATTTGTTTTTGGTAAAAGTAGTTTCTTGTCGAATGACTAGCCCTATAGGTTTGGCAGCTACCCTAGAAACAACAGTTTAAAGCAATTCAACGATTTCTTCTATGTGTAACAGATAAGAAAAATATAATGGAACCAACCTAGAACTTCTGCTTAATCCGTTGCTTGATCTCTCTCTCCCTTGATAGAGCTTGCAACTCCTCTCCATACTTAACCTACTTGGAGAGTACCTGCACAAATATAGCAACAAAGAACTGTCAAAGCATCCTGATCTATTACAACATAAACATTACAGAATCAGATACATAATGAACAAATGATAGCATTCACAAATGATAACATTCACAATTGCACAATCATATGGAAGAAAACTTGCATAACTTTATTAATAGAAGGGAGAATTACAACCTAGTTTTCTGATCCAGCATCATCCTCCCAGCATCAATCCCTCTTCACCTCATGAAATAGCAAGATCACAACAACAATACAATGATATTTCCTCAATTACAAACTATTAGCACTTCTTTGCAATTCACAATATCCCAGCCTCTAGATCTCTTAGATGAGCGATCCATTTATAGATGTGTGCAAGGGTGTGAGTCATCCATGGGGTTTGATTAGTGTCATTCCACTTGTTAAAATTGGTTCCACTTGGAGATTTCTTTGATCTCTTACTCATCCCTGGGCGAATTCAGAGAGGCAAGTGGCATAGGAGAAGTTTCTAGAAGATTCCATGAGAAACCACCTAGCAAACTATCTCGGACATTTGTCCATCCTCACCCATCGCACCCTATAGAAGGCCTAATTAGTATGCATCGCACCCTGGTAGTGTACCACTCAGCATGCATCGCACCCTGCCAGTGGAGCAGTCAGTATGGTTCAATTTAGTCCATTTCTGGATGGTTTCTCAGGTGGAACTTTTGGGGAATGATGTAATTAGATGACTATGTTCTTTTAGGGTATGAAACAACTCTTTTAGGGGTTGAAGAGCCCTAGTTTATCGACATATAAGTTTGGGGTTGATGTGCCCAAATATGTCTATAACACTTGGACGGCTGAGGGAAAGAATATCTAGTGTCTACTCAGTCTATGAGCTGTATTGTTTGATTGCAGAGAGAGCAGGATAGCTTGAGAGATGATTCTTTTTGTAACTTGAACATATTTCAACTTGTATGATAATACATAGATTGGGGTTTTAGGCTGAGGCTTTCCCTGGGTTATTTCTTTTGTGTTATGTGTGATTGATTTTTCATTCTCAGTTATATGTGTTCTCATTAATCTTGCTCAAATTGATTAAGCTTCTGCAAAGTTTGTTGTAGAAGTAGATCTTGTATTTTGCTTTAGTATATTGCATAATATGTTGATCTATAGTGGGAATTTCTACTAGGTGTGACCTATAGAAGTGGGGTCTAACTTACTGTAGTGGTGTGTAACATGCAGTAGTGGGGTGTGACCTTCAGCGATCATTAAACTAAATATTCACTCATAATTAACTCATGCATGTCAGATTAGAGAAAGACCCAGTTGAGATTGGAGTTCAAGGACAGTGTACTATTAATTGTATAATCATCTAAATTGTACAGGTGGTGCATGCAATCAGAGGAAGGCCTATGAGGATTGCGCAGTTCATAATTGTGAAATTTCCCAATTAAATATGGGTTGATTCCCAAGGGAACAACACAAGGAAATATGAGCTTGGCAGGCAACAAAATTAACTAAGTATTGGCTTGAGCTTGTTTGGGAAGCAAGGAGATAGATAGAGATAGTGCCACTTTTAGACAAATATTGAGCTCATGTATCTTCAATAGGGAGTCAGCATAAGAATTTGGAGATGGGATCCAAGTTTATGGAAGAACTCTTTTGATTGCCTTGGTATTGCATCTAGTACCTGCAGATGAGATGTTGGCTACTTTATTATTTTTGTTAACACACATACATGGGACCTTGGTTTATAGCAGAGCTTTTAGACTACTTCAACATGGTGACTAATAGTAGTACATACGATCCAGGTGGATATTGGTGGCCACCCACCAATTCCACATGGACCCCCACCATTGTTTCTTTCATTTTTTCAGTTTCCTTAATTGTAGCACATTTTACTACTTTTAGAGCTTTTCGGGTCCTAAACTTCCAGAGAAGTTTTGAAGCCCTAAATGATGTTTTTTGGGAAAATTGTGAGCAACATAGGTCCATGTATTGATGTTTCTCACTCAAAAGTTATAGTCCTTGGATAGATATTTCTAACGAGGTATTGTGCGTGTCAAACAAAGATCATATGCCAAAGTTACGACCCAGGGAAGATGTACCAATTTACCCAAATGGGGCCCATAGTTTGGTGCGTCATTTCCTAGGGTTAGGTTTTTGGATGTTTATGGTTTTCCTTTGTTTCTCAACAATAAATAGGTCTTCGAGCCTCATTGTAACACAGTTCAGAGGCATGTAGCCACCACCTCTCTTCTTAGAGATAAGCTACCATCGCCCTAGCTGGTTTATTTCCATTTCTGTTTGTAAGCATATTTCAGTATTTTACATTAATGAAATGAAGCATTATTTCTTCTGCATCTCAGTATTTATGGTTATATCGGTAATTTTTGTGTTCTTGTTTAAATCCGGATCAGTGGTATCAAAGCGGCCTACTCTTTCTCTATTTTTCTTTGCATGTCCCCAACTAGGTCAGGATATAAGGAGTTAGGGCTTGAACTGGTCAAACCTTTGCAAGACTAGCCTTGCAAATCCTGACGGCCTCCCATGGTGATGAAAAGAAAGATGAGGGGGTAGGAGATCTTATCAAAATATTGCTTGAAAAGGCCCTCGAGTGACAAAGGAATGTGATGATGGACAACATTGCCCAGATCCTTCAACGGCTACCCAGGGACGACATGTCTACTTCCAGCAACTACTCTGGAAGCGACACACCCTTTAATGTACAAGTTAACTTTGACATTCCCATATTTTAGGGTCAGATAGATGCAGATGTTGTAGATAAATGCTTAAATCTGCTATAAGGGTATTTTTCTGTTCATGATGTTTCCAGTCTGGAAAATATTACTTTCGCTCTTCTCAAAGCCACCCCCCATGTCAAGGACTATTGGGAAACCTACTACAAGAAGAAGGATGAAAGTACGACCTCACTATTTTCTTTCGCACCCACTTGGAATTCATTCCAGGCTGCCATCAAGGAGCAGTACTACCCTATCAGAAGCTATGAGGATAAATACATAAAGTGGACCACGCTGCGGCAGGGAAGGGACCAAGACGTGCTGAGTTTACCAAAAATTTTCATACTCTTCACACCAAGTTGGGTATCAAGGATTCTAAGCAGCATTTGGTACTCAAATACCGTGGCTGCCTACACAGGTACATCCAGGATGAGATGGAGTTCCTGAGCATCTCCTCGCTTGACACAGCGTACCGATATGCTGTCAAGATCAAGCAGAAGTTTAAACAGAAGAAGTGAGACTTTGGATCTGTGAATCCGAAGCAAGGGAAAGGTGCCCCCAAACCATTGAACAAAGGACAAAGCCAAGGTGGGGTGGCCCAAGACAACCCGCCATAGCTGCAAGAAAATAACAACACCGCGAAGCTGAAGAAGGACACGGGAAAGTGGTGTAAGTTCCATAAGAGCTCCACTCACAACACAAGTGAGTGTCGGGCCAAGCAGTCACTGGTGGTCGAGCTAAAGTCTTTGGAATCATATGAATTTTTGGACTCTTAGTCAGAACCTGACATGAGGAATGAAAAAGGGAAGCAGATTATCGATGCGGAGCCCAATGCCACTATTGCCACCACAAAAATCCAGAAGGAGGAACCTGAAGATCTAGAGGAGGAGAAGTACCTCTTCCACTCCTAGATGTGGTTAAAGGGTTCCCCACTATAGTTCATTGTAGATAGCGGGAGCCAAAATAACCTTATTTCGGCAGAGGTTGTGAAGTGGTTGGGCTTATCGACCAAAATGCATCCACATGCGTACACCATCGGGTGGCTTCACCAAGGATGGGATCTTCACGTGAGCCAATAGTTTCGCCTTCCATACAACATCAATCCCTTCACAGATGAGGTATTATGTGATGTTGCTCCCCTTGATGTTTGTGATGTATTATTATGCCAACCATACTTGTGGAAGCGACATGCTGTGTATGAGTTAAGGCCTCGTGATGTTATTGTTACTTTTGGAAATAAGTTGTACAAGATACCTGAGGTAGCACCGCCTACCACCATCTCTTTGGTTACTACAAAACAATGCAGTAACCTCATTTCCTAAACCGGGAAATTTATTTTCTTGATGATATGCCCTCAAGGAAAGAAGAAGATGGTGGCCATGACTTCCAAACAGGGCCCCTCTGCATGACAACGATAGATGGACAAGGTCATGGAGGAGCACGAGGACATCTTCACCTCCCTTGTAGGGGTACCTCTGGAGTATCAAGGCAAGCAATCCATCGATCTAACCCTAGGTGCACCACTGTCCAATGGACCAATCTATCAACGCTTCATTCTGTAGAACAACGAAATCAAGAGGCAGATTCAGGAACTGCTGTAGAAAGGTCACATCCGACCAAGTTCATCACCTTGTGGGAGCCTGATCGTGTTGGTACAAAAGAAGGATGGGACTTGGAGACTCTGTATTGACTATATTTTGTTGAACAAGATCACTGTCTGGAATAGGTACCCAATCCCACGAATTGATGACCTTTTGGACCAACTGAATGGGCAAAATATTTCAGCAATATCGACTTGAAGTTAGGATATCGCCAGGTACCAATCGAACCCTCTGATGTGTGGAAGACAACATTCAAAGCCAAGGAGGGCCTTTTCGAATGGTTGGTTATGCCTTTCAGGTTGACGAATGCTCATGCGACCTTCATGAGGCTGATGGATGACATATTGTGGCCATTTACCATCTCATTTGTAGTAGTATACTTGGATGACATCCTGATCTTCAACCAGAGTTGGGAAGAGCACCTCCATCACTTCTGACAGGTTCTCCAAATACTGCGACAACACAAGCTATGTGCAAATTTGGAGAAATTCACTTTAGGCATGACCCAATTTTAGTATCTAGGATACATTATTTATGAATGGGGGGTGCATGTGGATCCAACCAAGATCCAAGTCATTGGGGATTGGCCAACTCGAACCACTCTGATAGAGCTCCGCAACTTTCTAGGTATTGTCAATTTCTACCACAGGTTCGTGTTGTGATTCTCTATTATCACTTGGCTCTTGAGTCAAGTCACCAAGGGAGGAGTGAAAGAAAAATTCTTTTGGTTCGAATCTCAACTGAAGGAAATCATAGAGTTGAAACATCGCCTCTACTCAGCACCAGTGCTTGCATTACCATACTTGCAATAGCCATTTGAGATTGAGACAGATGCCTCTGACTATGCTATTGGGGTAGTCCTTACTCAACACGAGCATCCAGTGGTATATCATAGTGAGGCACTTTTAGACACAGTCTGGAAGTATCCCACTTATGACAAAGTGATGTATTCCATTGTGCAGGTCTGTCGATAATGGAAGCATTACATTTTAGGGAAGGAAACAATCATCCACAGAGACCACTAGCCCCTATAGTTCATACAGATGCAAGGGAAGTTGTAGAATGATCACCATCAAAAGTGGTCCACATACCTGAAACAGTTCCATTTGAATATCAAGTATAAGAAGGGCAACACCAATAATGTTTCATATTGCCTCAGTCAACCACCGATCATGGCATTAACCTGTTATCACCCCAAGAAACTCTCCTAGGTTGTAGCTCAGAGATGCTCGAGAACATTACAAACTCAACTAAATGTTGGAAATGGATGAGTGGAAGGAATGATGCTTGTTCAAGCCAGATAACCACTCCTACTTTGCTTGACTCCAGACATGCGTGAACACCCCCAGAATACAAGGCTTTAGACCACCAATTACTCACAGTTCAAGGATTGGGTGAATATGGAGAATACTACCCACACCAGCAGATGCACAGGACCCTTTGATGGCCGGCTACAACCAGTAAAGAGTTCTGCAAATCTAACTCCCTAATGCATAGACAGGATGACAACTCTCTGGCATTAAGTGAAAAGAAACCTAAATAACTCATTCAATGATACATACAACATTTTAACGTAGAGATAGGATGACAGCTCCTCTAATGCCAAACATCAAGAGTTCAGGAAAACAGCACATCAGGCACAGCCTGGAATAGAATATAAATGGGAAGTGAGCAATTAACAGCAAAAAAAGCTTGTATTAGCTGAAAATGAAGACAAGACGCTGCAAGTATCAAAGCCGTTACAGTCTCCAGAAGTTGAACCTTACATCAAAACGACAACCATCAACCCTGATTACATCTTGTTTCTGGGTATATATATAGTTTGAATTACAAAGGAACTCGGCCATTTTAAGTATGGAGGGGTCATAATTGACCACCAACCGCTTTAACTGCCTGATGGAGTCTCTGGTGCAATTTGCCTACTTCATTGGATGAATTCGATCTCCTCGGGTGCTCTGTTGTACTCTCAGGTGGCTGGAGTGTTGTAAAGGATGAAACTCCATAACTGTTAAATGCATTTATCTGCTCGAGGTCCATCCTTTTCCTTTTCGGCCATCCTGCCTGTTGAATGTGGTTGTTGAGGAGCAATTGCACCGAGTACCAGACGCCGGCCACCCTCGTCCTTTCGGGAGCATGAAATGGTTAAGGTATGTGGACTGCACAGTGGGTGGAACAGTCAGATGGGGGAGTAATATCGGCTGTTAGATTGGGCAGATCGACGGTGGGGATTGCTTGGCAGGGAGTACCGGGAAATATGGAAGCAAGATGTTAGTGGGTCATAGGAACTCGGGTGGACAGATCCAACGGCTATCGGACGAGGGAGACACACGGGAGTTAACAGGCGGGCATAGAGGATGGGCAGTAAGTGGTACTGCCCGCACCACTTTTGGACGATGAGCGGTAAAGGTACAAGGGCACGCGATACCAGTCAATGTGTGACATGTGGTAGCGGGGGATAAACAAAACCACTTTTCATCGCACATTAACGTGCAGTCATTTCATAGGCACGGGGAGAGTGAACGTCGTCTCACTGCGGCGTGGATGATTGGATGGTCAGGGAACGGTCGCGTAAGTTGCTGCCACGGGAGCCATTAGAGCGGGGTGGTGGAGATTGACGGATGCGAGTAAAGATAGTGATGAACTATGGGAGCGAAAGGTCATGTGAATAAGGTCTTACGGGGCTTGAGCTTTGTGCTCAGGGCTTGGAGAAACAAGGGTTTATCCCAAGTTTTGGAGGAAATAACTAAGATAATGGGGGTTATGAAAGTGTAAGCGGAGTGAAGGAGAATGAGAAGGATGACTAATGCGAGTCCTTTTTTAGCGTAAACAACATGGCCAGGCTTGTATTTGATCCTCAAAATGTCAAAGTATGTAGCAGAGCTAACACTGGCTCCTTCTGGGGATGAGATCCTCCCTATGAGGTCTCAAGAACTACAGACCAATGCCTTCCTTATGAAAATCAGATTAGCGAAATTTCCTAGTGTTCCATTGGGCATGGAGTCTAACTAAGCTTACACAAAACTGATAAACTAACATATTTACAAATTTAAGGCCAAAATACCTTAAACAACATAAATTTTTAAAAACTGCCCATTAACTAGGCCATCAAAAACTGTTTCCCCTTCCATACTTTGCAGCATGAAAGTATTATTCCCTTGAATCTAAGAAATGATAAAAGGCCCTGTCCAGAAAGCATCAAACTTCCCATGGTTGCCTTTCTTCTCTTTCAATGCATCCCACTTCAGAACCAAGTCTCCAACCTGAAAATTGTCTGTCTTTGTCCTTCTGTCAAAATCTTCCTTGATCTTCTTCTGATGTGCCACTGACTTTTCAACTAGTTGTTCTCTGATTTGATGTACCTCTGTTAAATCAGTGATTCTTTTTACCATATATTCTTCCTCTTTCTATTCTTTTTGTAGGAACTTTGCCACAAGGAGGGTTAACTAAATTGGGAACACAGCCTCAGTGCCATATACCAGCTTGAATGGGGAATTCCCTGTGGATTTCTTAGTGGTCACTCTATCAGCCCACAGTGCATATCTGAGCTTAGAATCCCAATTCTTTTTGTTGTCTTCCAATAGCTTTCTAATTATCCTTATTAGGCTTTTGTTGGAAGATTCGGCTAGGCCATTGCCTTGAGGTAATATGAGGTGGAATGAACCAACTTAATGCCCATTGAGTCACACATGTCTACCAATTCTTTTGCCTTGAAAGCTACTGCATTGTCTGTAATTAATTTATGTGGATAGCCAAACCTGGTGAAGATATTTTCTGTCAAAAACTTCATGACCACATGATGATCAGCCTTTCTGGTAGGGATTGCTTCAATCCATTTAGTGAAATAACCAGTGGCTACAAAGATCCATCTGTGTTGGTCACTGGAATGCGGATTGATTTCTCCAATGAAATCCAACCCCCACTGCTGAAAAGGGCCACTAGCATGTATGGGTTTTAGGGGCAGGGACTTCAATTGCTACTTCCCTTAAAATCTCTAGCGCCTGTCACAAGATTTAACAAATGAAAAGACATCAGAAAATAAGGTGGGCCAATAGTATCCAGCTCTGAGGATCTTGTGGGCTGTAGTCTTCCAATAGTGGTGTCCTCCACACTTGCTAGAATGAAACTGTTGCATGACTTCTATAGATTGTTCTTTGTCTAGAAAACTCAAAAGAATTCCAGAGGGGTTCCTCTAGTAGAGCAGAATGTCATGGATGCAATATTTTGCTGCCCTGAGTTTGATAGTTCTGGCTTGTCTTGAACTAAGGTTTGGAGGAACTTCTAGTTTCAACAAGAATTGAGCTATTGCAGAGTACCAATCACAAGAAGCTATATTTTCTACCAATGACTGATTTTTCCCTAGTTCAGCTACTTCTTCTACTGCCTAACCATTTTCCGAAATCGTTCTCATGAGATTTATGTCCAGCATTTTGCAATTTTCTTCTGCCATCAATCTGGCAAGGCCCTGACCTCTGACAAGCTTGGTGGGCTTCAATTCTATGTTGAATTCAATCAACTTTGCAATCCATTTAGCCCTTCTACCATCAGCATCAGGCTGTGTTAGGACATCCTTTATTGAAGTAGAGGGTACATATGCAATTACCTTGGAATGTAGAATATAAATTCAGAAAGCTTTCAAGGACTTGGTAAGAGCATATGCTTGTTTTTCAATGATATCATACTTCAGTTTAGCATCCCCTAATGTTTTGCTAAAAAATGCCACTGGATGCTCTGAACCTTCCTCATCTGTTTGCAATAAAACTGCTGCAAGGGTGTCTTCAGAGGCAAATGAAAATATATGGAACTCCTTGCTATAATCTAGACTTCTTAAAGTAGGAGCTTCCATAATAGCTTTCTTAATGGACTCAAAGGATCTTCTTGCTGCATCAGTCCATTTAATCTCTGACCCCTTCTTCAACATGGAGGTAATATGTTTTACCAGCTCTGCAAAATTAGGAATAAACCTCCTTACAAAATTTATCTTGCCCAGAAAGGACTGGATATCCTTCTTTGATCTCGGGACAGACAAAGTCTATATTTCCCTTACTCTTTCCGGGTCAATTCTAACACCTACAACAGAAACAACATGTCCTAACAGCTTGCTTTCTCCTAAAGCAAACTGTGACTTTTTCGGATTGACTGAAATCCAAAACCTTCTGCACTTCAGGAACACTTTCCTTAAGTGCTGCAAATGATCTTGATGACTGCTGGAGTATATTGTTATATCATCAAGGTATTCAAGGACAAACTTATCCTTCTCTCCCACAAATGCTATATCCATAGCTCTCTAAAAGGTAGCTCCATCATTCATCAGTCCAAAAGGCATCTTGGAATACATCAAAGTGCCCCAAGGCATGGTGAATGCAGTCTTCTCTTGGTCATCTGGGTGTACGGTGACCTGATTATACCCTGAAAATCCATCCAGGAAAGACATCACTTTGGCTCCTGAGACCTTCTACAGCAAATGCTCCATCTTGGGTAGAGGATAATTGTCTTTTTTAGAGCATTTGTTTAAGTTTCTGAAATCAACGCAGAGCCTGATTTCTCCACTTTTCTTCCTTACCACTACCAAGTTGGCTACCCATTTTGAATATCTGAGAGGGACTATGATCTTAGCAGCCAGTAATTTTTTGATTTCTTTTTCAATCATGGGAAGAAGCAAAGGGTTTATTGGTCTTAGCTTCTGTTTGAAAGGGATGGTGTCTTTCTCTAAAGGGATTTTATGCTGGATGATATTTTTGTCATATGTTTTCAGGTCACTATACTCCCAGGCAAAGACATCAACAAATTGCTTCATTAAATTGCAGTATTTAACACTTTGGGCAGTAGACAGATGGGGGGACAGATTTATGTATCTTGGATGATCTGGGTTTCATATATTATGCTTATAGGCTGCAGATTGGTCTTCTTTTTGGGCAGCCTTATAAGACACATCATTTTGGTCAAACAACTTTTCTAAAAGGACTAGACCCTTAAGTATATGATTGTTGGGCAATCGGACAATGCTATCTTTACCAATTTTGTTTCTAAGCTGGGATTGGGGGCTTTCTTCCAAGGCTTCATTCTCTTGGTCAATTTGAATTTCAGAAAATTCATCAATGACTTGCAGGAACCTATTCACTTCGTCATCATCTTCAAAAACTTTCCAATGTTGGACATTGTCAGGCAAGGATGGTCTATATTTCATTTGAACTTCATAAACTAGTCTGGGGGGCATGGGAGGAATAAACATGCTAGCAGACATGGCAAGGGAATCGGCAAGCTGATTTTTTATTCTAGGGATATATGAGATACAAAAATTGTCAAAAGAATCTTTGAGTCTCCATACCTCATCTCTGTATGCTTGCAGCCTTGGGTGCTTTGCTTGAAATGTTTTGTTTACTTGCTGAATGATGAGATCAGCATCTCCAAACACCTTTATGTTCCTGATTCTTCTATCCTTAGCTACATTAAGGCCCAATATTGGAGCCTCATAATCTATTATATTGTTGGTGACTTGGAAGGCCAACTTAAAAGACAGATGTGTGCTTTCTTGTTTTGGAGATATCAACACCACCCCTGCTCCTGCAGTCTCCCTAGAACATGCTCCATCAAAGAACATTTCCCAAACCTGACTTCCTTGCTCTCCCATGGCCTGGGCTACTGGCTTCTTGATCTCCATTGAGGCCTTCTAGGGTTCTTCAATTTGGACAATACAAGCTCCAAAATCGGTGTCCACAACATAAATGGGATGATTAGAAGGATTCTTCTCATCACTGATGATGTATGCCAGCTATGCTTCTTTGTACAATCTCCTTATTTCTCCTCCAAAGACTGGGACAGTGGCATAAGATAAATCATTCTGTAATGTCCCACCTAGTCTCTTAATCCGTCCTCTAGACAGCAGCATGCCAAACTTAGGAGGGACATCTGCTACCATAATGTCCATCACCATGCTCTTCATGGGAAACTGAGTTAGGGTAATGGCCAGGTATTTGATTAATCCTAGGCATTTTACCTTTCTTGAATCAAATGAGAATAAATCATGATATGGTCTAGTGATATCAAGGCCTAACTCTTCCATGACAGCTTCTGGCACCAGATTATGGCTGGTCTCCGTGTCTAGTAGGCAATTGTGGAGGATTTTGTCATGAATGGTTAAGGAGACATAAAATGATGGAGAATTATCATCAGCAGGTTCGGTCATTGGGCTAAGCACAACTGCAGGCTTATCATCTTGCAAATTGACATAGTCAGTGGAGGTTTGTGTGGCTTCTAGCTCAAGAGCATCAAGGATAGGCTTTCTAAAAACGTCAGTCTTTGCAAGTTCTATCAGAGGCACAGATATTTTTAACTTCTGGACTTCTGATTCAAAGCTAAAAGGGGAAGGGGACTTGTCAAAACCTCTTACCTCTTGAGCTAGTGATTTGAGGATGACTGGGTCAGCTACTGGTCCTTTCTGTCTGATATTCCGTTGCTCTGTTGGGGCAGCAGCTCTTTGAGCAGGATTCTCCTTGACATTGTTTTCTCTTGACCTTAGATTATATCTTTGTTGCCCACTAGTCTACAGAACACCCTCCCTATCCCACTGTTGAATGTTTTGGTCGTGGAGCAATGATTCTTCATAGGAAACCAATGTCAAAAAGGCAGTATTGCCCTTATCTTCCATACAATGAATCTCATCCCCTTCTTCAAACTGCTTTTCCTCCGTGACTACATTTTGGAAAGAAGCCTTAACCTTTTGATCCTCATTAGCTTCTTTACCCCTCTGAATGATCTGCAATTGATCATTTTCTCTCCTGAATGGATTTTGATTTCTTGGAGCAAATGTGTTTGGAAGCCTTGCCTTCCAAGAGTTCTGCTCAACCTTCAGCTTAGATATCTCATCATCCAATGACTCTATCATTCTACTCATTTTGTCTAACTTAGGTTCTAAAGATGAAGCAGAGGAAGAAGAAGCCTCACCTCTCTACCTCCTTCTATCAGCATGACTCTTGAGATTTTCTGCAGCCATGATTTTCGACTCCACCTCTAAGGCTGCATCTTGCATATCAGCTAGAGTGGCACATCTTCTTTCTCTTAAGAGTAGGCAGAAATCAGAGTCAAAAGCATTTGCATAGGTGAGTTTGGCAGAGGTGGGGGTAGGCTTTACTTCAGCTGGTATCTTACTATACATGCGATTGAATCTTTTATTAAAATCAGGCAAAGATTCCCCATTTTCCCTCTTGAGGTTACCAAACTCAGTGCGATAATATAGCAAGTCCTTTTCATCTCCCCAATGTTTCAGAAATACATCATCTAATGCTTCAATGTTTGTTATAGACTTGGGAGCTAGTTCTCTAAACCATTTTCTAGCCTCTCCATCAAGGCTCTGGACAAACACTGTCATCCACACATCATCCTCGCTGATATATAGATTATCAGCATAATTGTAAAAAGATTCAAGGTGTTCTTTCGTTGTTACCCCCTCTGTACCAGTGAACTTAGGCATGTATTTCTGGTATTCCCCTGCAGGCATGGCATTCAAAGGAATAGGCAAGACCAAGGGTCCATACCTAGTAGCTATGATTCTTTCCATCTTTGTGGGTGCTTGCTGGCCTGCCATGACTGGGGTAGGTGGAAGGATACTGGCAGATTGAATGGTAGAAAGTAATGAAATAGATGATAGAGACAAGGGAATATGATGGACTGTATGGGAGACTTTCTTTGGACTGAGATCCAAAGGGGAACTAAATGAACAAGGGGCTTTATGAATCTCTGAGGGTATTTCTTCACTAACAAAGGCTCTATATCTTCAAACTGTACATTCTCAGCTATAATCTTCTCCTGCAGAGATACATAAGATTTCTTAGGCTTACCTGATCCTGATGCTCCTTTCTGTAGTGTTTTCCTCAACTTGACAATCTTCTTAGGGTCAAGCATTGGGTCAGCTGGTGATTTCTAAGGATTTCTCTAGGTATGCCTCACAAACTGAGCCAGAACTGTAATTTGGAGTCGCCAAAGGTTGGTCCTCTAGTAGAGTCTCCAGATAGATGATTACAACCAAAAATGTGTCCAGACTTTGTCTATCATCAAAGTTGGAACTGTGTCATTCTCCCAGGGAAGTTGAGCTTCAATCTCCTCTCCCCAGCAACGACGCCAATTAATGTTATCACCCCAAGAAACTCTTCTAGGTTGTAGCTCGGAGATGCTCGGGAACATTACAAACTCAACTAAATGTTGGAAATGGATGAGTGGAAGGAATGATGCTTGTTCAAGCTAGATAACCACTCCTACATTGCTTGACTCCAAACATGCGTGAACACCCCTAGACTACAAGGCTTTAGACCACCAATTACTCACAGTTCAAGGATTGGGTGAATATGGAGAATACTGCCCACACCAGCAGATGCACAGGACCCTGTGATGGCCAGCTGCAACCAGTAAAGAGGTCTGCAAATCTAAATCCCTAATGCACAGACAGGATGATAGCTCTTTGGCATTAAGCGAAAATAAACATGAATAACTCATTCACTAATACATACAAGATTTTAACATAGAGATAGGATGACAGCTCCTCTAATGCCAAACATCAAGAGTTCAGGAAAACAGCATATCAAGCACAGCCTAGAATAGAATAGAAATGGGAAGTGAACAATTAATAGCAAAAGAAGCTTGTATTAGCTGAAAATGAAGACGAGACGCTGCAAGTATCAAAGCAGTTACAGTCTCCAGAAGTTGAACCTTACATCAAAACGAAAATCATCAACCCTGATTACATCTTATTTCTAGGTATATATAGAGTTTGAATTACAAAGGCGCTCAGCCATTGTAAGTATGGAGGGGTCATAATTGACCACCAACCGCTTTAACTGCCTGATGGAGTCTCTGGTGCAATTTGCCTACTTCAGTGGATGAATTTGTTCTCCTCAGGTGCTCTATTGTACTCTCAGGTGGCCGGAGTGTCGTAAAGGATGAAACTCCATAACTGTTAAATGCATTTATCTGCTTGAGGTCTGTCCTTTTCCTTCTTAGCCATCCTGCCTGTTGAATGCGGTTGTTGAGGAGCAACTGCGCCGAGTATCAGACACCAGCCAACCTCGTCCTTTCGGGAGCATGGAATGGTTAAGGTATGTGGACTGCACAGTGGGTGGAACAGTTGGAAGGGGGAGGAATATCAGCCGTTATATTGGGCAGATCGACAGCGGGGATTGCTTGGCAGGGAGTATCGGGAAATATGGAAGCGGGATGATAGTGGGTCGTAGGATCTAGGACGGACAGATCTAATGGCTATCGGACAGGGGAGACATGTGGGAGTTAACGAGCGGGGACAGAGGACAAGTAGTAAGTGGTACTGCCCGCACCACTTTCGGACGATGAGCGGTAAAGGTACAAGGGTGCGCAATACCAGTCAACGTGTGACGCATGGCAGTGGGTGATAAACGAAACCACTTTTCATCGCACATTAACATGCGGTCATTTCACAGGTGCGGGGAGAGCAAATGCCATCCAATCGCGGCATGGATGATCGGACGGTCAGGGAACGGTCACATAAGTTGTTTCCACGAGAGTCGTTAGATCGGGGTGGCGGAGATCAACGGATGCGAATAAAGGTAGTGATGAACTATGGGAGTGCGGGGTCACGTGAATAAGGTCTTATAGGGCTTAAGCTTTGCGCTCAGAGCTTGGAGAAACAATGTTTTATCCTAGGTTTTGGAGGAAAGAACTAAGATAGCGGGGGTTATGAGAGTGTAAGCGGAGTGAAGGAGAATGAGAAGGATGACTGATGCAAGTCCTTTTTGAGCGTAAACAACACAGCTAGGCTTGTATTTGATCCTAAAAATGTCGAAGTATGTAGCAGAGCTAACATAACCATTGTGCTCAACTCTTGTGGGCACAATACTTCCAATTGGCCACTTCTCTACAAAAGCGACCCATAATTCATCCACACATAGCAAACGCTCTTGGAGCGTCAACATGTTCCAGATTTTCACCTCCAGGATGCCCTGTTATGCCACCTGGGTCACCTTTGTGCTCCTTCAAGCGAGCGGGCCAAGACGATTTGGGAAGCACACTACAATCGGGTTGTTGGGCATTTCGGGGTTGAGAAAATGGTGGCAGTACTACAGAAGTATTTCTATTGGTCAAATCTTCGATGGGATGTTGAGAAATACATCAGATCTTGCACTTCCTGTGCCATTGCCAAACCGACCATGAAGAAACAAGGCCTCTATACTTCACTGCCTACCCCTAGTCGACTTTGGGAATCCATCTCCATGGCTTACATGTCGAGCCTTCCTTCTACTAAGCATGGAAATGACTATGTTTTTGTGGTCGTCGACAAATTCTCGAAGATGGCCATTATGGCGGCTTGCAAGAAGAATATCATAGTAGAAGCCACTGCTAAACTCTTTTTTGAATGAGTGTGGGTACACTTTGGGATCCCATAGTCTATCATCTCATATCAGGATAGTAGGTTCCTCAGTACATTTTGGTCTACTCTCTGGTCGATGCTGGACACCAAACTCACTAAGCCCGCAGCTTTCCATCCCCAAATTGATGGCCAGACAGAGGTCGTCAACATGATGATTGTACTTATTTTGCGCATGTACAACTCGAAGAATCCACACACATGGGATGAGAGCCTCCCTTATGTTCAACACAGCTATGACCGGGCTCTCCACAGCTCGATGAAGCGAACAAAGTTCCTTCTACAAATTAATTACTCTAAAAGACTTGGAATATAAATATATCCATGAGGATACAAATATTGTATATTAAATATGTGAATAAGAATGATAATGAATGATTTACAAATAAGAACGAGAGGCTTTCTTATATATCAGGCAAGTGTCTCTTCATGAAGAGTCATGTCTCATTTAGACATGCCTCTTCAACCTAATTACTACTTAACTAATTATTATTTATGATTATTATCATTTACATTATATTTATTTATATATTTTATTCATTATATTGCCTCCTTACTCAAAAAGCTTTGTCCTCAAAGATTGTCGATGACAAAAGGCTTGATCTCTTTTTTGGCTTCAAACATCTTTCTATCTTGGAACAATCATCCTCGTTGATACAAGTTGATATGATCTTCTAAGTGACAAACAAAATTGTCGCACTGAGAAGGGATCAGACCATCCAAGATTAATCTTCTGTATAGCATTCTGATCACTGGAATTTTGTAACGACTTGTCCTCGTAGCACTAGGTTGAGGTTACATTACTCTTCTCTAGAACATCAGTTTGTTTTTTCGGTTCTGACTAGTTCAAATATGTAGCATGGTTGATTCGTCTGTTCTCATGATTCGAATGCCAATATGGAAATTTTTTTGTTTGATTTTTCATTACTAGGCATGCGGCTATTTTTATATTTTCTTCTGGCGAAGATGTTGTTGAGTTGGTTATGAAACATTCACTGGGGATGTTCATTGTTTGAACTGTAACATCCAAGCACGTCTTTTCTTCAACTTGCTTGTCTTCTTCCTGAGTTGTGACATTCAATGAATCGGTATTTGTTGTTTTGTCATCAACTTGAATTCCTACATTTGATGCTTCCTTCTTAATAAGTTGTTGTACCTGGCTTTCTTATCCTTCTTAAGTTTCTTAATTTGTGTCAGCAATTTTTCACTATGGTTTTTAAGTCGAGAAACTTCTTCATTTTTGTCAACAGTGATTTTATTAATTTTGTTTTGCATATTTTGTAATACTTTTTTACCTTCTTGAGAAATTACTTTTGAAATATCCGAGATATCTTCTGGTGTTACTGAGTTTGGTTCCAGTGTAAAATCTTGGAGTATTATTTTCTTCTTCTTGTAAGAAAATGTTAAAAACTTCTTCTTTGTATTTAGAATAAAGGAACCTAGAGTTTCCATCCAGGGTAAGCCAAAAACAATATCACTATCGTTAAGAAATAAAGTTTTCATGGTGAATTGTGAGGTAAAAGTGTAATCTCCAATACTTAGGTGTAGATTGCTTATGTCATATTATTTATCACCTATGCCAGAACAATTTGTTTCAACTAACATAATTACTTCTTTCAGTAGGATTGATAGAGATTATGATGTCTCTTCCTGTGAGTGATCCTTCGATTTTAAATAGTGTGTAAAAATATGTACTAAAGGTTTCAAGAAACCTTTCATTACTAGTCTTCATTTTTGCCTTGATGTTTTTACATAAACAATATGTCAACTGGAGCTATTTTATTATAAAATATCACTTATTTCTTTTATATATATTTTTCAAATATTCTCCTTTAATGTGGATTGTTAAAAACTTGAATACCCTTTTATTAAAAAAAAATACTCCTTTATATTGTTGCCCTCTCTATATGTATGTATTTCTTTATATTAAGACCCCTTTTCAAAATAACTTTATTATCTTATAATAATAATAGTTTCACTGTTTTTTTTTTAATAAATTGGTCCCTTTTTTTATATATACGTAATTACTTCCTTGATAAATTTTTAATGTCCCCCTACTTAATAAATATAAAGGTCACATCTTTTCATATGACATGGTCACGATGTTAAAATACCATGGGCTATTACCATGGGTTGTTTTTAAAACCACCATTAAAATGTTCTCCACGTAAAAAGTAAAACATATTCCTTTTTTCTTCCTTAACTTTTTAAAATACCATGGGCAATTACCATGGTTTTTTTTTTAAACCACGAGCTTCTCCACGTAAAAAGTTTTAAATATACTTGGTATGAGATTTTTATATCCGTTTTGTTTCTTCTTTTACTTTTTTTTCTTCTTCTTTTTTAAATTTATTTACTTATATTTTTTTTTTTTGTTTATTTTTTTTATGGCCCAAGGCCTAGAAAAACAGAGAAAAGGAGAAACTCCCAAATTCTAGCAAAATACTTCAATTGTATGGCAACAAGTTTGACAAATTTCCATAGCCAAGGACCTGGATCGGATAACGAGCTTTGTGCACCGGTTAAGCAACCTAGAGTACTGAACTGCTCTGATACCAAATGAGGTGAACAAAGTTCCTTCTACAAATTAATTACTCCAAAAGACTTGGAATATAAATATATGCATGAGGATACAAATATTATATATTAAATATGTGAATAAGAATGATAATGAATGATTTACAAATAAGAACGAGAGGCTTGCTTATATATCAAGCAAGTGTCTCTTCATGAAGAGTCATGTCTCATTTAGACATGCCTCTTCAACCTAATTATTACTTAACTAATTATTATTTATGATTATTATCATTTACATTATATTTATATTATTTATATATTTTATTCGTTACACACCACTGGCTACAACCATTTTCAGGTGGGCTTGGGATTCCTGCCCCTATGTCCCATTGATGTGGCCATGCCATTTGCAACTACTCAAGCATATTTGGCTCATGTCCAGTCCGAAATTGATAAGGAAAACAATTTCATTGAAAACATCCGACATATCTGCCAACAGGTCCATGACATTCTGGAGAAATCAAATGCCAAGTACAAGCATCGACATGATCAACAGCGGGTGCCACACAAGTTTTAGGTGGGCGACAAAGTCTAGTTGCATTTGCAAAAGGAATGCCTTACTAGAGCCTATCGGAAACTTAGACCACTCTGATATGTTCCTTACACCATTACCAAGGCTGTGGGAGATAATGTATTTGAGCTCAGCATTCCCCCATTCCTTGGCATGCACCTAGTGTTAAATGTGGACTGCCTTTGGCCATACTTTCCACCATTACTAGACACATCCGACATTGTAGAACAACTCACACCAACAGAGTTAAATCCAGATTGCATGGAACAAGCTACAACTGATCGGATCATGGACACGCAGATCAAGCACACTCACCAGCAGAATATCCAACTTTGTCGAGTTTTCAAAGCAAGCCAACACTTTCACCAGGGCAAGTGGCTCACCAGGGACCAAGTTCAACGGAAGTTTCCTCATCTCATGGAGGAACTCAACACAATGGGGACCATTGCTTCCTAAGGGGGGAGGAAATATCCAGGTGGTTATTGGTGGCCACCCGCCAATTCCACTTGGACTCCCCCCACTGTTTCTTTTAGTTTCTCATTTTCCTTAATTATAGCATAATTTACTATTTTTAGCATTTTTTTGGGTCCTGAACTTTCGAAGTCGTTTTGAGGCCCTAAATGATGCTTTTTTTTTTTGGAAAATTGGGAGCAACATCAGTCTATGGACTTATGTTGCTGACTCAAAATTTGTAGTCTTTAGATAGATCTTTCTAACGAGGTATTGTGTGTGTCAAACGGAGATCGTATGCCAAAGTTACAACCCTAGGGAGTTGATGTACCAATTTACCCAAACAGGGCCCATAGTTTGGCGCTTCATCTCCTAGGGTTAAGTTTTTGGATGTTTAGGGGTTTCCATTGTTTCTCAACAATAAATAGGCCTTCAAGCCTCATTGTAACATAGTTCAGAGGCATGTAGCCGCCACATCTCTTCTCAGAGATAAGCTACCATCGCCCTAGATGGTTTATTTCCATTTCTGTTTGTAAGCATATTTCAGTATTTTACATTAACGAAATGAAGCATTATTTTTGCGACATCTCCGTATTTATGGTTATATCAGTAATTTGTTGTGTTTCTATTTAAATCCGGATCAACATAGGACCTTGATTCCTTTGCCTACTTCAACAATGCAATCAAAGCTCATCCATGGGACTTTGGTCTTCTCACAACAAGTGTTGAGGGTAACATTTTTCCAAGGCGACTTGTGTGTTGGAATCCTCCCTAGTGGTGTAACGTTGGTTTGAAGGGCTCAGTAAAATAATAATAATGGGTTTCATTCAATGTAAGGTGGACTAGGCCTATTATGTTTGTTATTATTAAATAATACCCAATAAAATAGTTACTATTAAATAAAGGTATGGAGTCTCATTAAAGGAGGTTGACTAGGTAGTTAGGAGGTTATTATGATTATTGTTATCTTAATAGATGTAAATAAGGATGGTGTAATACCCCTAGCTTGACCCCCAAATGTTGTTGTAAATGTACATATGATATTTAGGCTAGTGAGGTGCTATATATTAATTAGGTTGGTGTGGCAAATTTTATTGAGGCTTGCATGTCTTTGTGCATATAAATGTGTTAGACTCGCTGGCTAATGTGTTGATGTGTGTTAAAAGACCAACAAACCTTACAAGTGTAACATGTAAAATGCTAATAGTATTCTTTTGTAATATAGCCAATTTAAAAACATGAAGAATATATATATATATATATATATATATATATATATATATATATATATAACTTACTCTAGATCCATCAAGAAAAATCAAATCTGTCAAGTATAAATTTTTCAATAAAAAAAATAAATCTACACGTTACAAGATTAGATAGTATAAATTTTTATATACATAGTTATTCACATTTTAAATTTATAAAGGCAACTAATATGTTCTATATGTTTGGTTTGGTTATTGGCCTTTTAACTGTACGGAGCCTGCTGATAGGTTCTATATATTAGGTTGTCGCTCTTGCTTTGAAAATTTCTCTAATATAAATCTGAGGTTTCTGAATAATCTAATAATCAGTCTCTAATATAAAATAAGATTTATCTATGATATTATGGAAAAACCTCAATTTTATGTTAGAGAATCTTTCAAAGAAAGAGCCGAACATACGGAACAAATTAGTTGGCTTCATAGATTTAAAATGTCGGTAACCTTTTGATACTGAGAAATATTAATTTATAAAGTGTAATATAAAAGTGGAGAACGTGTCGATGACGAGGATTGAGGTTGACGATTTGTTGCGTCTTGCTTTAATCTATGCGGTCTAGCATCTCTGCCTTTTCACTTTTATGTGCACACATGTTAACTTGTAAACACGTGTGTGGAGCCCACGCACAAATGTAGAATATATCATCCAATGCGCGTTGTACAGTAAAATTTCTGTATGTGGGCCGGTTTCTAAGCAAACTGAGGCAGATTCCAATTCATGAATGACTGTATGGATGTAGATTCATGAATGACAGGATAGATGTAGATTCATGAAGCAGAGGGTAGGGTAGAGAGTATAGAAGAAGATTCATAAATATTGTGCTATATTATTGGATTTGAGTTATTTCAGATTTAATATTTTTTTAACTACTTAAATTTATAATTTATATATGTTTGGGTAGGCAATATATACATTGAGGCAGATTAATGAATGTTATGGCAGTGTATATATGTAAATTCATAAATGTTATTGGATTTAGGGTATTTTAATTTGATACTCTCTATATATTCTATAGTCTAAATTTAATTTTATAGAGTACAAAAAGGTTATTAACTTTGGGGTATTTCAAATTCTAACCTTCTTTATTTACTCTGTGGTTTATATTTGATATTTTCTGTTATTACCTATTTAGACCTTGCTTTTATGTGGAGTTTACATAGAAGCTGATAAAAATAAGACATAGACTTGCTTAAATAAATAAATTCTCAGATTTTAATGTGACCCTGTAACTAGTACACGTCTAATAACCTAACCCATCAGAAAAACCTATGAGAGTTGGCTGAAGTCTATGTATTGATTAGTTAAAAAACGAGTAGAAACATAACGATTGAGGGTGTGAAACAAAATCCCCAACGGCTCATCATGTTTTTATATATCCCTGTCACAACACACACTACTACACCAAGGGCACTTTTGAGACATTTTTTTAAGACAAAAGAAATCTTTTGTCTCAAAAACTCATTTTTTATTTTAGTTATTTTACATTAAAAATTAATATCAATTGATTTGTCTTAAATATAGACTTTAAGACAAAAATAGGTTGAGACAAAAATAGTTTTTATATATCCCTGTCACAACACACACTACTACACCAAGGGCACTTTTGAGACATTTTTTTAAGACAAAAGAAATCTTTTGTCTCAAAAACTCATTTTTTATTTTAGTTATTTTACATTAAAAATTAATATCAATTGATTTGTCTTAAATATAGACTTTAAGACAAAAATAGGTTGAGACAAGAATATTTTAAGACAAAACTTTATATTTAAGACAAAAATAGTTTAAGACAAAAGTATTTTAAGACAAAAGTAGTTTGAGAAAAAAAATATTTTAAGACAAAACTTTATATTTAAGACAAAAATTATTTAAGACGAACATATTTTGAGACAAAACATATTTTGAGACAAAACTTTATATTTAAGACAAAATTATTTTAAGACAAAAACAATTTAAGACAAAATTATTTTAAGACAAAACTTTATATTTAAGACAAAAGCATTTTGAGACAAAAATATTTTAAGACAAAACTTTATATTTAATACAATGACCACTTTAGATCAAACCTATGTTTAATACGATATTTCACTTCGAATGAAAATGGAGGGCAATGCTGAGTTTCAGGGTGATCTACGCGCGCGTTCTGAACTGGAGCTCCCGCGCCCCTGCTTCCTCGGCCCCTGCAGCCCTCCGCAGGCCCCCTGCCTGGCAGCCCCTGCTGCTGGGCTCTCAATCCTTCCCGGCATCCCCGCAATTGGGCTCTGCCTCCCTCCTCCGGCCAGTGTTACTGTTGGCACAATGTCCACGTCTGGGTTTTGCGATCGCAGAGGAGCGTAGCCGCCGCTATGAGTGCGCCTGGAGGTGGGGAGACTTCTCCCACCCCACCAATCCCTTTAGAATATTGCTCTCGCAGAAAGGGAAGAAATGTTTGATTCCAAAAGTCCCGAAATTCATTAAAAAACTGAAGGAAATTCCTGAGATCGCCCTGCCAGAAGACCAACCGATAAAAATCTCCCTAGCCCCGGCTGACAGAGGGTTGGTAGGAAAATTTATGGGACATTGGCCCTCTACAAAAACAATAGATGACTGGATCCAATGCAACTGGAGGCCCCAGCTGGAAAACAATGTGATCTGCTATGTTGTCGAAGAGGGTATTTCATTTTCTAGTTCACCTCCAAAGAAGATCGAGATTTGGTTTTCAGAAACGGTCCGTATTTTATGGGAAATCAGGGTCTGTATCTTAATAAGTGGACCCCTGACTTCAATCCCTCAATCGATACCCCTAAAGAGGTCCTAGTCTGGGTCCGGTTTCCAAATCTTCCGATCCATTGATGGAGTTATCACACCTTGCAAGAGATTGGAAATGGCCTAGGCCATTTCATTGACAAAGCAGATAACAAGGGCCAATATACCTGCATAAGAATCTGTGTGGAAGTCGATCTGGAAGCTAGACTGCCTGAAGTAGTAAAACTTATAGTCAGAGAATGGCATCACTATCAAAAATTGGATTACGAGCAACTACCTTTCAAATGCAGAACCTGCCACGAACATGGACACTTCCAACGAAATTGCCCAAAACATCCAACCGGGGACAAAGTGGACGAAGAAGGATGGAAAGAAATCAAAAAGGGAAAGGCAGTCCCAAAACCAACTGAGAAGAAAAATTCAAGGCCATTGGTGAAGCCCCGGCCTAAACCAAAAGCCAAATAAGTTCAAAAGAGGGTTCTTCCTCTGGGGTAAAGACAGATGCCATTGGAACCCAAGAGGAACCAGAAGACCCGTCGAAGAAATTGAAAGAAGCAAAGGCAAAGTCAACTCTTCCTCCATCAGAGGATGAACAAGGGGAAAAAGAAGAAAACGAGGAGCGCATCAGTCTGGGCTCCGATTCTGAGGGAGATTCAGAAGATGGAGTCTCAGATTCAGATAGCATGCAAGTCACTCCTATCAAGTCGGCCAGGGGTCGAAATTCTAAGAAGAAACAGAGAGAGGAACAAACTTATCTAGATGTTCTCCAAGGCTCTCAGAAAACTCTCAAAGGAATGATGAATACGAGATCTAAGTGCAAGCATGGTCAGGCTCCAAAAGGAGCCACAACCTTCCAAGCTAGTGAATAATGAAATATGTCTCCTGGAATTGCAGAGGGTTAGGCAGCAGGTTGAAAGAAGAAGCTCTGAAAGACATTGTAAGGATGTACTCGCCTAAAATCCTTCTCATCCAGGAGACAAAACTGGAGGACCTTCTACTCCTCCAAGCAAGCAAAGCATTCTGGCATAAAGGCCAAGGTAAAGCAGTCAGCACTAGAGGTGCCTCTGGAGAGATTGCCTCCTTTTGGGATAGCTCCAAATATGATCCGATTCACGAAGAATGTTGCCCACATTGGCTACTCACTAAGCTCCTCCATAAAGAATCTGGCCACCAAGTAAGTATGTTCAATCTTATGTTCAATCTTTATGCTCCGGTCTTACCATCTGAGAAAAAAATTGTTGGGACTTGCTCCAGTCCTATCTTTTCTTGCACAACCTAGAAAATATTATTATTGCAGGTGATATGAATGTTACGCTAGCTGTAGAAGAGAAAAAGGGGGGCTCGCTGGTCAGGGACCCAGCTAGAGAATGGGTTGAAGACCTCTTATTAGATTGGGAATTGGAGGATATCAAGCCCACATCTGGGAAATTCACCTGGTCAAACAAAAGGATAGGCCCTGGCCACATTGCTACTCGTCTGGACAGATTTCTAGTCCAATCCTCCTTATTGACTTGTGGTCTAATGGCCACCTCTAAAATTCTGTCGAACTACACCTCTAACCATAAACCCATTCTGCTTGAACTCTCCTTGGATGGAAATCTTGGCCCCATTCCCTTTAGCTTCAGTGCTCTATGGATTCATCAAGAAGGATTCCAGGAGGTGGTCTCCGAGGCCTGGAACCGGCAAGTTCATGAAGGATCCCCTTTCTTTATGTGGGAAGAAAAAATGAGGAGACTTAAAAGGGAGCTCAAGGAGTGGGCTAAAAGGTTGAAAACACCCATCGCCAAAAGAAATGAGATGCATGACAGTTTAGCAGTCCATCAATTAAAAATGGATAATTCCGATGTAACTCAAATCCTTCTTCAAAAAGAAGTAGAGTTGCAAAAGATCTCCATAGATCAAGTAGGGATGAAGAAGAGTTCTGGCGATAGAAGTCCAGAAATCTTTGGTTACAGGCTGGAGAAAAAAATACAAGCTACTTCCATAAGCAAGCTGAAGCACGCAAGCACTTCAAAACAGTAAATGAAATTCACTATCAAAACACTGTGGTTAAAGATTCTAAAGGCATAAAGCGAGCAGCCCACTCCTTCTTCAAAGATCTTTACTCTGCCCCGGAAGACCCTCCTATCGATTCTCAAGCCTATCCGATTGATCTTATTCCTCACTGTGTTCAAGATTCTGACAATATTATGCTGACTGCTCCAATTAGTATGAATGAGATTAAAGAAGCTTTGGATTGCATGGATCCGAATAAAGCCTCGGGCCCTGATGGGTTCACTGCAAGGTTCTACCTAACTTGCTGGCCTACAATTGAAAAAGACCTTCTGAGAATGATCCATAAATCTCAGACCTGAACCAAGATTGGAGGCAGTACCAACTCGGCCTTCCTTACCTTGATTCTGAAAGACAAAGGTGCCACTGATTTCAGCAGATTCTGGCCCATCTCTTTATGTAATACAAGTTATACACTGATTACAAAAATAATAGGCAACCGTTGTTGTGGGGAAAAGTATCCGACTCGGATGACCCTATCCCTACTCTAAAGGTGACAGTCTTTAGCAACAACTGAAAGTAAAGCTTTGATATTTTCCTTTATGAAAGTACAGAGAGAAGGAAGAAAAGATTAACCAACCTGGTGTCTTTCGCTTAGTCGATCCTTATCCTCTCTCTTTGTCTCTTGTTCCCAGCTCCTTGCTCTCTTTGCCGGTCCAGCTACACACAGATCCTGCACAGAACAAGAGAGGAAACTACAAGATACATGTACTCATAACTGATGCATGGATTAGAGTGAATCAAATATACAAGTAAATACAATACATCAATGCAATACAAGTATATAGGAGAACATGCAAAACTTTATTGATAGAAGTAACAGGGTTCTGAGAAGGTTACAACCATTGATGGCTCCAATCCAGCAACACCTCCCCAGCAGCAAGAACTCTCCTCTTCACCTCTAGTAAAACAATCACCCAATAGCTCTAACTGTAAACCAACAGCACCTCCTTGCTTTACACAAAATTCCAGCCTCCCTAGACCTCATAGAAGAGCTCTATATATAGGAGAGAAGAAGAAAGGATGAGTCAGCTTGAGGCTGGCATAGAGCTGACTAGTGTCCTCTCCTTCTTCAGTTAAACTTCAGTCCTTGAGTCCACTTGGAGATCCTTGCTTACACATGGTGATCAAGTACCTCTTACTCATCACAGGGCGAATCTCATGAACCAAGTGTCAGTTTGGAAGCTTCCTGGGCAGTTGACACCTTGCAGAATGACTGTGCCACTTGGCCAATCTCGCCCAGCGCAGGTAGCCTTCATTAGATTTGACTTCCAGCGCAGGTACAAGGAGGAGCAGTTGCATTCCAGCACAGATGCTCAGTGGAGCAGCTGACATGATCCAAAATAAGCCTGTTTTTGAGTGTTTTCAGGTGGAGAACTGATGGGAAGTGCTGTGGTTTGCTGACCTTGTTCTTCTAGGGGTAAGAACAACATGTTTAGGGACTGAGGATCCCTGTAATTATTGACATTTCATGCTCCATGCTGCGAGGCACAAAAATGTCTATAACAGTTGCCCCCTAAAGTATGAGGCCGTTTATCGGGTGAAATGCTTTATCTAGAGGGTCCGAAGTTCATTCCAGTGCTGAGGAGGCGCCCTGTAATACAATACAATACAATACATTATTTTTCATTCTGTTTTCATGATCTAGCTGAGGCGGGCATTCCCATGCTCAGCTTTATAAATACATTTTGGTACATAGAACAGACGATCGTCTGATAGTAGACTGATAATTCTCTGCTGAAATTATCATCCTTTGAGTAGGATGATCATCTGCTGCAATGATGTACATGACAAATGCTTTTATATTTCCTGAATATGTATCGCAGCCCGGATGGATGAAACTAGATCCGGGGTCTTCAAACTCGTTCGATCTTCACTCTAAGTACAAGTCGATCCATGTGAGAATTTCGTTGAAGTCGAACATGGAAAGACATCGCTTGATTACCGGTCAATGATGAAAACCGTTAACAAGCGCGAGAGGAATCACCGATAATGATAATGACCCTCAAGGTACTGCAGTACAATTCACGTGGCGTGAATAAAGGACTTGGCGTCGAACGCCACGCAAAATCTTCTGGTCGAAGGTCATTGATGTATACCTGTCGCCGGAAGTGAGAAACTTGCCATTGAGGCATGCAAGCTTCAAAGTACTGATGGGGTTGTTCCTAGATCAACTTCTTGGATAATGAGCTGAAGTCGACAAGAAGCGATCCGTCAAAGGAGGGCCTTAATGAATCCCACATCAATGACACGGAACGGAGCTAATGATTTTAGTGGAGGTGAAAACAAACTGTGACATATGATTCAGGGTGGCGATCATGAATGGATGAAGGATAATGTATGGTAGTGGATGGGACACGGTTGACACTTTCAGAATGACCCCTCTTGAACATATAACGACACTGATGCGATGGATCGGTAGCATTACCCCAAATGTGGATGGTTTGGCGAGGACCATGGTGATGAGACCGGTGAATGAAACAACCCAACCCGATGTGGTACGGAGGAAAAGTGTCATGTTCAAGAGTGACTTGCTACCATTAAACTTTGATGTTCTCCCAATTTTTCCCCAGTCATTTCTGACCAGTACCTCTTTATTTTTGTCAAGCTCGAGGAGGATAACATATGCTTGTTCTATAACCTTCCCTTCGGGCAAGCCCATCGCTAGGATTTAACGAGCTTAGCGACAGGGAAACTCGTTCTCGTCTAAAGACAAGTTTGTCGCTATTTAATCATTTTAACGAGTCTAACGACAAAGAAAACTCGGTCCTTTTCATTTTTAGAGAGTCTGAAAAGGTACAGAAAGTTAACTCCATAATTCCTTTTTCGTCATCTAATCCCTTAAGTCCGAAAAAGTATAAAACAATACAGAAGGGATGGCTGTTCGGTACTTTTACGAGCCGAACAAGACAAGTGCTCGATCTTTTTGTGCAATAATCCCTCAGGTCCAAAAAGATTAAAATCTAGAGGAGGGATAGCGTTCCGGTCGTTTAACGAGCTGGAAGGCCAGAACTCGGCAAACTTTTCATTTTTTACGAGTCAGTGAAAAGAGCTCAAAGAAGACTCGTCTTTTGAGGAACGAGTGATAAACAGGGATAGCAGCAGATTCCAGGTACAAATTGGAATTTTCCAATCACGGTAGTGTCGCAAGGATGGCTAGGTGAAAATCACTCTTCGCAGATGTTCCTCAAAATGGGTAAACACACATATGGGGGTGAACGATCGGCCAAATGACAGTGGAGGTGACGGATGAAAACACGACCAAGGTTTTTAAGGCTGATAACTTTACGATCGCAATGGTTGTTTACCGGGATAAGTTCATTTTTTAATGATCTTGGACTCTGCTGGAAACTTTGCTCACACTTTTCTATTTTTTAACGAGCATAAATTCGAGGTAAAACTGCTCGATTCATGGTCAAATTTTTTTTTTTTTTTACTTTTACTAGCTTTTCTCTTTTCAAATGTAGTACTTCATTTTCAATTGCTGCAACAAACTTTGTTAGAAATGGACAATATTTGCATGAAAACGAGATTATAACCCTAATATTTAACTTTAAACTGTGTAAAAAGTCATAAAAAGGAGTTTTTACCTCTCATTTACCATTTCATTTGCATTTTGCTTGTTGGAGCTCTGGAGGTGCCTCTTCTTCCTTGATTTTCACCAGCTGATTCCGGGAGATTCTGTGGACGATTTTCGGCGCCGCTTGGACCAGGTAGGAGCTAAACCTTAGCCCTTCACTTTCATGGTTTCCTTTTTCAGTTTCATGCATGTTTTTCAGGGTTTCTGGGCCCCAGGGGTTTCATCAGGGCGCCCTGGCATCAGCGCAGGTTCCCCTTTCGAAACTTGCGCTGTATTTCAGGCAGCCTTATGGCAGACTGATTCTCAGCGCAAGGGGAAGGCTCTCTGCCTGCGCTGGACCTAGAAAAGCTGACCTTGCATGAGTTTTTTGATGATTTTTCGCCAGATTTTCATCAAAATCAGGAACTTACTCATTCTCTTGTTTGATTGTAGGGAACTTTGAACAAAATGTCCCTTACATGGCGAGAACGAGAACATGAAGCAGAGAACATGGTTGCACTCCATGACCCAGTCACGGTGAACGCACTTCGGAACTGTGGCCTGCTGAAGTTCTTCCGTATCTCTAGCATGAGAGCACAGATTTCTTTACTGCAGTATATGCTTGATGCTTGGGATCCTGTTAACCAAGTATTCCAGATTAGGGGGAAAACCATCCCCTTGACCATAGAGGACATGTACTTCTTGACTGGGCTGTCAAGGCGGGGTGCCCCCATTTCTTTGTCAGGTACGGTCCGAGGGACTAATTCCACCAGGGACTACATTCGTCAGTATTGCTGGGAAGGTTCACAGCCGAGCAAAGACGGCAAGATCAATATCCGTGACATCACTGACAGGTCTTTCAGGTCCATTCTGTTTACCATTGGTAGGATGGCCGGTAGCGCAGCTTTACATGTTGCCAACAGATCTTATATGCAGCACGCCTTGGAGTGTCTCCAACCGAAAGTGTTTAACTGGTGTGATGCAGTACTTGTTCAGATGAAAAGTCAATTGACCAAGGTAAAGGACGGGGGGCTGAAGAACTTTGGATTTGGTTCTATTCTGACTGCCTTTATCTTGGAGAAAATCCCATTGATGCAACCTCAGTACATCATGCTTGATTTGCCTTCTCCGACCGAGCCACGCATGCAGAGGTGGGTTGACCATATGTCCCGGCATGCTGGTCAACCTCATATCACTTTCACTGAGTCCTTCTTTAGGTGGTTCGAGCGTCAGGAGATGGCATTTTCTGAGTATCCATATGTGGGTATGGACTACCGAGGTGATCTGGACTTGGTGCTCCCGGATGGCGAGCAATGGGGCGCTATTGGTAAAATCTCTGACCATATCACTGTTTATTGTTTTTATTCACGATGTTACTGTTCAAAACTGATCAAACTCTTGGGTGCATGCAGATGTTGGTCCTGTTCGTCCAGTAGTTCGTCCACGATCGCCAGTTGCTGCCCCAGCAGCAGAGCCTGCTAGGAGAGTTGTTATTCGCGACCTTGGTGATACTGAGATACTTGCAGCTGTGCAGGAGCAGGTTGAGAGCCTTACTCGTGGTCTTCCGGATGTACAGATTGACGAGTTACCTTTACAGTTGCAGCGGCACACTATTGGCGTGCCTAGACGATGGACTCGTCTCTTGCGCATGATCGCACAGACCGTGACGTACTTTCATGAGCACCACTAGGCTAGGGTGCCCCCTAGCATCTTTTTGAGTTCTAGGTCGTATGACCAATTTTGTTTTGATTACAGCACATTATGTACAAACTATAAACAGCTTTATATATTTTGATTTTCGGAGTTTATTTCAGTTTATTTGTGATCCACTTGCATAGCACCGATGCATCTCTTTTTATATATGTTGTAAATGTCTATCTAATACATAGTTTGCTAATGAATCTGTTAATGTGTTCAAGTTTCTGGAAATATGTTGGTATTGAATTAAATCAAACTCTCTTTCCAAAATCTTAACCCTTAGAAACATACGATAAATAGCTGGATTGCGGACTGAATATATACCAGTGAGTTGTAGTATCACAAGTTGTGAGTCTAGCCTAACAATTAGTCGGCGTATACCATGAGCGATGGTATCAGAGAGGAGTTCAATCAACGCGCTATATTCAGCGATATTGTTCGTTGACCGCCCAATAAACACACCTCTGAAACTCACTAACTCGCCGCTTGGATCAAAAATGGCCCAGGCTGCGGAGGACAAATTCCGCGTACTACGACTCGCTCCGTCAGCATATCCCACATATGTCTCAGAATAATTCGACATCTGCAACAAATGAGAAGGGCGGATTACTTTAACCGAAACAAACATTTTAGCGAAAACAAAATACAACAAAAGCACTCAGGTTACTATTTAGGCATAGTAACGCTTGAGGTACAACCCGTTACGGGGTTGCGCCAGTGGTATTCCGTCATAATCCATTAACTCGTAGGCTCCTTTTGCTAACACCCTTTTAACAATATAAGGACCCATCCATAAGGACTTAAATTTTCTTGCTCCTAATTTGTCGGATTCTTGGTCGTAAAGCAAAACCAAGTCACCCTCAGAGAAGATACGAGGTTTGAAATTTTTGTCGAACTGCGCCTTGACTCGTTTCTTATGGGCTTCGTTCGCCAAAGCGGCGTCACGACGGTTTTCATCCAACTGGATTAATTCCAAGAAACGAGCCTCTTCTTCTGAGGTTCCGGGGAGGAGGTCAATTGCGAGTTTAAGAGACGAAATTTCGCACTGGATCGGTAATACTGCCTCCAGGCCATACACCAATTGGAATGGTGTGAACCCAGTGGCGTTTTTTACCGAGGTTCGGTAAGCCCATAATGCTGAGTACAGGATTAGATGCCATCTTCTCTTGTGAACCCCGATCATCCTTTGCAACATACGCTTCAGGACCTTGTTGATTGCCTCAACTTGTCCGTTGGCTTGTGGATAATATGGGGTAGAGCTGTCGTGAGATAGCCCTAGTTTGGCAGCTAATTCAACCATCATGTGATTGCGAAAATGCGATCCATGATCTGTCACTATAGCTTGCGGAACGCCGAACCTGGCGACTACATGATTAAAAAGGAAAAGGGCAGCTGTTTCACCAGTGTTATCCAATGTAGGCATCGCCTCGGCCCATTTGGTAAAATAGTCAACAGCGACTATAATATACCCATGCCCCCCGGTCGAGGTGGGGTTACATTGCATGAAATCGATGCCCCACTTGGCGAAGGGCCCAACAGCAACTATCGGCTGTAAGGGTGCGGGCGGTCTTCTGGTTTTGCTATCAAAGATCTGACATGCATGGCAACTTCTGACAGCTATTATGCAATCTTTAAACATAGTTGGCCAGAAATATCCTGCTCGTAAGATTCTTTGTGCTGTTGCATATCCAGATTGATGTCCCCCGCACGCGCCTGAATGATAATCATTCAGGGCTTTTTCGGCCTCCTCATGGGTAAGGCACCTCCTCAGAACCGTATCGACACCACGACGGTAAAGTGTATCACCGACGATCATGTAGTCTTTAGATTGGTATCGTATACGTTTCCGTTCCGAGTGTGAGGTATTAGGCCTAAATTTTTGGGTTTGGAGATAAACAATGATGTCTCCGTACCACTCATCGCTTACTGATATCAGAAACAAATTTTCATCCACGATTGACTCTTCTGATGTTTCATCGTTGGATGACGATGGGAGATCGCATAATAATTCTGCGAAAACTAGAGCTTTCTTCGATTTGGATTTTACAAAATCTAAATCAAACTCTTGAAGGATTGCTATCCATTTTGAATATTTGCCCCCAAGCAACTATCGCGACAGTATATATGTCATGGGATTGCAATCTGACAGAACGGTAGTTTTCCTAAAGAGGAGATAATGTCGAAACCTTTGAATCGCTTGAACAGCAGCAAGCGCTAGTTTTTCAACATAGGAATATTTACTTTCTGTGTCATTTAAGTTTTTACTTAAATAATAAATAGGATGTTCTATTCCATCGACTTCTTGCACTAAGACCATCGCAATGGTCGTATCTGCTGCAGCTAGATACAGGTTAAAATCTCTTTGATAGTCCGGGGCGTACATTAATGATGCTCTTACTAGAGAATCTTTCAGAGCGTCAAAGGAAGCTTGCGCAACCTGGTCCCAGACAAAAGGTACATCCTTTTTCAAAAGACGAGTATAACCTTTGGCAAGTTCTGCGTAATTTGGAATGAACCTCCTCAGAAAGTTTGCTTTCCCTTGGAGTTTCTGAATCTGAAGCAAATTTGAAGGTGGAGGCAAATTAATGATTGCCTGAACCTTACAAGGGTCGAGACGAATCCCGTCCTTAGAGACCACAAAGCCAAGTAAACGACCAGAACCGACGCAAAACACACACTTGTGCGGATTGAGTCTTATCTTGTAATGTCGGCAACGTAGAAATATTGCTCTCAAATGCCGCGGATGATCAGTCCGCTTCCGCGAATGAGCCGGAAGATCGTCGAGGTAAGGTTGAACAATGTTCTTGATGTCATGGAAGGCATAATTCATTGCCCTCTGAAATGTCGCCCCTGCGTTCTTTAAACCAAAGGGTAATTTTCGATAAGCGAATGTGCCCCACGGACAAATAAATGCAGTCTTAGACTGGTCCTGTGGGCGGATATTTATTTGATTATACCCGGAAAATCCATCCATAAAGGAAAAGATTTCACATCCGGCGCATTCATCAATTATCTGGTCGATGAAGGGTGTAGGGTAGTTGTCCTTCGGACAAGCTTGGTTTACATCCCTATAGTCGACGCACACTCTTATCGTCCCTTGTTTTTTCATAACAGGGACAATATTCGATACCCAATCGGTTAGAGGAACTGGGTAGATGAATCCAGCATGGAGAAGTTTTTCAACTTCCGCCTTAATGGCAGCGGCTTTCTTCGGATGTACCTGTCGAAGCCGTTGTCTTACTGGTTTGACATCAGGATACATTTTAATTTCATGTTCAACTATGCTCGAGTCAATGCCTGGCATTTCATCATATGACCATGCAAAGACATCTCTAAATTCGCGAAAGAGAGCACTATATATTTCCAGTTCTGAAGGGGAACAACTTTTGCCGACATGGATATTCTCCACAACATCAGATTTTGTCGAGATGTTTACGGCTACGGTCTCTTCAATATTGGATAGGTTTCTCTCTGAATCCACCGTATTTACAGTATTTGTTAGGAATTCAAACACTGAAGGGTGGTATAGGTCGTGCTGAGTTTCTTCTTCACACTCTGGAAGAAGGGAACGATGGTGGTGATCATTCCATGGTGCCCCCTCAATCATCATTGATTGTAAGATTCCTTCGTCAGTCCCATGAACTTTTGACCATGGATCTAATGGGGTACCATATTCTTCGGACCTATCTACCCAAACGCTTGACGAGCGTTGATTTGGGCTCACCTCCCATGCCTGAAACATTGATTGCTACAATATTTCGATAGGGCTAGGTGGCAACACCACTTGATAATCCATGACGACTTTGTCTTTTGCGACCTTCGACGAAGATACCATGTTGCATGTTGCTACAAACGGGATATCCCCTACATGAAAAGGAGGTGGCAACGCGAAAGTTCCCATCATTGTGGGATCTTTTAGCAAGCCTACTCCGATATCTCGTATTGAATGGTCGCTTCCATGGATTAGGGGAATGCTTCCAGTAACTTGTGAACCATTAGGGAGGAAATTCTGTTGGTCGACGATCGTAATCCCTCCTTCAAATGGGAATGCGATCTTCCTAAAATATGTCGACACTACAGCTGCCATGGCATATATCCATGGTCTTCCCAGTAGGATGTTATAGTCGAGATTGCCATCAATGACTTCAACATCAATTTCTACTGTTTTTCCTCCTAGTTCAACCTTAAAATTATTTAGGATACCGTACGGAGTGTACGACCTACCGTCAAATGCTTTCAATGTCGTCGAAGATCGCGACAAGGTTGGAGATCCAAGAGTTTTCCAGCAACTTATCGACATGATACATGTCGATGCTCCCTCATCAATAATCGTTCTATGAACAGTTTTGTTGAGTGCTTTCACTTGAATAAGGAAAGCTAATTGCGCTGGTAACTGAGGATCATATCCTTTGTGATCAAAGGATACAAGATTGGAATCTTTAGGATCCACTCCACCAATTGCTGATAACAATGCCTGTCTTTGGGATGGACAATTTTGTAGTACCTCAAGAGTCGACATAGCAGATGGCGATTGGGCCAAATCCTCCACTATATTATAGTGTTGCGCCGCTCTGGCGCGAGGATTGAATGTCGATTTGTGTACTACTCCCTTAGGTGGCTTTATTGTTAATTCATGCGTGAGGGGGGGTACAACTTCTGCCGAAGTTGTTGTCGAACTACTGGGTTGATCTTTCCCTTTGTCGTTCGACACCGGCGGATTCCCATAATCTTTATTCCTGGTCGAGATCAAAGCATCATTTTGCTTAGAAACCGACAACATAAGCACTTGAGACGGGGAAGCATTTCCACTATCAACCATGTTTTGACCTGGGGTAGGAAATGGATCAGTCAACACAGCTGAAGTTTGGGAACTTTTAAAGAACCTCTTTAACTCAGCTTTGAACGGACAGTCCTTTGTCGAATGATTTTCATCGCATATATGACATGGATAAAATTGTTTCCTTTGCCCAGGAGGGTTTGAAGAAGTTTTTTGAGGGGATGACCCACCTTGTTTCTTCTTCTTCCCTTTGTTTTGTTTCTTCTTGCTTCCTGGTTGATTGGAGTTTTTGTCTTTATCCGTAGATACAGCATTTACCTCCGAAGCAAGAATCTCTTGATTTGCTTTTTGATTCGAAGTCTTACGGGCTTTCTTATTCGAATCCCTTGTCGACTTAGCATTTGCAGTTCCAATCACGCCATCACCGGCATGAGAGTCACTATTCGATCCGGGAGGAGGAGGGATTGAAAATTCCGGTCTGGGGGCATCAGGTATCTTATCATAGAGCGTGCCCGACTGAGTATACACCAAGTCCAAATATTGAGCACGAGCAATAACTTGCTCCTCTGTCACGACGCCTCCCTTGGCCACATCTTCTGTTATGGCAGGCAGAAGCGACTTTATAAACCACTCAGCTAATAGCTGATCTGGAACATAGGTTTTTACCATTCTGCGACGACGACGCCACTCATGTATATGATCTGATATATGTGTGGCCGTTGTCTGCTTGAAATTGGTCAATATCTCTGTTCCAATTTCGTACCTTATAGGTAACTGAAAGTGCGTTAAGAAAGTCGTGGCTAGGGAACTAAAATTGTCGAACGAGGCTCTAGGTAATTCAATATACCATTTAGCCGCCGGACCAGTCAATGTCCTCTGGAAAAGGCGAAGCCTTATCGAATCATCATTCAAGGTATTCGACGAACACCACAGATGGAATGTCATCACATGATTCGACGGGTCTTCGCCCGGATTTCCATTGAATTTAGGAATGTCCGAAGGAAGTTTGTGAGGAATCGCTGGCCACCAATGGGCATAGGCGATTGGATCGTTCGTCAATCGATGTAAGTCTGGTAATTCTAAGGTCGCCACGAATGGCAACTGCTGATTCAGGTTTGGCGAGGCGTACCCAGGATACGATGGAATTGCCTGAGCAGTAGGCCTTTGCACACCAGCATAATGCAACTGATGTTGATATGACTGATATGGTTGGTGGGCTTGGCCACTGTAAAGTGGTTGGTTTAACCCATTCTGAATATAGGGTTGCCCACTATTTGCAAAGATCTGTTGCTCAGATCCCTGGTACACCTGTTGAAACTGAGGTTGTTGGTATTGCACCATCCATGGTTGTGAAGCCATGTTTTGTTGTGCGACACTAACCGACGGACCAAGATGCGGGGTTATGGTTCCCGTTTGTATCTGTGTCGCCCCGGCAGTTGGCGATTGTGGTTGTGTTGCAGGGTCAATTGGCTGTTGCATTACAACTTGGGGTTGACATACAACAGGCATCGACTGAACTTGCGACACGGTTACAATTGCTGGCGTCATCGGGATACTAGACATAGGTACACATTGTTGCATGGAATATACAACTCTTGGTTGTTGGGGTAACATAGGTACCCAACCACTCGTCGTTACTTCAGCTAAACTTGAATGTGGTTGAAAACTACCGTATGGGTATCCTCCCGGAAGAGGAAGTGAAAGGGCATATTGCCCCCCATACGGTAACAATCCGGAGCTCAAGGGTATAGATTGCCTTTGAGGACTGGATGGCCTAAACTGATTCCCAAAGGGATCAATTTGTCTAGTTTCAACATAAGAATTACCGGGTATTATACCGGAAGAACAAACTGGAACAGACCAAGTTGTCATAATAGTCCCTGGGTGGACTCCTTCTAGTTGATGAGAACTAGTTGGGACAGATGGTATGCCGGCAAACATCGTTGGAGTGACAGCAGGAGCTTCTGCTATTGCTGTGTCATTTGGCACAGTCCTAGATGTCGACGGTTGTTCAGACATTTTAAGTCTATCCAATAAACTTCCTAACGATTCTTCAGGAACTTCCGGTGGCGATAGACAAACTTCTGATGCAGAAGGAAAAAGAGGGGTACTTACTCCAAAATGAATTGGAGTATTTGCTTGCTGGTCCTCTACGATTTCCTCTATTGCAATCAGACCAGGAGGAAGAGGAAGACCGTCAGGTCCGTAAAAGATTTCTGGTGCCGAAGAAGGGGTTGCTTCGACAGCGACAGTTGTTTGACCAACAAGACTCTGTGGACCGGTTTCAGATGGAACTGGTTCAGTTATGCAAGTACTTGTTTTCAGACTAGGATCAGTACAACTGTCCTTCTGTTGCTGTTGAACTTCTTCAATAGAGGCAGGGATTCCAGAAATATCGGGAGTGACCAGAATCTCAGATGTTGTTGGAACTTCCGTTCTAACTTTAAAAGGAGATTTTGACCTGGTCCAGCGAGTTCGCTTCGTCCGTACTACTCTCGGTTCCGGAGACAAAGACGGTTGACTCGCAAGTCTCCCCGAACGATGGAGTTTTAATTGACTTTCCTCCACGGTTGCGGATTACTTGATCAACTAAAATACAAAAAGGGGAATTATGTTTCCGTATTGAATGAATTTTATTAGACGCTTTTAGACACAACTTTGCTTTTTCATGTTTTAAGAGTCGAGAAAAAGCTAAAGATGACTCTAGTCGCCTTCGATGTATTAACGAGCCCGAAGTGACAAATGCTCGGTTGGACCTTTTCAGTTATAGAGTTTGAAAAGGGCCAAAAGAAACTGCTCTGGAGATCTAGGCAGAGGGTGTGCCAAACCTTTCGCGAAACCACAGAATACGTTTTACGGTACGGGTGGTCGATCTTCGTGAATGCTGTGTTCACTGCATCGCGATCAGTAGGGCGGTCGACACGGCTTCCTAAGGATAAAGGATAATTGCCTATAGGGGTCTCCCAATATACGCGACGGTACGCGGGAGCTCAAGTCCGTATTAGTGCTATCGTCCCTCAGGAGGAATCACCCACCTTCGTAGAGATCGACAGTCACTACGTTTAACAACGTCGGAACACGTCTCTACCTAGACCTCTATTGTGAGTGTTATGTTACAATGCATTTTTAGATTCATTCAATATATTTTAAGTTGATCTTGTTTATCAGTTTGTCTTTCAGGATCACCACGAGATGTATTGGTACAAGTTCCTAAATGCAGCTAAAATGATAAGCAAGCTTTTACAATCTTTTTAGCTTTGAAAATCCTAACTACTGAGGGGAGAGAAAAACAATATCTTTCCACACAGAGCACAAAGCACAAACTAATGCACTTTCTCCTAGATCAGACACACAAACTTATCAAAAATGCAAATGCAAGATGCATGTATTTCTTTTCTTTTCCCTTAATGTTGATGTAGACAAAAGGAAATTGTTGTATAATTTTTGAATTCAATTTGAAGTGTAAACAAACAAGTTTCGTCTAAAATGAAAAGGCACCTTACAGGTACTTGTTTTAACACTAAAAATATACGAATTCAAACCATAAGATGAAAAACAAACAAACTCAAACAGCCATGAACAGTAATAAAACTAGCTCTTAAGATCACAAAGACACTTTTACAGTTCAGGATCTAAGAGGTCACAACTATACTGGTTCGCTTTTCACAATGGGAAACTGTAACTGAAACAAGAAATACTGAAAGAACATTCACAGTTTCATCACACAACTGAGGCGGAATAATGTCAAGGAGAAGTGGTTTACAGCAAGTACAATGACCAGCAAGCAATCAGCAAAAATCAGTGAAAACAGGGCCAAGACACAATGGGAAAACTGAGCAAGACAATGGCTAACTGGACCAGCGCAGGCTCTGGTCTGTCAGTTTGACTCTCAGCGCAGTTCCTGAAGGGAGCACCTGCGCTGTAATGCAGACTGCCTGTGGACAGCCTGCTCTGGGACACGAGAGTTGCGTCTACAAAGTTTTCCGGGTCATAAAAAGCTCAAAAATGCACTGTTTTTGCTGAAATAAAAAGCTATAGGTCAAGTACAGGCTAAGGGATGATCAAGAGGATGAAGATCTATCACAAAGAGTAAAGAGTATTTTGTAGATAAGCTCTTCAAATCTTGAATTTGCTCAGCAAATGAGCAAGAGTAACAGTCCCTCTACTTCGCTTTTGATATAGTCAAAAGCTTTTCGATTTGGTACTCTTTTCTTCAAGAAATGAATAGCAAAATACTACAAACACCAACAAGATACTAGGCTCCCCAGTGGAGTCGCCAGTTTGTTGTGGGGAAAAGTATCCGTCTCGGATGACCCTATCCCTACTCTAAAGGTGACAGTCTTTAGCAACAACTGAAAGTAAAGCTTTGATATTTTCCTTTATGAAAGTACAGAGAGAAGGAAGAAAAGATTAACCAACCTGGTGTCTTTCGCTTAGTCGATCCTTATCCTCTCTCTTTGTCTCTTGTTCCCAGCTCCTTGCTCTCTTTGCCGGTCCAGCTACACACAGATCCTGCACAGAACAAGAGAGGAAACTACAAGATACATGTACTCATAACTGATGCATGGATTAGAGTGAATCAAATATACAAGTAAATACAATACATCAATGCAATACAAGTATATAGGAGAACATGCAAAACTTTATTGATAGAAGTAACAGGGTTCTGAGAAGGTTACAACCATTGATGGCTCCAATCCAGCAACACCTCCCCAGCAGCAAGAACTCTCCTCTTCACCTCTAGTAAAACAATCACCCAATAGCTCTAACTGTAAACCAACAGCACCTCCTTGCTTTACACAAAATTCTAGCCTCCCTAGACCTCATAGAAGAGCTCTATATATAGGAGAGAAGAAGAAAGGATGAGTCAGCTTGAGGCTGGCATAGAGCTGAATAGTGTCCTCTCCTTCTTCAGTTAAACTTTAGTCCTTGAGTCCACTTGGAGATCCTTGCTTACACATGGTGATCAAGTACCTCTTACTCATCATAGGGCGAATCTCATGAACCAAGTGTCAGTTTGGAAGCTTCCTGGGCAGTTGACACCTTGCAGAATGACTGTGCCACTTGGCCAATCTCGCCCAGCGCAGGTAGCCTTCATTAGATTTGACTTCCAGCGTAGGTACAAGGAGGAGCAGTTGCATTCCAGCGCAGATGCTCAGTGGAGCAGCTGACATGATCCAAAATAAGCCTGTTTTTGAGTGTTTTCAGGTGGAGAACTGATGGGAAGTGCTGTGGTTTGCTGACCTTGTTCTTCTAGGGGTAAGAACAACATGTTTAGGGACTGAGGATCCTTGTAATTATTGACATTTCATGCTCCATGCTGCGAGGCACAAAAATGTCTATAACAACCGTATTAAGAAAATTTTGCCGGTCATCATCCCTGAAAACCAAGGAGGATTCATAAAAGGGAGAAAGATTCTTGACAATATTGTGCTGGTGCAAGAAGCAATTCATTCAAGTTGTCATCGAAAATAGAAAGGCATGGTGATTAAGCTAGATTTGACAAATGCCTTTGACAGGGTGAGACATGATTTCCTATTTTCTGTGATGGAGAAATTTGGCTTCTCAAAAGTTCTCATAACTTGGGTGAAAGCCTGCATTGCCTCCCCTTAGATAGCACCTCTGGTTAATGGTCGTTCAATGGAATTTTTCCAGGCCTCGAGGGGGCTAATACAAGGTTTCCCTTTGTCCCCGCTTCTTTACGCCATTCAAGCTTCGGTGCTCAGCTTCCAGCTAGACTACTGTCAATAGATCCAAACTCTGCTAGGCCTGAGAATGGCTCACAATGTTAAAGACATAAATCATGCCCAGTTTGCTGATGATACATTATTGCTTGGAGGAGCTAGCATAAATTCTGCTAGAACCTTCAAGAATGAGTTGGATATTTATAGGGAGGTTTCGGGCAACAAGATTAACTATCTAAAAATCATGATCTATGGCTGGAATTACTCGATCAAAGATTTGACAGACATAGCAAGGCTATTAGAAATGGAAAGAACCCTGACCTGGGAGTCATTTAAGTATCTTGGGATCCCAAATCAAATCCTAAGGTAGCTCACTGGATGCCCCTGCTAGACAAGATAAAACTCAGAATACAAGCTTGGGGAGCTTCATGGTTGAATAATGCTGGGAAGGTAATCCTTATGAAATCTGTTCTCATAAGTCTCCCAGTTTATCAGAACTCCATTCTACTAGCCCCTAAAACCTTTATTAGTAAAGTGGATGGTCTCCTGAGAAGATTTATGTGGGAGGGAGGGAAAAATAATGAAAAAAGGCTCCATTTAGTTAATTGGGACACTATTAAGAAGCCATTCTTGGAAGGAGGTCTCCAAATGCAGGATCTGGCAGCCCAAAATCTTGCTCTGGGCTCCAAGCTCCTTTGGAACATTGTTTATGGGAATCCGAGTTTGAGAAAGAGAGTTTTGTGGAAAAAATATTTTCATGGGCAGCGTTTGAGGTGCTTGGACCAGCCTCCTAGAATTTCAAAAGGATCACCAGTTTTCAAACTTTGTCTCATAGCTTTGAAACTTTTCAGTCATAAGCTTTATTGGATCCCAGGTAATGGGAAAAAAATAAAAATTTGGGAAGATTCGATTCTTGGAGATCAGCCCTTGAATCAGATGGCAGAACTGGAAAATATCAGAGCTTGGCTTCAGGCTAGCAATCTGGAAACCCTTTGGGACATCTCCAATTGGACAAACGATGCAGAAAGTCTATGGGATGATTAGAATTTGGGGGAGGTCCCTCATTGGCTAGATGGTGAAGCCAATTTATTGTTGGATTTTCTCCAAGGAAAATCTCCCTTAAAGGCCTCTTTTAAGGACAAAAGAGGGTGGGGTTCTCTTTTAGGCTCTTACTCAGCAGCAAAAGGTTACAAAAGTATGATGGCTATCCCTAGCGTCCCCCCAGAGCCAACTCAATGGAAATTTATTTGGTCTTTTCCTGCTCTCCCCAAAATTGACTTCTTTTGTTGGACTCTGGTGCATAAAAGTATCCTCACTAGAGATAACCTGAGGAAGCGTGGAATGGAAGGTCCCTCTAGGTGCCCTCTTTGTGCATCAGATGAAGAAACGGCTAACCACCTGTTCTTATTGTGCCCCTTTGCTCAAGAAGTTTGGAAGGGTGTCCTGATGTTAGGACCTAACAAAATAGAGCTTCCAGGAAATATTCAGGACCTGCTAAGAAACTGGGCCAAGTTATCCCCATTCTGTCTCTCCAAAAAAAGCCTTCTCAAGACTAGCTAGATGTGGACCCCCAAATTCACATGTTGGAAACTATGGTTGGAGAGGAACAACAGAATATTTAGGGAGGAGAGTTGTAACCCGGTCAGAATTATCACTAGGATCAAAGCTCTATTGGGGGAGGCCTCAGAAACCAAACCCACCATAAGAAATGGCATGATTCTTGATAGTGAGGAAGATCAATGGTTAAAAGAGCTTGTTCCAAATCATCAGAATAGATCCATTCCTCCTGCTAAAGCCCCTTCTCATTAGGAAATTCGTCTGGAAGAACAGGAATTCATCAAATGAAGATCTGCTTTGGATGATCACTTCCTATTCTTCGATGTGGCCTCTAAAGGTAACCCAGGAAAGGCAGGTGGCAGGGGAGTTATCTTAAGCCCAGGTGGCTCAACTGAGCTATGCTTTGCTTGGGGTCTGGGGCATGAAATAAACAACAGAGCAGAGGCTCTTGCTCTGTGGCAGGGTCTAAATCTGGCTATCAAGAGGAATCTCCTCTCCATCTCAGTCTCTGGAGACTCCAGACTAATTATACAAGCTATGAACTCTCAAAAGATCCCTTCTCAGGTGCAGTTAGCCCCCATCCTCAAAAAAATCAGACTACTGTTGCCCAAGTTCCACAAAATCTCCTTCTATCATGTTCTGAGGAAGTTAAACTCACAGGTGGACTTGGCAGCCAACCTAGGCTTTCTCAGGAGCAGGAGATCTCTGTTAGTAAATGATGTTGAATCAGACTGTAGCATTCCTTAATTTTGGAGTTGTCTGGGCCTCTGTTCCTTTGATCATTTCGTTGATTCAGATTCTCCAGACTTCGAGACCGAACCATTTTGAGCTCGCTGCTGTTAGTAAACGCGGACTCATCCACAAGGGAAAATTCAGAATGCAACCTTGGCATTTTCGATCTCTGTTCGTCGTTGGAACTCATTGCTGCATCTGGGTAGGTGCTGGGGAGTTCACGAGGGCCTCTTCAAGGCCAATTTACTGCTCTTGCCATTCTTGAACACTATATAACACTCCGCCAGACATTTCAAAAAGAAAACATAGTGATTCTTGGGATGATCCGACACTCCAGCGCATTGGATCTCCTCTCTACAAGCTAGGAAGCAGAGCTACGTCATGGAAAGCAAAAGCAGCGGAATTTCAAGGCACCATTCTGAAACCAAATCAAGTTCTTTTTCAAGCCTCTATCTGCATTCACAGTGTAACTCATTCAGCGGACTATTCAAAAGCAAAATCTTCTTTCCCCGCCGATTGTAACAAGGAAATACAGGGTTTCAGTGTTAAAGTCCTCGGCAGCTGATTTGCCGAATTTTAAATAAAAACTAACTATTTATGTCAAAAAAAATAAAATGGAGAGCAGAGCGCTTAGGGTTTGATGCTGCTCTACAACTGCCAGACCTTCACAGACTGCGTCGTTCTGTCATTAACCTTTAGCCATAAGGCAGCTACAACACAATAAGGAATAGCTATCGCGCAATGGAATCCCCTCAAGGGGAGGACATGATGCCTCCCCCCGCTGATACGGAAAATGGCCTACGACAGACTGAAAATGTCAGGATGGACCATCCAGAAGATACAACAACAGAGAATGAAAATATGCCAATGAATAACAACACAAATGAAGAACCACGAGTGACGTCAAACACCTATAAGCTGGTAGCAGTTGACAGACCCAAAATCGATCTCCCAAGTTAGCGCATCAATATTCAGATCCAGCTTATGAGGGATCATGCTTTGATAGGAAAGTTCATAGGCCTTTTGCCAATGGAGAAAGATTTTCACAGCTGGGTCATAGCCAAATGGAAGCCAAAAGGGCATATAACACTGCAGTTAGGGCCTAAGGGCTTCTTTACTGCCATTTTCAATTGTCTGGAGGACCAAAACAGGGTATTGGATGGAGGACCATATTTCTTCAACGCAGTAGGGTTGTACCTAAGAGGATGGATCGAACGCTTTAACCTGGACAAAGAAGATCTGAGCTGGGCCCCGGTGTGGTTGCACCTTTATTCTCTCCCTCTGGAGTATTGGGACGAAGACTCTTTGCAAAACATTGGGAATGGTTTAGGCGAATTCATCAAAGTGGCAGAGGAGACAAAGCTGAAGCGATACACCTCCTATGTGCAGATCTATGTATACATGCACCTCAGCAAAGCTCTCTCGGACACGGTAAGCCTCTATCATGATGATTATGAATGGTTACAAACAATAGATTACAAGCATGTACCATTCCGCTGTCAAAAATGCCACGCCCTGGGCCATTTATTCCGAGACTATCCCTCCAATATGAAATCCACGACCACCCCTTCAATGGGCAAATCTGACCCAGATGGGTTCACAAAATTTCCCAATCACAAAAAGACCCATAAAAAGCCCTCTACCTCAGTGAAAAAACCTGTCACCAGCACCTCCTTGCCATCAACAAGCAATAGCTTTGAAATCCTGCTCCAGCCGAAGGTTCATATTTTAGATAATTAGAAACAACCTGAAGCCATTCCTAAGACTTTCGCCCATTCTGCTCTATCAAGCTCAAAGAAAGCCCTCACTTCTAAGCAACTCGCGGACACCAAAACGCCCTCTCCCAGTAACATGCAGAAAAGTACTGCTCAAGGTATGGAGGTAGATAGCACTCAAATGCAGCTCACAATTGTAGATGATACAAAGGCAGAGCATGAAATAGTACATCACATGGAAGAGGAACAGGAGAGCTTCGACATCGGAGATCTAGATATACTGGGACTTGAACAGGCTTGTAAGAAAAAGGAATATGACAAAATTCCTGAGCGGCAGCTAGAGAACTTAGAAGTAATTCTCTCAAGAGCACAGAAGCAAAGATCATTAGGCGTCCAAACTGGTAGTCAGTGGGATGGAAGAAATATCTTCAAAGACAACAAGAAACGAGGACGGAAAACCGATCTTCAAAGAACCATCCGCATAGGGGAGATGCTGGTGGAATCTGGAAGATACTCCAAGCTCACCAAATAATATAATCCCCTTCCCAATCATGAATCATGAAGCTCATCTCATGGAACATCAGAGGGCTCAACAGCCCGGGGAAGGGATGATTAATAAAGAACATGCTACAACAGGAATAGCCTCAAATTCTCTTCTTACCGGAGACCAAGTGTAATTCCACAACGTTGGATTAGATCCTTGCCAAAGCGTGGCCAGGAAGCAAAGAAGTGGCGGTGGAAGCCATGGGAGCCTCAGGAGGGCTAGCCATCGTTTGGGATGATAGAGATATAACACTTACCAACATACATGCCAGTAAGCACTTTATTCAGGCCAAGTTTCATTTAACAGGGAAAAATGTTCATGGACACTTAACTAATGTCTACTTCCCCCAGGAGGCAAGAAACAAAGTAGACACACTGAACACCCTAACTCAGATCAACTTAGAAAGATCCCACCCACTTTGGATCACAGGAGGGGACTTCAACATGATTACAAGATTGGAGCAAAAAAGAGGAGGACGGATCAAGCTAGACTGTGAAAGCACGCACTTCAAAAACTACATTCATAACAACAGGCTTATAGATATGGAATTCAACAATGGCATTTATACTTGGAACAACAAGCATGCAGATGCCCACCAAATTGCATCTCGGTTAGACAGATTCCTGATCTCTGATAATGCAATACATCCTGGTGGGGATCTCTTGGCCTCTATATTGCCACTCTCTGGCTCAGACCATTGGCCTATTAGGCTTCACTGGCAAAGACTGGGAGACAATGTTCGCAGGCCCTTTTGCTTTGAAGCCTTTTGGCTGAATCACCCCAATTTTCATAACCTGATAACAGAGACATGGAGAAATTTCACACCACCAGAAGGCACAAAAATTTATAAGCTCCAATGTCGACCTTTTGATCGCGCACGAGATTTTGAACTGGAGCTCCCGCGCCCCTGCAACCTCGCCTCCTGTAGCCCTCTGCAGGCCTCCCGCTTGGCATCCCCTGTTGCTAGGCCTCCAGTCTTCCTCCTCGGCACCCCCGCAGTCAGGCTTGCCCTCCTCCTCCGGCCAGTGTTGCGACTGGCTCCCTTCTGGCCTTTCCATGGCTGGGATTGACGCCTCCTAGATGCAAGACAATGAAGACCAGGCTTAGATCTTTGCCTCTCTCATTTCTGAAAATGCTACCATCCAAAACAAACCCACAGCTTCAAAGTTGTCAAGAAATTGGCTGACATCCCAGAAATCTCACTTCCCCCTAGTCTCCCTAGGAAGGCAGCGATCTCTCTAACAGAGAGAGGTCTGGTTGGACAATTTAATGGCCTGTGGCCCTCTCCCAGAGCTGTATAGAAATGGGTGGAGCGCAACTAGAAAGCGAACATCCAAGGAAAAATCTCAATAAGATTCTGTGGAAGGGGTTACTACACATTCCTCTTTAAAACCAAAGAAGACCGAAATCTCATCTTCAGAAATGGTCCCTACTTCATGGATTCGAGAAGTCTCTATCTGAACAGATGGTCCCCTGACTTCGACCCAGAAATGGATATACCTAATGTAGTCCCGGTTTGGGTTCGCTTGCCCCATCTCCCTCTTCATTGCTGGGGAGATGTTGGGAACGTTGTCGGAAAATACATCGACAGATGCGAACCAAAGGACAACATGCACGCATGTGCAAGGATCTGTGTTGAAGTCGACTTAGGAAAGGGCCTTCTAGAAGCAATCAAGATCAAAGTGGACCAATGGACCCATATTCAACAGCTGGACTACGAACAAATCCCGTTCAAATGTAAGGTATGCCATGAATATGATCATTTTGCTAATAGGTGTAGTAAACTAAAAGAAAATGAAATGAATCAAAACGCTGAAGCCAGTGAAGACACATGGGAACAAGTCAAAAAAAAGAAAGCAAACCCCAAACAGTCTGGCCCAAAACCAAAGCCTCCCCCAAAAATCCAAGCTGCATCCTTCTCCCCCCCTCCCATCTTGACTCAGCCATTACCCTCTACATCAAACCCCTTCGAATCTTTGGAGGAGGAAGACCCCTCATACCCCCACTCTCCTCCTGATCCCCAGGAGCCCCCTCTCCCTAAAAGCCAACACCAAGACACTATCGAATCCTCATAGCCTCTTACTATTTCCTCTCAGCCTCTTCTTGATCCTCCCCTCAACAAAATCACCAGAAGCTCATCTAAAGATCAGAGGGGTTCTAGTGAACCCTCCAAGAAACTTGGCCCAGGCAGGAAATCTGCTAAGCAGTAGAGGGATGAGAACGTGCAAAAGGACATAGCAATGGGAATGCAGACATCCATAGAAACTTATATCCTAGGGCAGCATGACAAAAAAGCAATCAACAAGGACCAAGGGGGGCAAGCACCTCCCCGCATACCGCATATCCAATGATGAAAATATTATCTTGGAACATCAGGGGACTTAGGCACCCCTCTAAGGTAGCAACCCTAAGGGATCTTATCATTTCTGAGAAGCCAAGAATTATTATGTTACAAGAAACAAAACAAAACCACAAGGAAATGAATAAAGTCATTGAGCAGCAGAGATAGTATAGAGGAAGCATTAGTGAGGCAAGAGGAGCCTCAGGAGGAATAGCAACAATTTGGAATCAAGGTATGTGGAACTGTATTTCAGAAACAATAAATCAACACTGGATCAAAACAACTCTCGAAAATAAAGCAGATCAGCAAGCCATTATCATCTACAACATCTATGTGTCGAATCACTACAGAGATAAGGATAGTTGTTGGCATGATCTAAAAGATAGTTTGGACAAGTGTCGCCTTTATCCTCCCAAAGTCTATAATCGAAGTTGCACTTGTCGTAAGCTACCACAAAGGTTGTTGCATTAAGTGAAGTATGTGTTATATGTTTTGGATGGTCTATGTTGTATTGATAAGTTTTCAAGTGTGTGATCTTAGTGAAGTTTTATCACTATTCACATAAGTTCCACTGATCCCACACTTAGCTAAATTTCAGATTTTCCTTAGCAACCTAGCCTCATCCAACTTTCCTGAACTACACACTTCACATATGTAACCCTCAATCTTTTCTGTTGCTTTTTTGAACCGTGCAATGTGCAGAAATCCCAACCTCCCTTACCATTCAAAAATGCGCAGTCGTTTCCTCCAGTGTCCTTCCCTCAGTCGGAACCCACTGTCTCCAAAAATTGTGCAGTTTTGTCCCTTGACTACCCAGTCTGCCTTACATCCTGAAATTGCATAGATGTGTCCTCCCAGGGCCTCGTCCCAAGTAGTGCCTTACATCCTAAAACTTTGTAAATGTGTCCTCCCAAGGCCTCATCCTGCAACAGTCACTGCCCGTTGAAACTACACAATTATGTCTTTCACGGGCCACGAAGAAAGATGACAAAATAGATGACTCTCAAGGAGCTAAGGATAAAAATAAGCAGACCAAGAAACCCAAGGTGTGATAGAATATTAGGACCGCATGAAGACTCCATATGATGCATAACCCTTTGGAGGCTAGGTATGGAAAGCAAAGCACGTCTTTTGAAATACACATCTTAATGTAGCTTAAAAGTTTGCTTATCATTGTCGTATCATTCCGTCTTCAATGACATTCATGGTTGCAAGAACTGAAAGTCATTCCATGTGTTTGATCTACGTGTCTTGCTCCCTTTCACTTGTTTATTACATAGCTTAGAAGATGAAGAGTATTACCACTTGTTTATTTAAGCTACTGAGGTTATGACCAACATGATCTTATGACTAACCAGGAACGATGCAAGTCACCCTAAGTGGGATGAAAGATGTTTGATGATATGTATGTAGTCAGTACACTCCTCTACATTACTCCTTTGCATTAATCCTTGCTTTGTATCTTGGATGTACCCTCACCGCTTGTCAGATTTGGCTACCTGTTGCCAATAGTCTCTTAGCTCTTTCCTGACAAAGCAGGTGAAGGAATTTCCTTCAACCTGATTTCTTCAAGGCTCTTCATAGAAATTATAGAGCTAAGAGAAGGAGATGTGGAATCTCACTATCAAACTCTTGAAAATACTTTGCATGTTCGAATATATCCAAACAATTAAGCTACCACTCAACAACATTGTCAATCTTGGAAGACTCAAGAAAGATCACATCTCTAGATATTATAAACTTCTTATTCACTTCATCATAGAGATGTTATGCTTTGGAGGTATGAGTGCCCAAAGAAGATACATTTGTGATTCCTTGCACTGAGTTTTTTTATCTGTTCCTTAGGTATGAAGGCATAATATGAGGAACCAAAAACCCTGAGATGCCTCACCGAAGGAATGTGGCCATACCACATTTCATAGGGAGTCTTGTTTCTAATAGCAAGAGTTGGACACCTATTATTTATATACACAACACATAGAACCACATCAGCCCAAAACCTTATGAACTTAACATGTGAACTATGCCAAGTTCATAGTGAAAGTAATACATTCCAATGAACTATGTGTTGAAAAATGCAGCAAGAAATTCTCAATTTGATTTTTCCTTGATTAAATTGAAAAAATTCAAATTTCCACATCAACAGACAACTTGGATGATGTTAACTTGTGTGAATTAACTTCGAGAGAGCAATAGAGTAGGTTTGTGTCTTGTGATTTTGATTAAAACTTCATAAGTAGTCGCAACTTTGCACCAGAATTTCTACAAGGATGGTGGAGGCAAATTACAGAATATTTGTTAGTAGACAATATCCCTACTTAAAAGTATCTATGACAACTTTTGCGAGAAGAAGACGTTGAGGATAAAATATTGGATTGTGGAAGAATTAGTCACAAAATTCACAAGGCAGTAATTTTGGTTGCAGGTGTGGAGGTAGATGGATTAAATGTAATTGTGTAGTAGACAAGTCACAACTACTCCTTTGATATTTGTCAATGATGTGTCCCTCTAACCCCCCGGTTAACTACGTGGGATAGTCGTGGAAAGAATATAACACAACCCAACAGTATGCAAAGGATGTACGTTGCGGAAGTACATAAAATCCACATTCCATGATCGGGACAACAAAGCACATGTAGTCCTAGAAAGGATCCACTATCATGTTTATGGACCTTTCTCGACAACCTCCACTGCCATAAACAAATATTTTGTCATTTTTATTGATGAATTCTCATGGAAGTGTTGGATCTTCTTCATGTGGAAGAAAGATGACACATTATCCAAGTTCGTATAATTCAAGGCACTGGTTAAAAAAGATGCTAGCAAGAAGGTGAAGGCTCTATTGTAGCAGCTGCAACACCCTCCAAAATTTTGGCCTGCACTTAAATATCGGAACCTACTATGGATATTGTGATCGATTGTTCCTTAGTCACTTATTGATAAGTTTATGATCTCAAGCTCCCCTTTTCGATCTTAAGAGTCATTCATGCTTTTATATTTACATAGAATGTGTCATCTTTGGGCATGGGAGTTATTGCTTGTCATGCAAAGGGAGGTTTGCTTTTCTTCAAGGGGAAATATTTATGAGAATGGGTTGTCCTCACCACATAGACGTGTTTCACACTCATTTCACACACTCTTACACAAGTGTTGCCTTTATCCTCCCAAACTCTATCATCGGAGTCACACTTGTTGTAAGCTGCCACAAAGGTTGTTGGACTAAGAGAAGTATGGCGTTATATGTTCTGGATGGTCTATGTTGTATCTCTAAGTTTTCAAGTGTGTGATTATAGTCAAGTTTTATCACTGTTCACATCAGTTTCATTAATCCCACACTTGGCCATTATATTTATAAGTTTGCCTCAAAATATTTATAAATTTTTATATACATAGTTATTCACATTTTAAATTTATAAAGGAAACTAATATGTTCTATATGTTTGGTTTGGTTATTGGCCTTTTAACTGTACAGACCTGCTGATAGGTTCTCTATATTAGGCTGTCGCTCTTGCTTTGAAAATTTCTCTAATATAAATCTGAGGTTTTTGAATAATCTAATAATCAGTCTCTAATATAAAATAAGATTTATCTATGATATTATGGAAAAACCTCAATTTTATATTATAGAATCTTTCAAAGCAAGAGCCGAACATACGGAACAAATTAGTTGGCTTCATAGATTTAAAATGTCGGTAACCTTTTGATATTGAAAAATATTAATTTATAAAGTGTAATATAATAGTGGAGAACGTGCCAATGACGAGGATTGAAGTTCACGATTTGTAGCGTCTTGCTTTAATCTATGCGGTCCAGCATCTCTGCCTTTTCACTTTTATGTGCACGTGTCTTAACTTGTAAACACGTGTGTGGAGCCCACGCACAAATGTAGAATATATAATCCAATGCGCGTTGTACAGTAAAATTTCTGTATGTGGGCCAGTTTCTAAGCAAATTGAGGCAGATTCCAATTCATGAATGACTGTATGGATGTAGATTCATGAATGACAGGATAGATGTAGATTCATGAAGCAGAGGGTAGGGTAGAGAGTATAGAAGATTCATAAATATTGTGCTATATTATTGGATTTGAGTTATTTCAGATTTAATATTTTTTTAACTACTAAAATTTATAATTTATATATGTTTGGGTAGGCAATTAATACATTGAGGCAGATTAATGAATGTTATGGCAGTGTATATATGTAAATTCATAAATTTTATTGGATTTAGGGTATTTTAATTTGATACTCTATATATTCTATAGTCTAAATTTTATTTTACAGAGTACAAAAAGGTTATTAAATCTGGGGTATTTCAAATTCTAACCTTCTTTATTTACTCTGTGGTTTATATTTGATATTTTTCTGTTATTACCTATTTAGACATTGCTTTTATGTGGAGTTTACATAGAAGCTGATAAAAACAAGATCCGCAAGCGGTGGTAGTCCCTGTCGGGATGATTGCAGATGGGATAAACAAACTTGCTTTTTTGAATTTGACGAGGTGCCTTTGGTCAAACTCGTCATCGTTTTATTTGACTGTGCACTACTTTGCAGTGCACAATCAACAATTTTTACTCAAGCAAATACCAAGATGGGCTGCAAGTAGCTAGGGACTGGTTTTTTACCATAAAAAATGATGGCAAAATAGAGTTTTTAAAGTTAGTTTTCCAAAAGAAGTTCTGCTCGACAAAAACTCGTAATATAATGAAGTTGGTAATGCTTCCTTGATCTGGCAATGGTTAGCAGTGATGCGACTGGGACTGGCCTCTTTCTGCCATAAAATTCACCTCTAATTGTGGAATATTTTTGGTCAAAACCGTGAATCTAGAACCTACAGTGGAAGCATAGTAGGCCAGAATAAAACGTTGGGTTTTTATACAGATGCAAAAGAGGCGGGAACAAACCATAATAATGGGCATTTTTGTGGCATGCATCGTAATAAATATATCGATGACGCTTGTCCTTGTCTTGGTAGGTTTCAGTGTCCCGTTCCCAGGATCCCAGGATTGAGCCATGTGGAACCAAATATTTAAACAATGAAACACGTTGAAAACCATCTGGCCTCCTCACGAGGGCACGACCTTATTTTCAAGAACACGAGGGCCACTTGCTTCATGACCCTATTTTCCAGAAATTTCCAGAAAACAACATGCAATACGTAGATGAATAGCATGCAATACGTGGATGAATTAGCAACATTCCTTCCAAGTTTTATATAGTTCAAATTGTGTTTAAGAATTTTTTTAGAATTGACCACTTCGTCCCTGGTGCCTGTTTCAGATTCAGCAAGCAATCATCTTTGCAGGCACTATAGCCTTCTCTTCTGCAGTAGAGTCCACAGATCAAACTTTTCCAACATCTGAAGCCGACACTTCCAAGATGTAAGCAATTTGGCTCTCAAATTTGAAGATTTTACAATTGAAGAAATTGCCGACAATGAGATGACGATGAAATTGATTTTTATTTCTTATTCTGAGTGAATTGATTTACTCGACAAAGAGATTTAGAGAAGGTTTGCTCAGCATGGATAGTGGGATGTTGGAATGGCAATGGCATTATTGGTCATCAACGAACATGATATTGGATGCTCTTGGTTTGTGACTGAAACAACAATGACTAAGGATCATTTCACTTGGTTAATGGTGAGAATGCATCGTACAAACGAGCTTATTCAACTCTCATAGCTTGATGGCTATTTCACTGAGCTTGGCATGCTCGTAAGTAAGGTGGTTGGCCAGGCTTCCTTGATCTGGTAATGGTTAGCAGTGATGCGATTGGGACTGGTATGGTTCTGCCATAAAATTCACCTCTAAATGTGGAATATTTTTGGTAAAAACCGTGAATCTAGAACTTGCAGCGGAAACATAGTAGGCCAGAATAAAACGTTGGGTTTTCTTTATACAGATACAAAAGAGGCGGGAACAAACCATAATAATGGGAATTTTTGTGGCATGCATCGTAATAAATATATCGATGACGCTTGTCCCTGTCTTGGCAGGTTTCAGTGTCCCGTTCCCAGGATCCTAGGATTGAGCCATGTGGAACCAAATATTTAAACAATGAAACATGTTGAGAACCATCTGGGCTCCTCACGAGGGCACGACCTTATTTTCCAGAACACAAGGGCCACTTGCCTCACGACCCTATTTTCCAGAAATTTCCAGAAAACAACATGCAATACGTGGATGAATAGCATGCAATATGTGGATGAATTAGCAACATTCCTTCCAGGTTTTATATAGTTCAAATTGTGTTTAAGAATTTTTTTAGCATTGACCACTCCGTCCCTGGTGCCTGTTTCAGATTCAGCGAGTAATCATCTTTGCGGGCACTATAGCCTTCTCTTCTGCAATAGAGTCCAAAGATCAAACTTTTCCAACATCTGAAGCTGGCACTTCCAAGGTGTAAGCAATCTGGCTCTCAAATTTGAAGATTTCACAATTGAAGAAATTGTCGACAATGAGATGATGATGAAATTGATTTTTATTTCTTATTCTAAGTGAATTGATTTACTCGAAAAAGAGATTTAGAGAAGGTTTGCTTAGCATGGATAGTGAGATGTTGGAATGGAAATGGCATTTTTGGTCATCGCGGAACATGATATTGGATGCTCTCGGTGTGTGACTGAAACAACAATGGCTAAAGATCATTTCACTTGGTTAATGGTGAGAATGCATTGTACAGACAAGCTTATTCAACTCTCATAGCTCGATGGCTATTTGACTGAGCTTGGCATGCTCGTAAGTAAGGTGGTTGGCCAGGATAGTGGCAATGGCTTGGCATGAGGTGCGGCATGCATAATGCAGATAATGGTGAACTTATTATGTTGAAATAACAGAATGCCAACTGTTGGAATATTAATTCAAACTGCAGGCAGCGTGGACGCGGACGTGGACAACAACTCAGCCAGCACGCAGCAACGAAACCGCTCAGCGAAACCACCAGAGCATATCGGACCGCCTTTGGTCAGTAAGCAGTTTCTGTATAATCGAGCCCGATTCAATTATCCTCAACCACGTGGTCCTCTGTATACGTCAGCAGAACTGACATTTCGGAGCCTAAAGTTCAGCATAAAAATGCCTCCCGAAATCCTCCACCGCCGTCCAATCCGCTTCATCGTCCTCCGTCGTTGATTGTTTCAACCTGCATACGAGCCAGCATTAAATCCCTTGCATGGAGTAAACTCAAACATTTGTTTGACCACCAGTTGCATCTGCAAAAGAATTAAATTGAATTAAACCTGGTCGTAGGAAGTTGGTAAAGTATTTAAGTTCTTTTTATACGGCATATATTATTTTAACATAAAAAAAAATGTGTTATATATCTTTTTTATGTATGGCATACACATTGAAAAATGTTAAGCTTTTTGTTGGCGTTGACCATTCTAAAACAAAGCTACTCAGCACACGCACGAGTGAATAAAAAAAATAGAACGAAGATTGAAATGTAGTTTTTACTGCAGCGAAGAACGTGTGTTGATTTTTGTAAAGTGACTTGAGGTGTGCACAGCAATGCATAGGAGAAGAGTGCAGTGTGTAAATAAAAAAAAAATGAAGACGAAGATTGTTGTATTTTTGCATATGGGAGGGCCGTAATATTTTTAGCGTGTTGACCATTTGAAGAACAAGGCAGCAGCAGAAAACCAATGTATATTGCACAGTAGTGCATAAAGAAAAATGGGGGGAGCGCATAAGCTTAGGTAATGTTTTTTGTTGACCAGTGTGAAGCAAGCTGAAATATCGCACAGCAGTGCGTAGAGTGAAGCAAGCAGAGTATAAAAAAAACCAAGTTGAAATGTAATGTTGTTGGTTGCCTAAACGAGGAGGAAGCATGAAAAATCGTATGGTGTGAGTAAAGATTTTTTTTGTGAATGTAATGTAAAAATTTTACTGCATATGTAAAAATAGTTTTACAGCAGTAATGTAAAAGAGGTTTTACAGCAGTAAAAGAAAAAGAGAATTTTACTCAACAGTGTAAATTCTCAGGAGGAGACAGAGTTTTATTTTTGTTGGCTGAATGTATTTTTTTTTGGTAAATCCCTCTGAGTGAAAGAGGATGAATATGTATCAGGCATTATATTTTAATGAATTCAAATCTCTGTGTGGGTGCGTAATACTCTGTTCTCAAGAATTTTTTTAAGCTTCCCTGTGCAAAAGATCCTGTGGAAGAAAAAAACAGAGCATTGTCTCTGTGTGCAGTTTGTTTGTTTGTTTTTGGGATTTTACCAGAAAAATCCCCAACAGTGGTATCAGAGCTGATCCAGGCTCTTTGAAGGTGTCAAAGAAGCTGAAGGAAGGATTTTATTTGCTGCAACAACTTCTCCAGCAGAGTGAAGTCTCAGGCAAAAGGATTCAGGTATTTCTCAGATTAATTTTCTCTGTTGCTGTTGAAGAAACAGTCAGTCATTTTAAAAACACAGTCAGGTATTTTAAACATAGTTAAGAATGGCAAGGTCAAGGAAGAAAGTGTCCAAACCCCCTAAGGTTGTGTCTCCCTCTTCTATTAAAATAGAAAACAAACTATTTGAAAGCATTCTATTTGAGGCTCCAAGGTTCGATGGGAACTTTGATATATGGGAAATAAAAATGAGGGCTTTCTTACAGTCTGAAGGGATTGAATTCTGGGAATCAGTGATTGATGATAGCAAGATGGATAGAGAATCCAAGGAGTGTAATGCACAAGCAGTAAAAATAATCTTGGATGGACTGCTTGATTCTGTAAAGAAGAATCTAGGAAAATATTCATCAGCAAAGGAGATATGGGACAGACTTCATGACCTTCATGCAAAGGGAGCACTGACCATGACCATTAGTGAAGAAGAAAATTCTGAACCCATCATAGAAGCTGAAAATGAGAAGGTTGACCTCATCAAGCTTCAAGTAAAAGAAAGGGATGAAGAGCTCGTCAAGCTTAAGAAGGAACTTGATGAAAGCAAGAGGAAGCATCATGAAGAAATCATATCAATGACAAATCAGTTGAATAAAGCAAATAAGCAGGAAGATATATTGTCAAGTCAGCTTGAACGAAGGCACAAGAGAGTGAACAAGCTTGTAGAAGAGATTGGACAGTACAAGGTAGAGGTCTCCTCCCTTAAGTCTGAATGACAAGAAGCCAGGAAACAGGCACAAGGAGCTGAAAAGAAAATGGAGAGCAGTCAAACAGAAATCTCCAAAATGAAGACAGATATCATCTCTCTTAAAATAGCAGCAGCTGAAGCTACTCGTAGCAAAGAAGAAACTGAGGAACAACTTGCAAAGAAGAATAATGAGTGTGAAAGATTGGAAGAAGAGATTGTCCTCCTCAGCGAAAAGGTTGAAGGGATGAACAAAATCATGAAGAGCTCTCAAGCCTTGGATGACATTCTCAGCTATCACAGATCTCCATCTGATAAATCAGGACTTGGGTATGTAGGTGAACCCTCAAACAAGAATGAAAATGCTTTAAGCAAAGGAGATGCGAAGAAGCCAGAAAGAAATTGTGATGCTCCTAGTTCCAGCAAAGGCAAGGAGAAAAATGAAGGCTACAATAGAAGAAATCCTACTCCAAGCAGAAAACCAGCTCCAAGAAGAAATGTAGCTGATGTCAAAGAGGCAAGATGCAATGGTTATCATCAAAGAATCTCAAGGCAGCAAGGCTTCAGAAGTACATCAAGGAAACCTCCATCTCCCAGGTACCAAAGTTCATTTTATGGTTATTGTTACTCTTGTTCAAACTTTGGTCATATGGCAAAAGACTGTAGAGCATTTCATAGAGATAGATGTTGTAGTCTCCGACAATCTCCAAGAAATAATTTTATAAGAAGAAATCATGAATTCTTATTCATGAACAATGTAGAATGTTTCAAGTGTCATAACATTGGGCATATGGCACGTGATTGTAACTTAACATGGGCTCTTACACAAGCTAGACCCATGCAAAAGAAGAAAGTTACACAAGTATGGAGAAGGAAGGAAATACAGTCTAAAAGTCCCTTGAGCTCTCAAGCTGATCTAAGTTTCTTTTAAGAAAACTTTGCTGAAAGAAAACAATGCATACAGTTAGGGGGAGCCTGTAATTATTGATCATTATTGTTGAACTGTTTTAACAGTCATTCTTTGATGAAGATCTTGTTATAGGGAAGAGATATGGAATTAAATCTGCCATAAAAGCAGAGAAAAAAAATCTGCAGGGCATGGAGGCTGCGTGGAGGATGTATTGCAGCGCAGCAAAGCGCAAATGAAATCTTTTTGTTAATCCCTCTAAAATGTAATACGCAACGGTGTTGAAAAATGTAATGTTTTTGCTTTGTTTTTAATCACATATGCAATGCAATATGCACAGAAGTGCGGAGAAGAAAAATGGGCAGCGTTGAAATGTGAAGTGAAGCAGCGCGATAAGAAAAATGAGAAGCGGTAGAACGCACAACAGTGTGTGAGTGAAGATGAAGATGAATTCGATGTGAATCATATGCATTGTATATGCATTGTAATGCAAAGCAAGGAGACCCACACAGCAGTGCGAAGGCAGAACATAGAACAGGGGCAACATGGAAATTTTTTGTGTGGAGCACATGCATTGAAATGCATAGCAATGGAATGTAGTTTTTTCTTTTTATGTAATGTGAGAGAATATACTCACAGCAGAGTGAGTGTAATACACAGCAGATGGAAATGTTTTGTATTGGCAATGAAAACGCAAAGCAGTGAGAAGAAAATGAAGGAGGAGCATGTAATGTAGAAAACGGAAGCACGCATTAGTGCAACCATGAAATTTTTCACACAGCAGTGTGAATATGAAAAATGCAGTAGCATGAAGATTTTTTTTTGAAGAAACGAAATGTAATGGGCAGCAGCACATGTAAAAGAATTTTTTTACAGCAGTAAATGTAAGTGCAGTGAGTGTGTTGTTCATTGAACTGAAATGCAATATATGCAACAGCAGTGAATGTAAGAAATATTTACACACAGCAATGTAAATTTGTAAGTTGGGACAGAGTAATTGTTCCAGAAGAGACAGTATTTTGTTTTTGAAAAATGCACAGCAGTGCAGACACAACAGTGCTTCAGCAGTGTTAATTTTGAAGACAGAGAGAGTAATATTTTTATTGTTTTGAAACTGCATCTAAAGTAGTGTCTGGTTGTAATCCCTCCGTGAGAGGAAGTGAAGTTCTTGGTGAATCCCTCTGTTAAAGAGGAAGGTGCTTTTCAGCACAGTGTCATGGTGAATCCCTCTGTCAAGAGGAAGATGCTTTTCAGCATATACTGGTGAATCCCTCTGTCAAGAGGAAGGTGCTCTTCAGCACAGTCTCAGGTGAATCCCTCTATTAAGAGGAAGACTCTTTTGATTGTTTGTGGAACTGCATGTGAAGCAGTATTGGTGAATCCCTCTATGTGAGGAAGACTCTTTTGTAACAGCAGTTTTGTAATCCCTCTGTTAAGAGGAAGACCTTTTCTTTGTAACAGACAAAAAAAATTATTCTGAGATGATCGGAAAAGCACTTCCGGTTATGTTTTTCATATCGGTCTAGGAGCCATTTCATGGGCTTCTAAGAAACAGCCTATCGCGGCGTTGTCTACAGCAGAGGCAAAATATGTGGCAGCTACAGCAGCAGCATGTCAAGCAGTGTGGTTGAGAAGAATGTTGAGGAGCTTAGGCCAAGAGCAGGCAAAAGCCATTGGATCAGAAAAGCTTTGAATTTTTATGAAGTGTTTGGGTATGTTTAAACGACCAGCAGTTGAAATTAAGGGGGAGTGTTGGATTATTAATTCCAACTGCAGGCAGCGTGGACGCGGACGTGGACAGCAACTCAGCCAGCACGCAGCAACGAAACCGCTCAGCGAAACCACCAGAGCATATCGGACCGCCTTTGGTCAGTAAGCAGTTTCCGTATAATCGAGCCCGATTCAATTATCCTCAGCCACATGGTCCTCTGTATACGTCAGCAGCACTGACATTTCAGAGCCTAAAGTTCAGCATAAAAATGCCTCCCGAAATCCTCCACTGCCGTCCGATCCGCTTCATCGTCCTCCGTCGTTGATTGTTTCAACCTGCATACGAGCCAGCATTAAATCCCTTGTGTGGAGTAAACTCAAACATTTGTTTGACCACCAGTTCCATCTGCAAAAGAATTAAATTGAATTAAACCTGGTCGTAGGAATTTGGTAAAGTATTTAAGTTCTTTTTATACGGCATATATTATTTTAACATAAAAAAAATGTGTTATATATCTTTTTTATGTATGGCATACACATTGAAAAATGTTAAGCTTTTTGTTGGCATTGACCATTCTGAAACAAAGCTACTCAGCACACGCACGGGTGAATAAAAAAAATAGAACGAAGATTGAAATGTAGTTTTTACTGCAGCGAAGAACGTGTGTTGATTTTTGTAAAGTGACTTGAGGTGTGCACAGCAGTGCATAGGAGAAGAGTGCAGTGTGTAAATAAAAAAAAAATGAAGATGAAGATTGTTGTATTTTTGCATATGGGGGGGCCGTAATATTTTTAGCGTGTTGACCATTTGAAGAACAAGGCAGCAGCAAAAAACCAATGTATATTGCACAGTAGTGCATAAAGAAAAATGGGGGGAGCGCATAAGCTTAGGTAATGTTTTTTGTTGACCAGTGTGAAGCAAGGTGAAATATCGCACAGCAGTGTGTAGAGTGAAGCAAGCAGAGTATAAAAAAAACCAAGTTGAAATGTAATTTTGGTTGGTTGCCCAAACGAGGAGGAAGCATGAAAAATCGTATGGTGTGAGTAAAGATTTTTTTTGTGAATGTAATGTAAAAATTTTACTGCATATGTAAAAATAGTTTTACAGTAGTAATGTAAAAGAGGTTTTACAGCAGTAAAAGAAAAAGAGAATTTTACTCAGCAGTGTAAATTCTCAGGAGGAGACAGAGTTTTATTTTTGTTGGCTAAATGTATTTTTTTTTTGGTAAATCCCTCTGAGCGAAAGAGGATGAATATGTATCAGGCATTATATTTTAATGAATACAAATCTCTGTGTGGGTGCGTAATACTCTGTTCTCAAGAATTTTTTTAAGCTTCCCTGTGCAAAAGATCCTGTGGAAGAAAAAAACAGAGCATTGTCTCTGTGTGCAGTTTGTTTGTTTGTTTTTGGGATTTTACCAGAAAAATCCCCAACAATGGTATCAGAGCTGATCCAGGCTCTTTGAAGGTGTCAAAGAAGTTGAAGGAAGGAGTTTATTTGCTGCAACAACTTCTCCAGCAGAGTGAAGTCTCAGGCAAAAGGATTCAGGTATTTCTCAGATTAATTTTCTGTGTTGCTGTTGAAGAAACAGTGAGTCATTTTAAAAACATAGTCAGGTATTTTAAACATAGTTAAGAATGGCAAGGTCAAGGAAGAAAGTGTCCAAACCCCCTAAGGTTGTGTCTCCCTCTTCTATTAAAATAGAAAACAAACTATTTGAAAGCATTCTATTTGAGGCTCCAAGGTTCGATGGGAACTTTGATATATGGGAAATAAAAATGAGGGCTTTCTTATAGTCTGAAGGGATTGAATTCTGGGAATCAGTGATTGATGATAGCAAGATGGATAGAGAATCCAAGGAGTGTAATGCACAAGCAGCAAAAATAATCTTGGAAGGACTGCCTGATTCTGTAAAGAAGAATCTAGGAAAATATTCATCAGCAAAGGAGATATGGGACAGACTTCATGACCTTCATGCAAAGGGAGCACTGACCATGACCATTAGTGAAGAAGAAAATTCTGAACCCATCATAGAAGCTGAAAATGAGAAGGTTGACCTCATCAAGCTTCAAGTAAAAGAAAGGGATGAAGAGCTCGTCAAGCTTAAGAAGGAACTTGATGAAAGCAAGAGGAAGCATCATGAAGAAGTCATATCAATGACAAATCAGTTGAATAAAGCAAATAAGCAGGAAGATATATTGTCAAGTCAGCTTGAACAAAGGCACAAGAGAGTGAACAAGCTTGTAGAAGAGATTGGACAGTACAAGGTAGAGGTCTCCTCCCTTAAGTCTAAACGACAAGAAGCCAGGAAACAGGCACAAGGAGCTGAAAGAAAATGGAGAGCAGTCAAGCAGAAATCTCCAAAATGAAGACAGATATCATCTCTCTTAAAATAGCAGCAGCTGAAGCTACTCGTAGCAAAGAAGAAACTGAGGAACAACTTGCAAAGAAGAATAATGAGTGTGAAAGATTGGAAGAAGAGATTGTCTTCCTCAGCAAAAAGGTTGAAGGGATGAACAAAATCATGAAGAGCTCTCAAGCCTTGGATGACATGCTCAGCTATCACATATCTCCATCTGATAAATCAGGACTTGGGTATGTAGGTGAACCCTCAAACAAGAATGAAAATGCTTTAAGCAAAGGAGATGCAAAGAAGCCAGAAAGAAATTGTGATGCTCCTAGTTCCAGCAAAGGCAAGGAGAAAAATGAAGGCTACAATAGAAGAAATCCTACTCCAAGCAGAAAACCAGCTCCAAGAAGAAATGTAGCTGATGTCAAAGAGGCAAGATGCAATGGTTATCATCAAATAATCTCAAGGCAGTAAGGCTTCAGAAGTACATCAAGGAAACCTCCATCTCCCAGGTACCAAAGTTCATTTTATGGTTATTGTTACTCTTGTTCAAACTTTGATCATATGGCAAAAGACTGTAGAGCATTTCATAGAGATAGATGTTGTAGTCTCCGACAATCTCCAAGAAATAATTTTATAAGAAGAAATCATGAATTCTTATTCATGAACAATGTAGAATGTTTCATGTGTCATAACATTGGGCATATGGCACGTGATTGTAACTTAACATGGGCTCTTACACAAGCTAGACCCATGCAAAAGAAGAAAGTTACACAAGTATGGAGAAGGAAGGAAATACAGTCTGAAAGTCCCTTGAGCTCTCAAGCTGATCTAAGTTTCTTTTAAGAAAACTTTGCTGAAAGAAAACAATGCATACAGTTAGGGGGAGCCTGTAATTATTGATCATTATTGCTGAACTGTTTTAACAGTCATTCTTTGATGAAGACCTTGTTATAGGGAAGAGATATGGAATTAAATCTGCCATAAAAGCAGAGAAAAAAAATCTGCAGGGCATGGAGGCTGCGTGGAGGATGTATTGCAGCGCAGCAGAGCGCAAATGAAATCTTTTTATTAATCCCTCTGAAATGTAATACGCAGCGGTGTTGAAAAATGTAATGTTTTTGCTTTGTTTTTAATCACATATGCAATGCAATATGCACAGAAGTGCAGAGAGGAAAAATGGGCAGCGTTGAAATGTGAAGTGCAGCAGCGCGATAAGGAAAATGAGAAGCAGTAGAACGCACAGCAGTGTGTGAGTGAAGATGAAGATGAATTCGATGTGAATCATATGCATTGTATATGAATTGTAATGCAAAGCAAGGAGACCCGCACAACAGTGCGAAGGCAGAACATAGAACAGGGGCAGCATGGAAATTTTTTTTGTGGAGCACATGCATTGAAATGCATAGCAATGGAATGTATTTTTTTCTTTTTATGTAATGTGAGAGAATATACTCACAGCAGAGTGAGTGTAATACACAGCAGATGGAAATGTTTTGTATTGGCAATGAAAACGCAAAGCGGTGAGAAGAAAATGAAGGAGGAGCATGTAATGTAGAAAACGGAAGCACGCATTAGTGCAACCATGAAATTTTTCACACAGCAGTGTGAATATGAAAAATGCAGTAGCATGAAGATTTTTTTTTGAAGAAACGAAATGTAATGGGCAGCAGCACATGTAAAAGAATTTTTTTACAGCAGTAAATGTAAGTACAGTGAGTGTGTTGTTCATTGAACTGAAATGCAATATATGCAATAGCAGTGAATGTAAGAAATATTTACACACAGCAGTGTAAATTTGTAAGTTGGGACAGAGTAATTGTTCCAGAAGAGACAATATTTTGTTTTTGAAAAATGCACAGCAGTGCAGACACAGCAGTGCTTCAGCAGAGTTAATTTTGAAGACAGAGAGAGTAATATTTTTATTGTTTTGAAACTGCATCTAAAGTAGTGTCTGGTTGTAATCCCTCCGTGAGAGGAAGTGAAGTTCTTGGTGAATCCCTCTGTTAAAGAGGAAGGTGCTTTTCAGCACAGTGTCATGGTGAATCCCTCTGTCAAGAGGAAGATGCTTTTCAGCATATACTGGTGAATCCCTCTGTCAAGAGGAAGGTGCTCTTCAGCACAGTCTCAGGTGAATCCCTCTATTAAGAGGAAGACTCTTTTGATTGTTTGTTGAAATGCATGTGAAGCAGTATTGGTGAATCCCTCTATGTGAGGAAGACTCTTTTGTAACAGCAGTTTTGTAATCCCTTTGTTAAGAGGAAGACCTTTTCTTTGTAACAAACGAAAAAAAATGATTCTGAGGTGATCGGAAAAGCACTTCCGGTTATGGTTTTCATATGGGTCTAGGAGCCATTTCATGGGCTTCTAAGAAACAACCTATCGCGGCGTTGTCTACAGCAGAGGCAAAATATGTGGCAGCTACAGCAGCAGCATGTCAAGCAGTGTGGATGAGAAGAATCTTGAGGAGCTTAGGCCAAGAGCAGGCAAAAGCCATTGGATCAGAAAAGCTTTGAATTTTTATGAAGTGTTTGGGTATGTTTAAACAACCAGCAGTTGAAATTAAGGGGGAGTGTTGGAATATTAATTCCAACTGCAGGCAGCGTGGACGCGGACGTGGACAGCAACTCAGCCAGCACGTAGCAACGAAACCGCTCAGCAAAACCACCAAAGCATATCGGACCGCCTTTGGTCAGTAAGCAGTTTCCGTATAATCGAGCCCGATTCAATTATCCTCAGCCACGTGGTCCTCTGTATATGTCAGCAGCACTGACATTTCGGAGCCTAAAGTTCAGCATAAAAATGCCTCCCGAAATCCTCCACCGCCGTCCGATCCGCTTCATCGTCCTCCGCCATTGATTGTTTCAACCTGCATACGAGCCAGCATTAAATCCCTTGTGTGGAGTAAACTCAAACATTTGTTTGACCACCAGTTCCGTCTGCAAAAGAATTAAATTGAATTAAACCTGGTCGTAGGAAGTTGGTAAAGTATTTAAGTTCTTTTTATACGGCATATATTATTTTAACATAAAAAAAATGTGTTATATATATTTTTTATGTATGGCATACACATTGAAAAATGTTAAGCTTTTTGTTGGCGTTGACCATTCTGAAACAAAGCTACTCAGCACACGCACGGGTGAATAAAAAAAATAGAACGAAGATTGAAATGTAGTTTTTACTGCAGCGAAGAACGTGTGTTGATTTTTGTAAAGTGACTTGAGGTGTGCACAACAGTGCATAGGAGAAGAGTGCAGTGTGTAAATAAAAAAAAATGAAGATGAAGATTGTTGTATTTTTGCATATGGCAGGGCCGTAATATTTTTAGCGTGTTGACCATTTGAAGAACGAGGCAGCAACAGAAAACCAATGTATATTGCACAACAGTGCATAAAGAAAAATGGGGGGAGCACATAAGATTAGGTAATGTTTTTTGTTGACCAGTGTGAAGCAAGCTGAAATATCGCACAGCAGTGCGTAGAGTGAAGCAAGAAGAGTATAAAAAAAACCAAGTTGAAATGTAATTTTGTTGGTTGCCTAAACGAGGAGGAAGCATGAAAAATCGTATGGTGTGAGTAAAGATTTTTTTTGTGAATGTAATGTAAAAATTTTACTGCATATGTAAAAATAGTTTTACAGTAGTAATGTAAAAGAGGTTTTACAGCAGTAAAAGAAAAAGAGAATTTTACTCAGCAGTGTAAATTCTCAGGAGGAGACAGAGTTTTATTTTTGTTGGCTGAATGTATTTTTTTTTTGGTAAATCCCTCTGAGTGGAAGAGGATGAATATGTATCAGGCATTATATTTTAATGAATAAAAATCTCTGTGTGGGTGCGTAATACTCTGTTCTCAAGAATTTTTTTAAGCTTCCCTGTGCAAAAGATCCTGTGGAAGAAAAAAACAGAGCATTGTCTCTGTGTGCAGTTTGTTTGTTTGTTTTTGGGATTTTACCAGAAAAATCCCCAACAGTGGTATCAGAGCTGATCCAGGCTCTTTGAAGGTGTCAAAGAAGCTGAAGGAAGGAGTTTATTTGCTGCAATAACTTCTCCAGCAGAGTGAAGTCTCAGGCAAAAGGATTCAGGTATTTCTCAGATTAATTTTCTGTGTTGCTGTTGAAGAAACAGTGAGTCATTTTAAAAACACAGTCAGGTATTTTAAACATAGTTAAGAATGGCAAGGTCAAGGAAGAAAGTGTCCAAACCCCCTAAGGTTGTGTCTCCCTCTTCTATTAAAATAGAAAACAAACTACTTGAAAGCATTCTATTTGAGGCTCCAAGGTTCGATGGGAACTTTGATATATGGGAAATAAAAATGAGGGCTTTCTTACAGTCTGAAGGGATTGAAATCTGGGAATCAGTGATTGATGATAGCAAGATGGATAGAGAATCCAAGGAGTGTAATGCACAAGGAGAGTAATATTTTTATTGTTTTGAAACTGCATCTAAAGTAGTGTCTGGTTGTAATCCCTCCGTGAGAGGAAGTGAAGTTCTTGGTGAATCCCTCTGTTAAAGAGGAAGGTGCTTTTCAGCACAGTGTCATGGTGAATCCCTCTGTCAAGAGGAAGATGCTTTTCAGCATATACTGGTGAATCCCTCTGTCAAGAGGAAGGTGCTCTTCAGCACAGTCTCAGGTGAATCCCTCTATTAAGAGGAAGACTCTTTTGATTGTTTGTGGAACTGCATGTGAAGCAGTATTGGTGAATCCCTCTATGTGAGGAAGACTCTTTTGTAACAGCAGTTTTGTAATCCCTCTGTTAAGAGGAAGACCTTTTCTTTGTAACAGACAAAAAAAAATGATTCTGAGATGATCGGAAAAGCACTTCCGGTTATGTTTTTCATATGGGTCCAGGAGCCATTTCATGGGCTTCTAAGAAACAGCCTATCGCGGCGTTGTCTACAGCAGAGGCAAAATATGTGGCAGCTACAGCAGCAGCATGTCAAGCAGTGTGGTTGAGAAGAATGTTGAGGAGCTTAGGCCAAGAGCAGGCAAAAGCCATTGGATCAGAAAAGCTTTGAATTTTTATGAAGTGTTTGGGTATGTTTAAACGACCAGCAGTTGAAATTAAGGGGGAGCGTTGGAATATTAATTCCAACTGCAGGCAGCGTGGACGCGGACGTGGACAGCAACTCAGCCAGCACGCAGCAACGAAACCGCTCAGCGAAACCACCAGAGCATATCGGACCGCCTTTGGTCAGTAAGCAGTTTCCGTATAATCGAGCCCGATTCAATTATCCTCAGCCACGTGGTCCTCTGTATATGTCAACAGAACTAACATTTCGGAGCCTAAAGTTCAGCATAAAAATTCCTCCCGAAATCCTCCACCGCCGTCTGATCCGCTTCATCGTCCTCCGCCGTTGATTGTTTCAACCTGCATACGAGCCAGCATTAAATCCCTTGTGTGGAGTAAACTCAAACATTTGTTTGACCACCAGTTCCGTCTGCAAAAGAATTAAATTGAATTAAACCTGGTCGTAGGAAGTTGGTAAAGTATTTAAGTTCTTTTTATACGGCATATATTATTTTAACATAAAAAAAATGTGTTATATATCTTTTTTATGTATGGCATACACATTGAAAAATGTTAAGCTTTTTGTTGGCGTTGACCATTCTGAAACAAAGCTACTCAGCACACGTACGGGTGAATAAAAAAAATAGAACGAAGATTGAAATGTAGTTTTTACTGCAGCGAAGAACGTGTGTTGATTTTTGTAAAGTGACTTGAGGTGTGCACAGCAGTGCATAGGAGAAGAGTGCAGTGTGTAAATAAAAAAAAATGAAGATGAAGATTGTTGTATTTTTGCATATGGGAGGGCCGTAATATTTTTAGCGTGTTGACCATTTGAAGAACGAGGCAGCAGCAGAAAACCAATGTATATTGCACAACAGTGCATAAAGAAAAATGGGGGGAGTGCATAAGCTTAGGTAATTTTTTTTGTTGACCAGTGTGAAGCAAGGTGAAATATCGCACAACAGTGCGTAGAGTGAAGCAAGCAGAGTATAAAAAAAACTAAGTTGAAATGTAATTTTGTTGGTTGCCTAAACGAGGAGGAAGCATGAAAAATCGTATGGTGTGAGTGAAGATTTTTTTTGTGAATGTAATGTAAAAATTTTACTGCATATGTAAAAATAGTTTTACAGTAGTAATGTAAAAGAGGTTTACAGCAGTAAAAGAAAAAGAGAATTTTACTCAGCAGTGTAAATTCTCAGGAGACTGAGTTTTATTTTTGTTGGCTGAATGTATTTTTTTTTGGTAAATCCCTCTGAGTGAAGGAGGATGAATATGTATCAGGCATTATATTTTAATGAATACAAATCTCTGTGTGGGTGCGTAATACTCTGTTCTCAAGAATTTTTTTAAGCTTCCCTGTGCAAAAGATCCTGTGGAAGAAAAACACAGAGCATTGTCTCTGTGTGCAGTTTGTTTGTTTGTTTTTGGGATTTTACCAGAAAAATCCCCAACACCAACCCTTATTATGTTGGAAGAACAGAATGCCAACCCGGTAGGGAACCCACTTGCTGCTTTTTATAAAACATACATAGACTTGAAAAACTATTCTTGGTAGAGCCCGACGATTGAGGGCTGGCGCTTGAGAATAACTTCAATATAGGGGCAGTCGAACTTGCAACTTCTAGCCCAGCTAGGGCTAGTCAGTGCCGGAAGGGCAGTTGATAGTCAATCATCGCCAGTGCTCATTACCATTGCCGAAAGGTAATAATCTAATAATCTGGTAATATTCTGCATGTAAGAACTTCCAAAAGCACAGTCATTAATAATCTGGTAATATTCTGCATGTAAGAACTTCCAAAAGCACCGTGTTAATCATTAAAAGAATGCATTTTTACTTTATTTAACAGTGATAAATTGCTTGTTTATTCAGACAGAAGGCTAGAGCCACAAAACAGGCTTGGTAGAGCCACAAAACAGGCTTGGTTCGAGGGTCACCATACATTTTTTTGTCTGCACAGGTATGTTTTTTTACAGTGAATCTAATTATATACTTCAGATTTAACATTGATAGAATCTGAACATTGATACAATAGGTAGACTTGAAGGACGCTTAAAACACCTTACCTTTTCTTTTGCTGAAAGGTTGAGTGTTTGAGTTCCCTTTTAATATCTGCCTCTTTGTGATGACTCCTCTATATACCCGCCTCTGTTCTCTGTGATGGCTCCTTTGGCTGTTATCTAGAGGATCCTCTGTTTTCTGTGATGACTCCTCTATATACCCGCCTCTGTTCTCTTTGATGATATGTCAGGTAAAGGTATTATAAGCATAATTCCCTTTCAAATAGCATTCATAATTTCTTTTCAAATAGAATTCTTTTGCATTTACTTAATCAATATGCTACAAGAACAACATAATGGCTTGCCTGCACAACATACCTTCCCTGACTGTGTGTGTGTTTGCCAGTGTGTGGTTCACAATTTCTAGCATCTTCTTATGCATGTACATCAGGGAGTTTCAATTTCTTGCCGATTCTTAGGCCATTGCACTGGGGCTGTGAAGAAAGAGTAAGCATACACCATACAAGCTTGAGAGAAACATTTTAATGAACTATTAACTGTATTTTTGCAATTATTTTGGTTAAAGCAGAGTAGAATATAACTTATTGGCCCCAACAATGGAGGTGCATCACTGAGTTTCAATTTCTTGCCGATTCTCAGGCCGTTGCATGCTTCTGAAACAAGGGCTTCATACTCAATGAGGATCCTGGAGCTGGAGCTATAGAGAGCACTTGCAACGATGAGCTCTCTTTCATTACTGCATGTTAGCAATGATGAGCTCTCTCTGATTGTTACATGTCTGTACAGGGACATACCAACATAACCGCTACAGATGCCAAACCAAAGTCTTCTTTGCAGTGGCAGGTGGCTAGTGGCAGGTGGCTAGAGTTGTTGGCTTTGCGGTGGCAACCAGAGATGGTAGGTGGCTGGCAGGTGGCTAGCCTTACGGTGGGAACCAAACTTTTCTTAAAATTTACAAAGAGCAAGTAAATCCAGACTTTGGTTAAAACTTTTGTTAGTACCTGCATATTCAACAACCCAGCAATAAGACGTCCAATATAAAAGTTTGGGCTCGAAAATAAAAGTTTGGATAAAAGCCAAAAACATCATATAAATGCTCTGGTCAACTCGAATTAATAGGCAATCAACGTCGTTGCGAACACTATAGTCCCTACCGCCCCAACAATGGAAGTGCATCACTGAGTTTCAATTTCTTGCCGATTCTCAGGCCATTGCATGCTTCTGAAACAAGGGCTTCATACTCAATCAGGATCCTGAGTTGGAGCTGTAGAGAGCACTTGCAAGGATGAGCTCTCTTTCATTACTGCATGTTAGCAATGATGAGCTCTCTCTGATTGTTACATGTCTGTACAGGCACATACCAACATAACCGCTACCAATGCCAAACCAAAGTCTTCTTTGCAGTGGCAGGTGGCTAGAGTTGTTGGCTTTGCGGTGGCAACCAGAGATGGCAGGTGGCTGGCAGGTGGCTAGCTTTGCGGTGGGAACCAAACTTTGCTTAAAATTCACAAAGAGCCAAATAGCAAGTAAATCCAGACTTTGGTTAAAACTTTTGTTAGTCCCTGCATATTCAACAACCCGGCAATAAGACCTCCAATATAAAAGTTTGGGTAAAAACTTTGCTTAAAATTCACAAAGAGCCAAATAGCAAGTAAATCCAGACTTTGGTTAAAACTTTTGTTAGTCCCTGCATATTCAACAACCCGGCAATAAGACCTCCAATATAAAAGTTTGGATAAAAGCTAAAAAACATCAAAGCTCGAAAATAAAAGTTTGGATAAAAGCCAAAAACATCATTTAAATGCTCTGGTCAACTCGAATTAATAGGCAGTCAACTCCGTTGCGAACGCTATAGCCCCTACTATGACGGAGGTAGGGACTAATAAGACAAAATAAATTCTCAGATTTCAGTGTAACCCTGTGGAAAAGAGACCAGTACACGTTTCATCGTGTTTTTATATATCCCTGTCACAACACAGGCGTTTCACAATACAATCCTCCCTCGAACTTATCTGCCCTTTTGAAATAATTTTCACAAAGGTCCTGCAATCAATTTTTATCCGTCTCTTCCACCATCCGAAGCCCTCCCATTTCTGTTTCTACTTTTCGTATGGCAATGGCTGCCTCCACTTCTGCTGATTCTAGCAACGATTCCAGGTTCGACGTGTTTATAAACCATAGAGGGCCAGACGTGAAGCGAACCTTGGCCAGCCATCTGTATCGCAGCCTTATTGGCAAGGGACTGCGAGTTTTTCTCGACATCAAGGAACTAATAGAGGGTAAAGATATGTCTGACCAAATGAAAGGCGCTATTAGGAGCGCCTCTGTCCATATTGCAATATTTTCTCCCACATATGCGGATTCACCGTGGTGTTTAGACGAGCTGCTGCTCATGTTGGAGTCCGGGGCTCCTATCATTCCAGTGTATTACTATGTATCGCCTGCTGATCTTAGGTTGACACATGGCGAAGGAGTCTTTGCTCGATCTCTGCGGAACCTTGCCAAGAAGATAACGTATAGTTCAGAACCGCGTTATGGTCGCACCACTATTGAAAAGTGGATAAATGCACTTTGTCAAGTTTCAGACATGAGCGGTTTGGATGTGCTGGCTTTCAATGGGTGAGAGCTCAACCTTCCCACCCGGGATTGCTTTTTTTTATTATTTTTGGATTGACATGTATAGACGTTTGTTTCTGACTAGTTGTATTTATTTTCTCCCAAATAACCAGCGACGAGGGCAAGTTGGTACACAACGTTGTTGAATCTGTGTTGAGGAGGGTGAAGCCAGAAGCAGTGGAATCAGCCGAAGTGGATGCCTCCACTTCTGCTGATTTCAATGACGATTACAGGTGCGACGTGTTCATAAGCCATAGAGGGCCAGACGTGAGGAGGACCTTTGCCAGCTATCTGTACCGTAGGCTTATTGGCAATGGGCTGCAAGCTTTTCTCGACCGGCGGGAACTGCAATCCGGAGATGTGTCGGTTCTTGAAATTCAAGCCGCTATTAGGATCGCCTCTGTCCATATTGCAATATTTTCTCCCACATATGTGCATTCAAGCTGGTGTTTAGACGAGCTGGTATTCATGTTGGAGTCCGGGGCTCCTATCATTCCAGTGTATTACCATGTAAGGCCCTTTGAACTTAAGCGGATACTGGGCGCAGGAACCTATGCTGCATCTCTACAGCAGCTCGCAAAGAAGAGGGATTCCTCTGGTCAACCGCGTTACGATTCCACCACTATTGAAAAGTGGAGAAATGCACTTTCTCAGGTTGCAGGCATCAACGGTTTCATTCTAGAGGACAATGGGTGAGAGCTCAACCTTCCCTCCCGGGATTGCTTTACTTTATTATTTTTGGATTGACATGCATAGGCGTTTGTTTCTCACTAGTTGTATTTATTTTCTCCCAAATAACCAGGGACGAGGGCGAGTTGTTAGACAAGGTTGTTGAATCTGTGTTGAGGAGGGCTGCAAAGACACAGAAAGGGAGTGCAGCAAAATATCTAATAGGTTTGGATGAAAAGGTGAAAGACTTCGAAAATAAAGTTTTTTCTCAAAATCATCGAAGTGCCAAACCTCAAGTCGTGGGGATTGTTGGCGTCGGCGGAGTGGGAAAGACAACCCTAGCAAAAGAACTCTTGAATCGGAAGAGAGCACACTACAGTAAGTCTTGTTTTTTATCTAATGTGAGAGAAAATGCGAGGCTAGGCCTTTTAAATTCTTTGCAAAGACAACTTCTTAAAAGCTTGACTGGAACGGATGCGCCGATAAACAGTATTGATGAAGGTAAAGAGGCGCTTAGAAAACATCTCTCATCTTGTCGTGTCTTAATGATTATAGATGATGTAGATCAGCTGAATCAGATTCATGCAGTTTTTCCAGTTCAAAGTAATTTCCTGTCAGATAGCTTAGTAGTGATTACATCTCGAGATGAAGGGGTGATCAGAAGCTCAGGAGTTGAGAATGCAGCAATTTATGAGTTAGAAGGGCTTGATCATCAACATTCCCGACAGCTTTTCTGCGCCTATGCTTTCAACCAGCCCAATCCTATTGAAGGATTTGGATCTCTCGTAGATAACTTCTTAAAACCCCTAAAAGGTTTGCCTTTATTTCTAATAGTGTTTGGAGCACATCTCAGTGGTAATAATAACCGATTGTATTGGCAACACCAATTGGAAAGACTTCAACAAATACCTCCGGGTGAGACACAAGAAATACTTCAAATTGGTTACGACAGCCTCGACAGGGAAGCAAAGCAGATGTTCTTAGACAGTGCGTGTTTTTTCATGGGACAAAAAAGGGATACTGTCATAAGAATATGGGAGGGATCCGGCTGGGATGGTCGTTCCGGGTTTGAAACTCTACAGTACAAATGCCTTTTGGAACTGGATAGTGAAAATAATATAGATATGCACGATCACCTTCGGGATTTCGGAAGAGCTGTTGCTGTTGCTGATGCTTCGTTGCCTCGTCTTTTGCATTCTACTACCCATATTAAGGAGCAGTTATCTGTGAGTGCTGAGTCATCAATCTCATAGATTATTCCATAAAAATCAGCTTTCGATTTTGTAATTTTTTTGATATTTTTGAAAATGGAGAAGTCATAGCCATCATTTTTCAAGAACGAACGGGTATCAAGGTTCAATTCTGTAATTTTTCTTTTATCATTTTCCAAACATGAAAGGTAATAACTATCATTTTTCAAGAATGGACAGGGAAGAGCCGTGCGGGGCATTAAGATGGTACTGGGTGAAGATAATGATGATGTTGATGCATTGGGCGCTATTGATGTGAGGAGCTTGGAACTTCTTGATACTGAAAATGGTATTTTGGAACGCCTTTTGAGAAGGCCGGAGGAGCAGGTCCCAAGACGTCTCATATGGCTACGGTGGAACAAGTGTCCCACGCCTTCCCTGCCTTCGTGGCTACCAATGGAGAGTTTAAGTGTTCTACAAGTGTCCGGGAGCAAATTACAAACATTGTGGGAAGACGAATCAAAGGTAAACAGAAAACTATCGTGTTAAAGTTTTCGTGTTTCTTATTATTAATTTAATATATGGCACCACACGGTGTCAGAAAGATACGAAAGCGTTTTATTTACATCGAAGAGGGACTAAGATGTATTTATAATTGCAACAACGCGTGAATATATTTTGCAGGCACCTAATTTGGAGTTGAGGGAGTTAGAGATTAATGCTCCGCTCTCCAACATTCCAGGGTCCATAGGGCTGCTGAAGCACCTAGAACGCTTTGTCGTCTGCAAGTATTTCTCTGGACATGTTAACCTGACAAATTTGCCAGAAGAATTTTGTAGTTTGAAATCGTTGAAAGCCTTGGTGTTAACAGACTGTTCAAAACTGAAGTCACTGCCAGAATTCTTTGGTCGTTTAAGGGGACTCCAACATATTGATCTTTCATTCTCCAGCAATTTGGAGATGCTGCCCAGTTCTTTCATATACTTATCGCAACTCCGACACATCAATGTCTCATATTGCCGCGATTTGATGATGCTGCCGAAATACCTTGGTGATTTAACTGGCCTCCAACACATCGATATGCGTGGCTGTCATAATTTGCAGAGGCTACCAGATTCCTTTGGTGATTTGAGGGACCTCCGACATATCAATCTCTCAGGTTGCCACGATCTGCAGAGGCTGCCCGATTCGTTTGGTGAATTGAGATACCTCCAACACATTGATCTGCAGGCGTGCCACAATTTGGAGAAGCTGCCCGATTCTTTCGCTGATTTAAAGAACCTCGAGGATATCAATCTCTCAAATTGCCACAATTTGAAAAGCCTGCCAGAGTCTTTTTGTTATTTAAGTAACCTCCAACACATCGATCTCTCAGGATGCCATAATTTGGAGAGGCTTCCAAATAACTTCAGGAATTTAAAGAAGCTCAAGTATTTTGATGTGGAGGGTTGCGCTAATTTAATCATTGACAGTGTTGAGATAAATGAAATATCAGTTAACTTACCATTGGCACATCGAAGTCAATTGGAGCAATTATATGATTGATGCATAGCTATGTTATGAAAGTATGAAAATGTTAATTGGCAATCACCATATAGTCAATGCTGATGATTATAAATGTAGCTCTTCAGGGTCTTCCTGTAGCTGCCATGGCCTCCACCGTGGCAGAGAATGAATTCTGCTTAGGGAGCAGAGTCTTTGTAACTGCCACGTATTACGTTTGATAAATGAAAATCGCCAAAGTCATGCGATGTGTAGATTTGAATATGAAAGAAAATAGAAATTGCTTTGAATAGTGTATTTTATTCTCCCAGAGACTTTTTCATTTTAATGGTTTATGTTTATTACGATGCAATTGTCTGAAATTGTAATTATATCATGCAGTATCCTGAAGTAAGAAATAAGAAGACTTGTGAAGTTTTATTATTGAGATGCGTCAATATTTTATAGCTATGCACCAGCAGTAGTCTGGAAAATGCCTAGCAATGCCCCAAACTGCACTGGGATGGAAGTAGTGGAACAATTGTGGCAACAAATGAGCTGTGAAAATTCTCGGAATTTTGCAACAAGCCGTAATCTTTTCACTGTCAAAATTTATTAAATTTAATATTTCTTAAATGTAAGGTTATTTATTAAGTAATATTTTATATGGTATAGTATAAAATTTGTGTATTTTTTATACAACCTAACTTGTTTAATTCAAAATTGAAAATAGTTTTGTTATATTTTATACTGCAAAAAATTTAAAATTAATATGGATTAAATGTTAAAAAATATGAAAGAAGACAATGTGTCGCCCTGTCGATTATAATGACCCTAAAGTTATTAGGAATATCCCAATCATGATTTTTTAAAATAAATTTTTTGATTTATAATTTTTGATTTACTTTATTAATTACAAATTTAGCTTTAAAATAAAAGGTCAAATTGAAAAGATAGCTAGCCTTATAAGATTAAAGTTTGTTATTATTTTATTAGAGTAATAACTAAAAAGATGGTCAAAATGAATTTTATTTTGCTCATGAAAAATTATATTTTTTATTATAGAAAATAAAATTATTTTTTTGTATGTAATGATGTGCATTTAAAAGTTAGCTAAACAATTATTTAAGAAAAAAAACTAAATAACAAGTTGTAAAAAGCCATTATCATATCCAAAAAATATGTCCATCAACAAAATATGCATGAAAAATAATAATTGCATTACATACATATCCTTACATATCCTCTGAGTCACCTCTGAATTTTATTAGAGAGACCAATAATAGGTAGAATTATATCAAGTCATGTTAAATCTCCATATGAAAGCCCTCTATAAAAGGCCAATGATAATGTTGCTTTAGATAATGAGTTGGAGTTTCTTTCCTTGTAAATATGACAACATGAGATCCGATCAAAAACATGTTGTAAATTTTAAATTGCTTCAAAGATTGGGTACAATGCGTGCATGTCACATCTTGAAATCTCATTAAACCAATTTATAACAATCATAGAGTCGCAAAAAATATGCAACTGATGACATCCCTTTTCAATACCAAAATAAAAGAAGAAGCTTGAGGTACAGTAACATAGAACAATTATTTGAGCTTATGCCCAGGCCAATGATGGGAGAGAGAAAGTGGCATTGGCCTGTGCTGCAACTTTGTTAGGAATAACAAAATTGTCTTGGAATATTCATTGTTCCTTGATATACAAATTCCCTAGCTAATAATTGAAGGTAAATTCCTGTTCTTTTTTGGATTTGTTTGTTCCCACCACTACTTCCATGCATCATTGAAAGATGCACTCTACCAATTTGAAGTGATTCCCAAGTAGTTTCTTGCAGAGTTCCAAACTCCCAAAGTGAATGGGAAGGATAGGAAATGGTGATCCACAGAGTCCTCAACATTTTTAAATAGAGAACACCAGTTGGGTCGAGCCATACATCTTTTTTTTTTTAAATTATCCCCTTTCAGGACTTTATTTTCTAGAATGCACCACTGAAAAAAACGCACTTTAGTTGAGTATCAAAGTTTGCATAATTTCCTCCACCTTCAAGTCAGCTGCCCCGAGCTCCTATCATCAACAGTAAGCATATAACCTGATTTTGGAAAATATTCCCCAAATGGTGAATGCATCTAATATGAAGAATATTCCATGTCTCTGAGATGAACATGGGAGATGTTGAAAGAAGTTATTTAATATTTACATTGTTTAATGTGGTTGATTGACAGGTTGAGCTAGTTGGCATCTACCCATCCCTAAGCCCAGATAGATGTATGAGCATTATGGGCGAGCTAGTTCAAAGTATTCCTTCCATCTGTATTTAGAAAATTTACTAGCTCATGAGGCTGCGAAAGTTTTCTCCACATCCCACCCAAAGATGAATACCAATCCTCACCTTTTTTCCATTCCCAACTTTCCATTCCAGGCCTTCTTCAACCATTGAGAAAAAAACATAAGACAAATTACTAGATAACTAAAAATTTTGGCCTCTTTTTTTTCGGGGAGATAATCCATTCTTTAAGTTTGTAGGGGTGGACATACTTGTTGGATATAACAACTATCCACAAACTATTAATCGATATTAGTCTCCATCTAACTTTCACAACCAACACCTTTGCAAAGAGATGGAGGTTTTTTAGACCCCATCCACCCCACAACTTTGGAAAATAAATTTTGTCGCATTTAACCCAAGGGAGGACCTGACCATATTTTAACCCCAAACATAAAAACTGACAACAAATCTTGCGGGTAGAATTTAGAAATATTTTTGGGATCTAGGATAAGGAAATCCAAAATACTGGAACAACTTCCAAGATGGATTTTATAAGGATAAAGATGTATTGCATTTTCTTTTCTCAACTGAGCACAACTTGGAAGTGCATAACCTATCTCTTTGCTCATTGAAATGCTCTGACCCAGACTTAATCAATTTCTGCCTCTGCTTGAGCTCCTATTTCCTTTTCTTGTTGCTTGAGGAATTAGGCCCCTATTATTTAAGAAATTCCTCAAATTGAATTGCACAATTCCTTATGCTGATCATCTGACTACATGCAACACCTATACACTCAAGACTAGTCAACAACTGATATTACATTTCCTTGGAATCTCCACCAAGCCTAGGGAACTTGAATTCTCTGCATGCACTAGTTATTTTGGATTGATTGATTAGTTAACTGGATGATCATTGAGTTTGACTGAAGTCCCACTGCACAACTTAATCCTCCATTATTTCCTCCAATAGTTAGGACTAGTTTAACTGAAAACAACCTTAGATAAATGACCTTTATTGCTACAAATTAGCAATCACATATGCTTAACTAAACTCTAACTCCTCCAACGCAAATTTACTAAGTAAAATGGGTGACATAAGCCATGTCACACAAGTTAATATCATCCAAGTTGTCTGCTGATGTGGAAATTCAAATTTTCTCAATTTAATCAAGGCAAAATCAAATTGAGAATTTCTTGCTGCATTTTTTCAACACTCCCTCTCAGCAAGAAAGGGATTATCAACCACCCTTATCCTGCACCTGTGGAACTCAAACTTCCCTCTTGACAAGGCCTTTGTCAAAATATCAGCATCTTGTTCCTATATCAAAATGTCCTACAACATCATTATTCGCCTCTGCACAGAATCCCATAAATGGTGGTATCAGATATCTATATGCTTAGATTGATCGTGAAAAATAGGATTCTTAGAGAGCTTGATGCAACTATGATTATCACGGTAGATCATAGTTGAATCCATCATTTGTCCAAAAATTCTAACAAGTATATGTCTCTTCTAGATTGCCTCATGTTGTTTAACTTGTCGCCATGTATTATGCTTCTACCGAGTTGAGCACCACAAAAATTTGCTTCCTAATGTACCAAGAAACCAATATGGACCCAACACTCAAAATTCCACCTAATGTACTCTTCCAGTCTAATGGACTCCCCACCCAATATGCATCTATGAAGCCACAAAACTTCACTCCCTCTGCATGTATGTACGATATTCCAAACTGGGTAGTGCCTCTGAGGTACTATAGAACATGCTTAGTTTCCCTCCAAAATAATTTGGTCAGTTGAACCATAACTTGGCTCAGCTAGTTGACTACATGGCACATATCTAGCTGTGTGTTCACAAGGTACATCAATGAACCCACTAGATGTCGATAAATTGTGGCATCCACTTCCTCACCTGAAGTGGCATCCTTCTTCCTCTAGTTGGTCACTAAAGGTGTCTTGTTGGTTTCAAAAATCTCCATGCGGAACCTCTGTAGTATCGCATTTGCATACTTTCCTTAAGAGACAAACAGTTCCCCATTTCCTTTCCATACTTCCAATCCGAGGAAGTAATGCATGAGACCCATGTCCTTCATTTCAAAATTCTCTTGCAAGGTCTTCCTTACAAGATATGATCAATTCTTCATCACCAGTTAAAATCAAGTGATCAACATATAAGACAATAATCAACAATTTACCTTCTACCAAGATATGATAGAGTTTTTCATCTGTTTCACTTTTGGTGAATCCCAAACCAGTGAGATAGTTATTGTAACACCCTCCTCCCACATCTACACAAGTAACTGACCAACTAGGGTAAACATGTGACAAGAAGTTACTATGATATGATTCGACTCCCTATGTGTCAGTTAAGGAAGTGGAATTGGTGGAACACATCACACAAACCTTCCACATAAACCACAGAACTCCCAGGAGCCATCCCAACCACTTAAGCAACCAAACCCTGAGTCCAACTAAAGTTTTAGTGAATCAAACCCCTGGATACTCCCATGATATGAACCAACATTCATCGAGGAAGCTGTTGGAAATAATACTGAGAGGGGGGGGGGGGGGTGAATCAGTATTAGAAATTTAACAATTTTTCATTTCCATAAACAAATTGATATTTGCTACTTCTGTTAATTAAGCCTGCGTATATACGCAACCGTGTTTAGAGAAAACTGTGTATATCTTGCAGACTTCTAATTTAGTTAGCTGATGTATCAAAACCATAAAACAGTAATCAAGTGAAGTAAACAATATAGGCAATCACACACATGAACACGAGATATAAGGTGGAAACCCAATGTGGGTGAAAACCACCTGTTGCAATTTGTCTCTATCTTCCTTTAATAAGAAACTTCTTTTTACAATATTGCTGTACTGGTGCAGTCTTATACTAGTACGCAGGCTTCTACCTGCAGAAGGCTACAACCTTCTCTCATTCTCCAGCTTCTCCTAGAAGGGAGCTACAACCCCCTTAGCTCTTGTACTAGCTGATGTACTAGTACGTGGTGCTGACCTACAGAAGGCTACAACCTTATATTTTCTTCCAGGGACCACGTTTCATAAATTTTCAGACTGGATCCATCAATAACATCAATCAAACACCAAATGTATGTGCATCAACCAATATTCTTTGCACCAAACAAAACTGAATCAAACAATTACTTCTCTGAATGTTGTAACCAGAATACAGTGACAGTGACCAGATACCAATCCTGAACCCAGAACACTGTAGCAATAAATAGAAGTAGCTAAAACATATTTTATGAGACGTACGCTACTTCAATATGTATAACCTACGTGCATACACTGCTGTATTAAGGGAAACCTACATATATGCTGTTTTGAATTACCGAACCAGCGTGTATACGCGCCTTTGCAATGCCGAACCTTTGTACAGATCTATAAAAGATAATTTACCCTTTTCAATTATTCAGACATCAGTTATACCTAGATTATCAAATTTATAGATCAAGTCATGCGCCAAATATAATAGATCAAAATCACAAAGATACTTCTATTCAAGCCTTAAGATCTTGACCCATCAATATAAATTATTCTTCTTCTAGTGCTCAGGTTCCTCCTTGATTCAGATCCAGCTATGCACCATAACCCAATGACTAGTATTCTAGATCTTGCTCTTCATCAGATATTCAATTCTTGAGTGTCTTTGCCTAATGATCTCCTTCCTCTTTTATAGTCTTAGGCCTTACTCAATACCATGGTCCAAAACCACTTATAACCAATACTTGGGACCCAATACCTGGGTTCAACACTTCGGACGAGATACCATGGTCCAAAACCATAGGTCCAAATACCAAGGACTAAATACCATGGACTAAAAAAAAAGTTTTCCCACATGTACGTGCTTTTCCTTGCATGAAAGTGCGTGCATACGCATATGCGTCTTTTGATCGGCGATCCTGCATGTATACGCGACTTGGTTAAGTGGAACCTGCGTATATCTCTTTTTCCTTCATTCTGAGAGCCTGAACTGTGATCTGTCATCTGAGTGAGTTGCCATCAAGGACAACACCTGTGTCATAGTGCCAAACCTGTGTCATAATGCCAACAATCTCCCCCTTTGGACTTGATGGCAACCCCAAGTCACTCAAAGTCATTCTCCCCCTTTTTCATCAAGGGCAAAGGGTTATGCTCCCCCTAAGTCATGCTGAAATCTCTGCTCTGTTGTACTGTCCATGCTCCCCCTGACTGTAGGCAAGGTTTGCAAAAAAATGTTCTACAAGAAAGAACATGACTCTATACATCATAAATGACCTTCCTATCACCAAAGACTGATACATACATTCATCTCCCAACCAAGTGGGGATGTACCAAGATTGACTCATCCACCCAACCAAGTGGGGATACACCAAAAGTTTATACATGATAAAACAAGAACATTACATTATCCATCCCAGGCATAGTGGGGAACCAAGATAGGTCGTTACATGACCTTGATAATAAGAGAAATACATGACTTAGAGACCAAGTATCTAAGACAAGACTATGATAGTTATCAGCAACTATCATCAGCAGCATCTGTCAATCATCATCCAGACCAGCAACCATGATCTCCCTCTGCAACTTTTCCACTGAGATCTTCCAAGATAATGCCAACAATGCATTAATAGAAGTATATGCTCCCCCTGAACCTGTGCCAGATGGTCTATGTCAGACCCATATCATACTCTTTTCATCCTGAGTTTGGCACACTGTTTGTCTTCAAAGCAACATATACGTGATTATATCCATAGAAACCGACGTATGTATGTGGATACGCTTCATGAAACTCGCGTACAACCATTGTTCTTTGAACCAGATAAGTGTCAACAACAAGATGATGCATCAACTACTCCCAGCTTCTGTCTGAGGTATTCAAATGTCTCTCTAGGCAGTGGTTTGGTGAATATATCAGCAACCTGTTCCTTGGAGGGGACATACTCCAATTTGACTTTTTGTTCAAGCACTTGTTCCTGGAGAAAATGATATTTGATAGGTATGTGCTTGGTCTTGGAATGCATGACAGGATTCTTTGAAATGCTGATTTCACTTGTATTATCACATAGAATGGAGATGGGTGGAGTACAAGTGATTTGAATGTCTTGCAGTGTTTGTATCATACAAAGGAGTTGTGTGCAGTAAGATGCAGCAGCCACATATTCTGCTTTAGTTGTAGATAATGCAATTGAACTTTGTTTCTTGCTGAACCAAGATACTAATCTGGAACCCATAAAGAATGCACCACCACTAGTGCTTTTTCAGTCATTCATGCTTCCTGCCCAATCTGCATCTGTATATGCATGAAGTGTGAGATCTTTATCTCTAGGATACCATAGGCCATAGTTTTGTGTTCCTTGAAGATATTTGAAAATCCTTTTAACTGCCTGAAGGTGTGCTTCTTTTGGATTTGCCTGGAATATTCCAACTATTCCCACTACATGCATGATGTCTGGTCGGGTACTTGTCAGATAGAGTAGATTACCAATCATGGATCTATAGGTTGGTTGATGTACTGCTGGTGATTCATCATTTGCGCTGAGGCTACATCCTGTTACCATAGGGGTACATACTGGTTTTGAATCTTCCATGCCATATTTCTTCAAGATCTGCTTGAGGTACTTGGTTTGTGATACAAAGATACCGTCTTTGTTTTGTTGGACTTATAAACCAAGAAAATATGTGAGCTCACCAAGAAGGGACATTTCAAATTCTTTCTGCATCACCAAGGCAAAGTTTTGACTCATGGCTTCTTCATTGCTACCAAAGATGATATCATCAACATACACAACAAGTATTAGAAATTTATCATTGTCAATTTTTATATATAGATTGCTATCTGCTGATCCTTTTGAAAAACCTTGTTGATGGAGGTATTTGTCCAAATGATAATACCAAGCCCTTGGAGCCTGTTTAAGACCATAGAGAACCTTTCTGAGTTTGCATACAAGTTTTGGGTCATTTCCAAGGATGAATCCATCTAGTTGCTCAACATAAACTTCTTCTTCTAAGTCTCCATTTAGAAAGGCAGATTTCACATCCATTTGATATACTTTGAACTTCTGAAAGCTAGAAAGAGCAAGGAACATTCTTATGGCTTCAAGTCTAGCAACCGGTGCAAAAGTTTCTTCAAAGTCTGTACCTTCTTGTTGAGCATACCCTTTACAAACAAGTCTAACCTTGTTTCTAATAACATCTCCATTTTCATTCAACTTGTTTTTGAATATCCATTTGGTCCCTATGACATTCTTATCATTAGGTCTAGGAACCAATTCCCAAGTGTTATTCTTTTCAATTTGCTCAAGTTCTTCATTCATGGCCTTGACCCAACATTCATCTTTGCATGCTTCATTTACATTTTGTGGTTCGATGGAAGAGAGCAATGCTAGATAGCTTGAAGCTTCTGTAATAGTTCTTATTGTTTGAACACCTGCCTCTTTCTGCCCCAAAATTTGAGTCTTTGGTTGTTTCTTTTGGACATACCTAGATGGAGTCTTTTCTTCTACCCTTATCTGTTCTTTTCGTGCCTCAGAAGTTTCTTCTTCAGTATTAGTCTGATCTGATGTTGAAGGATAGTCCTCATCATCTTCAAAATCGTCGGTTTTTATCCGCTTTGGATTGTTTCCTACTTCATCAACCACCACATCAATACTTTCAACAATTTTTCCAAGTCTTTTATTGTAACACTTATATCCTTTGCTTCGGGAAGAGTAACCAAGGAAAATGCCTTCATCTGCTCTAGGTTCAAACTTGCCGAGCTTTTCATCAGTCCTTTTGATGTAACATTTGCTTCCAAAAACTTTGAAGTATTTTACAGTAGGAGACTTACCATACCAAAGTTCATGAGGAGTTTGAGTGCTATTTACCCGGACGTTTGTTTTGTTGAGATTAGTAATGGCAGCAAATGCAGCTTCACCCTAGAAGGTTGCAGGAGTTCCTGACTCATCAAGCATAGCACGAGCCATTTGTTGAACCGTTCTATTCATCCTTTCTACCACTCCATTTTTCTGAGGAGTCCTTGCAGTAGAAAATTCCTTTCTTATTCCATGTTCTTCACAAAAGTCGAAAAATTCATTCGAGGTAAATTCCCCTCCTCGATCAGACCTGAGGCATTTAATTTTGCGATCAGATTCATTTTCAACCAAGGCTTTGAAAGCTTTGTATTTATGCTTCAAAAGTCCTATCCAACACATCCTGGAAAAGTCAATAATGAACAATATAAAGTATTCTTCTCCACAAGGTGAATTTTTCCTTGATGGACCACATAAATCAGTATGGACAAGTTCAAGTGGCTTACTAGTTGATCCTTCCTTCTCATGGAAATGTGTTCTGGTTTTCTTACCAAACTGACATGATTTGCATATTGTATTGTCTGGAATTATGATGTTAGGAAGATTGTGAACAGCCTGATATTTGCATGCTTTCCTTATCTGAGGGAAGCTTAGATGCCCCAATCTTCTGTGCCATAGCCAGTGTTCATCATTCTTTCTTAGATAGCATTGTTTTGTCCTCCCTTGAGTATGTATAAATTATTTGGAGTTCTTATGCCTTTGATCATTGTTTCTCCTGTATCAAGCTCACGAACAATACATCCATTTGATCGAAATACTACCTCATTTCCTTCATCACACATTTGACTAACACTCAATAGATTATGCTTTAAACCATCAACATACATAACATTTCCAGCCTTGACCTTTTCTTTTAAAAGAACAGAGCCTTTACCTTTTATGAGTGCAGGGGTGTCATTTCCAAATAAGACCTTCCTTTCCTTTTCTAAGGCACTATATGACTAAAGTTTTTCTTTATCACTTGTCATATGTTTCGAGCATCCACTGTCGATGTACCACTGATTTTCCTGTCCTTTCGCATATAAGGCTATACCACATCTTTCTAGTTGCAGTTCTTTCTTTCTCTATGTTTTGGGACCCAATGAAGCTTGCTCCTTCTCAGATGTTTGCCAAAACTGACTCCTGCATTCAGAATCTTCATGACCGAAGTTGTTACAAATAGAGCATTCTATTTCATTTTCAAGAGCAGAAAAGTTATTGTAGGTCCTCTTCATGATCCCAGTCACACTCCTTTGATTTCGTGCTTCTCTAGTCATAATGGTCTTGTAGGCAACATATTGAGCAGCTTTGTGTCCAAAGTTATGACATGAGAAACATTGGCCATTAAAGAAATTCCTGCGATTATCAAATCTACCTACCAGGTGATTGTAGTTTCCATTGACATTCATTCTTGAGGCAAATTGAGAAGTATTTACCAGCAGTTAGTTGTAGCTTCTGTTCATCCTTGAAGTAGATTGCCCGATTTACCTGGTGATCCACTTTATGCCTTTGCTGACGATTTTCACCTATTCACTTCTCCTTGCTGCATCAAGATAACTTTTGGATGTGGATGGCTTATGTGCTTGAGATGCTTCTTCAGTATATCCAAGACCTGTCTTGATTAGAGGAGAACGCTGCACTTTGATAATCTCATCTAAAGTTTCAGATCCTTTAGCAAATCTAAGATTAAGAGCTTTTGTTTTCTCAATATATTTTCTAAGTCCCACAATTTCACATTTTAACTTTTCATTGTGTTTTTCCCTTTCAGCAAGTTGGAATGTCAGAGTGTCTATAATCATACTCTTTTCTTCTAAACAGATTTTAAGTTTAGAAATTTCTTCATAGAGATCATCTTCATCTATAGCATCCAAGAAATCATCATCTTCAAAAGCCATCAAAAGTCTATAATCATTACCATGTTCATCTTCATCACTATTTGAAAGTCCATCACTGTCTTCATGTGTATAATAGCTCTTCTTACTTACGTTATTTTTTCTATTACATTTAACTAGTTCCTTACCTTTATCAAGCTTATCTTTATGAGGACATTTGGCTACATAGTGACCGACTCTTCCACAAGCAAAGCATTTGAAAGGTAGCTTACCTCTGAATCTTCCAGAACCTCGTTGAAGGTTCTTGACAAAGTTTGATTCTTCCTCTCCTTTTGACGTATGTCCTGACTCATTGTATTCTCCTTTTCCTGAAGTTTTGAATGTGGCTTCTCTTATGTATGATGGACCCCCTTTTCTCATTTCGAAAGCAGTTAGGATTCCGTGCAGCTGTGACATGGTGATACTCTTAAGATTCTGTTTTTCTTCTATGGCAGAAACTTTTGATTCAAACTTAGAAGACAAAGATCTTAAAACCTTTTCAACTAAAGTAACTTCTTTTATCTCTTCACCCAAGTTTTTCATGTGATTAACAATATCATCTATACGTAAGAAATAATTAGCCACACTTTCATCATTGTGCATTTTGAGAGTTTCATATTGAATTCTGAGAGATTGTAGTTTTGCATGTTTTACCTGATTGTCTCCTTCATAGCTTAGAATGATCTTGTCCCATATTTCTTTGGCGGTTTTGAGCTGCATAACCTTGACGAATTCTTACTGAGATAGACTCTCCAATAGAGTATTTACAACCTTTGCATTTGTTTCATACTGCTTTTTACTAGACATATCTGTAGGAGTTGCTGATGGAAATGTGTATCCTCCTTCCACGATATCCCAAACTTCTATACCAAGAGATTGAAGATAGGTTGTGGTTCTTACCTTCCAATAGATGAAGTTTCTCCCATCAAATATTGGTGGCCTAATGGATGCCTCTTTCTCGTAGTTTCTCATGATGATAGATCTTCCTTCAAGCGATCAAGCTTCTTCTGAAGTACCTGCTATGATACCAATTGTTGGAAATAATATTGAGAGGGGGGGGGGGGAGTGAATCAGTATTAGCAATTTAACAATTTTTCATTTCCATAAACAAATTGATATACGCTACTTCTGTTAATTAAACCTGCGTATATATGCAACTGTGTTTAGAGAAAACCGTGTATATCTTGCAGACTTCTAATTTAGTTAGCTAACATATTAGAACCATAAAACAGTAATCAAGTGTAGTAAACAGTACAGGCAATCACACACATGAACACAAGATATAAGGTGGAAACCCAATGTGGGTGAAAACCACCTGCTGCAATTTGTATCTATCTTTCTTTAATAAGAAACTTCTTTTTACAATATTTCTGTACTAGTGCAGTCTTATACCAGTACGCAGGCTTCTACCTGCAGAAGACTACAACCTTCTCTTGTTCTCCAGCTTCTCCTAGAAGGGAGCTACAACTCCCTTAGCTCTTGTACTAGCTGATGTACTAGTACGTAGGTGTTGACCTATAGAAGGCTACAACCTTCTCTTTTCTTCCAGGGACCACATTTCATAAATTTTCAGACTGGATCCATCAATAACATCAATCAAACATCAAATGTATCTGCATCAACCAATCTTCTTTTTACCAAACAAAACTGAATCAAACAATCACTTCTCTGAATGCTGTAACTAGAATACAGTGACAGTTCCTAGATACCAATCCTGAACCTAGAACATTGCAGCAATAAACAGAAGTAGCTAAAACATATTTTATGAGACGTACGCTACTTCAATATGTATAACCTGCGTGCATACGTTGTTGTATTAAAGGAAACCTGCATATACGCTGTTTTGAATTACCGAACCAAGGTGTATACGCACCTTTGCTATGCCGAACTTGCGTACAGATCTATAGAGGATAATTTACCATTTTCAATTATTCAGACATCAGTTATACCCAGATTATCAAATTTATAGATCAAGTCATGCGCCAAATATAACAGATCAAAATCACACAAAGATACTTCTATTCAAGCCTTAAGATCTTGACCCATCAATAGAACTTATCCTTCTTCTAGCACTCAGGTTCCTCCTTGATTCAGATCCAGCTATGCACCATAACCCAATGACCAGTATTCTAGATCTTGCTCTTCATCAGATATTCAATCCTTGAGTGCCTTTGCCTAATGATCTCCTTCCCCTTTTATAGTCTTAGGCCTTACTCAATACCATGGTCCAAAACCACTTAGAACCAATACTTGGGACCCAATACCTGGGTTCAACACTTCGGACGAGATACCATGGTCCAAAACCATAGGTCCAAATACAAGGACTAATTACCATGGACTAAAAAAGAGTTTTCCCACATGTACACACTTTTCCTTGCATGAAAGTGCGTGCATACACATACACATCTTTTGATCAGAGATCTCGCGTGTATACGTGACTTGGTTAAGTGGAACCTGGATATATCTCTTTTTCCTTCATTCTGAGAGCCTGAACTGTGATCAATCATCTGAGTGAGTTGCCATCAAGGACAACACCTGTGTCATAGTGCCAAACCTATGTCATAATGTTGACAGAAGCTCCAGACACTCTCACATCATGGGTAAACAAGCATCCAGGGACTTTTTACCCCATACATGTGCCTATGACATCAAGATTTGTGCCACTTTTTCAAGCTCGGAGCCAGGGTCATTGCCCAGAACTCAATAAGAGTTTCAAAAATGAAATTTCACAGCAAAACAAAGATACATTTGCACAAACATCAATAAGGGCTAGACTGGACCCCTACTAGCCATGACATGCATTTTATCAAACATGCCACAAATATGTAAACTACATGTTTAAATAACATATCTAAGCACATGCGCCTCATACTTATCTGAGAATGGCTAAGAAGCATTTATGCCTCAACAGATTAGTTGCAATTTTATCTATTAGGCCATAGATACATTGTTCATTCATTTACAAGTAAAAACATGATGAGAGCCATACATAGCCATTGTCATAATACATGTTCAATCCAATAAAATAACAACACAAATACTAAGGAAATAATAGTCGTATAATCCACATATCAAGTAGTATAATACTCATGAATTAACAAGGAGAAATAACCTCATATTAAAGATGTAAAGGCCAACCAGGGTCGGGATTTCCATGAACCACCCAACCATAGACATGGTTGAGCCAAATATCTCTTCATCGAGTCACCCCTGTGCCATATTTTAAGCATGAATGTGGGATCTCATAAAAAAAATCAATCAAAACCATCCAGGGCTTCTAGAGGCCAAATGTTGGGATGGGGTCCCTGGGGTTAAATTTTGTCTTTCCTATTTGTAAAAATGTAAACTCTCTGGGATTTGTGGAAGTGGAGCGTGAAGATAGTAAGAGTCAAAGGGGATTTATTCCCTTAGGTTGTTAGGTATTAGGAAGGTTTTGAGTCCCGCAAAGGCTATAAATAGAAGAGTCATAGTGATTTTAGGAGATCATTGAAGAATAGAAGATTATTGCTTTGGGCAAGAAAGCTAAGGTAGGAAAGTCTGTTTCATGTACTTAGGTGAAGGGGAAGGCCCCTGCACCTGAGTGCGCAGAGACCTTGGTAAGTCTGCAGGCTGAGGGTGACAACCCCTGTAGCTGAGTGCGCAGGAAATGAGAATCTGTATTTTGAAAGATCTCATCTAATAAAGACGGTTTTGATCCATACTTTGCATTTATTCTTATCTCTATTTACTTCTGCAATTTATGTGTTTTTGCTCTGTATCTGGAATTGTATGAATACTTATTTATATAATGCGCAAAAGTGGTAGATCAATGTAAATTATGCATGTTATGATTAATTAATGACATTTGTGAAGATATAATTCTTGTGTATAAGATCACTGTTTCGGAAGGGTTAGGGTTCGCGAAGACGAAACTAAGCCCTAGAAGCCACAAGAAATTTACGAAATTTCCTAGAAAGTTTCAAATGCATTGGATGAGACCCTATGTGGTAATAGAAATTACATATGGTGGCACATTTCAACTCACGAAGCTGAATGGATAATTGTTTCTAGGCAGAGTCAATGGCAGTTGATTGAAGTTGTACAAGTGTGATCCTACCCCTGCGCAATGAATATATGATGGCGGGATAGTCTTAGTACTCTAGGCAGTTGCAAGGAAGTACAGGACTATAAACTACATTGCCCAAAAATGGGAAAGATGAAGCAAGAGGGCTGCGTGATGGGAGAAAGTAGGGCACCGAGGGGAGTTGCACCACAAAGGTTGGTGCCATGCAGCTTGGTAAAAAAGCACCCGATGAAATAATTGTAGCTGATTAGATGACACAATTTCCATTAGAAGGAGTGGGGAAGGCACATTTACGAGGAAAATATTTGGAAATTTTCCACCAAATATGCATTAAGGATAGAAATTTGGAGGGAATGGTTGGATTCAAATTTGAATTTGCCTATAAATCTAGCATACCACACCGCATTTGAATACTTTTCTTCTTGAGAGTCAATTTTGAGTTTTTTTGCCTTGTGTTGCACCAAGCGCTAAACTGTATGTCTGAGCCAGATTGCGAAGAAATATTCTCACGATCGGGATTGGCTAACGTGCCCAAAAATTTCCATAAGGCATTTATAGCAAGCATGACTGCAACTCCCCCCACTTTAGAAGCCGCGCCCTTGGTTGAAGAAGCAACCTCTGTCCCTACGAGATTTCCAACAACAGTGCCTAGGTCTCCTAGAACTAAGCCCTCTACAACTGAAAAAAAGTAGAATAAACCACAATAGGTTCCGGTGAAGCAATCAGCGCAAAAAATTCCCACGGAAATCCGCTAGAAGGGGAAGATGGACATACCGTAGCAACCAACTGAGCCCCTTGATTTGAATGAAGAAGAACTATGCAGAGACTTCGAGGAGATGGATTCTGAGGAGGACGAGCCCATGAATTGGCTCCCAAAGTATATCCCACCATGCAAGGGCACATCTAAGGTGCCTAAGGACCCAGACAATGCCAAATTTATGGTTTCAACACCACTGCTGCCAGAAAAGGTGGTGTTTGAGGGCGCGCTATTGGGCCACATTCTGATGCTCAAGCTGGAGGATTGGGATTTGGGAGATCATGAGAAGTTCCCTCAGCTTATGCCAACCAATTACCTGTCAAAGATCTATTATGAGGAAACCTGGGTTACAAGATTGGAACCTATGAAGTGGGTCATGGGTGTTGACGTCACGGACCTCCTGAACATGCTCTGGGTGTCGCATTTCAGTTGCACCATCATTAACATTGTATGTGTCCATCAGTTACTCACTTTGGTGCACGATGGGTGTCTCTAGATGGGAGAACCCATCCTAATTAAGGATATGTTGATCCACCAGATTTCCTTGCTACCCTATCAAGGTGTGGATCCAGGAGAAGTGTTTGGAGGGAAGACGTAGGAGAAGTGTAGAAATTTTGAATAATATGACACATATTCACAGAGATTATCCTGATTATACACTATTGCAAAATACATGCATAATACATAACCTCCTCTACGTTGATCATCAATTTACAGAAGCAGAAACAATAACATGTGCACATAGAAGCATCAATCACACATATCAACACAATATTTTCCCGGGGAAAGCTTACAGCTGAAAACCCCCAACTATCTGTATATTATATTGATTGAGAACATATAACAAACATAGTACAATACTCCTCACAAGTACTTAGTACTATCTCCACCTGTTACACACAATACAGCTCAGATCTGATCTCCAAATCTCCTCCGCTGCTTGCCTGCCTCCACTGCACAATACCTGCTGAGAATGAATGAGAATGGTCGAACCAAACTCGTTTTTACCTCAAGAGAATCGCCAACCCTGGAAATCACGTGAGCAGAGGCTATAATCACTTAGTATTGGCCCGATACTGTGCAGTCCTCATTGGCATAACTCAATCCATGCATGTGCAAAATCTCATGCACAACTGATAGTCACAACTCACCCTTTCACTCACCTCTAACACCTGTCTCTGTTGAAATGTACATGCACTGAGTTAACTGATGTATTCTTCAGTTGCTTTATGAGTTAATAATCAGTGAATGAATTAATAACTAATTCACACAACTCATCACTTAGTTTATTGATCAGTTAGATTAAATACAACTAGTTCAACTAAGTCAAACTGAACACAACTCCATTAACTGCTCATCTAACTCCATAGAACTCAACCACTTGAGTTCTAACTGAAGTCCTTCATGAAATAGCTTAGTCAACCCATAGATAACCACGTGATTCCTTTAGGCAGTTGCATATGCCACATCTATAGCTCCAACTGAAGTGCTCCAAGAGAATAAGATAAAGTTTAGAGTCCAAATATTACTAAGGGCTAATAATATTTGACTATTTCTATTTTTACCTGGCAGTCTAAAAATAGACTCCGATCACACCGCTGTGAACCAAAAATAGAAGTCCATCTATTTTTCCCAACATGACAAATCATCCATAAACAACATCCTGCAACTCATAGACCATGATCCATATGTCTAAAAATAGACATAGTCTAAAAATAGACTTTGCGCCAAAACTTGCCTGCGGGACCACTTAGTGAAGGCGACTCCTTTCCACTAAGCTCCATCATCTTGTTGCGTTCTCAACAAGCATTTCTTGTTGCACACTTTCCAACACTCCCTCTCAACAAGAAAGGCTTCCTCTCAAACCTGATCCTGTAACTCTGGAATGTTCTGCATGCAACACATCTGCCCGGTCCACTTTGCTCCAACAACACTTGGAACAAAAACACTCCCAAATGACCACTCTGTTGGGCTAGGAACATACTCTGATGCTGAAGCTCTACCTACTGCTAACAAGTGCTCCCTCTCTGACATCTGCGCTACTGCAACATCTTCATGCATCTCGCACCACTGCACACTTCTCTGTGCCACCTAGCACTGTGCAAAACACTTGTGCCTCTCGCATTGCTGCAGCCTGCATGCTATGTGCTATCCTGGGATTCCCTGCACTATCGCTCTCTCTGCCACTCCATCCGCATCTGTCTCTACCCAATCAGTCAGTTCCTGCTACTACACATCAGGGCTCCCGTAGCAAGGTCTCATCCAAGAGGTTGGGTACTTCAAGGATCCTGCCCCTCCTCCTTGGGACGATCAATCCACATCACCCCACCTCCTACCTGGAGGTATGCCTGCATGTGATCCCTCAGCCCACCTGGCTTGAAGTTTCCCCCTACTAGAGGTCTCTGCATGAGTAGATGTCTCTACTCAATCTCCACTCAGCTTCTCTAGTTGTGGCTGCTCCACAACCTCCTGAAGCTGCTGCACCAATCGTGGCTCCTCCACAATCGTCTGAGACTTCTTCTGGCTCTACATGTTGAGAGGTAATATATGCTCCCTCTCAACCACCAAGTCTCCATCAGTTGCCTCGCTGCTTAAGGCTTTGCATGCATCTTGAACCTCAAGAGCATACAGGTTCTTGACCCGTGAACCAATCTGCTTCACCTGTCTAGTGATGATGTGTCTAAGGAAAACCTTTCCCTTACTAAAGACTACATCATAGCCTCTGTCTTCCAACATCGTGATTGACACCAAGTTTCTCTTCAGTCCTGGTACATACCTGACGTCGGTCAAGGTAAGGCGAGCTCCATGCTCCCTCTGAAAAATAACCGTGCCTACACCTGAGACACTAGACTTCTCATCATTACCCATCCCTATGAGTATCTGGAGATCTTTCTCCTCAAAAGTATTGAACAAACTTTTGTCACCGGTCATGTGGAAAGAAGCTCCACTGTCAAGAAACCAACCACTTCCCATCATGGATGAAACCATGCATGCGAAGAGTGTGAAATCCAACTCAAACTATGAAGCAAGTGCCTCACCTTCAGATCCTTCCCCGGATCCCTTCTTGGACTTCTTCTTTGGGAAATTAATAGCATAATGGCCCAACTCATGACAACGAAAGCATCTCACCTTCGACTTGTCAACCTTCTTCCCATCATTGGAAGAATTGGATTCAGAAAGAGAAACCTTCCCCTTCCCCTTCTTCACCTTACTCACTAAGGCACAGTTCTCCTCATCATGCATAGATGAAGAACTGTCTCTGGTGCGCTGTCTAATCTCCTCTTGCACAAGATCCGACCAAAGTCTCTCCCATCCTAGCAATTTCTCCCTTCCATTCACCGAGTCCTGGTAGCTATGCCAACTCTTAGGAAGGCCAAGGAGTGCTAGACTCACCATATCCTCATCCTCAACAGTTACCCCCACACTTCCCAGCTCATCCCGGCATTGGGTGAACTTCGTGAGATACTGGGGCATACTGTCTCCATTCTCACACCTAATGTTTCTGAGTTTATCCTTGAGCGCCAACTTCCTCTGGTCGCTCTTGCTTTGGAATAATTCTGTCAACGTTTTCCACATCAAATATGGAGAAGCCTTTCCATGGAGGCTGGACACAATGTGATCCCTCACGCCCTCCAACAGAATCCTTCGACACTTTGCTGTCTTCTTTTGCCAATCCCCGACTTGAGCAGCATCAGTAGGTTTTGGGACATCCGCATCTATGAACTCCTTCAACCCATTATCATCTAACACCGCCTCCATCCTATCCTTCCATGCAATATAGTTCGAGCTGCCCTCAAGGGCATACACCAATTGCAATCCATTGAAAGACATTTCAACTTTGACACCAAGAAAACACTGCTGCAAATTCGAATTCCACTAGCTCAAAAAACTCAACCGCCTCTGATCTAAAATTCGTGAGAACAAAGTATTTCTTGTACAGAGATCGACTGTATGGGCATTCACCGGATATCTCACCTTCCAAAAGAAGGATGAATCTAGAGGCTACCTAGCCCGATTACAAACTCTACCTGAAGAAATAAAATGTAAACACTTTCTGAATAATAGATCTGATGATCAATCCTCGCTTTGATATCCTGTAGAACCTGTTCTACAAATCAACTTGGCTCCGATACCATGTAGAAATTTTGAATAATATGACACATATTCACAGAGATTATCCCAATTATACACTATTGCAGAATACATGCATAATACATAACCTCCTCTACGTTGATCATCAATTTACAGAAGCAGAAACAATAACATGCGCACATAGAAGCATCAATCACACATATCAACACAGTATTTTCCCGGGGAAATCTTACAGTTGAAAACCCCCAACTATCTGTATATTATATTGATTGAGAACATGTAACAAACATAGTACAATACTCCTCATAAGTACTTAGTACTATCTCCACCTGTTACACACAATACAGCTCAGATCTGATCTCCAAATCTCCTCCGCTGCTTGCCTGCCTCCACTGCACAATACCTGCTGAGAATGAATGAGAATGGTTGAACCAAACTCGTTTTTACCTCAAGAGAATCACCCACCCTGGAAATCACATGATCAGAGGCTATAATCACTTAGTATTGGCCCCATACTGCGTAGTCCTTATTGGCATAACTCAATCCATGCATGTGCAAAATCTCATGCACAACTGATAGTCACAACTCACCCTTTCACTCACCTCTAACACCTGTCTCTGTTGAACTGTACATGCACTGAGTTAACTGATGTATTCTTTAGTTGCTTTATGAGTTAATAATTAGTGAATTAATTAATAGCTAATTCACACAACTCATAACTTAGTCTATTGATTAGTTAGACTAAATACAACTAGTTCAACTAAGTCAAACTGAACACAACTCCATTAACTGCTCATCTAACTCCATAGAACTTAACCACTTGAGTTCTAACTAAAGTCCTTCATGCAATAGCTCAGTCAACCCATAGGTAACCACGTGATTCCTTCAGGCAGTTGCATATGCCACATCTGTAGCTCCAACTGAAGTGCTCCAAGAGAATAATATAAAGTTTAGAGTCCAAATATTACTAAGGGCTAATAATATTTGACTGTTTCTATTTTACCTGGTAGTCTAAAAATAGACTCTGATCACACCGCTGTGAACAAAAAATAGAAGTCCATCTATTTTTCCCAACGTGACCAATCATCCATAAACAACATCCTGCAACTCATAGACCATGATCCATATGTCTAAAAATAGACATAGTCTAAAAATAGACTTTGTGCCAAAACTTGCCTACGGGACCACTTAGTGAAGGCGACTCCTTTCCACTAAGCTCCATCATATTGTTGCATTCTCAACAAGCATTTCTTGTTGCACACTTTCCAACAAGAAGAAACTCGCAGATCAGATGAAAAACAAGTTTGGGTTGATTAAGAAGTCGCGTGGATATTCCATCCACTCTATTTTAGACCTTGAGGTGTACTTCACCACGAAAATATTGGCATGCAAAATCATGCAAAAGTGTCACGTAGACGAGGTTCCAGCACCCCTAATTTCTTTGGCTGTGCAATGTGCCGAATGAGTCCAGCATAGCTGGGCTCAGTACCTGTGCAAAGAGTTCTTGGAGAACTGTCGGGAGGCCCAGGATGAGGGTAAGGAATTTCATTATGCCTGGTTACTACTATTGATTTCATTAGTAGCATGGAGGATGCTAGAGGACAGTCAGTTTCCTCCCCAAGAATCGAACCTCCCAGAGGCAGCGAAGTTCACTTCGCTCTAGGAAACGAAGGGCCTTCTGTGGGTCGTGGAGACCAAGATGTTCTAGGTGCTAGTGGAGATGGATCTTCACATGTGATCAAACAAAGGCTGAGGCTATCACCTACCTTATATGATTAGTATGAGCCTTATGCCGACTTCAAGGTTGACTTTCATAATGTGTATGTTCACACCAAAAGGGATCCGAAGAAGATATGGCACAAGTTGCCTTATCTTGTTGGCAAGGTAGATGTCACAAAGATTGTAGGTAAATGGCGAGGAGAGTAGATTTACCCCACAAATCTAGGCGCAGGAACAAGCAAGGTAGTAGTAGGTACCACTGTGTAGACCTCAGCAGTAGAGAAGAAGAAGGAAACCTAGAAGACTACAACTCAGGAGAAAGTTCCGCAACGTAAAGATGCTGCAGCTAAGGAAGTTGCTGCCAAGGAAGTTGCTGACAAAGAGCAAGTGGCCCAAGAAACCACAATCGATGTTGAGGAGTCTGACTCTCAGCACACACAGGACCAAGAAGGGTTAGATGCAGAAGAGGGTGGGGGCGTGGAGCAGGAAACCCTCTTTGTGGTCAAGAAAAGAACAAAGCAGACAACCTCGGGGCCGTGGAAGAAATAGAAGTCGGATAGATTCACCCATGTGGATCTATTAGTCCTCACTGAAGGGGACTTAGATGAAATTGGTGACAAGGTCTGGGACACTACAACAGAATTATGGACCCAGTTTGAGCAGCAGTACCAGCAAGCGCTAGGAAATGTGCAGAAGGATCTGCGTAATTCGGAGATCCAGACAGGGTGACTACAAGCGAGCGGGATTTAGGTGAGCGTACATCAAGGGAGTGCGACAGTGTCAAACACGGATCAGACTTTGGATCTCTGTGTGATTAAATTATTGGACGGGGCACTGTGTGATGACTTAGAAGAGGCCAACCCCTAGCTTTCGTAGATCAAGAATCTGGGCATCAACCTCATTGTTCTCCATATCGAAACCCTGCATGAGTTACACCAAGGAGTCTCAGATGACCAGAGGGTTAGGGAGAAATGCACGCTGCTAGTGATTAATGAAGTAAAAACAAACAACCAGTAGATCTTTGAAGAAAAGGTGCACACATTGAAGGAAAAGGAAGAGATTGCCGCGTGTAGCCATCACTTAGAAGCAATGATTATACAGTCGTGTAATGAGTTGCCCGAACATAATATTTAAGATGATGCAATGTCAACAGAAAAGATCTAGAAGGTGGTTGCAATGGTAAAAGAGTCTAAGGATGAAATAGTCTGAGTCCGGTTTGAATTATAGCTACAAATTTCAGAGCTACAAATTGAAGCTGCAGCTGACAACTCTACCAAAGGTTCGAGAGAAGCGCAGAGCTGCTATAACGGAAGGAATGCCCATATTAGAAGCAGTGGTCAAGGGCTGCATAGAGTTGTTTGAGGAGGCCATGGAGTTATGGACGTCTCTGCAGGGGGACCCCACTCTGTATAAGTTTGGTGCAAACCTTAGAGAAAAACAATGACAGTTCGATGATTTTAAATCGACTACGCACACTTTGGTGCTAGTGAAGCGGTTCGCTAGACTACAAGAAGGGAAGTAGCTTCAGAATGAAATTGAAGAGTTGCACCAGAAAGAGGCCATTCTTATGGCAAGAACATAGCCTTTGATAGAGGAGGCCATCCATCTAATTTTGTCAGTGAAAAGTAAGCTTAAGGGCATGCAAAAAACTCAAAGGAACATGGGCCTTGTGGTGTAAGGCTCTACTATAGATAAATTAGTCGAGGAGGTGCAGCAGGCAGCTACATAGGGCACAACTGATCTGCAGGTTTTGAAGTTTGAGTTTCGTGAACTCAAAGAAAAGATTGAAACGCCAACTGAGTGACTGGAGGACGAGTCACCAAATTGTGTTGGGGGGCTATTGGGATGGGGTCCTTGGGGTTAAATTTTGTATTTCCTTTTTGTAAAAATCTAGATTCTCCGTGATTTGTGGAAGTTGAGCATGAAGATAGTAAGAGTCAAATGGGCTTTAGTCCCTTAAGTTGTTAGGTGTTAAGAAGGTTTTGAGATCCGCCCATGGTCCACAGACCATGGTATTGTAAAAGGAAAGGCTATTAAGAGAAGAGTCATAGCAATTCTAGGAGATCATCGAAGAATAGAATATTATTGTTTTTGGCAAGAAAGCTAAGGCAGGAAAGACTGTTTCCTGTACTTAGGCGAAGGGGAAGGATCCTGTAGCTCAGTGCGCGGAGACCTTGGTAAGTTCGCAGGCTAAGTGCACGGGCCCCTGCAACTGAGTGCGCAGGAAAGGACAGTCTTTATTTTGAAATATTTCATCTAATAAAGATGGTTTTGATCCATACTTTGCATTTTTGCTTATCTATATTTACTTCTGCAATTTATGTGTTTTTTATATGTATCTGGAATTGTATGAATAATTATTTATCTAATGCACGAAAGTGGTATAGCAATATAAATTATGCATGTTATGATTAATTAATGACCTTCACGAATATATAATTGTTGTGTATAAGATTTACTTTTCCTGAAGGGTTAGGGTTCATAAAGATAGAACTAAGCCCTAGAAGTCACAGGAACCCATCACACATACCTCTGGATCCAGAAACCTGGTTTTGTCATCCCCCAATAATGCTTCGGGTGAGACTGCAACATGCGCCACGCAGGTTGTTGCCGAAAGGGCCATCATTTTAGGGTTTTGTTAGTTGGTGCAACTAACTTTGAACCTAGGTCAGGGCCCCTAAAGCCAACACAAAACCACCTCAACCCATCAAATAGTGATTCCACCTCACGGTTGGACATAAAAAACCATCACCATATTGGTCTCTACCCAAGTCTTTGAGGGATCCAGAGGATTTTTTCCAACCAAGGCTCCAAGATTAGTAACTCAACCCACAAATGATACAAGGCTCCAGAATGTTTGTCCAACCAAGGCTCCATGGCTAGAAACTCAACCCACCAAGGGCTCGAGAGTGGTTGTCCAACCAATGCTCCAGGACTAGTAACGCAACCCAACCTATTATAGGGCTCCAAATTATTTGTCCAACCAAGGCTCCAAGAACTAGTTCAACCCAAGCTAAAGGAAACATGAGAACCAACCAGAAAAACAAAGAAATGAATGCACAACACCATGGCTATTCACGAAATGGAAAGGCTAGGAAAATCCATTGTCAATCTAGGAAACCCTCCATGCCAATGGAAAATCATGACCAGTAAACTACATGCATATGTCATGCATGCTAAAACCAGTGAGGAAAACATACATGCAACTTGGTACCTGCAAGAAAAACCCGTTATAGATGTTGATTGCGATGTCCTCTTATGCTTTCCTGCTCTTCCTTCACCTTCTTGCTCCAAAACTCCATGTATGTCACACTCTCCAAGAGTACTCCAAGAAAAATTTAAGTTTCCAAGAGTATGAGAGAGAGAGAATAGAGAGAGAGAGCTCCAAATATAAACACTAGTAGAAAATGGTGAAATTAATGACTAGGTGACTAAACAAGTTAGTCACCACAAGTTTTCCAAGTTAAATACTACCAAAAATTAGCAATATTAAGATACCCAACTAAAAACAACTAAAATAAATGACTAATTTAGTCCTGAGTTAAAATATTCGAATAGCTTTTTCCAATTTTCACACGTTGGCTCTGAGCGCGCGCATGGCTGCTCTGCTGTAACCCTAGCCGCGCCCGGCTGGTTACTCCCTCCTCCGCGCGGTCTTCTCCACTATGGATCTTGAAGGTGGCCCTGAGGCCCCTCCTCCCCCGTCTCCAGAGCTCGAAGCTTTCAGATCCCTCATCGCAGCTATTGGGAAACATCCGATCTCTAGTTCACAACAAAAGTTCATTAAAAAGTTGGAAAACATCCACATGGTGACCTTGCCTGTGGAGGAAACTTGCAGAATAGCGCTGAACCTAGCCGAAAAAGGCCTCATCGGCCAGTTCACAAGGCTATGGCCATCCCCGAAAGCAGTTGAAGAATGGGTTAAACGGAACTGGATACCTCTGGTTTCGGAAGGAATAAAAAGCCATTTCGTTGGCAAAGGGTTTTTTGTATTTGTGTTTGATAATGCGGAAGATAGAAGCCTAATATTCAAAAATGGGCCATATTTTATGGGCCCTCAAGGGCTTTACCTGAATAAATGGTCACCAGATTTTGATCCGGCACAGGACGTGCCCGCGGCAGTGCCTGTATGGGTGCGTCTTCCACATCTCTCCCTTCACTGCTGGAGCCAGAGATCGCTGCAGTCCATTGGTAATGCTCTAGGTAGATACATAGACCAAGTGCCGAGGAAGGATCAATTCTCCTGTGCCCGAATATGTGTAGAGGTCAATCTAGAAGTTGGATTACCTGAAGCCATCAAACTTTCGGTTGTATATTGGACACATATCCAAGAGCTTGACTATGAATAGCTCCCCTTCAAATGCCGACACTGTCATAAACACGAGCACTTCGCAAGACACTACAAGAAGAAAAATGAGGAGGCAACAGAGAAAGAAAAACGAGAACAATGGAAACAAGTAAAGAAAATAGCAAACAATAGACAGAACAATAAAAACAAAGACAAAGAGACAGGGAAAAAATCAGGGCAAGAAAGTGCAAACATTCAGAACACGGGAAGCAAGGAAACCATCAGCATCGAGGAGGACAAAAATCCTTTTGAATCTCTCAAAACGCCTTCAAATTCTCCAGAGGCAGAACGGGACGGTCTCCCCCAGCTGAACAACACCGACTCTCAAGATCCAGGTAATACTACAAGCCCGATTCCAGGCAGTACTTCTTCCCCTTCATATGCAGACATAATTAAAAAAAAGAAAAAGGATGTAGAAAATGCGGGCTCTTCGGATGACGAGACCTTTGAGAGGCCATCAAAGAGATCCGGAAGGAAATCAAATAAGGAAACCAGGGAAGAAGAATCAGAAAGACAAAAAACCCTTGGAAGTCAAGCCACCATTGAGATGACCCTCGGGAGGAATACCAGACCAAGGGTTCCTAAGGGAGGTGGACCCACCCCAACAAGTTGTAAATGATGCAGCTGGTCTCTTGGAACTGCAGGGGTTTTGGGAATCCCACTAAGGCAGAGGATATTAAAGATCTATTGAAAATGGAATCCACAGACATACTCATGCTTCAAGCGATAAAAATAGAAGGGGAGATCCTTCTAAACACAAGCAACACAAAATGGAAATTTGATTCAGGAAAGGTAGTTAGTGCTAGAGGTTTAGCTGGAGGAATAGGCACATTCTGGTCTAAAACCACCTTTTCTCTTGAAAGATCCTATGAGACTCAACACTGGATCTATACTGAATTGCGCCATAAAACAAGCAACTTCATCTTAGCTCTTTTCAATATGTATGTTCCCGTGCATTATGTTGAAAAGAAAGAGTACTGGAAGACACTCTCGGACTATTTAGAACTCCTCAATCCTAAGAATATAGTCATAGGAGGAGATCTGAACATTCTTATGGATCCCAAAGAGAAGAGAGGTGGGACCTTCACAAGGGATCCTCTCCTCTTCACAGTGGAAAATCTCATTCTCCAGTGGGATTTAGTAGATTTCAAGCCAGTGAAAGGATAATACACTTGGACCAACAATAGAACAGGGGAAAATCATATTTCAGCAAGGCTGGACAGATTTCTCACTAGAAGCTCCATCATGATGGACAAAAGAATTATTTTCACCAAGATTCTTCCAAAACTTACCTTAGACCACAAACGTATCCTTTTTTGCTTAAAGGAAGAAGAAGACTTAGGTCCTCTCCCTTTCTGCTTTAGCCCTCTCTGGGCTTAAAGAGAAGGGTTTTTCGAAACAGTTCAATCAACCTGGGAAAAAGATGTAACAGGCTCCCTAAGCTTTGTGTGGGAACAAAAAATGAAAAATGCAAAGAAGGCCCTAAAAGAATGGATAAAGAAGGCTTTAAAATCCCCCACCAGCCAGAGGAAAGAAGAAGTCCATCAGCTGGCATAATTTCAATTCGAACTGGAAAAGAAAGAAATCTCCCCCATGGAATCAGATAAAGAAAAATTTGCTCAAAGGAAAACATATAGCTCCTTTAGAAGTGAAGAAGAATATTGGCGTTTAAAGTCTTGCAACTTGTGGCTCAAAGCTGGGGACATAAACACTACATACTTCCACAGACAGTATAGGGCCTGCCTTTCACGAAATTATATTGCAGAAATCACTACATCCAGTGGATAGGTGTGCAAAGGATTTGATCAAATAAAGGAAGCTGCTGAGAAGCATTTCCAAAACCTTCTTAGTTCTGAAAGGGATGGGAGCGAGGAGGATATATCAGATTTCCTCTCAAATATTCCGAACCTAGTCAACCCAGATGATAATGACATACTCTTGAGCCCAATTATGGAAGAAGAAATATCAAAAATTGTTTGGTCCATGGAGCCAGACAAAGCCCCTAGGCCTGATGGATTCTCAATCCATTTCTATAGAATATGCTGGGAGCTAATCAAATCAGATATTCTTAGAATGATACATCGATTCGTGAGGAAGGCAAGGTCGGAGGCAGAATAAATTCCACCTTTCTCGCCTTAATCCCCAAGGAAGCAAACCCAGGATCTTTTGAAAGATACAGGCTGATTTCGCTTTGCAATGCTTCCTACAAGATTGTGGCTAAACTTCTGGCGAATAGAATCAAACCTCTTCTACAAAAATTAATTTCTCCAGCACAAGGGGGGTTTGTGATAGGAAGACATATACTGGACAATGTCATCCAAGTTCAGGAAGCTTTGCATTCCAGCCACTCTTGCAAAGAACAAGGTATGCTTATCAAACTAGATATGCGCAATGCTTTTGATAGAGTTAATCGCTCTTTCTTGTACAGGGTTCTTTCTTCCTTTGGGTTTAGCCAGGACTTCATCAACCTCATCAAAGCTTGTTTAGAGAAGATATGGATTGCTCCAGTGGTAAATGGAAGACCTGCTAATTTCTTTATAGCCACCAGGGGATTGAGGCAAGGTTGTCCTCTATCCCCATTCCTCTACATACTGATGGCAGATTCCCTGAGTAGAAAGTTGACCTTGGAAAAACAAGATGGAAGCATACCTGGGATTAGAATTGAGAAAGGAATTGACCCAGTGAACCATGCACTATTTGTAGATGATTCACTTTTTCTTGGGGGAGCATCTCCAAGAATAGCAAATTCCTTCAAAAACATCCTCCAGAAATTCTGTAGCATCTCGGGAGCTCTTATAAGTGAGAGGAAAAGTGTTGTTGGAACATAGAGCAACACATAATTGAGAAAATAGCAAATGATATGGGCTTTACAGGATACATTGGTTGGGATAAAGTTAAATATCCGGGCCTCCCAATAACGCTGGGCTCTAACAAAAATCAGCTCTGGGAGGAAGTAATTTCGAAATTCAAGAAGAAAATTGCGGTGTGGGGAGGCTCTTGGCTCACTATCGGAGGCAAACTCACGCTCATCAAATCAGTCCTCACGGCTTTTCCTACATACCAGGCTTCTCTAATGTTGGCTTCAAAATCAATCTCCGATCAAATCTCCAGACTTATGCGCAACTTTCTGTGGAATGGAAGACGCGAAAACAATAATAGATTCCACTTGATAAGTTGGGATACAGTGAAATGACCACTCGCAGAAGGAGGATTGCAAATCCAAGATCCCTTGCATGCAAACTTAGCTATGGGCTGCAAATTATTATGGCAGCTTTACGCTGAGCCAAATCACCCAGTCATCCAGATTTTCAAGCTCAAATACCTCAAAAATCGGTGAATAAAACTCTTTATAGTGGAGAAAAACCCTAAAGGAACGCAAACCTGGAAGTTGTGCAGTAGAGGCATAGAATTCTTCAGATCCTACCTGTATCGAATTCCTGGAAATGGTAAAAACACAATGCTATGGAGAGACAGTGTCATGGGTCATCCCCCTCTAGCAGAAGTTAATGAAATATCCGAGTTAAGAGCCTGGTTACATGCGAAAGGAATCCGGAAAATAGAGGACATATCAGGTTGGGATAGCAACATGAACTGGCAGCGCTGGACTTTCCCTAGAATCCCAGAGCATTTAAAACCTTAGTTAGATGCCCTTAAAGATGCTATTTCTGATTTTGCTCCGGTGCACATAGAAGAAGAAGACTCCTAGGGATGGGGTAAGACGGGGGTGTATACGGCAAGTCAAGGGTATCTTCAGATGCAAAGTAAAAAGGAATCGTCTCATCCGGAGTCCATGTGGAAACAGATCTGGGATAGCTTCAGCATCCCCAAAATTAACTTCTTCTTCTGGACTTTGTTCCACAAAAAAATTCTGACTGGGGAAAACCTGTGCAAAAGAAACATAGCAGGCCCACATCGATGCGTCCTCTGCAAATGCGCATTGGAAACTTCAGATCATCTATTTATAGAATGCGAGTTTGCGAAGGAGGTCTGGTCCATATTCCTAAATGGACTGAATGTTCGTCTTCCATCTCAAAGCTCGATTGACATCATGTTTTCCTCTTGGAAAGCTAGCTACCCTCACAACATAGTTAGCAAATCTATATGGCACTGGGTGTGGATAGCTGCCCCTAAGTATGTCTGCTGGAAGCTTTGGCTAGCCCGGAATGAAATCATCTTCAATAACACTGAATTGCCAACAACAAAAGTGGTTGAGCGGGCAAAGAACCTCCTCTTAGAAACCTTGAATCACTCTTCAGTCAAAGATGACAACTCTCTCCGAATTGAAGAAAGGATGTGGTTGGATGCTTACACTTGTAAGGCTAGACACCCAGCAAACACATGACCAATCCATAAGGAAAGATGGCAGATCCGAGATCCAGAGGACAGATTCCAACAGTGGTGGAAATCCCAGGGCAAGTGCACAATCTTTTTTGATGGAGCCTCAAAAGGTAACCCAGGGAGGTCAGGAGCGAGAGGGGCGATCTTCTTTCTGAATGGGAACAAAGAAGACTTCAGCTGGGGTCTTGGACTGAAAACCAACAACCAAGCAGAAATTCTCAGTCTATTGAAAGCTTGCCAAATGGCCAGAAAAGAAAATCCAAGCGAAATCTTAGTTTTTGGAGACTCAAAAATGTTGATAAAAGCAATAGTAAGCAAGAAAGGGCTTAAGGATCCGGTGCTAAACAAACAACTAACAAGAGTGAACAGAATCCTGAAGGATTTTCCCTCGGCTCAAATTTTCCACATTCTCAGAGGATTAAACAAGGAAGCGGACAGATTGGCAAATATAGGATGCACGCTGCAAAATGGAATGATCAGTATAAATGCAGATACACCGACCAAGGCATTTATCCCCTAAGTGGGATACTGTGCTTAAGTCAATCTGAAGAATGTAATGGTTGATTAGGCTTTGCCCAACCTGTCTTTTTATCAATAAAACATAACCGTTCCAGTTAAAAAAATATATGTTCGAATAACTAATAAGTAATACTACTAAAAATGACTAACACGAATGACTATTTTAGTGTAGGAACAAAAATATGACTACCTAAAAAGAACTACAATAATATGAATTAGTCATTTATGTTAGTCATTTTAATTGTGTGACTTCAACTATCTAAACTTATAAGTCATAGGGAATTCAAAGGTTGTTATATATTGGATGAAAGGTTATACTTCCTTATACACTTCTTTATTGGATCAGAGGATGATTAGAATTATGGAACTTATTATAATCTTTAGGGTCATATCATTTGATCACATTAACAAGGAATTAAATTCAAAGGTTGACAGAATGTCAAAAATGGGAGTGCTCCAACACCTCCTTTAGCAACATGACATGACAACCTATATATTTTAAAACAACCTTGCCAACTTATTTAGTGGGTTGCACATCTATTTCATATTTATTCTTCGTCTTGCAAAGTGGTAGTGTTAAGGAGAGGGTATGAACTTTGATCAAGGGATGTTCATTTAGTACCACTAACAAGTTTCCTTCGTGCAACTTGTCAAATGTCTTAAGTTTGCTTCACAAATTCTCATGGTGCTTAAATTACTTGTTTGAACCTTTAATTGAGACTACAACCCTAGTCCAACATCTCTAACTATTCAAACTCATCAACCTTTGTTAGAGTCTTCTTAGACGTGCACTCATGCTTGAAGTGAAACCTAACACTAACATCTCGAATGTGCATGCTCATTCCCTCTTTCAATGCCTCATTGAAACCACATTATCGCACTGCTTAAAATGAAATGTTCATCTCTTAAGGAAAAACACCTTCTTTGCTTATAACAACCTAAACTATGCGAATGACTAGGAGAGAACTCCATTCTCTCAAAATGAAAACATACGGTCTTACAACCCCATTCACACAACAATTTGAATATATTCAACCTAAAGAAAGATGTGTATCCTACTCCCAAATTTGACATATGAATTTTAATAAACTAATACTTGTTTTTAACTATTAAATCCATTTACTATATACTCTATTTTATTTTTACCCACCTAATATGCAAGAACACCTAAATATTTTCAATACAATCAAGTTAAAAGCACTTGTTTTCTTGCAACATCTCACATTTTTCCTCCATAAACTTTAATAGAAAAATCATTGCATAAAACCATAACCTTAAAATTAGATTATTATTATTTTTATTATTATAATAAATACCACCTAATATCACCACCAAAAACATGTAAAAACTTATTAGTTTCTCAAATAAAATGAAAATACGTAAGTGAAAATAAAATATTATATCTAATTTCTTAGCATTGGAAAATTTTAACACTTTTTAAAAATGTAAACTTAAATTTTTCTTTACAATACCCCTTGCAACCACAAACTTTTCATAGGATGGGAAAATGACATATGAGAGAGAGTCATGAATTATGGTTTTACGACTAGTTGACCCAACATCGATGACCCAATATCGATTGCCAGCATTGAATCTTCAGTCCATTGATAGCGAGAAACCCAATATCGAATGACAACATCACTCACATTACGAATAAGCTAAACAGGGGAATTAGCTCGTCATGTCAATTTGATCTCTCTTAGCACCAAAAATGACGGAACCGACTTAGACCAAAAGGTCAACTAGAGAAGCACTGGACTAGAGGAACATTCTGGTTGGAACACATCTTCCCCATACCTGATTGTGAAAAGAGCTGCCACAGATGCCATGACCTATGTTTGAGTTTGGGAATATTCAGTCCATTGATCACGACAGATCCATATCGAATTCCACCATTGAATCTTCATTCAAAAATTCGGAGGCATCTATTCTATTTGTCATTGGAAATATCTATCTTCCTAAAGGAACTACCCTCTTCTCGATATATTCAAAACATGGTGAGTCATTCCCAAATTTTAGTTCATATTTAAATGCATGAGACTTCCATTCTGGTACAGATTAGGGTTTTATTTATATTGTAAAAACTATCCCATTCTCGCTTCTAGATATGAAGCCGTAGATAAATACCAAAGATCACTTTTGTACATTCCATTTGGAGCCCAATCTAACACTCCAAACTATTTTTCTATGGAAACCAAATCCAAAAATCTGAAATTGCCATCACATTGTGATCCCATATGGGTTGAGGCCTCCTCTCTCCGATAAAATCCTCAAGCTTGTTGAATCCATTTCCAACCTCTTCCCAGAAGAGTGAAAGTAAATCGGCCCCTTCTTGAGGGATAAGTTGAGGGTGCCTTGGATTGAGATGTTGTTAGTGGAGGTTGCCACAGTGATCCCTCTAGCGAGTCCAACCTTTGTTGCAGCAAAAGCTGAGGAAACACATGTGAGGATTTCCCTTTTGGTTGGGTTCCATTCCTCTTCATTCAGAAGGGCCTTCATGCCATTCCCAAGCTTTCCAAAGATGACATGGAAGATTTTCTATTGATGGTAAGTGCATGTCAATTAGATTTAAACAATCTTATTCAACATTTACCATTGCATGATGCTCATTTTTGGTTACTTGAATGTAACTCCCTTCTTGATTTCAAGTCTAAGAGGTATTTAGTAATGGCTATGCTTCCAGAACCATAAGAAGATCATGATGAACAATATGAAATTGTAGTTCATAAATCTCATGTTCCTATGGAATTTGAGCCACTTGTTTATTTAGAAGTCGATGTTTTACAGGGAGGAATTCCTATAGAGTTTTATAGGGAAGAATTCCTATAGAGTTTGCAACTGGTCTAGGAGTTTTGCAGGAGTGGTTTTCATTAATATGTAGAGAATTTTTTGATCGTGCAAATGCTCAATTTTTATGTTTCCCAAAATTATCGTTGAATATTTTTCCCCAACCCTCGTGAGTGGAAAATTTATTATTCTATTTTTATTTAACCCACTAAATTTTTCTATGTATAGCTATACAAGATATTTGAAATATGATGTAAAAGTTCCCTTTCAATTTTATGGCATCTTTAAAAGTGTTGGGTAGATATTGAGCTTAGTGAATTTTAGTGCAAGATGTAGCCATGAAGGCATTCACATCCAATATGTGGTTTTGAAAGCATCGTTGTCCTCAATTATTAGGTAAATATTGACCTTGGCAAATTTTAGTCCAGGGCATAGTTTTGAAAGAATTCATGTCCTTTAACAAGCTATACTCTATTATCATTTAATGTTTCTTTATCAGCTTGTGTTTGATAAAATTGTTGGATAAATATGTTCTACTCTTTGATATTACCTTATTAATGAAGAAGTTTGCAATTTGTCAGGTCATTTGACAAAGTATTCTCTGTGATCCAAAATTAGTGTTCCAAGATGCGTGTCAAATACAAATAAACTATTCACAAATGTGCTCTTGTCTAGAGATTGACCTCTATTCTCAACACATCCTAGGTTTGAAAATAATCTCTAGTTCACTTGATTACATTGAAAATTAGAAATAATAGATGATTACAATCTTGCATGGCAACATTCATTCCCATGAACTTCAAACACAATCACAATCAAATTGTTATAACAATAAAACAAATGGATTAATGGATAAACCCTCGTCCTTCTCTTCATAGTGGTTCAGGGGGAGGCAAGAAATATTGTCCAGGACATTTCTGTTATTCTTTACTCTTTTTTGAAATTATGGCATTCTTGCCACCAATCTTCTTTCATTGCAGATTGAAGCAGCATGACCAGGAAATCCTCGCTTGGGATGCTAATTTTGGTTCGATTTATTCCCAATTAGGCTCCTCTCTAAATTGGATTTGCATTTTACAGATCTTGAATTTGTGTCAGAAACTATGATCTCATTTCTGCGAAATTGAGCTTGTTTCTAAAGTGGGTTTGTAAGATAGAGGATTCTTGAAAATGCAGTGCTAGGGATGCTCAACATTCATGGTGTTTCTGCTGAAGTTGTTAAATTTCATTTAATATTTCATTGGAGCATTGATGATTTTTTATTGAATATGGATTCTAACCACTGAAATTCTCATGTTCACCCTCCTCCGATTACACCTGCACCCAACAATATTGGTGGGTATAATTTACCAGCAAAATTAATGTCATTTCATTCCTCTGTGGGGCAATAACTTGATGTTCCATTTTCAAATCCTAAAACGATCTCGAGGGAAGATCAACTTCAGTTTCAAAAACTTGGACAACACTTTTGATATAGTGGCTAGAGTGGATCTAGATGCTTTAGTATTCTGGATCCTTGGTAAGTCTTTTGTTTATTTATTTGTTCTTTCATTTTAAATTTTTGTTTCAAAAATAACTTTACAAGATAGGTGTCCATATTTGTAAAAAAATTACTAAATGAAGGTTTCAAATTAGTGGTACTATCATGTGTGCATTCCTACATGTTTCATTTTTCCTTAACTTGAATGAAAGTCATTAAGAACGGTACTCATTAGGTCTAGAGACCTCAGTTCAATATTTTTATAGTTTTCTAGTGTTTGAGGTGTCACATATTTGTTTTTTTTTTACTTTTACCTGACAAAGCTCAGGTCTTAAGAATAAATCCATGCTTATCTTAGGCACCCATATTCCAATTGTGTCTTGTAAGGTCATCACTAGCACTCATTGTGTCTTGGAAGGTCATCACTAGCACCTTAAAAATTTATAATCATCACATTATATCTCTCTATGATGTCATTGATAACAGTCCTGGTGAACTGGGGCAGTCTCAAAATTTATTTTATTAGAAGGATCTAACTGTGCTACTTGAAAGAGGGGGAGGGGACAGTTTGGACTGTAAAAAATTATATCAGTCTTGGGGAACTGGGGCACTCTCCAAGTCACTTTATTAGAAGGATCCAACTGTGCTTCTTGAAAGAGGGGGAGTGGGATTGTTTGAATTCACAAAAATAAATAGTAGTCCTAGTGAACTAGGGCACTATCCAAATTAATTTTATTGAAATGATCCAACTATGATTCTTTAAAGAGTGCGGAAGGGGAGATGGTTTGATTCATCTTGGTTTGATTCAAAATGAAAATTGATTCTGATTCAACAAGCCTTTTGATGATCCAGGTGGATATTGGTGGCCACCCGCCAAGTCCACTTGGACCCCCACCATTGTTTCTTTCAGCTTTTCAATTTCCTTAATTGTAGCATAGGTTACTATTTTTAGCATTTTTTCAGATCCTAAACTTCGAGAGCCGTTTTGAGGCCCTAAACAACATTTTTTGGGAAAACTGGAAGCAACATGGGTCCATGGACCGATGTTACTCTTCCCAAAGTTGTAGTTCTAAGATAGATATTTCTAACGAGATATTGTGTGTGTCAAACAAAGATCATATGCCAAAGTTACGACCCTAGGAAGTTGATGTACCAATTTACCCAAACGAGGCCCACAGTTTCACGTTTCATCTTCTAGGGTTAAGTTTTTGGATTTTTAGGGTTTTCCATTGTTTTGCAACAATAAATAGGCCTTCGAGCCTCATTGTAACACAGTTTAGAGGCATCTAGCCGCCACATCTCTTCTTAGAGATAAGCTACCATCACCCTAGCTAGTTTATTTTCATTTCTGTTTGTAAGCATATTTCAGTATTTCATAGTAATGAAATGAAGTATTATTTCCAATGCATCTCTATATGTATGGTTATATCTGTATTTGTTGCGTTCCTGTTTAAATCTAGATCATTGGTATCAGAGCGGTCTGCTCTTTCTCTGTATTTCCTTGCATGTCCCCAATGAGGTCGGGATATAAAGAGTTAGGGCTTGAACTGGTCGAACCTTTGCAAGACCAGCCTCGAAAATCTTGACAACCTCGCATGGCGGATGAAAAGAAAGACGAGGGAGCAGGAGACCCTATCAAAATCTTGATCAAAGAGGCCCTCGAGCGACAAAGGAACACGATGATGGACAACTTTGCCCAGATCCTTCAGCGGCTACCCAGGGGCGACACATCTACTTCCAGCAGCTACTCTCGAAGTGACACACCCTTTAAGGTACAAGTTAAATTTGACATTCCAATATTTGAGGTTAAGATAGATGCAGACATCGTAGATAAATGGTTAAATATGCTAGAAGGGTATTTTTATGCTCATGATTTTTTTGGCCAGGAAAAGATTACTTTCGCTCTTCTCAAAGCCACCCCCCATGTCAAGGACTAGTGGGAAACCTACTATGAGCTGAAGAATGAAAGTACAACCTCACTCTTTTCAGCCACACCCACTTGGAATTCATTCCGGGCTGCCATCAAGGAGCAGTACTACCCTGTCAGAAGCTATGAGGATCAATACATAAAGTGGACCATGCAGTGGCAGGGAATGGACCAAGACGTGCCGAAGTTTACCAATATTTTCCATACCTTTCACACAAAGTTGGGTATCAAGGATTCGGAGCAGCATTTGGTACTTAAATATTGTGGCTGCCTGCATAGGTACATCTAGGAAGAATAGAATTCCTGAACATCTCCTCACTCAGCACAACATACCGATATGCCGTAAAGATCGAGCAAAAGTTTAAACAGAAGAAGCGAGACTTTGGATCTATGAATCTAAAGCAAGGGAAAGGTGCCCCAAAACTATGGAACAAAGGAAAAAGCCAAGGCGGGGAGGCCCAAGACAACCCGCCAAATTTGCAAGCAAAGAATAGCACCACGAAGCCGAAAAAGGACATGGGAAAGTGGTATGAGTTCCATAAGAGCTCCACTCACAACACAAGTGAGTTTCGAGCCAGGCAGTCACTAGTGGCCAAGCTAAAGGTTTCAAAATCAAATTCCTGTTCTGACTCTGAGTCATAATCCGACAAGGGGAATGACAAAGGGAAGAAGATTATTGATGCGGAGCCCAATGCCACAATTGCCACCACAAAGATCCAAAAGGAGGAACCCAAAGATCCAGAGGAGGAGGAGCATCTCTTCCACTCACAGATGTGGGTAAAGGGCTCCCTTCTATAGTTCATTGTCGACAATGGGAGCCAAAACAAGCTCATTTTGGCAGAGGTCATGAAGCAGCTGGGCTTACCAACCATAGCACATCCACAACCGTACACCATCGGGTGGCTTCACCAAGGACGGGATATTCATGTGAGCCAGCAGTGTCGCCTTCCATACAACATCAAGCCCTTCACGGATGAGGTATTGTGTGACGTTTCGCCCCTTGATTTTTATGATGTATTATTAGGACAACCATAATTGTGGAAGCAATATGATATGTATGAATCTAGGCCACGTTCTATTATTGTTATTTTGGGAAATAAGTTGTACAGGATACCGGATGTAGCACCACCTACCACCATCTCTTTGGTCACTATAAAACAATGTAGTAAGCTCATTTCAAAAACCTAGAAATTTGTTTTCCTCATGATATGCCCTCAAGGAAAGAAGAAGACAGTGGCCACGACCTCCAGGCAGGGCCCCTCTGTACGACAACTACAGATGGACAAGGTCATGGAGTAGTATGAGGACATCTTCACCTCCCCCATAGGGGTTCCTCTGCACTTTCAGGTCAAGCACTCCATCGATCTAACCCCAGGTGCACCGCTGCCCAATTGACCAATCTATCGGCACACTGTTATGGAGAACGATAGAATCAAGAGGCAGATTTAGGAGCTACTTCAAAAAGGTCACATCTGTCCGAGTTCATTGCCCTATGGGAGCCCGATCATGTTCGTATAGAAGAAGGATGGGACTTGGAGACTCTGTATTAACTATCGGGCGTTAAACAAGATCATTGTTTGTAATAGGTACCTGATCCCACGGATTGATGACCTCTTGGACCAACTGAAGGGGGGGAAATATTTCATTAAGATCGATTTGAAGTCAGGATATCACCAGTTACCAATCGAACCCCCCGATGTGTGGAAGACTACCTTCAAAGTTAAGAAGGGCCTTTACAAATGGTTGGTTATGCTTTTCAGATTGACGAATTCTCTTGTAACCTTCATGAGGCTAATGGATGACATCTTGAAGCCATTCACCAACTCATTTGTAGTGGTATACTTGGATGACATCCTGATCTCCAGCCAGAGTTGGGAAGAGCACCTCCACCACATTTGACAGGTTCTCCAAACACTGCGGCAACACAAGTTATGTGCCAATTTGGAGAAATGCACTTTTGGCATGACCCAGGGTGAGTATCTGGGATACATTATTGATGAATGGGGGGCGGATGTGGATCGAGCCAAGATCCAAGTCATTCAGGATTGACCATCTCCAACCACTCTGACAGAGCTCCGCAGCTTTCTAAGTCTTGCCAACTTCTTCTGCAGGTTCATGTTGGGATTCTCTCATATCACTTGGCCCTTGAGTCAAGTCCCCAAGGGAGGAGTGAAAGAAAAATTCTTTTGGCCTGAATCTCAACAGAAGGCATTCACAGAGTTGAAAGATCACCACTGCTCAGCATCAGTGCTCGCATTACCAGACTTACAACAACAATTTGAGGTCGATACAGATGCCTCTGACTATGCTATTGGGGAAGTCCTTACTCAACACGAGCATCCAGTGGCATATCACAGTGAGACACTATCAGACACAGTCTGGAAGTATCCCACTTCTGACAAAGAGATGAATTCCATTATGCAGGCCTGCCGACAATGGAAGCATTACATTTTGGGGAAGGAAACAATCATCCACACGGACCACCGACCCCTACAGTTCATACAGACCTAAGGGAAATTGCAGAATGATCGCCATCAGAAGTGGTCCACATACCTGCAACAGTTCCATTTGAATATCAAGTATAAGAAGGGAAACACCAATAATGTTGCAGATTACCTTAGTTGACCACCAATCATGGCATTAAATACTGTGCTCAACTCTTGTGGTCACGAGACATCTGATTGACCACTTCTCTACAAAAGCGACCAAGAATTTGGCCACACATACCAAACACTCTTGGAGGGTCAACATGTTTCATATTTTCACCTCCATGATGCCCTGTTATGCCACCTAGGTCACCTTTGTGTTCCCTCAAGCGAGCGAGCCAAGATGATTTGGGAAGCACACTACAGTTGGGCTGCTGGGAATTTCAGGGTCAAGAAAATGATGGTAGTACTGCATAAGTATTTCTATTGCTCAAATCTTCGACAGGATGTCGGGAAGTACATCAGATCATGCACTACCTATGCCATTGCCAAACTGACCATCAAGAAGCAAGGCATCTATACCCCGCTTCCTACCCCTAGTCGACCTTGGGAATTCATCTCCATGGATTACATGTCAGGCCTTCCTTCTACGAAGCATGGAAATGACTGTGTTTTTGTGGTCATCGACAGGTTCTAGAAGATGGCCATTATGGCAGCCTGCAAGAAGAATATCACAGCAGAATCCACTGCTAAACTCTTCTTTGAACGAGCGTGGGTACACTTTGGGATCCCATAGTCTATCATCTCAGATTGGGACAGCAGGTTCCTCAACACATTTTGGTCCAGTCTCTGGTCGATGCTGGACACCAAACTCACTAAGTCCACAGCCTTCCATCCTCAAACTGATGGCCAAACAGAGGTTTTCAACAGGATGATCGTACACATACTGGGCATGTACAACTCAAAGAATCCACACACATGGGATGAGAGCCTCCCCTATGTTCAGCACATCTACAACTGGGCTCTCCATAGCTCGACTAGCCACAACACTTTTTAGGTGGGCTTGGAATTCTAGCCACTATGTCCCATTGATGTGGCCATGCCATTTGCAACTACTCACGCAGATTTCACTCATGTCCAGTCTGAAATAGATAAGGCAAACAATTTCATTGAGCACATCCAACATATTCGCTAGTAGGTCCATGAAATTTTGGAGAAATCAAATGCCAAGTATAAGTAGCGATGTGATCAACATCGGGTGCCACACAAGTTTCAGGTGGGTGACAAAGTCTGGTTGCATTTGCAAAAGGAACGCCTTACCGGAGCCTATCAAAAACTCAAACCACTCCGATATGGTCCTTACACCATTACCAAGGCTGTGGGAGACAATGCATTTGAGCTCAGCATTCCCCCATTCCTTGGCCTGCACCCAATGTTCAATGTGGACTGCCTTCGGCCATACTTTCCACCATTACTAGACACATGACATTGTAGAATAGCTCACACCCACAGAGTTAAATCTAGATTGCATGGAACAAGCTACAACTGATCGGATCGTGGACACACAGATCACGCACACTCGCCAACAAAATATCCAACTATATCGAGATGTCAAAGCAGGCCAACTCCTTCACCAAGGCAAGTGGCTCACCAGCGACTACATTTAGCAGAAGTTTCCTCATCTCATGGAGGAACTCAACGCAATGGGGACCATTGCTTCCTAAGGGGGGAGGAATGATCCAAGTGGATATTGGTGGACACCCACCAAGTCCACTTGGACCCGCACGATTGTTTCTTTCATATTTTCAGTTTCCTTCATTGTAGCATAATTTATTATTTTTAGCAGTTTTTCGGGTCCTAAACTTCCAGAGCCATTTTGAGGCCCTAAACGACGTTTTTTGGGAAAACTAGGAGCAACATGGGTTAAAGGTTTGATGTTGCTCTTCCCAAAGTTGTAGCTCTCAAATAGATCTTTCTAACGAGATATGGTGCATGTCAAATGGAGAGCGTATGCCAAAGTTACAACCCTGGGAAGTTGATGTACCAATTTACCCAAACGAGGCCCACAGTTTGGTGTTTCATTTTCTAGGGTTAGGTTTTTGGATGTTTAGGGTTTTCCATTATTTCTCAACAATAAATAGGCCTTCGATCTTCATTGTAACACAGTTCAGAGGCATGTAGCCGCCACATCTCTTCTAAGAGATAAGCTACCATCACCCTAGCTAGTTTATTTCCATTTTCGTTTGTAAGCATATTTTAGTATTTTACATTAATGAAATGAAGTATTATTTCTGCTGCATCTCTATATGTATGGTTATATCTATAATTTGTTGCATTCCTATTTAAATCTGGATCATCTGATTCAGAATCAACTTCCAAATTAATATTGATTTCTTGTAAGTCATCTTTAAGGTGAGACTTCAATTCTCTATATTTAGTATTTTTATTAACAATGCTCTCAGTCTCAGGTGGCAGTGTTTGCATAGGTTTCTGTAGGTCTCCACCAGCTGAAGCTACTGGATATTGGCATTCATGTTGTCTAGCCATAAATTCATCCACATGAATAGATGGTGGTCTACCACCAATAGGCCTTCCATGTTGAACATTAACAACGTTGGAGTTTCTACTCATGCCATCATTGTTTCTCTCTCTTGTAGCATAATCATCAACATGCATAGAAGGCGGTCTACTAGTATTAGGTTTGCGTTGCCGAAATGTGTCTCTTTTAGTTGGATCATGAGGAAACAATTGTACATATTGTACGAACAAACAAGACAGTGGCTTTGGCTCCTGCCACAAATCTTGAACCAATGGCATCAATTCTCTAATGCCTATTTGGGCCATCCACTTAAGCCAATTTTCTCTTTAATGAAGACACAGGCAATGTAGGCCTATCTGGTGATGAATCTGGGCACTCCCACATAAATGTGTCTGCAATACCCCCTACAAGATAAGAATCATCAATTATTTCAATACTCTAGACTCATTATTTGGTTTTTTCATTGGAGGGTGTTGACTCTTTTGAAATCTTCATTAAGATTATTATATCGATGAGGTGGAAACTCCTAAATATGAAACTGCAATCTTAGTTGCAGAATATGGAAGCTCTTTTTTTGGCACTATCTTTAACAGCTGAATTATACATGTAGGCTTATTTAACAAACAAAGAATTGCTCTGACAGTTGTCTTAGTCTTCCATCATAAACTATTAGTTAGTAGAAAGAAATAAAGACAAGAAAGAACTAGATTAAAATGAAACATGTTTAAAGAAACACATTAGCTTCAAGGTATGTTAGCTACTCTAAGGGAGTCCCTACGTGCAATGAAACATTTGTGCTATGGTAATTTATTTTCTTTTTATGAAGTTCCAACATGGAAAACACATATTTCAACTTTTCTTCAGTTTGATGGTCCGATGACCTAAAATCAAGTCCAAAATGAGACTTCAAGGCTACCACACCATGTGCATTGCATGTTTGGCCAATGACATTATCAATTATGAACATCCAGTAATCAGGAGAAAATAGTTAACTAGCTCATGCAGGAATCTACATAGCACATACTGCAAAGATTAACATTCTATGTGATCTTTTTGATGTAATGGAAAACATGTGATGCAATCCAAATAGTAGATATAGTGAGGACATGCAATAGAATTCACGTGATAGAAATATCAATGTGAAAATTGTGATAGATGAAAAATCTGTATTGCTACATTTGCACCTATGAAATAAATAGATTATTGACCAATGAAGGAGAATATATTAGTTGAGAAAACAAATGCAGATGCTACAACCAAATGGCATAGTGAGGATTAGTCAAATATGTTGATTATTTTGTAGCATGGGAGGTACTCCAAGCCCTACTATTCAAGGGTTGGAGGTCAAAGCGCCACAAGTAGGCTTGTGGGCTTGAAACCCAAGCTTGGGGGTTTTGAACCCAATTGTGTTTGGGGCAATTCCGGAACCACATTTCTATATGTGATGACATGAGATGATAAAGGGAAGAAAGGAGAACCAAATGCTTCGAGAATCATTGAATTCCAAGTTGTAAAAGTGGAGAAATAAATTTTTGAAGTTGGAAAATAATTATTTGTTTTCAAGTCATGTAGGCTTGACGTAAAAATTAGCCAATAGATGTGTCTCTTCATCTATTCATTGGAGCCCCTCATTTGGCTATAAATAGAGGGTTAATTGGAGTTTTTTTTAGCATCCATTTTAGTGAAACATCCTTGTAAAAATTTCTCATTTCCCACCCCAGTTTTCAGTTTCTCCTTATTTCTCCAAAATAGTTAAATGCCCTTTCCCATATCCATACATTCAACAACTGGAAAATAAATTTTGTTGAAAATACAAATTCTGGAAATATTACAGAAAGCTGGAAAATGCAGAAATAAATATCAGCACATACAAACAACCATTCAACACATTTAAACACAGTGATTTTTGGTCAAGGTGACCCTGGAAAAACCCCCTATAACTCTTGGGGAAAACCAGTTCGAAAGCTCCTTCTTATTTCTGGAAAATGCTTTTTACATTGAGAAATATTCAGCAAAAATCGGCAAGCAAAATTTTACAACTTCTCTCGTTTTCCATGCCTCACAGCCAACTAGAAAAACTTGCAACCAGCAAAACAGAACAACAATAAATGTTGTATGGCCTCCTCGATTTTTGTGCCCAAATTTTAGCCTTTAATGCTGCTGTATGGACTACCTAGAAATGCGTGCAAGCTGCCATAAATACGTTGTACGGATTTCCTCGATTTTCGTGCAAAAAAACAATAGTACAACTGTACGATTATGCCTAGAAATGTGTGCCAAGGTACAACCACTTGCTGTATGGATTTCTGCTCCTCGATTTCTGTGCACTTGCTGTACGGATTTCTAGAAAATCGTGCCCAATATCTGCCTTTCACTGTGTGCTAACTCAGCTGTATGGATTTGCTAAAATGCTGCCTTGGAATGTGTGCCAAGCTGCTGCCTCCTTCTCTTGCCTGTCCAGAAATCTCCCTTGCTCTCTTGCTCTCCTTCTCTCAATTTGCTTATGAAAGAATGAATGACCTTTTCCTCCTTTTCCTCCTGTAATCTAACCCTAAGTGACTTTTGGGGAACCCCTAAATCCAATGGCTGAAATAGATTGAGATCTAGGGCTGAGATTAAATGCTCATTTAAATCTCACTTTCTATTTTTTAATTCACCCCACTTTAATAAAGACCCACTTAGTCATTTATTTCCAAAGTCACTTTTCCTTTCTAATTTTACATTGACTTTATTAAAGTCACTTTAAAATTAGACTTTAGTGACTTTATCACTTAAAGTCACTTTTAAATTAGATTTGACTTTATAAAAATTATAAAGTCACTTTAGGAGAAAAATTAAATTCTTTTGGACACTTTTCCCTAGGCCAAAGATCAAAGCCTTAGGGAACCACCTATCCTTCGGTACCAAATTTCAACACTCCATCTTACCGAGGAAGGTGTTCCTCACCACACCCATCTTGTCTCTGAAGTAGACATGCTTGTCCCGTGGTAAGGCTTTGGTAAGAATATCTTCAACCTGCTCATCAGTGGGAATGTACTCAAGCTTCATAGCTCCCTTCTGAACATAGTCTCTGATGAAATGATATTTGATCCCGATATGCTTTGACCAGTCATGAAATACTAGATTCTCCGTGAGTTTAATGCAACTCTGATTATCACAGTAAATCACTGAAGGTCTCAACGGCTGACAAAATAAGCCAAACAACACTTTGCGAAGCCAGATGGCCTGAAAACTAGCTAGACTGGCTGCCATATACTCTACTTCCGCTGAACTCAATGCTACTGACTGCTGCTTTCGGTTGAACCATGACACTACTACCGAACCCAACCCAAAATAGCACCCTGAAGTGCTCTTCCTATCAGAAGCACAACCTTCTCAATCAGAATCAGTGTAACCTGCCAATCTCACTCCATCCCCCTGCCTGTAGTCCAGACCATAATCCACTGTCCCCTACAAGTGCCGCAAAATGTGTTTTGCAGCCACCTAGTGAACCTTTCTAAGCTCACACATAAACTGACTCATCGTGTTGACTGCAAAACAAATATTTGGTCTAGTGTTGACCAAATACATCAAAGAACCAATCAGCTGCCTGTACAATGTGGGATCCACCAACTCGAAATTCGAAGCATGAAGCTTCTTCCAGTTGCTGATCATCGGTGTCGACATGGGTTTACAATCCTCCATGTGGAATCTGCCAAGGATGTCCACAATATACTTCCCCTGCCCTAGCAAGAAATGCCCCTCCTCCTGCCACACCTCCAAACCCAAAAAGTAATGCATCAAGCCAATGTCCTTCATCTCAAACTCCGTCGCAAGATCTCTCTTTCAGTGCTCTATGAGTCTCTTTGCACCTGTAATGATCAAATCATCCACATAAAACACCAGAATGAGAGGCTCCTCACCTATCACAATATAGTAAAGGTTCGGATCTGCCTCATTCTTTGTGAAACCCATCCCCTGCAAGTATGTATCTATCCTAGAGTACCAAGCTCTGGGAGCTTGCTTCAGGCCATAAAGAGCCTTCTTCAGTCTGCACACATGGGACTCCTTCCCATGCACCTCAAAGCCCTGTGGCTGCTCAATGTACACCTCCTCCTGTATGAAGCCATTGAGAAATGCAGTCTTCACATCCATCTGGTGGATCTTCCAACCCATCTCTGCTGCTATCGATATAATGGAGCGGATCAAAGTATATCGAGCCACGGGAGCAAAGGTCTCCTCATAATCAACTCCCTCTACCTGGGAGAACCCTCTAGCCACAAACCTCGCTTTGAATTTCTCAATTCTGCCATCTGCAGCATGCTTTATGTTGTAAAGCCATCTGGAAGTAACCACGGATTTTCCCTAAGGCCTCGGCACCACCTCCCAAACATCATTCTTCATGATAGAAGAATACTCCTCCTGCATGGCCTCTCTCCAGACCTGCTGGCTAGCTGCCTCCTCATAGCTAGAAGGCTCAGAGTCAAGGATGCTGGTAGTCATTTCCATATAGCTACAAAACCTCTCAGGTGGTCTACTCTTTCTGATCGGCCTCTTAGGCTCAACAACAAATGTAGCATCTCTCAAGGTGTCCTGAAGCCACTTGGGCTTCCTCTTCCCTGAGCGTACTTCTCCCATTGGAGAATGAAACTCCTCCTCCTCATCATCATCAGGAGCCTGAACTCCTGACTGTCTGTCTGCTGTCCTCCTGCCTGCACCTGAACCTGTAGAAGCTGAGGTACCGTGTGAACTGTCCATCAGTGGACTCCCTAGTGAACTGCTCTGTGGACTGCTCTACATGCTGCCCGGAGCACCACCCCTCTGGCTCGTCGAGCCACTTCTCATTGACGGACCTGGAATCGTCACAGATGTACCTCCGGATCCTCCTGATCCCTGCCCACTGGATCCCTGCGACTGACTCAACTGCTGCTGAGGGTCTGGCTGATCTAGATACTCTAACTCCCGTGACCTCCTAAAGGCCCTGTCCTCCTCGAACTTCACATCCCGCCTGACAACAACTTTCCTCTGTGCAGGAATGTAAATTTGAAAGGCCTTTGAGGTCTCACTGTAGCTCACAAAGATACCCTTCTCTGCAATGGCCTCTAGTTTGGTCCTCTTCTCCTTGGGTATGTAGGAGTATGTAATGCACCCAAAGATACGAAGATGACCAATATCAGGCTTCTTCCCAGAAAATGCCTCCTCCAGAGTCATTTGCCCCAAGGCACGATGCGGACTCCTGTTATACAAATAAATAGCTGTGTTGCAGGCCTCTGCCCACAAGAACAATGGCAACCCCTGATCATGTAACATGGCTTTGGCAGCCCCTACGATGGATCTATTCTTCCTCTTCGCAACCCCATTCTGTTGGGGGTTGTAAGGAATAGTGAACTCGCTCCTAATGCCTGCCTCCGCACAATAGTCAATAAACTCTCCAAGGGTGTACTCTCCCCCATTGTCCGACCTCAAGGACTTGATCTTCCGACCTGTCTGTGTCTCCACAAGAGCTCTAAACTCCTGAAACCACTTGAAGACCTCACTCTTGGTCTTCAAGAAATAAATCCAGGTCCTCCTTGAGTGATCATCAATGAATAAAACATAGTACTCATATCCACTCAAGGAAACATGAGACATCCGACCGCTCACATTGGAATGAATCAAATCAAGTATCCCAGTCACTCTGCTACCACTACTGGGAAAAGGGGATTTGGAAAACTTGCCCATCGCACATCCTCTGTAAGTATCAAAGTGATCAGTACTGAAATCTAGCACACCTGTAGTGATCTCCTGCAAGGCCCTCAAGGCTCCATGATACATATGCCCCACCCTGTGGTGCCAAATCTCACACAGCTCAGAACTTCTAGCTCTGCTATCGGTAATACTGCTCAATGCCAAAAAGGATTGGAATGCAAACTTGTACACCTTTGCATGGCGTACACCTATCACTCTAGCTGAATCAGCTGAAGTGCCCCTGGGATACATCAACACCTTTCCTCCCCTGAACAGTACCTCATATCCTCTATCCTCCAAAACTGAGATGGATATGAGGTTCTTCCTCATCCCTGGCACACAAAGAACATTTGACACCTTCAAGGGAGGTTTGGACTCCCTCTGAAATGTTAGTGTCCCCACACCAACTGCTCTAACAACTCTGTCATCACCGAGTACTACCTCCATATCAGTGCCACTCTCTGAAAGCTCTGAGAAGTACTCACGGACTCCTGTCATGTGACGTGAAGCCCCACTGTCCACATACCAGATACCCGAAGATGCTCCGCTAATCGAGGGAAAAGCATGCTCCCTCTAAACCTGTGTGGCAGGTGATCCTGCTCTAGAGGACTCACACGCAGTGAACCCAAACTCCTGCTCAAAACTATTTGCAAAGTCCTCAACCTTTGCTGAAGTTGCCACACTCTGGTTCTTCCCCTTCTTCTTCTTCTTCTCCAGACACACAACTGCATAGTGTCCCATCTTTTGACAATTCCAACACTTCACCTTGGAATAGTCCTTCTGTGTGTTACCCTGTTTACCTTTACCTTTGCCTTTGCCCCCACCATTGCTTGTGGAAGCCTGCTTCTTCCCTTTGCCTTTTTTGCCTCCCGCCAACAGTGCTACATCCTCATCCTGCTCAACTGGCTTGGCTGCCCCAAGCTGACATTTCCTGATCTCTGTCTGAATGCAATCATCCCAAAACCTCTCCCATGTGGGAAGAGTCTCATGTGCACAAACCCCATCAGCAAAGTTCATCCATGAACGGGGGAGGCCATTCACTGCAATCCGCACCAACTCAGTGGCTGGAATGACCTCTCCAACTGCTGTCAACTCATCTCTCACATTAGTAATATTTGTGAGATATCCAGCTGCACTATCATTACCCATCTTAATGGTCTTCAGCTTCTCCTTCAGGACCATTTTCCGGTTCTCATTGGTACTCCGGTAGAGGTTGGACAATGCTATCCACATCTCATGGACATTTCTCTTTCCTCTCACATGAGGAATGCAATGGTCTTTGACTCCGTCTAGAATCAGTCTCTTACCCTTTTTGTTCTTTTTATTATTCTCAGCCAACTGAGTAGCATCCGTAGGCACAACAACGAGGTTCTGTGTGGTATGCACCATGATGTCCCAGACTTCTGCCTCCTCAAAGATACTCTGCATTCTCTCCTTCCAAATGTTGTAATTGGTATGCCCATCCAACCTATCCTCCACCCTCAATCCCAATGATATCCTGCTGTCCTAAAACTGAAAAATAGCACTGTTGTAGTAAAGATAAAACTGTTGTTTGTGAAAAATAAGCTTGCTTGAATTTTCTGAGTGAAAAATCAGCAGGCTGTAATTTTCCTCCTTGCTATCCCAAACTGCACTTCAGCACTCAAGCTCTGATACCATGTAGAAATTTCTCATTTCCCACCCCGGTTTTCAGTTTCTCCTTATTTCTCCAAAATAGTTAAATGCCATTTCCCATATCCATACATTCAACAACTCGAAAATAAATTTTGCTGAAAACAGAAATTCTGGAAATATTACAGAAAGCTGGAAAATGCATAAATAAATATCAGCACATACAAACAGCCATTCAACACATTTAAACACAGTGAGTTTTGGTCAAGGTGATCTTGGAAAAACCCCCTACAACTCTTAGGGAAAACCAGTTCGAAAGCTCCTTCTTATTTCTGGAAAATGCTTTTTACAGTGAGAAATATTAAGCAAAAAGCAGCAAGCAAACTTTTACAACTTATCTCGTTTTCCGTGCCTCACAGCCAACTGGAAAAACTTGCAACCAGCAAAATAGAACAACAATAAATGTTGTACGGCCTCCTCGATTTTTGTGCCCAAATTTCAGCCTTTAATGCTGCTGTACGGACTGCCTAGAAATACGTGCAAGCTGCCATAAATACGTTGTATGGATTTCCTCGATTTTCGTGCAGAAAAAACAACAGTACAGTTGTACGGTTCTACCTAGAAATGCGTGCCAAGGTACAGCCACTTGCTGTACAGATTTCTGCTCCTCAATTTCTATGCACTTGCTATAGGGATTTCTAAAAAATTGTGCCCAATATCTTCCTTTCACTGTGTGCTAACTCAGCTGTACGGATTTGCTAAAATGTTGCCTTGGAATGTGTGCCAAGCTGCTGCCTCCTTCTCCTGCCTGTCCAGAAATCTCCCTTGCTCTCTTGCTCTCCTTCTCTCAAGCTGCTCATGAAAGAATGAATGACCTTTTCCTCCTTTTCCTCCTTTAATCTAACTGTAAGTGACTTTTGGGGAACCCCTAAATCCAATGGCTGAAATAGATTGAGATCTGGGGCTGAGATTAAATGCTCATTTAAATCTCACTTTCTATTTTTTAATTCACCCCACTTTAATAAAGACCCACTTAGTCATTTATTTCCAAAGTCACTTTTCCTTTCTAATTTTACATTGACTTTATTAAAGTCACTTTAAAATTAGACTTTAGTGACTTTATCACTTAAAGTCACTTTTAAATTAGATTTGACTTTATAAAAATTATAAAGTCACTTTAGGAGAAAAATTAAATTCTTTTGGACACTTTTCCCTAGGCCAAAGATCAAAGCCTTAGGGAACCACCTATCCTTCGGTACCAAATTTCAACAATCCTCTCAAGAAAGGGCTTTGAGATTGCCCTAGCCGCATCAAGGAAGAGAGGCCCTAGACAACATGGAGGAGGTCCAAATTTCTGTGATGGAGGCCGACAGAAGCAACAAACTGTCTTTGGGTTGAAAAGAGGGTCGAGACTGTTGTTCTATAGGCCAAGTAGCCTTGATGGTGGGCCAAGCTCCTTAGGGTCAAAACGTTGTGTGTTGGAGTGTGTTTGGGCACCGAAAAGGGGGATTATCTCACAGTTTAGGGTTGTTGTTTTAGGCCGTAGGTCATAGCACACACTTGGAGCTACATAAAGGGGTGTCAAGGGTGGACTTGTCCCTTAAGAAGGAAGTGTGGGTGAGGAAGAGGCTTCTTAGGGTATGCTAAAACCCCTTGAGGGAGTGTTTGTGAATTTTCATGAGGGTTTAGGGCTGCAACACGTGCCCTAACTAGAACTGTCACAAATGCATAAGAAAACACCATTACAAAAGTGTTTTGGAGGGGTGTTGGGTCCTTGATTTGTGGACCAAAACTTGGACCAGTTGATGGGTAGCTTGAGGAGACCTTAGGAGTTATTTAGAGAAGCCCACATGGACTATTGGGAAGTCTACCAAGCAACCAAGGTGACAACAGACACATCAAGGGAGAGGTAAGAGGACACCAAAAGAAGGAGTTGTAGATGGACTCTTGTATGATAGATTGATGATGTCCTAGCTGAGGACATATTGTTGGAGCCTAGATTTGTGCGATAGCTCCTCTATTATAGAGAAAATGGCAGATTGGTGAAGCCTGTGGGAAACCATGTGCAAGGGTCTCCTAAGTGTGGGGGTGCCCTAGCTAGGTGCATATGCTATAGCATGGATTTGTCTCTCATGGATTATTTGAGGGAAGCATGAGAGAAGACCACGTGTGGACAAGATTGGGCACTTATGGTTTGCTGGAGGATAGCGTGATAGTGTCCAAGTTGGAGCCTCGTGAGCAACACCTTGATAGACAAAGGTGGTTGCGAGAGAGACAGTTGATGAGCTCAAGGGTCTGATCAACCAGGAACAGGTTTGTGGAGCCTGATACTTGTTTTTGGAGAAGGACATCTACAACAGATGATGGGAAGTCCTCCTAGGTCATATTCATTGTGGGAGATGGACATCTTGCAGTGATAGGTGGCAGCCCTTCGTGCCCTGTGTTGGTATTCATTTGCACATCGCAGGAAGACCATAGTGGGTTGAAGTCTTTGAGTAACTGAGGAGCAACAGTGGGCAGATTAAGAGTTGTTCACAAGTGGAGTTGTAAACAAATCGATAGGACTCTCGATGTGTTGTGTCCTTGATTGACTAAGGCACAACTAGTGAGTAGATTTGATAGCTGAGGTTCAGTGGCTAGATGGACTTGGAGCATTGATAGAGGTAAAGCTGCAGATCGGGGGCTGAAGGATCAAGTAGGTATAGGGTACGAATGAGAGGAGCTGAGAGAGTCAACTACATCAACCAGATGGTCAGTGTGTCTTGTATGGGAAGATTGCTTGTCGATGGACTGACACTAAGCGCTAGTTTTGTGTATTGTATTAGTTTATGTATGAGGGCCATTATTCCTTATATATGATACCTAGACTATTGTATTATATGTTTATTAATATAACGAATTTGGGTTGAAAATTGTAAAAAGTTGTCTATATTTTGTGTACGTGTGATTTACTGTTGTTTATATTCCATTGTGAAAAGTAGTATCGTTGAGATTCTTGTTTTGGTAGCATTAAAGGTTTTAAGATTCTATCCTAGACCCAAGATCGTGGAAATTCAACATGGTATCAAAGGGTATCTAAGCTACTTTGAGGGACAATGAATCCGAGTGTGCACAATGAAGCAACTTAGAGGGAGTTGTCAGTGTCTAGATCATGGAGCAGAGGGTTCAGCTGAAGATATGGAGATGTGGTATTAATAGGCTACATAGCGAGATGGGTTGGGAGTTCTGGTGGATTGGTGGAGAGATTGGAGAACAACAATTTGTTGTAGTACAGGTTGTTGATCATGGACTTCCTGTGACTTGTCATGGATGGTTTGTACAACTTGAGGACTTCTTTGGCATGGGTGAGATCAGGTTGATCGAGATGGCTTCATGTGATGGACTACTGGTTGACAGGCTAGAGGTTTCATTGGATCGTGATGTTTCATACCCGATATTGGAGGGATTTGTACGAGTGGTATTTGATCCAGGAGGATGAGTCCTTGCAGGATTGAGCATGTGGAGATTGTGTAGGCTCAAAGGGAGTCTAGCCTCAAAGGGAGAAACCCTATGGAGGTTTGGGATCTTCAGGTTTAGATGTGATGAGGTAGAGGCACTATCGAGGTTTATGGGTTCATTCTAATGGTTATGTTGCAGTGATGGAAACCAGAGGTGTTACACTAAAAAATGTCACCATGACCACTTACAGTTAGTATGGCTCAAATCAACAGTCATGCTACCCTCTTAGGCAAGTCTTATGCCTCTGTTATCCATCTCAAACTCAAAGAAGAGAGAAAGTCTTGTCAAAAATATGTTTATCTCTGGGGTCGCAGGTTCTCTCTAGCCTTACCTGCGGGGACGCTGACCATGTTCACAAAAGGTGCGTCCTTGGACGCTCTGTATGTTAAGGGACAGGTGCGTCCTTCTGTAAAAGGCAAAATGCGCGAGTTTCATCTTAAAAAAGTTACTTGTGGTTACTTCTAGAACTTTCTAGAGGTCGGTTTGATGAATTGGATGCGCCTCCAGTTGGTTCATGTATCTCTATTAAGGGGGAACTTATCCCATCAATAAGGGAGCTATCCCACCCAAAGAGGGAGATTATCCCATTGATGGTGGACCTGAATAACCTCTTTACAGCACTATAAATAAAGACATTGAGCCAGAGGGAGGAGAGGTTGAAGCTATACATTTTCTTTGGGTAAATGCTGCAGGAATTAGGACTCCCATTTAGAACCTTGTGAGGAGAGATTGTCTTTGCTTGATTCTACTTGGAAGTGGGTGAGCTTTGTCAAAGTAGAGGAAAACCCTTGATGGACCCTGGGAGGAACTTGCACAACACCAAGGCCAGGTTGTAAGAGTTTCTTTGTTTCGTTATTAATACAAACTGGTTTATTTTTCTCAATAGCTTGTATTAATGAGTTATTTCATGTGTTCCTTGGTCTGCATGTTGAATATATGTTTTATTATATGAAATGCAAGTGCTTGGTAATTGTTTGATTGTTTGTGGTTGCAGGAATTGACTTGAAGGAGGAGCTCATCCGGATCGGCAAGGACGAACTACAACAATCGCGTTTTGGAATAAGGTAAGCCTAAACACTTGTAGTTTTCATGTTTTAAAAGGTATATTTAGAGAAAGATCACTCCATTTTGTCTTGTTTGTCGCTAGAGAGTTTAGACTCCTAGGGAGGTCAGTTGTGTCTGCACAAACGACTTTTTCCGCCACGACAAATTGGCGACTCCACTGGGGAATCCATTAATGTGAAAGTCTTTTCCTTTGTGTGAACTTTGCTCTGAGAAAATCATTTTTATTTTCTGGTTTTTGACTGTGAGAATTAGTATTTGGGTGGCTTAGCTTTAGATTTAGTTAGATTTGGTTTTTCTTAACTTTTCCAGAAGGACGCACCCTCTGAGTACTGCACAGTGCGTCTTTGGACGCGCTGTTGCCGTTTGCACAGAGCGGGCCCGCGCCTGTTCTAACGGGTTGCCTGCGTCTTCCTGTAAAAAATTAGGAAAACTCCATTTTTGCTTTAATTGCTTTTAGATTTTGTTTTTTCTTAGTGTTTTCTGCCCAGATCCTTTAGTACCCTGTCAAAAATTTTCCCCTGAACTTGTTTCATTAGCATTCCTGCTTTTAGCTTTCATCGATTGGGTGTTTTGAGTCTCTTTTTTGAGAAATTCTTAATTTGATTTCCTTTGGTCATTACTTGGAGGTTTCTCTCAGTCTTTTCACAATTTTGCATTTGAGTGTTTTTATGTTTTGATCTTTGGAACTCTCACCCAATTTTCTCGACTTGCACTTGATTGGTTCTTAGATTACATTAGAATCATCTTGTGTTTGAGAATTCTCTTGCATAGATCACATTTGCATAATTAGAGTTCTCAGTTTCAGAATATGAATGAAAAATGTGCATAGATTACATTTGCATACTTTTCATGGGAATTGTGCATAGATTACAATTGCATAGTTTACATTCTGAAAAATCAATCGTAGATTTAGATCAGCTTTCTTTGATTTGGATTTACACAAAAATAAAAAATAAAAATTGGTTTGGAATTGATTTGCATTAGTTTTTCTTGATGAAATTAGTGCATTAGAGAATTTGTTATATTTTCTCTTAGTGATCAATTTTTTGCATTGTTAGAAGTGAATGGAAACTCTCTCCTTACTCTAGTTAGGATTCATCGAATTGAAAGGATTGCATTATCATATTCGATTGCATTCAGTTGAGTCGGGTCATAACACCATTGGTTTCATCTCCATTTACCCATTTGAGTAATAACAGCCTTAATAACACAGCGCTTAATTAAAATTCATCTAGTAATTTTTACATTTCTAGGGCTCTGAAACACCAACATAGCTTAGGCTAGGGTCTTGGAGTAGGTGAGTACTTAACTCTCCAAGACTACAAAACCAAACAGATAGTTTATCTTGAGTAGAATAAATCCAATTGTTTCAATTGCACTCTGGGAAAGCTCCTCTTAAAGGAGAAGCACGAGCTCGTGTCCGAACCAGTGAGGGGATCATTCCCCCCTCGTTGGGAACGACGCCAGACAGTACGTATTACAAACGGTAAACCTCGTATCAACCATTGTCGAGGAGCCAGGGGTCACTTATCGGTAAACCTTGGATTGTTGTCAAGGAGCCGGTAAGGGGATTGAGCTTGCTACTCTGCCCTTGCGTGCTGTCGGAGTTTAGACTGTTCCCCCAGGTGTATTTGTTACTGTTGGTGACCTTAGTGACCATAATCTTTAGGGTTCTACCGAGGTGACGGTGGAGGGAAGGTCCCACTGTACCTGGAGCAGACGTCGGTTATACTCACTTGGATTTTCCGGGGGGTTCACTTCACTTCGAGACGGTTAAAGTGGAGGAACTTGTGCCGGTCTATTCATTAAGCAGGTTGCCGGGGTAACTGTTCCACCCGCCATTTCTGTACTGAATTCTGCAAGGTTGGGATTCATCACAACTAGTGTTTTCGGTCCGGAGAGCTTACTGTTTGTGTTTGGTTTGACTCCTAGATTTGATAGCGTGTGTTAATTTGTTTGTTTTTACTTTTAGAGACCATAGGTGTGAATTGTGAATTTTAGTTGTTAAGTGTGAATTGTGATTTGTTAATTTTAGTTTTAAATTGTTAATAAAATTCACTGAAGTTGAATATAATGGCAAATGTTCTGGAATTTATCAACCTAGGAACCCCTCCTAATGAGAATCCTAGTACTTTTCCTTACTTTGGAAATGTTGGTCCTCCTTATATGGCTACTTTGTCATTACCTGGATTTACAATAGGTTTACCGATATGGTTATTTTCAACTTCGTTGGCCCAAAGTACTCCAATTGTTCCACCTCAACCGGATGCTTCACCTCAACAGAGTTCACCATCTCAACATCACCAACCTTCTGTTGACCCTTTACCTTCTTCGCCTAATTTTTCTTCCTCCATTTCTTCCTCTTCGCCTGGTAAAAGCCTTGATGCTAGTAACCAGGAGGCTAAGAAGAAGAAGAAAGGGAAGAAGAAGAAGAAGAAGAAGAAGCAAGATAAGAAAGAAGTCAACCAACCAACCATGGCTGTAAGTGTTAGTTGTGTTGAGGAAAACTCCGACATGCATCGTAAACCCAAATACCCTTGCAGGCTTTGTAAGGGTGACCACTTCCTTGTCAATTGTCCTGGTATTCCAAAGGTCCTGGAAGTATGGTCAGAAAAATCCCATCAACTTTCCATTGATCCATCAACCAGTGATAGTCAGGTTCCTGGGAAAAAGGGTAAAGTTAGGTTTCCTTGTAAGTTATGCAAAGGGAGTCATCAAACTCACATTTGCCCTCACATGGATGAAGCCTCAACATTGTTGGAAAACCTTACTGTTCCACAGCAAGAATTTCCAACTGGTTACCGTAAACTTTCTCCCAACCTACCGTCAACTGACGGAGTGATTGATCTAAATTCAAGTACAGTCGATCACACTCTCCCATTGGAGAGTGAAACTCATGTCACTCAGGTTGATGATCCATTAGTTGATCAAGTGGTCGATTCAATTTCACATTCGGTCGATCACACTCTCCTTTTCGAGAGTAAATTTCATACCGCTGATGTTCTTCTTGTTACATCGGATTCTTCTATGCCGGGGGGCATTTCACCTATTTCTACAGAACCCCCTCCAAGCACTGAGGTCTTTTCCTTTGATTGGAATAGACTGACAGAACCTCGTCTTCCTTCCTCCATCCCTTTCCAAATCATTATCAAGGCTGGTGGTAGGGACATACATCGTACTCAGGTAGATGAAGGTGCTTCTGTCAGTATTTTATCCTCAACTGTTTGGAAAGCTTTGGGTTCCCCTCAGCTTGCGCCTATTACGCAGAATCTGAAAGCTTTTAACAGAACCATTAGTGAACCTTTAGGGATCCTTCCTAAGTTTTCTATTACCTTGGAAGGTAAAACTGTTTGTGTTGATCTTATGGTAGTTCGAGGTCCCTTGGATTTCAATTTACTCCTTGGGCGAGACTATGTTTATGCAATGAAAGCTGTCGTATCGACACTCTTTCGTGTGATGTCTTTCCCTCACAATGGTAGTATTGTGACTGTAGACCAGCTTTCGTTCCCTAGTCTTGTTTCAACTACCAGTAATATGACACCCCTAAATGTTCCTGATTCTCAAGTGGTATCTACCCCGCCACGGGTTAATTATGTGGCAACTGGTCCCATGTTTTTAGTTACCGATGTAAGTGAGCCTCTCACTGTTGATTTAGATCCGGTAATTGACATGGAAAACTCTATGGGATTACTTGAACACGATGTTCTTATCCCTTTTGAGTCCCTTGACATGTGTTCCTTCCAAAGAGCTGTTCTTCCTTCTGATGAAGATCTCTTGGAAGCCATGATCAAGGTGTGTCCATTGACATGTCTTTCTTCCAGTTAGAAGCCATGCTCAGTGTGACCGAGGAAAGTTCCTTTTACTGTGTCAACCTCATTAAAAAATGAATCAGTTGATGAGGAAAGTTCTTTTATTGAGTCAACCTCATTAAAAAATGAATCAGCTAGATTTTAGGATATGTAGGTAGATTGTAGCAAGTAGGGTTTGAGGATAGTTCCTGTTACTGAGTCAACCTTGTTAAAAAATGAATCAGGTTTGAGGATAGTTCCTGTTACTGAGTCAACCTCGTTAAAAAATGAATCAGGTTTGAGGATAGTTCCTGTTACTGAGTCAACCTCGTTAAAAAAATGAATCAGGTATGAGGATAGTTCTTTTCTTGTGTCAACCTCTTTAAAAATGAAACAACTCCCTTTTCAAGTTAAATATTGAAAGTAAACCTTCATTTCATCCAGCCGGTTGAATGCAATGAAGCCTGGGGGGCATGTACCTCATTTCGCATCATTATGCTGGGGGCATGTGAACTTTATGAGGATAGTTCTTTTCTTGTGTCAACCTCTTTAAAAATGAAACAACTCCCTTTTCAAGTTAAATATTGAAAGTAAACCTTCATTTCATCCAGCCGGTTGAATGCAATGAAGCCTGGGGGGCATGTACCTCATTTCGCATCATTATGCTGGGGGCATGCGAACTTTTTGAGCATAGTTCCTTGTCTTGTGTCAAGCTCGTTAAAAAATGAAACAAGGGTAGGTTAAGTAGGTAGATTGTAGAGAGTAGTCATGAGCATAGTTCTTTGTCTTGTGTCAAGCTCGGTAAAAAATGAAACAAGGATTTTAGAGCACAGTTCCTTGTCTTGTGTCAAGCTCGTTAAAAAATGAATCAAGGTTTTTTAGAGTATAGTTTTTTGTTAGGTAGATTGTAGAGAGTAGTCATGAGCATAGTTCTTTGTCTTGTGTCAAGCTCGGTAAAAAATGAAACAAGGATTTTAGAGCACAGTTCCTTGTCTTGTGTCAAGCTCGTTAAAAAATGAATCAAGGTTTTTTAGAGTATAGTTTTTTGTTAGGTAGATTGTAGAAAGTAGTTATGAGCATAGTTCCTCGTCTTGTGTCAAGCTCACTAAAAAATGAAACAACTCCCATGAGTCTTTCCAAGATTTTGAAAGTAAAGCTTCATTCCATCCACCTCATTGAATGCAATGAAGCTTGGGGGGCATGTACCTTGATTTGCATCATTATGCCGGGGGCATGTGAACTTGTAACAAGCATAGTTTTTCGTTTCAAGCTTGTGTAAACATGAAACCGAATCCGAGCATAGTTCTTTTCCTGTGTCAAGCTCGTTAAAAAATGAAACAAATCCTCCTCTACTTGAGTCGAGAGATTGACTAGATCTCGTAAATGTTAGGTTGTATGTTTAGGTTAGTTATTTTAGTGTTTTGCATAATTTTCTTACAGTTTTAGGTCGAGTCTTTCAAATGATCTCGTTCATGAACCTTCATTCCATCCAGCTTGTACTTAGTTGAATGAAATGAAGCTGGGGGGCATGCGCTCTAGCAGTTATGCTTAGGGGGCATCAAGCATAGTTTTATCTCTGTTTCAAGCTTGTGTAAAAATGAAACTACTTTGAAGCATAGTTTTTGTCTGTTTCAAGCTTTTGTAAAAATGAAACCTATTTCGAGTCAATTTTAGTTATTTTCAAGACTCGTTAAACTCATGAAAATCCCGAAATTATTTTGCTATTTTTCATTCTCGTAAAACAAATGAAAATGCCGAGTTCTTTCCATCTTTTCCTGCTCGTAAATTAAATTGAAAGTCGGCCATATGAGTACATTTTTATCATTTTTTCGAACTCGTTAAAACTTACGAAAAAGTGAAAACCATGAGTACATTTTTATCCCTTTTTTCGAACTCGTTAAAACTTACGAAAAAGTGAAACCTTGGAGTTCTCTTTTAAGCCCTTTTCAGACTCTTAAAACATGAAAAGATTGCCGAGCGTTTCTTTTACACTCGTTAAAACGGAATTAAAAGACGGTCCCCTTTTAGCTCTTTTCTGACCGTAAAAACAGGAAAAGATTGCCGGGTTTTTGTCGTTTCAAACTCAATACGGAAATAAAACGACGTGTCCTTGATCGCTTTTTACTTTTCAGGTCAGTGGCACTAATTATGAAAGTACTCCTTGGTCGCAAGATCAAGCGGTTCCCCCAGGTATTATTTTATACTTTTTCGGGCTTGAGGGACACAAATATACGAAAAAGTTCAACGTGGAGTCTCCTTTTGTTTTTTCAGACTCTCTAAAAATGAAAAACGCCGAGTTTCTCCTATACTGGGCTCGTTAAACTTTTACAGTAAAGGACCTGTTCAATTACAAACAGGAACGAACCACTCCTTCCTAGGGTTCGAATTTAAACTAGGTTGGACTTGTCCGAAGGATGAGCTTATAATCAAGCATATGTTATCCTCCTCAAGCTTGTTAAAAATAAAGAGGTACTTGCCAGAAATGGTGGGGGAAAAGAGAGAAGAATGAACCTGTTTGTTACCTTTTGTCTCAAAAGAAACTTTATTACCACTCTTGAACACGACACTTTTCATTCACCTGGGTTGGGAAATCTTTTACCTCACAGTTGACCAAACCACTTTGAAAGTCTTTAACCGGGTTCCGGGGATTAGCTTTGAGTTATTCGTCACCAAGCCATCTGTCGTGTCGTTATGTGTTCAAGAGGTCTGCAAGCAAAAACTTTCATCTGCAAAATACTTGTCATCCATTTGACCATCCCTGAGTCAGTCCTTACAGCAACATTTCTTCAACTTGAACAATGATTTCGTGTTGCGGGCTTGCCTGCAACGGGTCGCTTTCTATCGACATCGACACATTATCTAGAAAGATGACTTAGGAATCGACAGCACCTTGAAGTCTGCATGCATCAATGGCAGGTTTCTCGCCTTTGACGTCAGTTTACATCAGTGACTTTCGATCAAAGGATTCCGTGAAGTGTTCGACATCAAAACATCTATTCACATTTCACGGGTTGTGCTTGGTACTTTGAGAACCATTGACATTACTGGTGGTTTCTCTCACGCTTGTTAACAGTTTGCATCATCGACTGGTAATCAAGTGGTTTCTAACATGTTCGACATCGAATCATTTAATCACATGGCTAGAATCGTACCAATTCGGGAAGTAGAAGTGAAGACCCTGGATCTAGTTTCTACCATCCAGGCTGCGAGGAGTTTTGTATTCATTATCTATGTAGACTAATCATAAACAGATGGCTGCGTCCATACTGTGTCTACAAAAGTCTATAAAAATGATGTACTGCAAGATCATTCTTGTATCAGAATAGTTAGTCCATTAGTTAAAGTTTTGAATCTGAGTATGGGGATGCCTACCTCAGTGATGATATAATCTTATACATGTATTTTGTGTTGAAAATTGCAGGTTCCAACCAGGTCATCCACAAGACAATCCTTGAAATGATAAAGCGCTTCACCCTTCCTAGAATTACAAAACCCTAAATCTATTCCAGGCTTCGCACTTTAGGGGGCAATCTGTTACACTAAAAAATGTCACCATGACCACTTACAGTTAGTATGGCTCAAATCAACAGTCATGCTACCCTCTTAGGCAAGTCTTATGCCTCTGTTATCCATCTCAAACTCAAAGAAGAGAGAAAGTCTTGTCAAAAATATGTTTATCTCTGGGGTCGCAGGTTCTCTCTAGCCTTACCTGCGGGGACGCTGACCATGTTCACAAAAGGTGCATCCTTGGACGCTCTGTATGTTAAGGGACAGGTGCGTCCTTCTGTAAAAGGCAAAATGCGCGAGTTTCATCTTAAAAAAGTTACTTGTGGTTACTTCTAGAACTTTCTAGAGGTCGGTTTGATGAATTGGATGCGCCTCCAGTTGGTTCATGTATCTCTATTAAGGGGGAACTTATCCCATCAATAAGGGAGCTATCCCACCCAAAGAGGGGGATTATCCCATTGATGGTGGACCTGAATAACCTCTTTACAGCACTATAAATAAAGACATTGAGCCAGAGGGAGGAGAGGTTGAAGCTATACATTTTCTTTGGGTAAATGCTGCAGGAATTAGGACTCCCATTTAGAACCTTGTGAGGAGAGATTGTCTTTGCTTGATTCTACTTGGAAGTGGGTGAGCTTTGTCAAAGTAGAGGAAAACCCTTGATGGACCCTGGGAGGAACCTGCACAACACCAAGGCCAGGTTGTAAGAGTTTCTTTGTTTCGTTATTAATACAAACTAGTTTATTTTTCTCAATAGCTTGTATTAATGAGTTATTTCATGTTTTCCTTGGTCTGCATGTTGAATATATGTTTTATTATATGAAATGCAAGTGCTTGGTAATTGTTTGATTGTTTGTGGTTGCAGGAATTGACTTGAAGGAGGAGCTCATCCGGATCGGCAAGGACGAACTACAACAACCGCGTTTTGGAATAACGTAAGCCTAAACACTTGTAGTTTTCATGTTTTAAAAGGTGTATTTAGAGAAAGATCACTCCATTTTGTCTTGTTTGTCGCTAGAGAGTTAAGACTCCTAGGGAGGTCAGTTGTGTCCACACAAACGACTTTTTCCAACACGACAAGAGGGGCTAGTGTCGTTGCAAGATGATGATGGTTACTTCCTAGTATTGGAAGTACCTCCCTCGCTAAGAGGGAGTGATGAAGTTTTTGTAGCTTGGGAGGTACTCCAAGCTCCCCAGTGTTCGAGGGTTGGAGGTCAAAGCGCCACAAGTAGTCTTGTGGGTTTTTCACCCAATCGTGTTTCAGGAAATTTCAGAAGCACATTTCTACATGTCATGACATGAGATGATAGAGGGTGGAAAGGAATATCCAACACTTCGAGAATCATCAAATTTCGATTTGTAGAAGTGGAGAAATGAATTTTTGAAGTTGGCAAATAATTACTGGTTTTCAAGTCATGTAGGCTTGATGTAAAAATTATCCAATAGATGTGTCTCTTCATCTATTCATTGGAGCCCCTCATTTGGCTATAAATAGAGGGTGAATTGGAGTTGTTTTAGCATCCATTTTAGTGAAACTTCCTCTCAAGAAAGAGCTCTAAGATTTCCCTAGCCACAATAAGGAGGAGAGGCCTAGACAACATGAAGGAGGTCCGAATTTCTGTGATGGAGGCTGAGTGAGCTGCAGGAGCAGTAGACTAACTTTGGGTTGAAAAGAGGGCCGAGACTACTGTTCTAGAGGTTGAGTAGCCTTGTTGGTGGGCTGAGTTGCTTAGGGTCAAAATGTTCTGTGTTGGAGTGTGTTTGGGTACCGACCTTTCCTATAGAGGGGGACCTTTCCTGTAGAGGGGAATTCAACACAGACTCTAAGGTTCTTGATAACTCGAATAAAAGTCCCTGGTGATTTGCTGATGAGACCAAACCAGATTGCCAATTTTTCGTTATCGTAACAAAGAGCTTGTTGTTTCTGCTCCTCCTCCACAACACTCAAAACAAATTTTGTACTAGGAACATATCCTGCTGCTTTCATCTTCCTAGATAATATCTTCAAGTCTGCATAAATTTGTTCTATTTGTGGATATAGATAGTGTTAGATCTTCTAACCTAATTAGAAACTAACTTCTAGACATTGTTTTATGATGGTTCTATGTTTTTGGAGGGTGCAGGGGAAGACTTTACATTAATTGATCCCTAGAAAAAGAATACCCTTATTTCCTATAGGCCTTGAAAAAGTTCTTCTTTTGAAGGTGAAACATTTAAAATTTTTGGTTTGAAAATAATATTATCGGAGGTAAAGAATTGAATCCATTTTCTTTTGCTTCATTTGGAGAATTTCCAATCTGAGGTATGAAGCTTGATTACTGAATTTTATGCTTTTAGTATTGTGTCCATTCCTCAATGTAAGATTTTAGTTGTGAAAACTCTAGCTAAAGTTGCTCTAGGCTAGCTCCATTAGATGATATTCTACCAACAGATTTCTATTGAAATCCTTTTTAGGCCTTTAATCCCAAACAATGCCACTAACTTGAGAGTGTTCAATGGCGATCAATAGATTATCCAATTCTTTGATTAGTGAGGGAATGTTTAAGCATGTAGTAATAGACGATGAAGATAATTCAAAAGCGATGGACATTTGTCAAGATGGTGTGGGAAATTTAAGGTAGAATTCAATTCCCAAAGGAGTAGATCTAGGAAATCTATAAATGTCAAAACAAATAATTCTACTATGAATTATGAGCCGATTAATTTGTGCATAGAAAAAGGATATTTAGAACATCAACCTTGGAACTTGTTGTTAGAGCAGAAGAAACAAACTCCTGGTACTCAAGAAATCTCCATGTTGTCCAAAAATGCATGCAAATCTTTTATCTGCATTTTTCTTTCGAGTTCATATTTGTACTTGTTCTGTCTTCCATGATTCCAAGAGATCACTATGGAAGGGAAGATTGCTGAAATTAAAAATGGCACCCAACCTCCTTGTGGAACTTTATTCAACATGGCAGTCATGTAGATGCCTTCTACAAGGCCAAAAATAAGGAAGAATGCTACTATAAATAAAATGTGTATGTTCCAAATGACAAGCATGACCAAGGTCACTAAAAATGTTGTAATAAGCATGACCCAAGCCACAAAAACCCCTGCAACACAAAATTCCATTAACACTCTTAAAGTGATAGTATAAATAAAATGTGTATGTTCCGAATGATAAGCATGACTAAGATCACTAAACATGTTTTAATAAGCATGACCCAAGCCACGTCAACCCCTGCAGCACAAAATTCCATTAACTCTCTTAAAGTTGGAGCCAAAGACGTAGGCATGCTTGTCCTCTTTTCTTTTTATACGTGGGATAATTCCCATTCCTCTAATTTTGCTGGCAATGTAGGCATGCTTGTCCTCTTTGCCTTTTATATGTGGGATAATGCCCATTCCTCTAATTTTGCTGGCAATGTAAGATTGTATAAAGAATTTTTGTTTTGTGCACTAATGAAATACAAGGTACATTTGTTTCAAAAAGAAAGAAACAAAGAAATAAGCACTTACCAAAGGCATTGGCGATTTGTGGCCCACCCCTAAAACCCACCACAATAGCAAGGCAGAGAATCATGAGGACATAGTTAACCTCTGGAGAGTAAATCTGACCCTCGTTGTCTTGTGAGGTATGAACAATATTGACTCGAGGGAAACACTCAATAGCCATTGAGTGTTTTATAATTGAGAAGGTTGCAGAAATCAATGCTTGACTGGCAACTATTGCTGCTAAAGTGGCAACGATAAACATTGGCCAATACACAACATTTGGTATTGACTTGTAGAATGTATCACTTATATGTCCTGGATTCTTGATCAAGTAAGCTTCCTAGCTAGCATATGTGAGAATTCAAGTTGGAGAAACCATCATGAAAAGGAAATCTACGGCAAGAAGCAAAAAAATTCTTATGATTCTAGTCCAACACCCATAGAGCTTAGAAGCAGAAATTTATTATTATTCTAGTCAATGATACACCCATAGAACTTAGATGGAACAATCTTTTAACTGTGCAAATCATTTGAACCTGAATAGATATCTTATTGAAGTGGCCCAAGTCAGTAAACATGGCCTCCGCATCTATTTTAAATAGATAAAAGGCTAGCTAAGGTAGTGTATCTCTTACTAACAAGTGATTAGAGGATATATACTGTGAGATATGAAATTAGTGTTTAAAAACATAAGAACAAATATTGCTTTGACTTGAAAAAGGTAAAAAAATTCGAATTTTTAAGGCACGCATTATAAAATATCTTGGATTGAGCAAAAACCTATTACACATAAGAAAACAGCTCCTAGCATCACCCATCCTTGCTTATGAATTTGAGCAAAGAAATAGAAAATGTAGTGAGGTGACAATGCCTTGAATACACCTGGATAATGTGCTCCAATATTATAGGCCCCAATAATGCATGTTGAAGAGAACCACATAACCATTATAGGGGAGAACATGAAGCTCACTTTGGATGTTTCGAACCTTTGAAGCAAGAATAGAAATACAAGAATTACCGCTCATACCAATAGAACAACATCTGCGTACAAAGGAGTCAAGAATTTTAGGGATTATAGCAGGGTTTTCAAGGAATCCGTAATCAATAATATGGAACCAATTATATTTTAGACATACAAATACTTTGTTGTTATTTAATATGTTTGAACAACTCTCTAAATTGAAGGATATAGAATTTAGACTTTAATGCAAAGATGTTATAATTTTGTATGTCAAAGGGTACATTATTGCTCTATATAATACTTACCCTGGCTCATTTTTGGGTTCTTTGACTGGATTCCTTGAATAGCTGAGAGCACTACCCAACTCAAAAATTTGAAATAACAAGAGTAAGATATAGTTGGAATGAAAGCATCAAAGAAATGATTTTATGGTTCAGTAAAGTGAATAATAATATTTAAACCTTGATTTTGAATCCTGTATTCAACACCAATAGACTACTTTAGGAAAAGGATTGTGAATAATAATCTTTACTGGAAATTTCACTTATTATTTAAAGAGTGTGAATTGGTTTGACCCGAGGTTAAATATAACCATGTGGTTATTAGGTCCTTACAGACCTTCCATTATGATCCCAACTTTTTGAAAGAAAATAGTTAAAGTCTATTAGCTTACTTTGGCATGCACCAGAGAGAGGGCAGGCCCTACCTAGATGGGCCTGGGCTCATTAGCAAATTTCATAAATGGGTTATTGTTGAGACACTAGGCTTCCCTTGTTGGGATTCTCTCTTCTAGACAACATTACAATTAAGAAAGAAGAAAAATACACAACTTCGATGGAATAAACTCACTGTACTGTGAGTCAATTGGGGTTATATTTGGTGGTCGGGTAGAATGGTTGTTATCACCCCAACCCAATTTTAATTGCATGTGAGTGATATGATGATGAGAAATATTGTGGTAATAGTCACATGCCTGTGAATATTTTTTTATTGATCCTCACTTTCACCCTGAAGCTTGAGAAAGATAATGATTTCCCTTAAAAACTCATTGTACTGGCACTCCTTAATGAAAGGGTAGCCTACCCTAAATAGTATGCTTTCATTCAAGTCTCGAATCTTGTGAAGGGTACTGTCGAATAGGTTTGGTTACACTCTTTTGAAAAAGGGTTCAATGCAGATGGACGAATGAAGTTTTTATAGAGGTAAAAGATGAACCTGATATTGCAGGCGTCAATGCTCCATCTCCAATTACCATGCTAGTGCCAAGCATAACAAAGATTAGCAAAATTCTTTGAGCAGTTGAACTTTTCTCAATTACCATCCTAGCGCCAAACATAAAAAATATTAGCAAAATTCTTTGAGAAATTGAACCTTTCTCAAGCATTTGCTTTGTCCCGGAGGAAACATCCTAGACATATTCTTTACTGAAAACTTTCAGCCTTTCATCTGACGGTAAATGGCGAAACTGTTGACCAATACTTTTCCCAACAATGTTCACATGTTGACATAACAAGGAGTAGATTGCAAAAGTACCACCTGCAAACAGAACCTGGGTAACATATTAAAATTTAATTCAGTGGTGCAAAAGAATTATAGCCTACTTGTTGTTCTACATAATGTTAAAATATAGCCATCTGAACAACTTTGAATCTTTCAAATCTATTGGATTGGAGTAAGATAAATTTGACCAATTTTGTTCACACAACAACAAAAGAAGTGGGCCTTAAACAATGTTTTCTGAATTATATTAGAAGACCCAAACAAATATATATGTACTTAAAATAGTTTGCATAAAATCCTTCTTAGAGAATAGAGATAACTCAAAATATTGGGCACTGGTCATGACCGGGGAAAATAGTTTTCATAAAAGCTTGCTTAGAGAACACAAAAGACCCAAAGCCTTCAATATAGATTGATTGATTGAAGAACGAGGAGAATAAAAACTATTCAAACCAACCACCCAAACTAAACTCAATTCATAGAACTTAAAATACTATATAAATAAATAGTTAAAAGGGCCTGAAGTTACCTTCCCCATGATCATCTACCTGGAGGACAATGAAAACTTACTTGACTACGCTTATCAATTTTAAATTTAATGACCTACTCTATCTCATTTCCTCCAACTCTTCATCTATAGCATCCAATAGTATCCTGATGCACATAAATGGAGATAAATAACCATTCAATTCTATCCTTACCCCACTGAATCATATAAATTGTAGCAGAAAATTGTAAAATGTTTAGCCTTTTCAGCATGTGAGTCTGCATGCAATGCCTCTATTAGTGAAAATGGTTGACTTCACAATATACCAAATGCTCTGTCTCCCACTTTAAGCATTCTAGTATTCTACCCTCCCCTTCATCTCACATTCTTCAGCCTCCACTTCTTAGTGTCTCCCCTTGGATTCACTTCACTTCTGTGCCAAATATTGAAGCAAAATTTTTGTGCATTCAACAACTTTTTCAACATCCCACAATTTCCACTTGCCGAAGCAATATACAATGTTGTTCTACCATCCTCATCAGCATGGTTACAACAATTATGTCTTGTAAGTATTTGTTTGACAGAATTTACATCACCATTCACAACTAGATGGCGAAGAAAGAACCCTCCAATGTAAACAACCTTCATCTTGGCATCTACAAGAACCTGTTTTTTCTGCGATGCAAACCAGTCATTAGACACCTTATCTGGTAAGTCATTGCCATCCATTTTGCAGTCAGGTGCCAATGTAGTCTTTATAAGAAATCTATCCTTTGAACGATGGAACTCCTCCAATAGATTCTTCATTGGATTTAATATTATTTCAAAAGAAAAACCACGAGTGGGGATATGAACCCATTGGGAAGCTTGACTAAAAACTTATCAGTAGTAGAATTCTGCACCTTGAATGCAATAGGCATGGTGTCGATCAAACTCTTGAGGTGAATTGTTGTCCTACATTGTTGTCCTCTAGATGATCAATATCAACACTTGCTGACACTTGATTACAAACTGCATGATAATTATTCCCAATAAACTGAGAAGACTCAAAAGAAAAAGGCAAAGTTCCTTTGCTGGTTTCAAAATTTTCTACACTTTCCTCCTCCTCTTCATAGCTGAAATGAGCAAGTTGATCACTGGGTTCAGGCTGCTGAACTTGCACTCTGTCTTCTCCCAAAATAGTTTCTAATTCCTCTACAAGGTTAATTTGGATTTGAGGCGCAAATCTTTCATCATATTGATGATATTTGGGAAGACAACTGAAAGGAGAAAAGCTATTATATCCATACAATAGATTGGGAGATTCATCCATATATTGCCCAGAAACTGAAGTTTCATCTTTGAAAATAGTTCTTCTCTTAGCTCTTGCTCTGTTTCATTTGGAAATAAGGTTTTCCTCCACACTAACAGCTATATTCTGCATGTCTGCTAAGGTTTGAGGGGCTCTTTCCCTCAATTGATATGCCATGCCAGTATCAAAACCATCTCGGAATTTATACAAAGCAAGACCAGGTGGAGGTCTGAGGTTCTGTGGGATTGCATTATAAACATTGTTAAATCTTGCACAATAGTCTAAGACAGCCTCTTGAGGGCCTCTTTTGATGGTATCATATTCTGATAATATGAGCAAGGGATGCTTCTTTTTCTCCCATCTGTTAAGAAATGTTTGGTATAGGGCCTCTGGGTCAGCTATGGAATTTGCAGGAAGAGCTCTAAACCACGGCCTTACATCTCCATTTAAACTTTGGACAAAAATCTTCATTCTTATAGCATCATCATCTATTTCATAAATCTAAAAATAGTCCTGCATTTTTTTGGTATGTTGCAGAGCTGTGCAAGAACTAGTACCATCAAAATATGTAATTTTGGTTTGATAATCCTGAGGCATAGCCCCTAGATTTGCAGGTAACTGTAAAGGTGCATAATGATTCGCCATATTTGCCGGGATAAATGGAACAGCAAGAAGAAACATAACAACTGGGATGGAAGAGGAAATAATAGAAGGAGTTGGAATATAGCTTTGCTGAATTGTTTCAGAGGAAACTTAAAGATTTTCTCTTTCAGGTTCGTTCCTCCAGTGGAGTCTTGATTGAAAAAATGATGTGGAGTCGCCAGGTGGATGATTTAACCTTTGGTGTGCCTGATCTTTGTCCACCATCAAAGATCAGAACTAAACGTGGAAAAGTTCTAAAGAAAAGGAGCACTTTCTCCAGCTTCTAACTTGTTTTTTGGAATTTTCTGAAGATTGTCCCCAGTTGAGTCGCCAGTATGTTATCACTCAGGTTTTCCCTTGGCTCCTTAAGGGATACGGCCGAGGTAACCACAAACCAATATTTGGACTGCAGGTCCTAGCCTACCTGCAGTCAGAGAGGGCTCTCTCTTTTTAATTTAGCTTTGTTTAAGGAGATTTTAGGCTAGTTATAATGCTCTTGGGTTTTGTTTAAGTTTTGGTGGGAAGGATGAATGTATTCAAGCAGAGAGGCATGCATAGTGTGAGAGGTTCGAACCATTGGGCGTGGAGTCATGGTTTAGGGCTGCTAGTGCATTTTCTTGGTCACAAGAGGAATATAGAGCAGGATAGCTACACATGAAACAACATTGAAGCTGAAAAAGGATGAAATGGAGGTCCAAGATGAAAGGCAGCTAAGAATCTTTCACCTATTTGACAGAGGGAAGGTGGGTAAGCTATATCTAGGATCAGTCAAGAATTCCTAAATAACAGTTACTCATGAACGAAATAGAGCAAATATGAGCCATGAGGAATTCATATTTATGCCTAAATCAGAGGAAAACATATAGAAGTCACAGAAACTGAGCATAGAGTGCTGCCAAGCAAATTCTAAGCTAATCTTTCTTTCTGCAAATTAGATGGTGATATATGTATGATATAAGCATATATGAAGTGTAAACAGGGGTAAGAAACACTTATTGGGCCATGTAGCAGCACAAGAATTCTATAGTTCACTCTTCAGCCATTAAGAACACAACAGACAGTCCATCATCCAAGCTTTTCAGCAGTCTTTGATTATAGAAGTTCTCAAAAATACAGTGCGAGTCTCTCATGAAGCATATCAACCAACCAACCCTTAATACATAGCTGAGGGTGGTATATATAAGCAAAATATCTAAAAAATATCTACAACAGCAGATCTTAAACAGATCTGGAGCAATAACTCTGATTAATCTAACTTGTCCTGAAATAAATGCATGAAATATCTATCTAATGCTGCGTTGGGGCAGGTGCCTCAAAAATGAGTCAATATGAGTCCTTTGAGCTCTGTTTTGTTCATTCTGTAATAACTGTGCCTTGGTTTCTGCAGCGTTGCCCTTAGGTGGCCTTATGTGCATTAACTTTGATCTGCTTTGATCTGGTGAGCTGTAAATGGGCCTTTACTGCTTCTTTGACTTGGATGGAGGCCTTTAATGTTCACCTTCTTTCATATTGCTGATCTGATACTCTTTGCCGCTTCACTGATACTCTTTAACATTGAATCGGGACCTTTTCTTTCACTGATACACTTTTTCGCATCGAAATCGCCCTTGCCTACTAATTTAATGCAAAAATAACTGCTGCAAATGATTTCCGTGGCCTTTGGAATGCCATCGGCATGGGCCGATCAAAATATTGCCCAAAACTGAAGAAATGATTGCAAAATGGAGGAGGATCTGCATGCTGATGACTTGTTGTGGTCACCAACAACCCCCCCTCTTTGCTTAATATTAGCAATAACGTCGAGCAAAGGGGGGACCCTGAACAAAAAATCCCAAAAATATTTTGTTAAATTTTTGTATTTTTCTCCCTAAGGCTTAAATCGCATCGCAAAGAGAGGCTGAAGCATCACTTAAGCGCGAAAAGAAAAACTGCGAAATTGCAATGCGAAGTTCATCGTGTCGCATGCATCTAAAGCACACTCTAAAAAGAGGACCTTTAAAAAGCGCCGATCGCCGATGTGCGACATCGCACATCGCAAACATCACAATATAGCACCATAAACCACTGAATAAAACTTTGCGATCTGCGATCTGCGATAGCTGCGATCTGCGATATCAGGAAACTGTGATCTGCGATATCAGGAAACTGCGATCTGCGATTTGCGATCTGAAAAGACTCATTACACGATAGACCCAAGATCAAGCGCGCGCCTTAAAGGAAATTAAATGTCCGCATGCTTGAGTATCAAGGAATGATTGCGTCGCGTTTATCGAAGAGTCAAGTCATGATGAATGTCAGGATTATGCATTCATTAGAGTTTAATGCTTTCATGTCAATCTTTTCATTTCCCTTCTTCTTTGCGTAGACTGCAAGACACGCAACTGATATAAATCTATATGCAGGAAACATCTGAGAGAAAGAGGAAAGCGACAATCGGATAGCAGAGAGAAGATGCCTATGCAAATGGATGCCTCATGCAGCAGGACCGCGGATCCCAGACTATCAGACAACCGGCACTGATGAAATTAGACTATCCAAGACTCATAGTTAAAGGCGCACAAAAGAAGCGTGTTCACAAAATATCCTGAAGCTCAGACTTGGTAAAGCAGAGAAAGAAGCGCATACGAAGGAAGACGCTCCAGCAAAGCCTGGAACAAAGAACGGAAACAATTCTCGAAACAGGGGTATGTCCATACAGCGCGACTCCTAACCCACTCAGTCATTCGCACAACCGGGAAACCAAAACAGCAACAGCAAAATCAGTTCGAGAAGAACCTGGGTTGTGTTAAATACACACGCGGTGAATACACCCATCTAGAGAAAGGTTTTCAAAAATATCTTTTGGTCTGTCAGAAGGGGGTGCCAGCTCCTGTTATTTCCACTTTTATCTCCCGAGCGAAAGAAGAAGGCAACTAGCCGACTCTTCCCAGGAAAGCGTTGTGCTGTTGACAGCACTAAAGAGAATATACAGAAACGGTCAGAAAATTAAATTTAAAGTTTTAGAAATAAATTTGCTTTTAGTAAAGGGCGGTCATTTGAAGCCGATTCCCTAATTTCATGTAATTAAGATCAATTAGTTAGTAGTATTTAACCCTTCTCATGGCATTTGGAGAAGGGTCCGGAAATCTGTCAAAAAACTTGTCCTCAGAACATGCACTTCTGCACCCTCAGAGGAGGTTTTTGATGAATGGATGGATCGAGATTTCTTTATGTTTGCATCTTGATGTCTGTTACTGATGTTGCACTTATGTACTCTTAGCAAATATTAGAACAAGTAGAAATAAATCGTTATTGCTTGAAGTTTATTAGTAAAATCAGTCATAAATGGTACTTTTATCTCTTGACTAAATTCTGCTAGTATCCCTAAAGTGATATACAACTGAGTTCTTTATATGTTACTGTGTGAATTTCTGTATTACCATTTGGCACTTCTGTACGGTGGGGTCATTTATTTATGCTTAACATATAGAAAACTGATTATGCGATATGCTGTTCACAACTATTCTGTCTAACTTCTATGCAGAATGGTTTATCTTTATTGATTTATATTCTGATAACAGTTGAATAATCTTTATTACCAGCTACTGTTAGAAATCTTTCTAGATCGCATAACAAAATGAAAACACCCCGGGTTAGTGTAGATTAGATGTATTGTTTCTCCTCATTAGATTGCATTAGTATAGAAGTAGTTTAGCTGTTAGAATTAGCACTAGTTCAGAGAAACCTCTTAGATTCATATCACCGAACTCTACACACACACGCACACCCTTCACATTGGGAAACTGGTCCCATTACCCCCAGTCGGACCCGCTACTCCAAACGGGCAAGGAGTCGCCAACCAGGTTCCGGACCGGGTGGGTATCCCCCTTGTTGTTGACCCGACTTCGGGGCCCTCAACATTTCTGGCGCTAGAAGGAGGGCACGAGCTATGAATGGCGCATAATTCAAAATCCAAATACCATTCTGAGAGCAAATCACCCTCACCAACTTCCCCGACTTCTCCGGTACGACTAAACTCGAAACTAGAAGTCGCTCGGACATCCACCGCTGCTATACATCCCTATCCATCAGACCAACTTATTATTGATCCCCCTGAAGTTCAAACTTTGATCCATAGACTCCAGGGATTCTCTATCTTTACCCGGAAGTCTGATAAGTCTAAAGGCAGCTTGACTTCGCAGTACAATCCTGCTCATCCCTTGACCTGATTGAAGAGTGAAAAGTTTGGCATCCAGCCAACTGAAATCCCTCTCCCTACTAGGAAAAGAGCAAGGAAAGCACTTCCAGAGTCTGACAGAGAGACTCTCTCGTCCACTTCGTCCATTTCAACTCCCTCTCCACAAAGTCTACCACCCACGTCGTCACCTCAAAACACTCATCCATCTGCCACAACACTTCCTCTGCAATCGTCGAAGATCGTAACATCTCCATCTTCTCTACATCAAAGAGCATCTTCTGCACTTTTGTTAACCAGCCACTCAGCGATGGCCCAAACTCCATGGAACAATCCTGGGGCGGTTTTAATGCCTCCACCCCTAAGTCCAATACCTGCCCATCCCGAGAAGTGGCTACCAAAGTTCAATCCAGAAGCAGGAATGCTAGCTGAAGAACATATCAATAATTTCATGCTTTCTGTTAATCTCAACGGAGTTACTAACGAAGATGTCGTGGTCCGACTTTTCCCCTATACAATGCAAGGGACAGCCGAGTCATGGTACTTTTCGCTGCCCTCCGGATCTATCACCAGCTGGGACATTTTTCAAAATCAATTTCTTACCAAATTCGGCGATGATAGATCGACAGCGACACTGATCAACGATTTGTCCAATCTTAAAGCTGAGGCTAGGGAACCCATTAAAGATTTTAACTTACGATTCAACAAGATCCTCAACAAAATCCCCGCTGCTTCTCAACCCAGCGAGGAAGTAAGATGTGAATGGTACATCACGGCCTTACCTTCAAACTTGGCCATCTTCGTAGATAGGGCGAGCAAGACCACCTTAGTCGAAAATTTGGCTGAGGCGTTAGCAGTCGAAAGACGCGTAGTAGCCCTAGAAAAGAGATCTACAATCGAAGAACGTAAATCCAAGAAAATCTCTTTCAAAGAAGACACCAAGAAGAAGAAAACGAAAGATCCTTTCGACATGGAGGGATTACAAAAGGTATTGAAGGCCATGTCTAATGAGATGATTGATATAAGGAAACAAGTAGCAGAATCGTCCCCAAGAAAGCCTTTTAGGAGTTTTAAAAGAAACCCTCCTATGGAGACGAAGCCACCCAACGTGGTCTCAAACGTGGAATCTGAAGAAGAAGAAGAAGAAAGCACCATCGAAACGCAGGCCGACGATGAAGAAGTGGTGGAACTGCAAGGAATGTGGGATTTCATCCTCCCACAAGAGGAAGATCAAGAAGCACTTCTAGTTAGCACACGAAGCAGAAATCAGCTTGATCCTCCCCAGAATATCCCAAAACAAAAGGGCGCAAGCCCTGTAGCAAAAGAAAGGGTCGCACCAAAGAAAACAACTGCTAAAGCGACCTCATTTAGCCCAGTCCAATCAGAGCAAATGCCTCCATCGAAGACACTAATAGTGTCGGATGAAATGGAGTATAACATCATCGATGACATGAAGAAAACTAGGGATAATATCACCCTGTACGAGTTGAGCAAATTGAAGCACCAACAGAAAATCATAATGAAAGAGTTACATGTCGTGCCTACTACACCCTTACCTACAGCTGTAGCTTCCCATAATATAGGAAGACCTCCAATCAACACGATCAATAAAATTGATCCAAATGACATCGCTTTGATTGGAGGGAGATCCAGATCTCATACTCCTCCTTTCCTCCTCACTTATGAAATCTTTAACAGGAATGTGCACAACTGCTTGGTTGATTCTGGTGCTTCAACCAATATTCTACCCAAGTCAATATGTGCCAAACTCAACGTTCAACCGCAAAAATCCGCAGTGCGCATAGTTCAACTTGATCGATCACAAGTCGAAGTGATAGGCGAACTGAATCAAGTGACCATAAGACTGTCGTCCAACCCCAAGGTATGCCAAGTTATCGACATCCTAGTGGCTGACATTCCTGAATTTTATGGCCTGATTCTTAGCAGAGACTGGTCCGAGAAGCTCCACGGATACTTTTCGACAGACTAGTCGCACATGTGGTTACCCTTCAACGGGAAGCCAAATCAAATAAAGGTTGAACGAGAATTGCACCAAAAGTACATAGTGACGGATTTGGAAGGAGAGAATGAAGCTATAGCATACAACAACAACATCATAGGCAACTACTCGGTAGACTCTTTCCTTGGAAATTTCAATGCTCACATATCACCATATTTAGAAAATTCAGTTTTGTCCCAAGTAGAAAACTTTTCCCAAACTGATGATTCGAAATGTGTTAGTTTCTTAGATAACCCTGTAAATACTTCTTTATTTTGGAAATTATATTTTGATGGCTCTAAATCCAATGAGGGAGCGGGAGCAGGATGCGTTTTGATTAGCCCGGATGGAAATAAAACCATGCTCACATGCAGACTGGAGTTCGATTGCACGAACAACACAGCGGAATACGAAGCCTTGGTGCAAGGCCTATACAAAGCAATCGGCTGCAACGTCAAATATCTTCAAGTCTTTAGAGATTCTGAGATCGTCGTCAAACAGGTACGTAACACCATACACTGCCTGTCTAGTCATTTAAAGCACTATCAATCTTTAGTGCAAGATCTCACTGCACATTTTACAGCATTTAATATTTCGTCCATCCCGAGACTTCACAATGCAAGCGCAGACCTGTTAACTAACGTAGCCTCCAGACTCATTCCCTCAGAAGACTTTAGCCCAGATAGGTTTTCAATAGAATTGATTTTTAAACCGTCTATCCCTGACAACATCACTAACTGGAGAGTATTCAACGACGACCCAGACATCGTAAGTTTCCTCACCTCCGAAGGATCTTACTCAAACCAGATAATAGACGAATACTGTCATGACCACTAGATACAACAAAATAGCACTGATAATGCCATACCCAAATCGGTGGTCAAACTAGAAGATTTGTATGAATTAAAAAGTCGGTTCAAAAGGTCAGCTAACGCCAAACTTTACAGTTCGACTCTGAACTACAAATCAGTGAACCTGGGAACCGATGAGAAGCCGCAAAACGTCAATCTAGGCCAAGGCCTAGCTCCTGAAGAAAAATCAGCATATATCCGTCTTCTACGACAGTACAAAAACGTCTTCGCCTGGAACTACGATGAGCTGAAAACTTACAACACTTCTATCATTCAACACACTATCCCTATGATTGACAACGAGAAACCCGTCCAACAGAAGCTCAGAAAAATCCACCCCAACTTGGAAAGTCAAATAAAAACTGAGCTGAATAAATTGTTGAGAGCCAGAATAATCTTCCCGGTTAGACACTCCAAATGGGTATCCAATATGGTACCCGTTAGGAAGAAAAACGGAGATATTAGAATCTGCATCGACTTCCGGAATCTCAACAAAGCCTGTCAGAAAGACAATTTTCCCCTCCCACCTATGGAGCAAATACTACAGGCAGTCGCAGGCTCTGAGTTAATGTCTTTCCTGGACGGATTTTCAGGATATAACCAAGTGTTGGTACACCCAGACGATCAGTTAAAGACCACTTTCTGAACCAAATGGGGTACCTACGCGTATCGGAAAATGCCGTTCGGTCTGATCAACGCCAGCGCTACTTTTCAAAGAGCCATGGACATGGCGTTTAAAGCTTTAGTCAACAAATCGGTGGTGATTTACCTGGATGATATAACTGTGTACTCCAAGAACCGAAACGACCACCTCAAAGATTTGAAGCAAATCTTTCAAAGATGTTTGAGGTATGGAATCTCACTTAACCCGAAAAAATCCTTTTTCGCTTTGAGTGAAGGAAAATTGCTAGGATTCATAGTGTCCAAATCTGGCATTCACATTGAACCTGACAGAATCAAGGAAATTTCCGAGATATCCATGCCCCATAACAAAAAGACCATGCAATCTTTCCTAGGACAGATCAATTTTGTCAAAAGATTTGTCCCATATTTTTCACGTATTATTTCTCCTTTACAAAAAATGATAAAAAATAATTCAAACTTTAAATGGGGTCTAGACGAACACGAAGCGTTTAACTTAATCAAACAAGCCATCATCAACGCTCCATCTCTAGCAACCCCAAATTTTTCAGAGCCTTTTGTCTTATACACATTTGCCTCAGAGAATTCATATGCTGCAATCTTGACTCAAGCGAATCAAGAAAAGGTAGAAGCTCCAATCGCATTCTTTAGCTCAAACTTACAAGGTGCTGAGCTGAAATATTCGGACGTAGAGAAACAGGCATATGCCGTTTTTAAAGCGATTAAATATTTCAGACCCTTCTTGCTAAAGGCCCATACCAAGGTCATAGTGCCGTTCCCGGCGGTAAGAAATCTCCTGATACAGAAGGATGTGGGTGAAAAGAGAGCGAATTGGATCACTGCCTTGCAAGAATACGACCTGGAGATCAAGCCGGCACACATCGTAAGAGGCCAAGGCTTCTGCAAGATGTTAGTTGGAGCATCGCAAACCCCCGAAAAATCATCTGAAGAGGTACACGCGTATGAGGTAAGCCTAAACGACGCAGAATCATTATATGCTGACATCATTTATTTCCTGAAGAACGGGCATGCTCCATTTCACCTAGATCACATCAAGAAGAGAGCCCTGAGATTAAAAGCTAAACAATACCAGCTCGTAAATGATGTCCCGTTTAAAAGAAATTATGATTCTGTGCTTATTAGATGTCTTGAGAAAACTGAAGCTGAAAAGGTTTTGCAGGAACTCCACGACGGACCGGCAGGTGGACACTATGCTGGAGAAGCCACCGCACACAAAATCTTACGTGCAGGATACTACTGGCTTACGCTGTTCAAAGACTCGTACAATCACGTAAGAAAATGCCAAGTCTGCCAGACTGCTGCAGGAAAACAAAAGAAGTCATCCATGCCACTGCAGCCGGTTAGCATCGAACAGTCGTTCAGCCAATGGGGCCTGGACATAATAGGTGAGATTGTTCCTCACTCCTCCAAATAGCATAGGTATATCCTCACTGCAACTGACTATTTTACTAAATGGGTAGAGGCAGTTCCTCTCAAGACAGCTAATTCTGAAAACATTACTGAATTCATAGATCAGTTTATCATTACTAGGTTTGGATTGCCAACGGCCTTAATATTCGATAATGCTTCATATTTTTCTGGAAATACCATGACTGAGTTTGCGCTCAAAAGAGGGTTCAAACTGAAGTATTCTGCCAACTACTATCCGCAAGGCAATGGGTTGGCTGAATCAACGAACAAGAACCTAATCAGGATTATCAAAAAGATAGTCGACCAAAACCAAAAGAATTGGCATAAAGCGCTAGTAAACGCCCTATGGGCAGACATAATTACAAAGAAAGCCTCTATCGGCACTTCTCCCTTTAATTTAGTTTACGGGAGAGAAGAAGTTCTTCCTACTCACTTAGTCATTCCCTCCTTGTCCTTAGTACAATACATTGATGAAGTATCTACTTCTCCCTTACAACTAAGGCAAATGGAAATGATCAAGCTAGAAGAACAACGAGAACAGGCCAAGAAAACCCATGCTCACCACCAAGCGCTGATAAAATCCTCTTTTGATTCGAACATAATGACCAGAAAAAACTTTCAGATGGGAGATTTAGTTCTGAAGTGGGATAAGGCACATGAAGAAAAGGGCAAACATACGAAATTCCAGAAGTTGTGGCTTGGTCCTTTTCAGATTGTAGAGGTCATAGGCCCGTCGACTTTTGTGTTGCAGGACTTGGCAGGCAAGAGAGACTCTCTGCCTGTAAATGGACAAATCCTCAAAATGTATTTCCCATAGAAGGTTATCCTTCTACTTTTTGTAGGATAAGTTTAGTTTTATCTTAGTTTTTATTTCTTGTAAATAAGGTTGGTTGTGAATGATCATAAACTGTATTCATGAAGAAATATACCATTTCTCTGTCATATTTTGATTTCACTTGTATAAATAGTAAAACTTTTCGAAAAAATCTGACTTTTATTATTGACAGATAGAGTTAACTTTAGCCTGAATATGATGTTAAGTTTCAACTTCACAAGGAAATCTGGGATGAAAGTAACTTTTGGCAAAATTCGTTTTATGCCAACGCAATGAAAAGTATCATCAATAGAAAAATAAGTATTCTCTGCAAAACTGCTGTTCTTAAACTCTATTATTGTCGTCCAGAGCTTTCTTAAGGAAAAACAATGACTTCCTCCCTGTTAAGGAAAATCGCAGCATCCAGAGAAACAATCCAAGAAAACACTATATCTCAAAGAATAAGAGGTCTCATCACGAGCCGGCTTATCATGATCACAGATATTATAACTTGCTGACTTTGCCACTACTGTCTATCAAAACAGGGCAACGACTCAAGATTGTTGCAATCAAAAGACAAGGGGTCTCATCACGAGCCAGCTTGTTCAGCAAAAGTGTAAATCAGGTGAATGACTGTGTCATAATTTGGCCATCAAACCAAGACATTGTTCTTTAGAGAATAAAAAATCAAAAAAGAAAGAAAAGTGTCAAAAGGATTTTTCTCTGGAATGCTGTAATTAACCTCAAGCAGGAAAAAGGATCATTGCTGGATAATATGGTAACCCTGTCGAGGCTATGGATGCTTGCGGGCAGCAGAGGCTCTACCTACGACAAATGAGCAAACTTTACAAAGCCAGTACGCAGAAAAGACCTTATTTTGTCTTTGAAAAAACTGAGTAAATGTCTAGGTGTGAATACGAGAAATAACCCAGAGGAAGCAAACAGTCAGAATAAAATAGAAAGTTGTGACGAAACATCATTGACAGGGTAAGGGGTAATACTCTATCCGTCCATAACAAAATTTATACATAAGAAAATTTTTCTGTTTTGGAAGTGAAAATGCAATAGAACAAGCAGAGATAACTGGTTCTTCACAATGAATCGCCATTGTTGTGGTCACCAACAACCCCCCCTCTTTGCTTAATATTAGCAATAACGTCGAGCAAAGGGGGGACCCTCAACAAAAAATCCCAAAAATATTTTGTTAAATTTTTGTATTTTTCTCCCTAAGGCTTAAATCGCATCGCAAAGAGAGGCTGAAGCATCACTTAAGCGCGAAAAGAAAAACTGCGAAATTGCGACGCGAAGTTGATCGCGTCGCATGCATCTAAAGCACACTCTAAAAAGAGGACCTTTAAAAAGCGCCGATCGCCGATGTGCGACATCGCACATCGCAAACATCGCAATATAGCACCATAAACCACTGAATAAAACTTTGCGATCTGCGATCTGCGATGATTGCGATCTGCGATCTGCGATGATTGCGATCTGCGATCTGCGATAGCTGCGATCTGCGATATCAGGAAACTGCGATCTGAAAAGACTCATTACACGATAGACCCAAGATCAAGCACGCGCCTTAAAGGAAATTAAATGTCCGCATGCTTGAGTATCAAGGAATGATTGCGTCACGTTTATTGAAGAGTCAAGTCATGATGAATGTCAGGATTATGCATTCATTAGAGTTTAATGCTTTCGTGTCAATCTTTTCATTTCCCTTCTTCTTTGCGTAGACTGCAAGACACGCAACTGATATAAATCTATATGCAGGAAACATCTGAGAGAAAGAGGAAAGTGACAATCGGATAGCAGAGAGAAGATGCCTACGCAAATGGATGCCTCATGCAGCAGGACCGCGGATCCCAGACTATCAGACAACCGGCACTGATGAAATTAGACTATCCAAGACTCAGAGTTAAAGGCGCACAAAAGCAGCGTGTTCACAAAATATCCTGAAGCTCAGACTTGGTAAAGCAGAGAAAGAAGCGCATACGAAGGAAGATGCTCCAGCAAAGCCTGGAACAAAGAACGGAAACAATTCTCGAAACAGGGGGATGTCCATACAGCGCGACTCCTAACCCACTCAGTCATTCACACAACCGGGAAACCGAAACAGCAACAGCAAAATCAGTTCGAGAAGAACCTGGGTTGTGTTAAATACACACGCGGCGGATACACCCATCTAGAGAAAGGTTTTCAAAAATATCTTTTGGTCTGTCAGAAGGGGGTGCCAGCTCCTGTTATTTCCACTTTTATCTCCCGAGTGAAAGAAGAAGGCAACTAGCCGACTCTTCCCAGGAAAGCGTTGCGCTGTTGACAGCACTAAGGCAGCTAGCCGACTCTTCCCAGGAAAGCGTTGCGCTGTTGACAGCACTAAGGCAGCGAGCCGACTCTTCCCAGGAAAGCGTTGCGCTGTTGACAGCACTAAAGAGAATATACAGAAACGGTCAGAAAATTAAATTGAAAGTTTTAGAAATAAATTTGATTTTAGTAAAGGGCGGTCATTTGAAGCCGATTCCCTAATTTCATGTAATTAAGATCAATTAGTTAGTAGTATTTAACCCTTCTCATGGCATTTGGAGAAGGGTCCGGAAATCTGTCAAAAAACTTGTCCTCAGAACATGCACTTCTGCACCCTCAGAGGAGGTTTTTGATGAATGGATGGATCGAGATTTATTTATGTTTGCATCTTGATGTCTGTTACTGATGTTGCACTTCTGTACTCTTAGCAGATATTAGAACAAGTAGAAATAAATCGTTATTGATTGAAGTTTATTAGTAAAATCAGTCATAAATGGTACTTTTATCTCTTGACTAAATTCTGCTAGTATCCCTAAAGTGATATACAACTGAGTTCTTTATATGTTACTATGTGAATGTCTGTATTACCATTTGGCACTTCTGTACGGTGGGGTCATTTATTTATGCTTAACATATAGAAAACTGATTATGCGATATGTTGTTCACAACTATTCTGTCTAACTTCTTATGCAGAATGGTTTATCTTTATTGATTTATATTCTGATAACAGTTGAATAATCTTTATTACCAGCTGCTGTTAGAAATCTTTCTAGATCGCATAACAAAAGGAAAACACCCTGGGTTAGTGTAGATTAGATGTATTGTTTCTCCTCATTAGATTGCATTAGTATAGAAGTAGTTTAGCTGTTAGAATTAGCACTAGTTCAGAGAAACCTCTTAGATTCATATCACCGAGCTCTACACACACACGCACACCCTTCACATTGGGAAACTGGTCCCATTACCCCCAGTCGGACCCGCTACTCCAAACGGGCAAGGAGCCGCCAACCAGGTTCCGGACCGGGTGGGTATCCCCCTTGTTGTTGACCCGACTTCGGGGCCCTCAACATGACTGTGTTGGGCCATGCTGGCTTTCTGGAGAAATGCTGGGCTTTGGAGCGATCCAAAATGATTGAAAAATGCCTTATTTCCTTTGACTGGGCGCGTTCGGGCGCAGCTGTGAAAACAGTGAAGAGATGGCCCTTTTTCCCTTTACACAGAAAAGACCAAATTATATGCAAAAATCGTAAAGAACACAGGCGGGAGTGGCACTGTAGCGGGGATTAAATCCTGCCGTTGGATCGCGCGAAGGCAGATCCAACGGCTGGCGCTAGATCGGCGGTCCCAAACCATAATACCTCCGACGAGTGATGAACCTGTGGACCCGAAGTGCTTATAGGATATTTCTTTATTGAAATCGGGTCCGGCCCATCGGCGAACCCAAATCGGCAGGTTTTAATTAAAATGCGTCATCAGACCCGAAACCCTTTAACACTACTCTTCATAACTTTTCGGCTCCGGGATATCGGAGCGCACAGTGCCAATCCCTTGCGGACCCGATATTCAATTAAGCTCCACTTTATTGTATTTCAGCTCCGGCCAGTCGGAGCTTTCCCACTTGGCTGTGCAAAGGCCCCTTTCGGACCCGACGCCTTTATGTGCTGCACTTTAAAACATTTCAGCTCCGGAAAAAAGCGATGCTATATAGGGCCACGACTTAATATGGGCCGTTGATCTGAGGGCCCAAATGGGCGGCTATGATTAAGTCGGCATTTCGCATCGGCGGGGAGCATGGGTTTATACATATGCGATCGCCGAAATGATCTGGGCCATTGGATGGGCGGGGGCGATGGACGGCTAAGATTTGGTTGCTGTTTTGCTATTGGGGAAACCCGGGGGGCGGGGCTTTTATATATAATGCGATGCGATGCGATATTTTGGAAAATGTGGGTTTTAACGTTATAACTTAAGTTTTCTTAAGTTTAAACGATAAAACAACAAAAAGGGATTTGCGATAGAAAGACTATATGCGGGATATATGGATATATGAGGCAGGAAGGCTCCCGATAGCGATATCGGATCGGCAGGGAGGAAAGCCCATCGGAGGAGGAAATATTCAATCGGCAGAGGGTCAATGCAATCGGAGGGAGATGCCTTTGATCGGAGAGGGGTTTTTGCAGCAAAATGAGGGATTTTTACATCGGAGGAAGGGTTTTTATGCATCGGAAGGAGTCCAATGCATTGGAAGATGGTTAAGAAGCAAAACTAGGGAGGCCAAGATTAAGCTGTTTGGCCTTCCCTTAACTGTGAAATCTTTCAAAAATGGAACTTTTGCAGCATGGAAAAGATGAACATTTTTGGCACTTCCACTGTCAATCACGAAATGTGAAAACCTATTGCAATAGGAGGCTAACACCTGTCAGGCAACTGATAGATTGCGTTGAAGATAATTGGTTCCAATAATAAATGATATCATATTTATATCTTGATCAGATACAAGATTTATCAAGATACATTTGGTAAGTATTCCCAGGAAAAAAAACAAACCCTAGTTTTGTTTTGTTAGTGTTTGGGACTACAATGTGACATCAAATTCCAAATTTTCATATCCAAGGGTAGAAAAAAAAGGAAAAAATACAAACTCAACAACAACAACTCATTTCTTTAACCTACTTGTCTTACCTAACAACAAACACATCATAATTTACTGGCAAACGTTGTTCATTTGGGTGTAATAGTGATACAAATTAGAAACTAAACATCATGGAAGTAAACAAGACCAAACTAGAACACTTCACGAGAAGATTGAAGGTAGTGGAATAATAAAATAGAGTCTGCAATGTTTGGAATTATTTGTGTGAACAAAACAACTATGGAACCCGTGATTAATTAGACCTACAATCATAATTCACGTGCAATCAATCAAAAGTAAAATCAATTCACATGAACTCTCCATCAACTTACAACCTACAAAAATACAATACAATTAATTTTATGTACCCTCCATAAATATATCAGGACATTATTTTTATCATTAAGGTCCTACAAATAAAACTCATGACACTACCATTTGGCTACTTTGGATTTATGGAGATCTAATAGTAAATACCATCGTTATATAGATCCCAAACCATGTTTCGGATCATCAAAAAACATTTCCATCGTACTGATGAGGAGTCATGAATTGTTAGGAATCACCATAAATATACATGGAATCTTGTAATCCAAGTGCCGAGGAAAGTTCATGTTTCAGTGACCATGTGACTGGTTTGGCACTTCTCACACCACTTTTTTCTGCAAAATACAATGACAACTATTAAAATTGGATCTATGAAGCTCTAAGAGTGTATGATACAAGGATAATATGGCATGTCATTCCCCTCCAAGAATATGTCAAATTTATCTAACATAAATTGAGAAAGGTACATCCAACATCGAAGCCATTGATTTAGAAATAATTGAAAAAACTTTGGATGTGAATATCATCTTAAAGTTTGTCATTCTTCCCAGATTTCCAATTTAGTGCCAGTCAAGAAGAAACCAAGGGAAATCAAACTATGTTGATTTCCATAATTTAAACAAAGCTTTGCAACACCATTGTCGAGCTTGCAACCTCCATCATGGAAGAGGGCTAGTGGCCAGAGCTCTTGCCCTTCATGTTCCAGTGCATGAAATGTAAGTCATTAAAGGTCTTATGTGTGAATTAAAGTTAATCACCTACTTTGTCTCATTTCCTCCAACTCCATTTATATCATCCAATAGTATCCTGAAGCACATAAAAGGAGATAAATAACCATTCAAGTCTATCCTTACCCCACAGAATCATGTAAACTGTAGCAGAAAATTGTAAAATGTTTAGCCTTTTTAGCATGTGAGTCAACATGTTATTCCTCTATTAGTAAAAATGGTTGTCTTCACAATATACCAAATGCTCTGTCTCCCACTTTAAGCATTCTAGTATTCTACCCTCCCCTTCATCTCCCATTGTTGAACCTCCATTGCTTAGTGTCTCCTGTCGGATTCACTTCAATTCGTTGACCAGATCTTGAAACGATTTTTTTTTTTTTACCTTTTTAATGGGGCTTATGGAAAAACACTTGTTCTTTCATTTTCTATTATCTTTGAATCCATTACAATAGCTAAAAAGGTCACTGTGATATTGAATATAGTGGAATAGAGTTGTTGAAGAATCTAGGGCAATTCATGATTTAGTGATTCTTCCCAAACTTGTTGATAATAGTTTGTGTTGTCTTCTTCAATTAGATTTGTCTTATTAGTGTGTTCTTCAATTATTCAAACATTTATCAACATGGACGATCAACAATAAAAATAGGTACACAAGATGTTGGCTCCAAGTCAGGGCAAAACCTCTCCTCTTGAGAGTAAAACCCTTGAATCTCTTCTTATAGATATTTAGATGAATACCAAGACCCTTGAAAAAATAAACACAAGGTTACCTCCAAGATAAGTGTCACTATTCTTTGCACTGCTTGCTCTTTGATTCACTATCTTAACTTCAATGTTCTCCTTCTCCTTATGTCTTCACTGTCCGGTCACTGTCTTCGACACCTTCTCTTCTTGGCTTGACATAGTACTCTGATTTCCTGTTGATTACACCAAAGATAAGTTATGTCGCTAGATAGTGTTATGTTGAGCACTTGTTGTTGTAGTTGCATATGCGCAATCCTTTTATATACATTACAATGACTGATATATCACACTTCTAAAGGATTTCCCAAGGATATCTTTGAAGCTTATATATCCGAGCATGATTGAGAGGCTTCAAGATATCCTTACAATATTTCATAAAGCATACTGAGCTTCACATATAGATATACCGAGACCTTGAGATAAATACCGAGACTCTGAGATAAACACCGAGACTCTGCCTTTGAGATATGTCCGAGCTTCTGAGATATATGCTAAGACTTTGTCCTTCAAGATATGTTTGAGCTTCTGAGATATATGTCAAGACTCTGTCCTTAGAGATATGTCCACTGTATATTCGATGACTGTAATATGAGATCCGAAGACTTTGAGAGATATGCCGAGACAATCTTTCCGAGAGATATCTGAGCTTCACTTACAGACCTCGAGAGATATATCGAGCTTCTCGAGAGATATCCAAATTTCACTTACCGAGAGATATCACTGTGTATTCGTTCCCTTTTTGATGACTGTAATATATATCTTATTTCAAAGATATATGTACATTGACTCTACGTTACCCCTATATATATATATATAGATATATATATATATATATACATATATATATATAGATATATATATACATATATATATATATATATATACATATATATATATATAGGTCAACGATGATACATCAAGACGACATGAGAGCCTTTGAATCTAAGCCGACATGTCAAGGAGACTTACTGCAGTTCGTAGAGCAGATTTGCAAGATGATAGTGACACTTATCTTGGAGTGTATCCTTTGACCTTTGACCTTATGACTTTCATAATATTTATGATGAAACATAAAAATCCTAAATACATCAAGAAGAAGTCTTTGATCTATGGTAAACACAACTTGCTCATGAAACCCATGATGTAAGGAATAACAATTTTCTTCATAATATTATCGTTACAAGTCATAATGAAAACCGAACCTAGTTACTTTTCCTTCAACATTCCCTCTTAACTAGGGAGGTATTCATTAAATGGTACATGGCTATTCAACGCTAAAGATATCTCATAAAAAGAGTTGGACTAGTAATCCATATGTATAGCATCATTATAACCAACATTTTCACATAACAAGGCCTTGAATAAGTACTATATCTCTCAATAGATCAGAGCACAATGTTGGGAAGACCAATGACTATAGACACCTTAGTCATTGTCTCTCAAGGTACATACCCACCTGGGTGTTCACTGAGTATGACCTTCTAGGACTATTCTTGTCTTGGGTTCCCAACCCTCAAAGAATATCAATCATCTTGCCTACTCTTGTCTTGGATGCCTTACACATCCTCAAAGAGTATTAGATTCCAGATGATCACCCAATCCTCCCATTCTTTCTTCCCAAGTGAATACAAGAATGTTGTGTCTATCTCTTCCTCTTAATTAAGGAAGACATGCCCCAGTTTCCTCTGACAAGGAACTTGTCCAAGCTCCTTTGTACTTGGGAACTTTTTATAAATCCCTCTTAGCTAGGGACTTGTCCATTCATCAACAACTTCTTATTCATGGGTCCTTCACTTGCTTGATCTCCTTGTGATGTCATGAAGTATTTGTTTGAACTTCTTCTAGGTAGGGCACCAACCATCGATCAGTTTCCTTCTTGGATTGTCATGTCACTGCTCCCTTCATGGAAAGTGTACTTCTTGATATATTGTTGGATTGAAGGGGCCTGACCTAGGTTCAACGTTAGTTAGCCAAAGAAATCCCTACACTACTGGCCCTTTCGGCATTAGCCCTCTCAGCGCGGACTGAAGTCTCACCCGAAGACATATGGGGGGATGTTGGAACCAAGTTTCTGCACCCTTGAGATCGATGTGATGTCATTTTATTCCAGCTATATCTGCCTTCGCGCAGGTTCCTGAGCCCTCTGTTCCACCCTTTAGTACCTTCACGAAAGGATACAATTGGCTTTCGCACAACCCTAACCTGGGGCTGATATACTTTCGCACTGCTAGGGAAGCGAACTGTGATATTTCCCAAACTACGCTAAGTATCTTACTTGTCTTATTATAGATCTTAGTTAGCTCCACGTAAACAAATGTTCTTACTTGCATTCACTTAACCAACACAATTACATATATCCGCACATCATATAAGATTTATATTTGTACCCAAACATAACCAGATGCATAAAAAGGAAAGAAAGACATAGAAATTTTAGAATACTTCTCTTTATTGATACTTTCGAACAATTACAGACCTGACCCACCCTGCGCATTCAGCTATAGGGGTCTGCGCACTTAGCTGCAGACTTCTAGGCCTCTGTGCACTTAGTTGTAGAGCCTTTACCTATGCTACAACCCAAAATTTAGACTTCTACTTCAAAGCTATCTCTCATACATGTTCGATCTTAATTTTTTCTCTAATTAATGCCTCTAACTACTTAGAGATTAACACTATTTATACAATCCCATTGTCCGCAGACCATCGGTAGATATTCTGCGACAAAAGATTGGTTATGTGATTTTGCCGAAGATTTTCTATACAATGTTATGGATCACAGAAGTCTAAATTCCTAGATATTCTACAGCTAACATTACATTTTCAAAGTAAGGGCGGACAACCCTATGACCCTTTAACATCTATGTGCTCCACGACCACAAAATGTGGAGTCTTTACATTTGGATTACAAAATTAGAACAAAATATGGGCTTTTAGCTGCAAAACTACCCTTGGGGGATCCCACACACAATAGGCCCCCAACACAAACATCATGACTTTCCCTCAAGTCACTCTGTAGGTGCAGAGATCTTAGCGTGAAGACCTCCCAGCTCTGTTTCGATCATTGCAAGGTCGGCAGTGCACTGAGTGGTCACCTGCTGGACTTCTTCCACTCGCTGTTCAGTGACAGCTGCTGAACTGCTGCTCTGAATCTTCTATTGAGATGCCTGTAGTTTTGTGAGCTTTCCTTCAATGGAGGCTTTGATTGCATAGGCCTTGTCTATCCATGGCTGTAGTCGCGCTTTTAAGACTGCTTCTTTATGTCGAGCGGCATCCACCTGTTCCTTGAGCGCCTTTGCCTCCTGCATCCATGCAAGCCTCTGCGTAATGGCAACCATCTGCGTGGTCCCTTTTACCTCGTCATACCTCTGTTGTAGCTCGCATGCCTCTGTCTCCAGGCACTCTACATTCAGGTCCTCCTGCAGGGTTGTTAGGACCTCGAATGACTATTCAAAAAGCTACACGCAGTCTGCCACTACACTGTCAACCGCCGCCATTGTTGTTCTAAAAACAGTAGTACGTTGTTCCCTGACTTCTAGCGGAGTTGAAGGTTGTGCCTTCAACTGCAATTGTACGATATATAGGTTCAGCTCCAGCTAAATGCTTGCCATCTCCGCTTGAGCGTCACGCACCCCTGTGGCTAACTTGTGGACGCGCGCCTCCACTGGTTCTTCTGCCTGAATGTCGAACTTTGGGACCATCCGGCAAGCTTCTTCTACTACCTGCATAATCTTCTTATTCTTCTCCACTGCCTCATTACGTTGCAGGCCCAATTGCTCAATGTTGATGCACTGCTCGCTCATCACCTGTAGAATGCGACTCTCCCGAGCCCTAATTTCTGTGATGACTCCATCCTGTAAGAGTTAGAGTGTCTCCCAAGGGAGCACAACCATGTTCAATCCTACCCCTTTCAAACTGCTAACCGCCACCCTGTCAGCCTCCTTCTCTGTAGTAAGTGCCCCATCTGGTAGCACTATTATGTAGTTAGAAGCTGAAGTGTCGATTAGGAGGCTGGTGGACACTTTGACAACCTGTGGAGTGCATACCTGCAACTCCAGCAACTCTGTTCAGAGAGCCCCCAATACCAACTACTGCTACTCTTCGAACTGTTGGAGGGCCTCCGCAATGACATCCTCAACATTTCTCTGATATCATGCAAATCCCCCTCAGTGAGGGTGATTGGGTCGAAGGACGTCCTTGATGCCTTTGTTTTCTTTCGTGGCACTACCTACTCTTGCAGTCGCGGATGCTTGAGTTGGGTGGATGTCGTCTGCAGGTATGCACCACCTTATTCTATATCTGTTTCTACCTCAGTGCTGAGCGAAGGTGACTTCTATCGTTCGCACTCCTCTCCTCTTATTTTCTGCTGTTATGCCAGTTTCATGGAATCGCGCACTTCCTGGGCCTTAGCTGTTGCTTCTTCCTTTCTGTGCTTCTCCGCCAGCTATGCCATTCAGAGCTTTGTCTCTTCCTTCTTGCGCTGCATGGAGGACTTATCCATTTCCACCATGGAGCCAGCTGGAGTACACCATTCCGGTGTCCAAGACTCAAGGACTACGAAACATACATCATTAGTCACTAAGAATGGTAGGTTATGCCATGTCTTCGTAGGGTCCTTCCGTACCCTGATAAAAACATGGTGGAAATCCGCTTTGAATTCTGCAAAGCTCTGTAAACTGGCGTATACTGTGGGCGACAACTATGGCTTGCAATTTATCCCCATCTGGATATTCATATCCATTAAGACCCAAAAGATCTTGCTTTCTCTTATTCGTTGTGCATCCTTGGTCGCCCACAATGAAGCATACTTTGCCTCTAGAAGGTCCGGCATGATTGTAGGGAATTGGCAGTCTTCGGGTATCTCCCATGCCACCAATACAATCAACAACAGGAGCCACACGTAGTGAAACATTTTTCCCTGCTCCTGTGCCTTGCGACAATTCACAAGGAACTCGCTGCATAGATAGTTCGCCCAGTTGAACTAGACTCCTTCCGCACATTGGGCCACTAGTGCAACCACGGGTGCGGGCACCTCATCCGCGTGACACTTCCGCATCACTTTTCCTACTAGTATTTGTGTCGTGACCTTGACTGCAGGGTTGTTAATGCTGGAGATGGCATATCCTCACTTCTTCTTCTCCAACTTGAACTTCTTCTTCATCGCTTCCACAAGGACCAACTCACCACCTTTTCCTTCGGATATATTGGCTGGATCCTCCCCTGAGTAAGGCGGTGGTAATGCGGCAACTAGAGTAGGTTTAGCAACCTGGATTTCTCTACACCTGTGAGCCATTTTCGCGGCTCCAATTCAATCATTCCAGCTGTCGCGTAAATTTGCTGGCACATTAGCTGCTCAGTCGCTAAATGTGGGAATTTCTCATGATCCACGATGTCCCAATCTTCAATATTCAGTACAGGAAGTCGTCCTAAGTGCGGCCCCTAAAAAATATGGGAGCAACGGGGTTTGCAGGGAGTTCTTGGTCTCATCTATTTCCTTGGGCACCTTAGCTTTGCCCTTGTGCGGAGGAACATATTCTGGTAAATCAGTAATAGGGTTCGCACCCTGGGTTTCAACTTCCATTTCCTCGTCCTCCTCATCCACTAGGATTCCTTCAGATTCCTCCTCGTCGGCCTCCAGATTAATGGCCTTCCCCTTTTCCTGCAAGGTGAGCTTGGTCCTCTATGGGTTTCTTGGTGAGACGCGCAATTGTATCATAGCCTGCTTATCCTTCTTAGGTATCAGTGTACTGGGTGATTTAGGGACATCAACTATTATTCCAGCGCTTTATGGGGCTTCTACTACCGCAATTTCCTGCACGACTTCTTCGGCTGTCACTACTCCTGTGTCCAAGGCTTTTGCGGGTGCTGACATAACGCTATTCCACAATTCTTGCAGTGTCTCTGGTAGTTTCTCAAATAATGAATTCACTTTCAGAGTCTCAAATAGGTCTCAATTCATGTATACTTGAGCGCACAACAACTCAATTCTCAAATTGCCAAGTGTTTTCTGCTGGACAACCACTTGTAATTTATAGGGCCTTTTGAATTCAAATTTGACCATTCCCCCCACATTCGGCCCATTAATGCTAGATTGTCGATAGATTTTTAAGAATTTAACCCATAAATATCGCCTTAAATTCCCGTTGCTCGCTCCATTTGGCCTCAAACCGACCATCAAATCATGAATAGTGACTTTAACGGTCGCTTTCTAGTGCACCTGTGTGCTAGTGCAGCTATCTTCACACTCTCGTGGACCCTGTGACACTTCGTTGCATCGCGCAGTCCTGAAATCACGCAGCTCTCCAAACCGGGGCAGTGTAGTTTATAGTCTCGTGCCTCCTTTTAGCTACCCAGAGTGCTAAGACTTTGCTTCTATTGGCTGGTCAAATGGCCAGGCCACCTGTGTATGGCTTTAATCAACTGCCATTCACCTTTCCCGAGAAGGGATCTCCATTCAACTTAACCAACTGGACCTCGCCACCATCGACAATATTCTTAATAACATAGGGCCCCAACCAAACCATTTTGGATTTCCCTGGAAATTTATCAAACTTACTATCATACAATAGCACCAGGTCATTCACCTTAAAGGTGCGCAACTTCATATGTCGGTCGTGCCATGCCTTTTCGCACTGCGTTTGGACCTGCTGGTGAAATCCAGCCAAAAATCTCTCTTCTTCAAGCTCATCCAACTACGCGAGCCTCTCTTCCAGGGCTCTGTGATCCATCATACTTGTGAGCACTGCTATGTGTAGACTAGGCACGATGTATTCCATAGGCATTACAACTTCAACCCCGTATACCAGCCTAAAGGGTGTATGTCCCGTTAACTTCTTGCACATTGTCCGATAAGCCCACAATACTGTAGGTATGCGTAGGTCCCAATCACTTCACTGAGCATTGCATACCTTGGTCAACGCAGTCTCCAGTACTTTGTTCAATGGCTCCACTGTCCCATTAGCTTGTGGGTAATAAGGTGTGCTATTTTGGTGATACACCTGAAATTCCTTCGTCAGTGCATTGATTGTCTCATTTAGGAAGTGCGTACCTTGATCACTCATCAAGATCTTTGGACATCCAAATTGTGTCAGTACATGCTCAAATAGAAAATTTGTGGTGGTCACACTTGTGCAATCCTTCACTGGTTGCGCTTCTTCCCAACGAGTGAAGTACTCCGTCGCAATGATAATGTACCTCGTGCCTGTCTTTCCTTGAGGCTTAATAGGTCCTACAAAATCTATTGCCCACTTCTCAAAAGGTTACAATTCCATTTTTGGATTCAAAGTAATTTCATCCCTCTGCGATGGTCTACTTGTTCTTTGACATACATCACATGCCTTACAATATTCTTTTGAATCCTGATGAAGGGTTAGCCACCAAAACCTAGCACGTAGAATCTTCTGTGCGGTTTCTCTCCCTGCATAATGTCTTCCCACAGTGCCCCAATGAGCATCCACGAGGATGCTACTTCATTCAAACTCAGGTACATATCTTTGCAATATCTCATCAGTCCCCATCTTGTATAGATGCCCAGCTATGACAGAGAAATCTTCCAAGTGCACAACTAATTCCTTCTTTTTCTAGACAGAGTATCCTTCCAGTGCAGTTCCAGTTGTTAGGAAGTGTATTATATCCTCGAAATGTCCATCCGCGATGCACACAACAAAATCTATGTATCAGGTAATCCTTACTCCAAATTAGTGGGTTCCTCCCCTGTCTCAATGCGCGACAGGTGGTCAGGTCCCGCATTCAATCATCCAGGCTTTACAACAACTTCAAACTCATATTCTTGGAACAATAAGAGCCATTTGTAAATGCTCCCCCCCAACACAGGCTTATTCACCAGGTACTTTAGCACAGAGTGATTCATATACATCTTAGAGTGACCCCCTAGCAAGTAGTGTCGATACTTCTGGAGTGCATACACCATAGCTAGCCCCTTGCGCTCAGTGGTGGAATAGTTCTTCTCTACTTTGGATAATCTGCACTTGCGAATGCAATAAGGTGGTCTAAGCCTTCTTCACCATCTTATGTTAGTACTGCCCCCAGTGATGTACATGACGCATCAACATGTACATGAAATTCTTTCTTCCCATTCGGGAAGACTAGAATCGGCGCGGTAACCATCTTCTCTTTCAATATATCCAGGATTTTCTTACAGTGATTGTTCCAGCAGAACGAGACATCCATTTTCAACAATTTTTCCATCGGTGCGGTGATCTGGCCATAGGCTTTGATAAACTTTCTGTAATATCTCGTATGTCCAAGGTAGCACACAACTGTTTCACACTCCGCGACACTTCCAAGTTCAAATACCGCGATCTTCATGGGGTCTACCATTAGCCCTTGTTTACAAACCACATGCCCCAATAGGTTCCCAAAAGGAATGCAAAACAAACACTTCTTGAGGTTGAGTGCGATCTGGTATCTTCGACGGGTATCCAACATCAAGTGCAAGCTCGCTACATGGCGCTTAACCATTCCAAATACAGTCCAGTCATCAAAATAGACCTCCAGGAACCTATGAATGAATTCCTTGAATGCCGCAAAAACCACGCGCGAAAAGATAACAGGCACATTTTTCAACCCAAACAACATTATAGTATATTAAAAGAAACCCCACTCAGCCATGAAGGTTGTGTTGCTTCTATCCTCCGGAGTGATTTTGAATTGGTGGTACCCAAAGAACCCATCAATGAAGGAGTATGCTTCTTGGCCGCCTATATTGTCCACGGAGTTGGGAAAGGATCATGCATACAAGTGTCATTCAGTTTTCAGAGATCCATGCATATCCTTATTTCATCCTTCTGCTTCTTCTCTTGCACCACCATAGGGCTTACCATATCGGATTCTTCCATAGGCTCAATGATGCCTGCTGCTAGCATTTTGTCTGGCTCTAAGCGGACCTCCTCCTTGTATTTCAGATTTAGGTGGTAAGGCCTCTGCTTAACTGGCTTCACGTCGGGCTTTAGCATGATCTTCATCACTCCCAGATCTCCAATTATTCCTTTCAAATCCGTAAACTTGGTAGGGAATAAGTCCTGATATTCACAGAGCAATTTAGCGACCTTATCGACCGTCGTGTCATCCCAGTAGTCTCCAATCTTCGCGAACTTCGGTTCTACCTTCATACCAATGTTTACCTATCTAGTTTTCACTGGCGTGGTTATATCAGGGTTCTCAATATGTGGTCCCTGAACCTCGCAGTGACCTTCTATCTCTAGAATGTTAATCTTCCGTGGATCCTTGTCCTCTTCTTTAGCAGTTACATTATAATGTTCTACCGTACGACTCAGCTGAGTAGCCCATTCAGGTTGCATCAGGTCTAAAGGATCCTATAATATCCTAAAGATGGCTACTTTCACCTCTTGTAGCGCCTCATCAATACCATCAAATCCGTCCTCAAAACTAAATGTCATCATGAATCCTTCATGCAGGATATCCCATTCACCTATCCCATCGTGAAGCTCTATTTCTACATACCAATTCATTGGGATAACATCCAGGGTATGACAAAATATGTGAACCCACTCAGATTGTGGCTTTTCTCCATAAGCATGCATCCATTTGGCCAGATGCGTGAGTGGATCGTTCTGCCCATCGTACTTGTCTGTCAATCACATCTTAGGCTTCCCAAATTTTGTTCGCATCATTCTCCTACATTCACACCAATCATTGAAACTTCCCTTGTGCATACCCCACCATCTTGCGGTCATAGCACACAGTGCCCAATCCAAGGCTTGGAAGCATTGATTTTCTGGAACCTCCCTTTCAAATGCATCCAAAAAGATGTCTACCTCATTCAGTCCATCATAAGTAGGCAGATTTCTTTCTTCTGATGACACAGCGCAACGTCCGGGTCATCATGTTGCAATTCAGTGTAGTTACTTTGTGTAACCGATTCTGCCAGCATTCTATTTCTTCATCGGAATCCAAAGTGCAGGAACTCTCGCGATCCCATGTAATCTGCCCATCCACAGTGGGATTCACCCAGTCTTGGTCTCACACTGTTATCTTATAGATTCAATCCAGATCATCGTCACTTTCATAATCATGGACTGGTTCCGTATAGCACGATCCTTCAGCTGGATCTAGGGGTATTATTATGCGTAGTGATTTCTTCTCAAAGATCATATTTTGCTTCTTCAGATTGACTACCCCATTCATGTCAGTAGCCCAGTCGATTCCCAAGAGCGCTGGGTAGGGATTGCTATCATCAACAATCTCTATTACTTCAAAATATGTCAGCGCACTTGCTCCCTCAATATCCATGGTCACTCCCTGCAGCCGCCCATGGGTATGATTTTCTGCTGATTTGCCATCCTCAGCTGAATCGGGGACCATTGCAGCGCAGATCTCCCCATTCACTCCCATGTTTGTTTTGGTAGAACATTCACATATGATCCCAAATCCATAATGACTTGATCCATTTATTCTCCAATCTGCGTAGTGAGTCTCATCTTAGGCGCTGTCTTTGTCTTATGCTTTTCGATCTTGCGGACTATGCGTGTTCACCTGGCGCGGTCCCAACACATCTATTGATAAGTTCTTGTAACCCTTTCACAGCCTTACTGTCACTCAATAACTTCATATAGGTTTCCAGGAAAGTTGTGAGCATAAAGGAGTCCATCTCTGGCTCAAGCTTATCCTTGCTCCCTGAAGTGGAGGCCTGAGTGAAGTTCTTCTTAGCTTCCATGAATTCTTCACGAGCATGCTCCAAATCAAACTCAGCCTCTTTTGTCAGGGCTTTGCAAACCCATGTACTATCTTCTGGTTGTTTCCCCTTGTCATCTCCCATCGCGATTCCACTCCGGAGCACTATATTTACGCTTTGATCTTCCTCACGCAGCTCAGACCTCATCATCTGTAAGTTCTGAGTTGGGGGAGGTGGTAGCGTCCCTTTATCACATATCCTAGCTATCAGCGTAGGACAATATTCTGTTTAATGATCAAACAACATGCAATACTTACATGACAGGCACGTTCTATTAGTGCAATCGTGCGCATAATGTCCTCGCCCTCCGCAATTATAGAAAATCAATTGTCCTTGAACTCTACCAGGTCCTCTACCTCAGCCTCATCTGCACCCCTGAAATCCTATTCGCGCCATCCCTGCATTCTAGTCAAGGGGCCGCGTTTTGGCCTGAATCCTGTAGGCAGGAGTTCTATCCATCATTAATTCATAGCTCCTACAAGTACGCTCATCATTTCCTACCGACCTACAAAAGTTGCAGAACAACTATTTCGTGTTTGCACATACTTCTGTAACAAGTGGTAGTTATCCATGGCATGTTTTCCAGTTGCTTGATAGATAGTGCACCATAAGGTAGGTGCCACGCTAGGTCTTGCTTGAGCTTCCGACCTTAAAGGCATCGTTCCTCCTCCTGCAAGGTAATTTGTAAAGACCGGGCAGTGGTCTTTGTCATGACCCTGACTCTTTCATTTTGCGCACCATACCTCTTCGCGTACCTCTAGTCGAACCGTCCTATCCTGCTTCAAGCTTTGCATCTCAAGGCACAGATTCTTCAGCTGCGCGTGGATCTACTAAACTCCTAGATTAAGATCTTTCATCAGAGTCTCATGTAGTCTCATGGCAATCTCCAAGGCCTCTGCCTAAGTTGTTATCTTTTGCTATGACAACGCACTCCTTAAGTGTGGTAGTAGCGAAGCCACAAACCACTCACGATGTTGTCCATTTGTCAAATTCATGTTGGCTTCGTGGATCATACATTTCAGCCTCTGATCTAGTTCCCAAGGTGTCTCGCCTGGTAGCATCGTGATCTTTTTAAATCCCATAATCAACTGCGCTTCAGATTTTGGCCTGCTAAATTCCCTATTCAGTGTTGCTTGGATGTCCGCTACTCTAGCATCCAAGTTATTGCTGGAGTACTTAATATACCAGGTTAGCGCACGATCTTGAAGAGCACTAACTAGTGTTTCCTTTCTTATGTGATCATTTGTAACACCTTGAGCTTCCCTTACAACCCTTACAACAAACTAGAATTGGTCCGGATCCTCATTTCCCAAGCCTTTCAACAAAGGCAACTTCATTGTATTCGCCAGACTGAATCGCAGTGGAGGTGGTACGGGTGAAGTTGGAGGTGATGGCGGTGAAGCCGGTGGTGGTGTGGGTGGAGGTGGTATTCGCGGGAATCCTTGTTTTATCAGCTGAATAACACTTTGCAGAGAGACCTTTGCTATCCCTTCTTCATCCCTTCGCGGAGGTGAAATCAAGGGGCTATACTCCGGACCCTTATTTCCTCTATTTCTGTAACTTTTTCTGCTTCGTAGTCCCAAACATCAAGGTAGCTGCATAACCTGTTTTTCACACAACAAAATTTTAATCCAAGTATTCAAATATTTTACGTACTTACCTCGTGGTCCCTTGAAAAATCTTCACTCCGCCTCGCTATACCTGACTCAGGTGTCAACCGTGAATTCAGTAACAAATCCTCCTATGATGCGATTGATCCAATGATCGACAACCCACACGATCTTATCCTCTGATGCTTCCAACCTTCGCACTAGCTCCGAGGTCCACACAATAGGACCATCAAGCTTCCTTAGCTTTCTTCTAGCTTCGCGATCCACTCGTATAGCTCAGTAGGAAAGGAGGCGAAAAATATTTCGTGGATCTCCATATACAGGTATCAATCCAACTACTATTCTTTTGACAGTTGCGGGTTTCTGTTTTCTTGTGCTGTGAACTCCTGAATCCTTCTGTCCAACCAGCCTTTGATTTATTTCTTAGTTGGATTCCAGTGATACGACATCACACATCTCTCATGCAGATTCTAGTCCCGACAACAGAACCATTTATTGGCTTGAGGGGGCCTCACCCAGGTTTAGCGATAGTTAGCCAAAAAAATCCCTACACTACTGGCCCTTTCAGCATCAGCCCACAGAGTGTGGACTGAAGTCTCACTCGAAGCAGTATGGGGGGATGCTGGGACCACGTTTCCACACCCTTGAGATGGATGTGATGTCATTTTATTCTAGCTATACCTACCTTCATGCAGGTTACTTAGCCCTCTATTCCACCCTTCAGTACCTTTGCGAAAGGATACAATCGGCTTTCACGCAGCCCTAACGTGGGGCTGATATACTTTCGTGCTCCTAGGGTGATGAATTGTGATATTTCCCAAACTACGCTAAGTATCTTACTTGTCTTATCACAAATCTTAGTTAGCTTTGCGTAAACAGACGTTCTTACTTACGTTCACTTAACCAACACAATTACATATATTTGTGCATCATATAAGATTTATAAGTGAAATTCATATCAAAACATAACCAGATGCATAAACAGGAAAGAAAGGCGCAGAAATTGTAGAATACTTCTATTTATTGATACTTTTGGACAATTACAGACCTGACCGACCCTACGTACTCAGCTGCAGGGGTCCACGCACTCGGCTGCGGACTTCTAGGCCTCTGCGCACTCAGCTGCAGAGCCTCTACCTACACTATGACCCAATCTTAGACTTCTACTTCAGAGCTATCTCTCATACATGTTAAATCTTCATTTTTTCTCTAATTAATTCTTCTAACTACTTAGAGCTTAGCTCTATTTATACAATCCCATGGTTCGCGGACGATGGGTAGATCTTCTACAGCCGACATTACATTTTCAAAGTAAGGGTGGACAACCCTATTACTCTTTAACATCTACGCACTACGCGACCACAAAATGTGGAGTGTTTACATTTGGATTACAAAATTGGACCAAAATATGGGCTTTTAGCCCCAAAACTGCCCTTGGGGGATCCCGTGCCCAACATATATGTCATGTCCTTTTGTCATTTGGCTACTCTGTCATCTGTCTATGCTTTAGAGTATTCATCACATAGATGCTTGCTTTTTCCCATACTTCGATTTTGTAGCCCTTCATAACTTCAATATTAAATAGTGCTTTTGTTGGATGGCTTCTTTATCATGACATCTTTATGTAGGTATCAACATCCTGCATTCATGTTGACACATCTCCCAAAGATATTCATTGTCAAGGGTCTACGCATTTTTCCATTAGTGTCTTCATATCTTTCCGGGAGATTTTCTAGTTGTGTTCTTCATCTTTTGGATGTTGATTTCCTTCATCAAGGTCACATATCTCACAATCTCTTTCTTCCTTACACATTCCATTCCTAGGTATCTTTAAGAGTGTTCTAATCAAAGTTATGTAATTACATTCAACCACCCCAGATTTCATATGAGGACATATTAATATGTTGATTTCATCTGGTGTGACTTATCTCTTTCTGCATCCTTTCAGAGGAGATCCTTTTTCCTTCGATCATGCTTCTCAAGATAGAAGTATTGATTTGCAACCATACGACATGATATTATAAAACTTAAATACAAGCATACATACTTCATTTTATCTTTAGATCATATAGGCTTGTTCCAATGACTTCCTTGATCTCATGTTGATCATGTCAACTTCTTTTACTAGCTTCTTTACCAATCCAATGTATGTGCACCACTTAGACAACAAGTACAAACTAGTTATGTAGAAGCACGAATTGATTATAACAAAACATTTATAGTAGTGGGAGAATTTATAATTTTTTTTTTAAATAATCAGTAAGAGATTACACTCTTAATTACTTTAGTCATCAAGACCAGGTTTGATACAAACCCTAAGTCATATCAGCAATTCAATCATGATTAGATAACTTGAGAAACCATATGATATACTATCTACTAGAGTTTTTGGTAAACCTTAGATTTTGTCAACATGAATTGCTTCTACTAGGGCTTGATGTAAACCCTATATTTTCTATCTATAAATTCTCAGCACACAATTTATAGATTCATATGAATACACATACTAGAAAATTTAATCATTACTAGGATTTAGTTACAAACCCTAGATTTCAATCATTATCCTAGAACTCTCAAACTTTGACTAGGGCTTCACTATCAAACCCTAGATCCCATAATCTTTATAAAATTTGATAAGCACATATTTCTAGGAGATAGCCATCATGTATACACACATTATATAGTTAGACAATACATTGACCAAGACTAAGCTAGGAAAGAAAACACGTACCTAGGGTTTCATTCCTAGGACTTTTCATAGCACAAATCTTGCTTGTAGACCTAACAAAAAATTAGGTTTCTGATTCATTGTCAAAGAAAATTCTATCAGAACTTCAAGGGTTCAATATGTCAATGTTAATAGGTTAGAGCTTCCATGATCATATCAAAAAATCGATTATGACATCACCAATAAATCAACCAGTATAGGAATTTCTTCATTTACAGTCCTAAAGACATCAAGAAGAAGTCTTTGACCTATGGTAAACATATCTTTTTCATGAAACCCATGATGCAAGGAATAACAATTTCTTCATAATATTATCGTTACAAGCCATAATGAAAACTTAACCTAGTTACTTTTCCTTCAACAAGAGTGGCCATGGAATTTAGTGGTATTGAGGAAATGAAAAAAGAAAAAAGAAAAAATCTCCATGAATGATATCTGTAGCATTCCTTTTCAGAGAGAAGACCTTCAAAACATTACCTTTCTCACTTTAGAAAACATTAGCTAATTTGAAGTAAAATAGAAACATGCAAAAACCTAGGAGAAATATGATTGAAAATAGGTGTCTAAAACAAAGTAGACGATTACTTTGAATGTTGTTGTTGTAAGAAAACAATCAAAGTCACAGACACCTACTTTTTCTAACATTGAAAATATTTAATTATAGTGTGGAACTATTCCGTGGACCAAGGAGCATCTTCTAATGTAATTCCCAATACTGTTTGCAAAAACATTAATGCTACTCCTACCTAAAAATATACCCACATCATTCAATTAGACAAGTCAGATGTAAAATTCATGGGTGGATTTAAGGAGTGTTGGATGAGAATTATTTCTAATGTAAGAAATCAAAGTAGAAGAAGCTCGCATAAATCACATAATGACAAGTTCGGATCTCTCTGAAATGAAGTGCGGATATCTCTGACATGAAGCTCGAATTACCACAGGTTCAATAACTTTGTTTCGGTACCACAACAATGAAGAAAGGTATAACTACATTAATCATGGTTCGGTCTAAGTTTAAAGGTATGACTACAATGGTAAGGGATCAGTGCTACAACAATGAAGATTTTAGTGAAAATCAGTGAGAAGGGTTCGATGACACTACAGTGAGGAGGTCTCAGAGCTGATTTCTATTATAGTGATGCTCTCTCGGTGGCATTACAATGACAAGGATGACTTGATGGAAGGAGTCTCTAGTTTAGATTGTAAGGGTCTTGGTCATCTCATCTTGAATCTAATGAAGGAAGAATTTGTGACTGGGTTTCCCCTCGAGGGGGATTTTGTCCTGGCAGTGTGCCTATATCTTGTTTTCTCCTATTTGTTGCTTGGAATTAATCTTGATGATAAGAAAATATAATTAAGATATCTAATACTAATAATGAAAACATAACAAGTTAATGTCATTAATAATGGACGTGCTAATGGTGCAGTGACATCTAATGCATTGAGACATCTCTAATTCTCTATGGCCTTTGGGTAGTCAAACAAATTCATATATGCATGGACGTGCTAATATATGCATGGAAGTGCTAAATGATTCATCACCATATAATGTAATAGTAATGGGAAGCCATGACTATTGCATCTCTGTGTGGACCACAACTAGTCCACACCCTATTTTTGTTGGGAAACAATTTTTTACCTGTGTTCTTTGCAATCAAATAAGAATTGGACAATCCCTGTATTGCTTGTCCTGTTGTGAGTGTTTAGATGAGGGTGTGTGTTGGGCCTCCAAAATGTCTTCAAAATGTCATACACTTTCACTTTCATTCTCACTTTATTGCCACATTTCATCACCATGTCATCACATAACCCTACATTTCCATTACCATATGGTTTCATAATTTTATTTTCCAAAAATTATTAATTTCAAGTATTTAAAGTGAATTTATTATTAAAAGTTAGAAAAATAACATGTATTTTCTTATACCTAAAGGTGGAATGAGTTTGGTGACATGTGTAAGTGATTTGGAAGGCTCCAAGACACTCTTATGTGGCCTCCAAGACTCAAATTCGAATTCTCTTGAAGATTTGAAGGAGATTTGGGATAGGGGTCAAGCATATCTCATGGAGAAAAATCATGGATAAAGGAATATGTGTCTCATATTGGTTGTAACCATATGAAGGATTTGTGGATCTAGGAGGGATTAGTGGATCTCCATTAATGAGTTAGTTGCTTATGTTTTTGTATAAATAGGAGTACCTCCTCCATTCCAAAGGGAGGACTCTTGGAGCATGTATCCTAACTCTTGATGGAATAGAATAAAGTTTTCTTTCTATAGTTTTAGATATAAATTGTCTTAATGTAGTATATGGAATAGTTTGTCACTTTATTCTTAAGAGAATTGAGCTCACTCTAAAAGGATCAAAGAAACATTTTATTTCATTATAGATTTTATTTTCATTTAATTACTTATATGTTTGAATATTTTTCATTATTAATGAATGAATTTTAGTTTAAATCTTATCAGCATATGAGGGGACAACCAAGAGTCTAAGTTAGGCTCTCCTTCTATTTGGTTTGAACAATAATTAAAGTTCATTTCCTTTTCTTTATTTCAAGTTATTTTTGAGTTTATGATTTGATGCAATGGTAATGTTGTTGGAATAGAACTGTGAGGAAGGACAACCAGTACTTCCTAAGTTAGGAACCTCTTCTCTTGCTTTCTATACATCATACACTGCTACTCTTTAGTTTTTCTTCTTAAGGATAGTACTGTGGGGAAGGACAACCAGGACCTCTCGAATTAGGAGCCTCTTCCTTCACTTACTTCATCTTGAATAAGAGACCTTTTAGTTTGCTTAGCTTAGAGTTATTTGCCTACTCCTGCATATATTTTGTTGGCATCATCATAAGCTTACGAGTATCCCTGGTTGATAATTTAATGAAAAGCAATTTAAACAATTGAATTGCCAAACATTTTGGCGATGTTGCCGGGGATGGTGCTAAGGGATTAGGCATTAGGAATTTAATTCATTACCAGTATTTTTATTTGGTTTGATTCATGGAAAAGCTAACTCATGTTGAAAGGATGACTTGGTGAAAACAAGATCTTAGTAACATGGGGAAGTATACATAAGGGTTATTTTTGAATCTCATTTTTAGCTGCATATATGAAGCATGATAAATATGATGCATAAATCTGAATCAGTCTTTGCACTATAAAAGTTTCGAACTAATCCATTTATGGACGGAGATCTAGAATGATATTCAAGCATTTGGAGGAGAGCCAAGAGAATGAGGACTACATTGAAGATTGGTTTCAAAAGGTGACTAGACCACAACATTCTTCCATTCTTCAACAAATCCTTGCATTTAATCCAAATGTGCAATTGATCTCTCATATCCTTGCAAACATTAAGGTATATTTTTCAAATTTAGATGTGAGCATACTAGAGATTTTGATCCGTAAATGGCTTCATTGGAAATACTCCTACACTTGAAAATAAAAATAAAAATATCTTTCTCAAGATAGAGTAGGATAGAATAGGAAAATAAAACCAAGCTTGGAAAGTTTTTATTTTAAGTTTTTGATTTTCAAATTTGATTACATTTATTTCTTGGAAATTTTGGTGGCGCAGTAAGACCCACCTCATTCACTAACCATTGGCAGGAAGATCTACAATCAAAGGGATATTTGTGAAGAAGGACACTAAGTGGAGTTTAGAGAGCTAAAATTTGAGGTTTGAATGATCAATTCTCCTTCCTTTGTTTTTCAAAATTCCAAATTTTAATTGTATAACGAATTGACAAAAACACCTGAATATGCTCTCTTCTTGCGCCTTGTGCGACCTGGAAGACCAAAAAGAAAAATTAGATAAGTTATCTTTGAAATTTTGCAATAAAAAGAAAACATAAATTTGAAAAAATAGCTAAAAAATCTAAATTCACTATTCATTCTAAAATTCATTTAAAATTTGATCTTCAAATTTCAAATAAAATTCTCTCAATTTTTTTCTTTTTTGTATTAAAAAAAACCAAATTAAAAACAAAAATAAAACAACACAAAACTAAATTAAATAATAAAAAAACAAAACAATAAAATTATTAAGAAAACAAAACACATTAAAAAAAACTAAATTAAAAACAAAAATAAAAGAACATGTAACAACAAAAACCAAACCTATAAAAAACAAAACATAGAAATGAAAACCAAACTACAAAACCAAAGAAAAACAAATGAATTAAACCAATACAAAACATTAAAAAAAAATCAATAAAACAAAATCCAACCCATGGCATATGTTATAAAACCCACTACTCATAAGCTTGTAGATTTAATAAAGGTAGGGCAGAAGATGGTGGCTTGAACATGGCACGCTTCTACATGGCTTATCGCAACTTCAAATTCGTTGTTGGGCTTCAGGCCTTCAATTCAACTTGCAACAAAGAAAATGAAAACCTGTGATGTGACATTTTGTCAAGTTTTTATCGCCGTAGTTTGTGTAGTCGGTAAATAGATTTGGTGAATAATTGTAGGCCAGCGGAAGAGTTTGAGTTTAACTTAAAAAAAAAGTCGGTGGTGTGTTAAGAACCGCACACGTTCACATAATCGTGGACAATCCCGCTTAAAGCTATATTTTAAACACATTACAAATATTCACACGTTAAATACCTAATTTTCCATTCAACTTTATAGCTTGTGTGTGATTTATGGGTAAGGCGTTTGGTTCCTAGTGAACAAGTCGAGAGTTTGAACTTTATAAATGAAATTCATTGTTATATTTAACTTCATTTTGGTCGAAGTGTGGCTACCATGTGACAACGCTAGATTGGTCCACGTGGAAGTTCATGATTGGTCTTTAATATCACTCAACAACTTGCCACATCATTGTATTGTCGTGACAGTGTGCCAACTCAATCTGCCTAGTTAATAGACGCCATGCCATTTTTCCACTTCAGAGTCTCACTTCAGCGTCCACGTCAACATCATACTCCCACGTGGGACCTTTTGGAGATGCCACATGGAACTACCTGGTGCTAACACATGGCACCCATGTCTCAATTTTCATTGTTTTGTTAAAAACTTCAAACATTCATAATTTTCTCATACGACGCTGGTGTGAGGCAATTCAAACGTCCTTGGAAAGATCTTGGCAAGCTCTACGCAGTGAGATAGGTTTCAATAACATTTTTTTTTTTTTGTAAGGCTGGGGTGGGACTCTCCAATTTACATGTCCATTATGTACCCCTCTACGGGGGCAGGGTAGCCCAAGATTTGAACCCAAGACTTCCGGTTCGGTGAGACTTCATTTTCACGGCCCTTGCCGCTTGAGCTACCCCATGTGGACAGGTTTCAATAACAATTGAGACAGAACAAAAATGGTCAATTTTTATGGATTTTAAAGCAATTGGACTTGGAAAAAACATTAAATAATTAAAAACGTGTTTCCGATATGAATTTGCTTTAACCTAGTTTTTGAATCACCGAAATTCGATATCCAAACGAAGAAATTATCAACAAAACACTGATGGGTAGTCCAAGGTGCACCACTTCCCAACAAGTAAAAGCGCATTTTTTTCGTTTTTATTTATCTTCCTTGAATTTATCATATTAGCACTATTTATGAATTTGTTGTGTATATATCGTATGAAGAGGGACTGATCACCTCTCTCCTTTGAGAATATTTTATTACAGATTAGTGCTAAGTTTTTGCAGGTTCGAGGAAGATCAAAGAATACCAATTTATGCACAAGTGATTTTCAAAGACCAACCTATTTTTCAAAAAGGAACACAAAGAATTCAAGTCCATTTCAAATCATGTCCACAATACCATTGCTACTCATTCATTTTCCTCTTTCTAAGCTTACCGTCCATCCATCAATATCCATCTTGCTAGAGCATAACTTCAAATCATTTTTCCTTTGCAAGTTTCACACTTTCCTGCATCACTTACATCTCATTTTTAACCCATGAATAAAGTCATTCAACTTACTTACAATGTTGAGTTACCTCATTGTCCTTTTCCTTTTGCAAAATAAAACCTGCTTCATAAATGCAAATTTTCCATCTTTGGTCCTTCAAAATCATTATTTCATACTCGCATTAGATGATGGAGGATTCATCAAGGCCTTCTTTCTAGCAACTCTTGACCCATCGACATCAGCACATCATCTGGGTTTAAGGCTAGAGTTCCTTTTTAGTACCTTGAGGCTTGCATGCCTTAATGGCAAATTCTCTTGCCAATGAACATTGGGAATGCATCAATGTCCCATATTTGTCAAATCTTCTAGGTGACTCGACTTCAACTCATTTATTCGTACCTAGTAAGATGTACTTGGACATCTTGACTCCCATTGACATTAATGGTGAGTAGTCTCGTGTTGGTTAACGACATTCATTAATGGTCAGTGATCCAACTATTTCTTTCTATGTTCGACATCAACAAAATTTATTCACATAGAAAAGAATTATGCCACGATGTGGATATGAATGAAGACAATATGGTTCCATGACATTTACAACAGCCTGTAGCAGATTTTGTTTTCAGAGATTAGTAGCAGCAGCATTAGTTCCAACAATAAGAAGGCATAAAGTTTCCACTTTTCAGGACTTCATCCACTATTCATGCAACCAAAAGAAGAGGAAGCACATCAGATTCATTCACTTTACATTCATGATCCAGAAGCAGCATACACACTCTTCTCACGGATGCATTTCTTATTCACTTTTCAGGTAGGTGAAGGTATGTTCTTTTCTACCTTTTTATCATATAATCCCTTCAATACTAAAATAATGATTTTTTGAAAGTGCTTCACCCTATTCCCTTTCTCATTTGATAAAAATTATAGATACCTTCAGTTGGGGGGGGGAATACCAATTCATGTTCATACCTCATGTTCGCATTTCACGATGCATATCACATTCATAATTCATCATCACCCTTTATATCACATGCCACCTTAACCAACATAATTTTCCAAACAACTACTATTGCATTATGATTCAAAATGTTACATGCTTTGCAAATGATAATCATAGAATGAATGACTGATTAAATGTTTTCAAAGTATTTCGATGTAACACAAAATAACAAAAGTATTGTTACAAAAGAACCAATACTAATAAAAGTTGGTTGTCACACAAGAACGAGCCAAAATAATATGTTGCAATCGAATGTTTTTCAGAAAGAACACCTTGTAAAAAGAATAAAGTTGTTGGATGATTATGCAAAGTTAAAAATCGATATCAGCCAAAGTTCATATAAAATCAAGACAATTCAAAAGATCAAATCACAATTAAAGTAAATCAAAGCAATAGATTGCATGTGGACAGGCAATAACTCGAGTTGGGGGGTATGTTGGGCCTCCAAAATGTCTTCAAAATGTCATACACTTTCACTTTCATTCTCACTTTATTGCCACATTTCATCACCTTGTCATCACATAACCCTACATTTCCATTACCATATGGGTTCATATTTGTATTTTCCAAAAATTATTAATTTCTAGTATTTAAAGTGAATTTATGATTAAAAGTTAGAGAAATAACATGTATTTTCTTATACCTAAAGGTGGAATGAGTTTGGTGACATGTGTAGGTGATTTTGAAGGTTCCAAGACACACTTATGTGGCCTCCAAGACTCAAATTCGAATTCTCTTGAAGATTTGAAGGAGATTTGGGATAGGTGTCAAGCATATCTCATGGAGAAAAATCATGGATAAAGGAATATGTGTCTCATATTGGTTATAACCATATGAAGGATTTGTGGATCTAGGAGGGATTAGTGGGTCTCCATTAATGAGTTAGTGTTGGCTTATATGGGCCTAACCCAAGTTCGAAAGAATTATTTAGCCAAGCAAATCTCGCAGTTATCGTCTGTTTCGGAAACAGCCCGCGGAGCGCAGACTGAGGTCTCACCTGAGGTAGCAAGGGAGGGTGCTGGAACCAGGTTTCCGCACCCTGCGGATGTCTAGATGTGGTCTGGAGGCTTCGCGTGCCGTTCTGCAGCTTCGCGCTGCCTTGCTTCCGCGCAGTTCCAAAACAGGGCTAATTTTCAATACTAATTACTTAATGGGTTGTTATGGATCAGATCTACTTATGAGGGTCTTTAAGCAAACATTTAACCAAGACAAGCAGTGTGCGCACTTAACAGAGATACAAATTTGTATTAACCCAAAACATATGCATGCGCATAAGGAATCAATAGAAATATCAATCATAAATAAACCAGATCTGCAATAGCTCAGATTAACAGAGAGTTTCCAAAATCAACTTAACTTTATTTCCACTTTATCACCGATACATCCAGATCTACCCTGCGCACTCAGCTGCAGGGGTCCGTGCACACAGTTGCAGACTTTACCAGGCCTCTGTGCACACAGCTGCAGAGCCTCTATCTACTACCAAATACCCTCGACTCAAACTTACAGACGCTCCAAAACTCCTTGGCTCATGCACCCATTACAATTCAAATCATTCATCATCCAAAAACTAACTGCCCCTAACCACAGAGCCTCACTCTATTTATACCTTTCCATGGTCCACGAACCATGGGCAGGTCGGCTCAATTTACATTTCTTTACATTATTTTTGGGCGGACTACCCTTTGACTCAACTTATTACAAATCACGCTCTACCCATCCCGCGGAGTCTTTACCCTATCTTTACCCAAAATTTCAGGCTTTGTGCCCCATGACCATTACGCGGGGCTTCTGCTGGGCAAGCTGACTCAATTTACATTTCTTTACATTATTTTTGGGTGGACTACCCTTTGACTCAACTTATTACAAATCGCGCTCCGCGCATCCCGTGGAGTCTTTACCCTATCTTTACCCAAAATTTCGGGCTTTGTGCCCCATGACCATTACGCGGGGCTTTTGCTACCCAACAATCCCCCAACGAAATCATTGTGACTCTTCTTGTGTCACTCGTTGGTGCGGCGAGATGCGCTGCCTTGGCTTCGCGGTTCACCTCCCCTCCGAGTGATGCTCTTTGTCCTACTACTCCTTCGTTGTCTTCTACAACGCTTCGTCCAGCTCCTGCTTCGTTTTTATTACCAATTTGTGCAACTGATAATGTTCATTCTGCTCTTCTCAGTTAACACAAAACACCCCCTCATAGGATTTTAGCTCTAGCGGGGGAGATGCATACGGGACCTCCTTGTACCACTGCAGCCACTTTCTTCCTTCGTATCTTCTCTTCGCAATGCCTGCTGCAGCTTGTGTTGCAATTTTGAAAGACCCTTGCTGCTGTCCGCGAGATCCCAATCCTCAAGGTACATCAGGGACGATTTATTAACTGCATTTCTACCAATGGTCTCTGTATTTCCAGCCTTTCGATTTTCTATTGTAGTTCGCTGGCCTCCCCCCAGGTGAGGTGGCAGTATCTGGACCAATTCTACTTTGTGTCTTCCATTTTCTGGTACATCCCCTCCTGTTGATGCTGAACTCTACGTGGCGCCCTCAGCTGTCAAAACCATGTTCCTCGGAGACCCTTGCCTTTCCATCGGCCAGATCACCACCCTCGGGCTTACTCCTTGTGTAGAGATAATGAAAAATTCCATATCAGTAACCAGCTTGCGTTTTTTAGAAGCATAGTTCACCCGATGGAAGCCCCCCTGTGATTTATAAGTGTTTCAAGTTTCAAATTCACTGTCTCCTGCCTATTCTGGCACCCTCATGTTAAACCTGTGGTAGATCATTCCAAAGTTGGCTTGTACCCCTTCTCTTAATTTCCTGCCGCCCGCTCCCTTTTGCCATAATGTGGACATCTTGTCAAGAATAATGACAGCAACGGTCATTTCTCCTCTTATCAACGCAACAGCGCAATCCTTTCCGCGCAACCATGACCTTGTAATTGGCCAAATCTACACGCACCCTGGCAATCCCGCATCCTTCCCCCAGATTGCTTTATCGTCCCGTGCTCTCTTTCAACTGGCTGGAGTGGTGACACTGTCCTTCGGACAGTTAGTTAGGCGGTCAGCCCACCTGTGTAGAGCTTCAGGCGACTGCCATTCACTCTTCTCGAGAAGGGGTCTCCATTGAGTTTGGCAAGCTGAACAACACCCCCATCGGTAACTTCTTTGATGACATAAGGTACCAACCAATGCATTCGGAGTTTTCCAGGGAATTTATTGAACTTGTTGTCATATAATAATACTAGAACATTCTCCTTGAAAGTGCGTACCTTGATATGGCGATCATGCCACGCTTTCTCGCATTGTTTCTATACTTGCTGATGGAATCCAGCCAAAAACCTTTCCTCCTCCAGTTCTTCGAGCTGCGCAAGCCATTCCTCCATAGCCCCGCGGTCTGCCATACCTATTATTGCTGCTATCCACAGACTAGGCACAATTTATTCCATAGGCATAACAACCTCCTTGCCATAGACTAACCGAAAAGGTTTCTGGCCTATCAACTTCTTGCACGTGGTTCAGTATGCCCATAGTACAGCAGGGATGCGCAAGTCCCAGTCATTTTGTTGCGCATTACAAACCTTTGTCAACGCAGTCTCTAGGATTTTTTTGAATGCTTCAATGGTCTCATTCACTGTTGATGATATATCTGGAATTCCTCAGTGAGTGCGTTGATTGTTTCATTCATAAAGTGCGTTCCTCGATCGCTCACGAGAATTTTGGGACATTCAAACCTTGTCAGCACATTCTCGAACAAAAACTTCACAGGTGTCGCAGCTGTGCAGTCCTTGACTGGCTATGCCTTTGCCCATCGAGTCAAATACTCTGTCACAATGATTATGTAGCGCACACCCATCTTCCCTTGCGGCGCGATAGGTCCTACGAAGTCGATTGCCCACTTCTCGAATGGCTGTAGCATCATCTGTGGCTAGAGCAGCATTTCATCCCTCCACGACGGTTTCCCCATCCATTGAAATACATCACAGGCTCGGCAGTATACTTTCGAATCTTGATGCAGAGTGGGCCACCATAATCCTGCACGAAGAATCTTCTGGGCCATGGCGCGACCCGCATAATGTCCACCAGCAACCCCCCCATGTGCTTCGGCCAAGACCTGTCCTCGCTCGAACTCTGGGACATACCTGCGTAATATTTCATCGTTTCCCATTTTGTAGAGGTGCCCTGCAATCACAGTAAAGTCTGCTGCACGTATCACTAATTCCTTCTTCCGCTGAATAGAATATCCCTACGGCGCAGTTCCTATAGTTAAGAACTAGATTATATCCTCAAAGTGGCCATCCGCTACGCGCATTGCATACAACTATGCATCTGGGAGTCCATCCTCTAAACTTGTGGGCTCTTCGTGGGTCTCAATTCGGGACAGGTGATCCAAGTCTGTGTTTAGACGTCCCGGCTTTACGACGACCTTGAAGTCATATTCTTGGAATAATAGTAACCAACTACAAATGCGCCCCCCCAACACAGGATTATTCACTAGGTATTTTAGCGCTGAGTGATCAGTATACATCTTAAAGTGGCCTCCGAGTAGATAGTGGCGGTATTTTTGAAGTCCGTATACCATCGCTAATCCCTCTCGCTCAGTAGTGGAGTAATTCTTCGGCACTTGCAAATGCAATCGGGTGGTCAATTCCCTCTGCTCCTGGTTGAGTAAGTACTGCCCCCAATGCGATACATGATGCGTTGAAATGCACATGAAATTCAATGTCCTATTTTGGAACGACCAATATAGGGGTGGATGCCATATTTTCCTTCAGTGTTTCTAGACTTTTGTTGCACTCCTCATTCCAGCAATAAGTAGCATCCTTCTTCAGCAACTGTTCCATTGGAGCCATGATTTGGGCATAGCATTTTATGAACTTCCGATAGTAGCCCGTGTGTCCCAATGTGGCACGTAGTTGTTTGACACTCTGCGACGCTTGCAAATTGAGTATGACAACGATCTTTGCCGAATCCACCATTAGACCTTGCTTACAAACCACATGGCCAAGCAGGTTCCCGAAGGGGACGAGGAAATTACACTTCTTTAGGTTTAGTGTAATCTGGTGTCGTCGGCAAGTATCCATCATTAACCGTAAGCTTGCGGTATGTTTCTTCAGCAGTCCGAATACGGTCCAATCATCAAGGTAGACCTCTAAGAACTTGTGTATAAATTCCTTGAATGCAGCTACCACAATGCGGGAAAATATCGCCGGAGCATTCTTCAGTCCAAAGGGCATCACCGTATACTGAAAACAACCCCATTCAGTGGCGAACGTTGTTTTACTCCTATACTCTGGCACGATCTTGATCTGGTGGTACCCGGAGAACCCATCCGTGAAGGAGTAGGCTTCCTGCCCCCCCACATTTTCCAGTACTTCATCTGTAAAGGGCGTTGGGAATGGATTGTTAACACAGGCATCAATATTGAGTTTTCCGAGATCCACGCAGATGCAAATCTTACCCTTCTGTTTCTTCTCCTGCACCATCATAGGACTTACCCAGTCGGACTTCTCGACTGGTTCAATTATTCCTACTGTCAGCATCTTGTCCAATTCTTCGCGGACCTTTGCTTTGTAATTTGGATTCAATCGGTAGGGCCGCTGCTTAACTGGCTTCATGTCTGGCTTCAACGTTATCTTCATCACTCCCAAGTCTCCTAGGATCCCTTTTAGCTCCGTGATTTTTGTTGGGAATAAATCTCAATATTCCTGAAGCAACTCGACGACCTTTTCCACCGTGGCATCATCCCAATAGTCCCCAAGCGTTGAATACTTCAGCTCTTCTTTTGTTCTGATATTTACTTGTTTCGTTCTCAATGGTGCTGCAATATTTGGATCTTCGATTTCGGGTCCACGCACCTCATGGCTCACCTCTGATTCCGGAATATTGATTTTTCATGGTTCATCCTCATCATCTTCTACCTATACATTGTAACATTTCAAGGCCTAGCTCAGCTGTCGTGACCAGTCTAGCTGCAGGATTTCTTCTCGTTCCAGTGGCGTTTTGAAAATGGTGGCCTTCACCAGTTGTAATGTGTCGTCCATGGTATCCATCTATTGGTATTCAAAGATGAATGTCGATAGAAACCCTTCGTGCAAGATATCCCACTCACCGGTGCCATGTCAAAGCTCTGTTTCAGTATACCAGTTCATTGGGATGACATCCAGGGTATGATAAAATAAGTGCACCCACTCTGGTTGAGGCTCCTGTCTGTAGGCTTTGATCCATCTAGTAAGGTGCATGCGCGGGTCATCACGTCCATCGTATTTCTCCGTTATTCGTTGTTCTGGCTTCCCAAATCTGATCTGCATCATGCGCTTATAGTCGTGCCAATCTTCGAAAGTTCCTTCATGTGTGCCCCACCATTGCGTAGGTGTCGCGCACAACACCCATCTCAACGCATCAAACCGTTGGTGCTCTGGTACCGCGATTTCAAATTTGGTTAGAAATTCATCTATTATTGTCAGCCCATCATACATCGGCAGTTTGCGATCCTAGGCGCTCACACAATACAGAGATTTAGTCACCATATTGCAAGGTATCGTGGTTACTCTGTTCAACCGATTAGGCCATCGCTCGTCTTCTTCATCTGAATCGGTGGTGTAGAACTCTACATAGTCCCGTGATATTCTTCTATCCTCCGTTGACTTGACCCATTCTTGCCTTTGTGCAGAAATATTGTAGATACAGTCTAATTCATAATCACTCTCTTCGTTGCGCACGGGTTCAATGTAGCACGGTCTTTCAGTTGGATCTAGCAGAACGACTACGCGAAGCGACTTTGTTTCAAATATCATTGTCTGCTTCTTTAAATTAATAACCCAATTCATGTCAGTGGCCTAGTATATTCCTAACAACGCATGATAAGGCGTACTTTCATCCATGATTTCAATTACTTCAAAGTTTGTTTTGGTGCTCTCACCTTCTATATCTACCATAATTCCCTGCAACCTTCCCATGGGAAAATTTTTCTATTGCTTCACCATCCGTAATTGAGTAGGAGATCATTGTAGTGTAGGCCTACCCATGCGCTCCCAAGTTTGTTTAGGCAGTACATTTGCATCCGAGCCCAAATCCAAAATGATCTGATCCATCTCATAGTCGCCAATTTGTGTTGTTAATCACATCTCTCACCCCGTCCGTGTTGCGTGTTTTCCTAGTTTGCGGACCACACTAGGTTCTCATGTCCCCACGCACATATTTATTAATTTTTGCAAGCCTCTAACTGCCCTATTGTCGTGCAACAATTTTATGCATGTCTCTAAAAAGGTAGCTATCATCGAGGGATCCCTGTCTTGCTCAGGTTAATCCCTGCTACTTAGGGTAGAGACCTCCGCGAAGCTCTCCCTAGCTTCCAGATATGTCTCCTTGCCAATCCTTGCGTCTTTCTTACTTAAGTTCCTTTTATCCTCTCTTGTGGCCACGCCACTTCTTAGTACCATGTTTACCTGGGGGTCTTCGTCGCGGGGTTCGGACCTCATCATCTGCACGTTCTGGGTTGTCGTAGGTTGTGCTACCCTTTTTTCACAAATTTGTGCTATCAGTGTGGGGCAATCTATTAGCTCATGATCGAATTGCTCATAGTAAGTGCATGATATTCTAGTTGGGTTGGTACAATCTTGCATGCAATGTCCCGGTCCTTGCAAGTTGTAACAGATTAGCTGCTCCCGACCTCTTCCTGGCCCCATTCCACCCCGTCCTCGTCCACGTCCTTGGAACCCACCGTGCATCAGCTCCGCGGCTAGATCCTGACCTCGCGCCTCAGTCTGCATTCTGTAGGTCAGTGACTAATCCATCAATAATTGATAACTACAGAAGTCTCATTCCTCGTGGCCCACCGATATGCAAAAGTTGCAAAATAGCCGCTTGGGGGGGGTTGTCTCGTGTTTTGTAATAGATGGCAGTTGTCTGTGACATGCTTTCCTCCCTCCTGACATATTGCGCACCAGAGGGCGGGCGCCATGCTTGGCCCTGTCGATACCTGTGGTTGCAATGGCATTGGTCCCCCCTGCCACATAGTTCGCAAAGACTACACAGTGATCTTTATTGTGACCCTAGATTCTACACTTTATACATCATACTTCCTCCTGGGCTTCTGGGCGAGGTGCCTGTTCCTGTTTTAACTTCTTCATTTCTAAACACACTGTTTGTATCTGCACTTGGATTTGCTGAACTCTCAACCCCGGGTCCTGTAACGGAGTTTCTTGCAACCTCATCACTGTCTCCAATGCTTCAGCCTAGGTTGAGATCTTTTGTTGTGACAAAGCCGTCCTCAGATGCAGTGTCAATGACGCTACAAACCAGGTGTAGTGCTGTGCATCTGACAATGTCATGTTCGCTTCACGGATGGTACTTTTTAGTCTTTGATCTAGATCCCACGGGGTTTCACCAGGTATCATCGCTATCTCTTTGAACCCTATGATCGACTGTGTTTTTGACTTTGGCTAGCTAAATTCTTTCTTTTGGTCCAGATCTCTGCTGTCCCCGAATTCGGGTGATCACTTGAGTACTTTATATACCATGTCAGTGATCGGTCCTGGAGCATGCTAACTAAAGTAGCCTTTTTGATATTATCATCCGTAATTCTGTGTGCGTCCCATATCGATGTCACCATGAACCAAAATTGTTCTAGATCTTTGCTTCCTGCTCCTTTGAATACCGGTAGCTGGATCGCGCTCGTCATTTTTAACCTCTGGTTTGCACGTTGGTGTACTCTGAACTACTACTGTTCCTGATCCCTTCAACCCTTAAATTATTTCTCTATAGAGTTCCAACACTCCTACATTAGACACCCCTTAGGCAGATCCCTGTCCCAGCAACAGAACCATTTGTTTGCTTATATGGGCCTAACCCAAGTTCAAAAGAGTTATTTAACCAAGAAAATCCCATAGCTACCGGCCCTTCCGGCAACAGCCCAGGAAGCGTAGACTGAGGTCTCACCCGAGGTAGCAGGGAAGGGTGCTAGAACCAGGTTTTTGCACCCTGGGGATGTCTAGATGTGGTTTGGAGGCTTCATGTGCCGTTTTGCAGCCTCGCGCTGCTTTGCTTCCGTGCAGTTGTGAAACAGGGCTAATTTTCAATACTAATTACTTAATGGGTTGTTATGGATCAGATCTACTTATGAGGGTCTTTAAGAAAACATTTAACCAAGATAACCAGTGCGTGCACTTAACAGAGATACAAATTTGCATTAACCCAAAACATAAGCATGCGCATAAAGAATCAATAGAAATACCAATCATAAATTAACTAGATCTACAATAGCTCAGATTAACATAGAGTTTCCAAAATCAACTTATCTTTATTTCCACTTTATCACCGATACATCCAGATCTACCCTGCGCACTCAGCTGCAGGGGTCCACGCACACAGCTGCGGACTCTACCAGGCCTCTGTGCACATAGCTGCAGAGCCTCTATCTACTACCCAATACCCTTGACTCGGACTTACAGATGCTCCAAAACTCCTTAGCTCATGCACCCATTACAATTCAGATCATTCATCATCCAAAAACTAACTACCCCTAACCATAGAGCCTCACTCTATTTATACCTTTCCATGGTCTGCGAACCATGAGCGGGTCGACTCAATTTACATTTCTTTACATTATTTTTTGGCGGACTACCCTTTGACTCAACTTATTACAAATTGCGCTTCGCGCATCCCGCGGAGTCTTTACCCTATCTTTACCCAAAATTTTGAGCTTTATGCCCCATGATTGTTATGTTTGGCTTCTGCTACCCAACAGTTAGTTGCTAATGTTTTTGTATAAATAGGAGTACCTCCTCCATTCCAAAGGGAGGACTCTTGGAGCATGTATCCTAACTTTTGATGGAATAGAATAAAGTTTTCTTTCTATAGTTTTAGATATAAATTGTCTTAATGTAGTATATGGAATAGTTTGTCACTTTGTTCTTAAGAGAATTGAGCTCACTCTAAAAGGATCAAAGAAACATTTTATTTCGTTATAGATTTTATTTTCATTTAATTAATTATATGTTTGAATATTTTTCATTATTAATGAATGAAGTTTAGTTTAAATCTTATTGACGTATGAGGGGACAACCAAGAGTCTAAGTTAGGCTCTCCTTCTATTTGGTTTGAACAATAATTAAAGTTCATTTCCTTTTCTTTATTTCAATTTATTTTTGAGTTTATGATTTGATGCAATAGTAATGTTGTTGGAATAGAACTGTGAGGAAGGACAACTAGTACTTCCTAAGTTAGGAATCTCTTTTCTTGCTTTTTATACATCACATACTGTTACTCTTTAGTTTCTCTTCTTGAGGATAGTACTGTGGGGAAGGACAACTAGGACCTCTCTAATTAGGAGCCTCTTCCTTCACTTACTGCATCTTGAATAAGATAATTTTTAGTTTGCTTAGCTTAGAGTTATTTTCCTACTCCTGCATATATTTTGTTGGCATCATCAGAAGCTTACGAGTATCCCTGGTTGATAATTTAATGAAAAGAAATTTAATCAATTGAATTGCCCAATAGTGTGTCGCTAAGAGATAGGATGATGACAACATTTCTGCTAGCTCTAGATCATCGTAGACCATAGGGACCACACCCCCTCCCCATAGATGTCAAAGATCTTGCCATACTAGATCACTTACCAACAAGCAAATCAGATCACCTAGAAATCTGTAGCAAGTTATAGTAGCCACACAACTATATAGTAGAGGCTTCAAATCTTCCCATATCTCTTCTTCAGGGCATCATCCTACCTTGAGTTTCCTTCATTTGACCTCTAATGTTTGGAGAGGTAGATCTAGTGTATCATGACCTAGTCCCTAGATCCTTTCCCTCTACACATCTCCCTCATGTTGTGGTTGTCTACAATTGAAATGAGGGTGTTCTCGTGTTTTTGCTTATAGATTTCATGTTTCTACGTTAATTATTTTTCTTTATATACGAGACTTTTTAGTACTCCTCCTTTTTGTTGAGTTCATTATACTTAGCAGTCCCATTGACATACTTGTGTGGTCATTTATTTGACATTAATGTAATTTCCTTATCTTATGTTATCTTATCATTTCCTTTAGTCATTTAGTTTAGCCATGTCTAGGCTGACAATTCTTATTAGTGTAAGTTCCCCACATTTATTACACAAGTACAATTGATATCACTTGAGTTTTCATGGATGTAAGCTTACACAAGCACCTAAGTTATGTGATAATTGAATCCAATATTATGCTTGCATTGGGTAGTCCTACTTCTAGGAAATATTGTATTACCAACAAATCATCCTCCCATTTGGGCCTTCCTCCAATGGTTAGCACTATATAATCAATCATAACCCAAAAATACCGTAAGACAAAGTCTTTCTCGGTGGCTCCCATATCATTCCACCTTTTCACTTTATAGAAAAGTGCACAAGACTATACTTTGGTTCGTCAAAGCTCCTTGCTTGGATGGCAAGCAATATGGTTATGCTCATAACACACCTTTCTTCACACCTTTCTTCCTATTTGGATTTCCCTGACAAAGGTGAAGCACAGGAAATGGATCAAATAGCAGTAGTTGTGTATCTGATCATAATGGAAATATCATGAATATATTATTGCACTCTCTTAATTAGTGAGAAGCCATGTAACCCACTACGATACATGTCTTACAGTGTTTTCCTACCTATATGGGTGGAAGAAATTTGCAGTTGGATCTGCTTGTGACCATTATAACTTGGATTCTTATTGTTTTGGTTTTATTTGTTCCTTGGAAATATGCTATTACCACTGATGCATAACCTTGAAAGATCTTGATTTTCATGTCTATATTCCTATTTTAGTACCTTTTTATTCTCTTACATTTAGGGCCACTTCTCATAGTTGTTTCATGATTTTCCTACTTTTGCATGGGTGTGTTTTAGCTTCCATCTTTATATAGACTTCATACTTGCTAATATTTATCATGCAAAACTCATTCATTGGTTATGATGTTCTCAACAAAATTGCAATTCCCCAACCTAAACAATACTGACATGTAAGAATTCTTTATTATATATTTTCTTTGATTAGTGCAATTGTTGGCTACTTTGAAGATATCAGTGAGGAAGTTAGAGTATCATCAGATAGTAATGTAAATAGTGCACCTCCTTTTTTTTGGATCTTAGGCCAAATATACAGAAGGTATATTTTTGGAGACAGTCTTCGTGCACTCTTCAATGGTTGGCATGTTGGATGCTTTTGCAAAAGATACTATTGAACATGGTGGATGGTAAGGGATAGAACACGTAACACTTAATAACATTTTTTAATCCACATTTAAATGCATATGAGCCTTTAATATATAATTTTTTATTTTCCTTTTGAAACTTAAAGTGTGCACTTAATTTAATTAATCTTTGTTACACTGATGGAACCATTTTTCACATACATTTGTAATTTAATATCGTTTTTGTTTGTTACAAAATTGTATGCATATGTTTGGCATTATTATAATGTTATTTATGATTAATGAACCCTATTTTAAGGGGTTGTTGCATGCAGAAGCCTCTAGAAAGGCACAAAGGTTAATGAAAAATAATATTTTAGTGGAGCATTCGGTATAGAAGGGTGATACTTGGATGGTTTGATTATCTCAAGGTCATAATGAAGGCTTGCTTACTAGATCATCCCACATCTAGGAACCTATAGATTATTCATTTATATTTTATTCCATATAAAGTATAAAGCAAGCCTATAAAAGGAGGCTTCCTATCCATTGGCAATTATTCATTGTGGAGAAATTGCGTAGACACTTGTATTTAGGGCTGAAGATAAAATTCTAGGTTTGAAGCTTGATTCTGGAAAATATTTAGGGCTGATTTTCACCCAAGGTCATCATCATTTCATTTCAGATTTATTCCTTCTTGGTTGGGCATCATATTATACTGTTATAGAGAGCTAATGCTAGTTGTTGAGGGGCTGAAAGAGAGGTGTGTTAACCTTCTTCCTGACTGTTTATGTTATCAGATTTCAAAAATATTATTCAATACTGGTTATTCAATAGAAAATTGTTTTCTTTTGTTGCCTATGCCTATATTGATATCTTAAGCTTCACTTGGATGATTGATGATTGTATTAGTGCATCTATTGAGCATCTTTGTTTGGTTGTAAAACAATTTCTGGATATGTTAGACCGATAGATAAGATAAAATAAGAAGCTATAAGATAAATGTGTTAATGTCCAACAAATGACTACTAAAGTAGGTCATTGATACTATTTTAGGGACAATGGTTTCCATACAAAGTGGGGCTTCCAAAGTGACTCCTATATAAAAGAAAGAGACTAGAAGTAAAATCACAATCAAATCTAAAAACCTTGAAGGCCAACTCCAAAGAGTAGAGAGGAGATCTTCTGGGAAACCTTCTAGGCCCTCCAAATAGTAAAATTCCCTTTCAAACTCACAATGGTTGGGTTAACAATCGAAGTCTATAAATTTATACTCTATGGGTATGGCCCTTGTTGTTTTGCATCCATAGTAGCTTGCAGGACTAGAAGCAATCATGCACCAAATTCGTGTAAGGGTTATGGTGGTAGAGGTACTCTTATTATAGGCTCACCAAATGAAGGGCCTTCAAAGCTAAAATAAATAATAGAACTAAATCTACATCAAATATGTCGAACGTTCGCACAACTAGGGCTCCAAAGCCATACATGTTTCCTGCTTGACAAATCTTCTACAAATATCTATGAGTAAGATCCACCATATTTATGGATACATTTGCGGAAACTATTTTTGTACCATGCAATTAGCCTACTTGACAGATATACATTTTTTTTTTTTACAAAAATATCAAATCTTTTATTACTATTTTCTGCAAATCATTATGATTATTTGTACCATGCATTTATCATGTTTGACAAATCTCCATTTTTTTCTACAAAAATATAAAATCTTTCGTTTGAATGTTACCAGACTCAGGTGTGGGTAGATTACAAGAAATGGGATTGGAAAAAGGATGGGGAGACAATGCAGAGAATGTCTTGGATATGATTCATTTATTGTTGGAGATCCTTCAGGCACCTCATCCATCGACTTTGGAAATGTTTCTAGGAAGGATTCCTATGTTTTTTAATTTTGTGATTATTTCACCTCGTGGTTATTTTGGGAAAGAAATTTTAGGAATGCCAGACACTAGTGGATAGGTAAAAAAAAATTTTATAATTGCAATTCCCATTCCATGAAATCTTATCTTTATTGTTTGATTGTATTTTGAACTTTTACTTTGATTTTGTTTTTTCTTTTAAATATAAAATTTAACATACTTGGTATCATATCCATTTAAGCAACATCCAAATATTGAAGATAATATTAATATTATAGTTGTTTTGTTTTGTTTATAGATATACAATATCAAAACAAATGTCAATGCCTTTGTTTGATTTTTACTTGACTCTGGGTGGGTAGGTTACATGAAATGTGATTGGAAAAAGGACGGGGAGACAATGCAGAGCATGATTTGGATATGATTCATTTTTTGTTGGAGATCCTTTAGGCACCTGAGCCATCGACTTTGGAAATGTTTCTAGTAGGGATTCCTATGGTTTTTAATGTTGTGATTCTTTCACCCCATTGGTTCTTTTGGGCAAGCAAATGTTTTAGGAATTCCAGACAAGACATTGGTGGACAGGTAATTTTTTTTTTTATAATTGCAATGTCCATTCCATGATATCTTCTCTTTATTGTTTGATTGTATTTTGAACATTTGTTTTTTGCCTTTTGACTATGAGATTGAAAATACTTGGTATCATGTCCATTTAAACAACAACCAAATCTTGAAGATGAAATTAGTATTACACGATTTTGATTGAAATATTTTTAGTTGTTTTGTGTTAAAAAAAATTCATGACTATTATAAAAGTTTACTTTCATGTTGTTATTTGAGCACATGTTGTTTATATACTTGACCAAGTTCATGTGTTAAAGAATGAAATGTTGTTTTGAATAAATTGACTAGGATTAGACATCACATCTTAGATTATTTGTTTTCACAAGTTATCTACAACTTGAGCTTTATAACATGTAACTTAGTTGGCATGATTGTTCCTAAGCTTTCCCTAAAGGTTGAATACTGAGTTACTAAGGTGTTCTTTTCTATGGTGACATTTTATTTTCTTTGTTTATACAGGTCATCTAGCCACATAGTGGCCACTATCGCCTAGCTAAAGAAAACTTGTTCAAGTTTTTGCTTTGGCTTTGACATTGTTGATGTTGAGGTATATGTCGTATAAACATTTTATAGTCTACTTTAGTTTATATTCTAGTGTTCATCGTTTTTCATGGCTTACACTCTGCACTGTATCTTCTTTTGTTTTCAGAAAAGGAACTCAATATTGATGGTAAGAAGCAATAATTGAAGAAAGAGGAGAACAATAACACTGGAGTGACAAACGCAAAAGGAAAGAGAGAAGAGAATCAGTCTAGTGATACCCTTAGAGCCAATATCCCGAATAAGACACACATAGAGACCGATGGTGAATTTTTCAGAGTTGGTGAATTCACTCTCAATGCCATGGAAACACAATGATAATGTTCTGAAGTAATGAAACAACATCTCATGTGTAAATTTTAGTCCAACCAATATTAAGTTGGAAACTCATATTGTAATACTTGACATTTCATATAATATAATTTGTGGCTGAAATTATTTATAGTTGCACTTGATATTGTTTAATATTGTAATTAACATATGTAACTTTGCGTTTTTAGATTACATAAACATGCACATTTTATAATTTTTTTCTTTTTTAATTTAGTCACAAAATCATACTATTTAATTTATGTTGATTAATAATGAACACATCAAATCAATCTAAAACTATTAAATTAGTAATTTATATTGACTAATGATAAACACAAATAAAATGAATATATGACTAAATTAGTTGTTTATAATGATTATTAATGAAAACAAATGAAATTAATATAAACTACTAAATTAGTCGTTTATATAATGAATATGAAACTACCAAAAAAATGACTACTGCAAATGATAAATTTATGATTACAAATGACGACTAAATTTTGCATATATATGACTATTAGTAGATAATGTACAGTATCTTATAACACGGCCAAAAGTTAGTCATATTTCTTTGGTCATTAATTGGTTTTCTTGGGTGTTCATATAGTAATATACCTTTTTGTATATTTTTTCATTAATTGAGACAATTAATGACTAAATCAATGACTAAATCAATGACTAAATTAATGACCAAATTTATGACTAAATATACTACTAGATTATGAAATTGAGACAACAAATTAATGACTAAGCTAAAAATGACTAAAAGTTGGTCGCGTTATAAGATACTGTAAATTAGCTACTATTGGTCACCGACTAAAAAATGGTCATTTATATGCAAATTTTAGTCCTTTTTTTAGTAACTAATTAGCCATTTTGTACTAGTGAAACTGATAAAAGTTTGGGAACAGATCCTCATAAGCCTTTTTATTAATGAGGCCTCTATTTTCTTCATTTTCCATTACTTTCCTTCATTTTCCTCCTCACGTGCAACTTGTGACATTTCACCTCCCTTTTCTCCTAATTTCCATTATTTTCATAAATAAATGTGCCAAAATGCCATTTTTCCTTTCCAAAGCCTTTTCCATTGCCTTCACCAATTTTCTTAGCCATTAATCAATCTCCAGTGATCCCATCACTATGATTTTGCCCAACATTTATCTTGGAATAAGTGTCCCATCAATCATGGTTATTATTTTTCCTCTATTAACTTTTATTACATGGAATTTTCACTAGGGATGTTACAGAACCCTCCCCCTTGGGGGAACACCATCCTCAGTGTTCTACAACACCTAAAATCAACAAGGTTATTGTAAGCAAAAAATACTACCCATGGAGCTTTATAACTTAGCTCGTTGTAGTATTTACAATGATCATCCTGCTGAGAAGCAAACCAACATGAAAACATAACAAGTATAACATCATAATGACATGACACTCATACTGTTTATTGGAGAATTAGAATATAGTTTTTGGTGGTATTTCCATCCATATATATATGTAAATATACCAAACGTCACCAAAACATGTACCAAACACATATACAAAAGACATTTACCAAAACATCCACTCAACCAATGGGATAGCCTACATCTGATCCTCCATCACCCATGTAGCTTCATTGAGACCAAAGTGCTTCCATTGCACTTTAACCTACTTGTTTCCAGAGCATGCACAACTTTCTCTGCAAAATACACTACAGTTTCGGCTGGAATTTGCCTTCTGGATCCACTTAAAATACAGACCAGTTAATCACATGATCGACATCTTTAACATACTTCTTAAGCAATGAAACAGAGAAAAAATAACGGAATTTCACTCTCAGAGGTAGTGCAATTTGATAGGCTACTGGCCCAATCCTCTCAATAATCTTAAAAGGACCACAAAACTGGTGTTCCATCTTGGCACATGATCCAATCCGGAAGTATATATTTTTTAGTTTGATGTGCAAGTACACTTGTTCCCCAACTTGGAAGCCATTGAAAAACTTATTCCAATCTGCATAGCTCTTCTGCATATCCTGTGTTGCTTTCAAATTCTTCTTGATTACCAACATTTCCTGCTCCATGTTTTCTAGCGTGTTGGGTCCAATCAACACCCTGTTTACTGGATCGCTCCAACTGATGGGAGTATTGCAACTCCACCCATACAATGCCTTAAATGGACTAATCATTAAGGATTCTTGATACACATTGTTATAAGCTAACTCTACCTGTGGTAGGTACTCTTCCCACTTCTATTGCTAGTGCACCACATACATCCTCAACATGTCCTCCAATATCTTGTTGACCCTCTATGTCTATCCATCTGTTTGTGGATGATAAGCTATACTGAAGGCCAAATCTGTGCCCAAACATACAAATAACTCCTTCAAAAACTTGGAAGTAAACTTCAAATCCCTATCTGAGACAATATTCTTCGAAACTATTGAAAATAGAAACAAGAAATGCTAAAAATAGAAGTGCTAAAAATAACATTTCGGGATACATTCCAATTTTAGTTAGTCCCTGAACTAAAATTGAGAATTAAATTCGAATTTGATTTTAGTAGCTGTTTGAAAAATAATTAATTAATTCATCTTGAGTTAATTAGTTGGAGAAAATCAAACATGAAGTCCATGTGAAGACATACAACAGTTTCCCCTTGATTGAGGGATTTATCCCTTGATTAACGAGGTTAGGATGAGTTGTAATTAGTTAGCTCTAACTGAGTTAAGTCCAGTTAGATTAGTTCCAATAGTTTGTGGAACTGATTGTGAGTTCAGTTAGTTAATGCATGCATGCATGTAACTACTGCACTTCAGATAACTGGATATTCTCTCATAAATAACTCATGCATGTCAGTTCAGTCAGAGACCTAGTTGAGATCAGATGATGGGACAGTCTACTATTAGTTGCAAGAATATTCCATTGAGGATATCTCTTGCATGCAAAAGGAATTCATTCCTTGGATATTGCGCAGTTTCTTCTGAGTTTGGTGAGTTGTGTGAGAGGTCAATTCACACAGGTGGCAGCTAGAGGACCTAGGAGAAACTGCGCAAGGAAATAGGAGGGTTGGAGGACTGGAGGAAGGCATATGTTGTGTCTATTCAGTCTATGAGTAGCATTGAGGGATTGTACACTGAGATGGATAGCTTGTGAGCTAAAGTTTTATGTAATATGGACATATTTCCACTTGTATGATAATACAGAGATCAGGGTTTTTAGGTGAGGCTTTCCCCAGAGTATTCTTCTGTGTTCATGTGTGATTGATTTCTCATTCTCTGTTATATGTGTTCTATTTGATCTTTCTCAAAATCGATTAAGCTTCCGCAAGTTTGTTTGTAGAAGTAGATCAAGTATTTTTCTTTAGTATATTGCATAATTTGTTGATCTACAGTGGGAAATTCTACATGGTATTAGAGCAAAGGTGATCAAAGCGAAGAAAAATATACAAAGAAGGGAGAAGTTTGAAGTTTGAAGTTCCTGATTATAGAATTCGAATTCTTATCACATCTCAAATTTCACCAATGGCGTTCAACGGTTTGAGACTCGAGTATGCCCTTGATGGAAGCTCAAACTATATAGCCTGGAAGGATTGCATGGAAGTGGTATTAGAGGACAACGGGTTGAAGGACTTCATTGATCAAGAAGTCCCCAAGCCAGTAGCTGCTAAAGCCCAAGAATTGGCGGAATGGAAGGCATGTGTGGCTAGAGCAAGGAGCATTCTTCTGGAGGGAGTTCGAGACCACATAGTCTCGAGTCTCCATGGGAAGGAGACACCATTTTCAATGTGGAAAACATTGAAGGAGCTATAACAGAACAACAACAATCAGAGGAAGTTGGCGTTGAAAGACAAGCTTTGGAAAATCAAGTGTGAAAAGGGCGACACGATCTCTACATATCTGAACAAGCTCACCACCTGCAGGGATGAGCTTGGAAGTGTAGGGATCATGTCAACTGATGATGACATGGTGAGTCTTGCTCTCCTCGGTCTTCCTAAGAGCTGACATAGCTACCAAGACTTGGTAAATGGAAGAGAGAAACTGCCAGATTGGGAACAAATTTTGTCGGATCTGATGCAGGAGGAGATAAGAAGAAGCACCAAAGATGGTTCTTCATCAAAGCAAGATGATGAAGAAAATCTAGCCTTAGCGAGTAAGGCGAGGAAAGGGAAAGGGAAGGCATCACATTCCAAATCTAGTTCTTCCCATGGTGGGAAGAAGATTGAAAAATCGAAAGTGAGATGCTTTCATTGTCATGAGGTGGGCCATTATGCTACGAATTGTCCACAAAAGAAATCCAAGAAGGGATCCTCAAAGGGATTAGATGGTGAGTCACTAGCATCAAAGTTCGAATTGGATTTCACCCTCATCGCATGCATGGTTTCATTGATGGTGGGATGTGTTTGGTACCTGGACAGTGGAGCTTCATTCCACACGACCGGCGATAATAATCTTTTCAGTACCTTGGAGGAGAAGGATCTCCAGATGTGGATCGAGATGGGCGATGATGGAAAGTACTGTGTTTCAGGTGAAGGTACGTTTGTATTTCAAAGGGAGCATGGAGCTCCTCTCACCCTCACTGATGTAAAGTATGTACCGGGTCTGAAGAAGAATCTTGTGTCTGTCACTATGCTGGAAGACAAAGGCTATGATGTAGTCTTTACTAAAGGAAATGCATTCGTGAGGCATATCGGCACTGGACAGACCAAGAGGATTGGGATTAGAGTAAAGAATATCTACAAGCTGGAGGTAGATGATTGTGCTAGATTGAGTTCCAAAGTAGAGTTGGTGCAGAGCCAAGATGTTGGTGAGCTATGCCATAGAAGATTAGACCACTTTCACCATGGGGCCTTAAATATCATGCAACAGATTTCTACCGAACTTCCCAAGGTAAAACTGGAGCAAATGGATACATGCAAAGGTTGTACCTTGGGTAAGTATGTGAAATCTTCCTTTCAGGATTGAGACAGTAGAGCTGGAGCAATCCTAGAGCGAGTTCATACAAATGTGTGTGGACCATTATCTACAGCCTCTACTGCTAAACCAAGGTACTATGTTATTTTTATTGATTATTTTTCTCATAGATGTTGGATCTGCTTTATGCAGAAGAAGGATCAAACCTTCTCAAGGTTTTGTGAGTTCAAAGCCTTGGCATAGAAAGAATCTAGAAAGAAAATAAGGGCCTTGCAAAGTGACAATGGTTGAGAGTATGTCTCCCAATAGTTTAAGGACTTCTGTGCAGCAGAAGGAATTAAACGGGAGTTGACGGCACCCCATAACCCACAACAGAATGGGCTGATCAAAAGAAAGAACATATCGATTGTGGGAGAAGCTCGGGCGATGTTGCATGACCAAAGCCTACCACTTCATTTGTGGGCTGAGGCATGCAATACAACAGTATAATTGCAGAACAGAAGCTTGCATCCTATACTAGGAATGAAGACACCAATGGAGGCCTTTTCCAGGAAGAGACTAGATGTGAGTCACTTGAGGATCTTTGGATCATTGGCTTATTGCCATGTGACCAAAGATTCCTGGAAGAAGCTAGATCCAACAGCTGAGTTGGGGATACTTGTGGGGTACATTGATACACCCCACAACTATCTGGTGTTCTTTCCTACCAGTCAGAGGACAGTGGTATGCAGAGATCTGAAATTCGACGAGCAGGAAGCCATGCGAGTATCACTTGAGAGGGAGCTCAAGTTGCATGCAGAGGGGGAACTTTTGGTTCTGTTGTGGCCACCAACAACCCCCCTCCTTATTTAGTATTAGCAATAACACTATGTAAGTGGGGACCCTTAGTAAAAAATTCAAAAAATCAATTAAAGCTCATATGTTTTACTCCTTAAGAAACATCACATCATGCAAAGAATGATAGGACATTTCCTTATGAGTAAAAATGATAAACTGCGAGATTGCGACGCAAACTCCATCGCATCGCATGCATTAATAAAACTCACATTGGAAAACCTTAAAGAATCGCCGATATGCGATATCACATATCACATCTCGCAAAATTGCATGAAAGATACATAACAATTTAACGATTACAGCGATTTTGCGATACTGCGATACCACGATCCAGCGATTTGCGATTTTGCGATTTTGTGATACCGCGATCCAGCGATACCGCGATCAAGCAATATTGCGATAATGCGATACTGTGAAATGCGATGCTGCGATGCAGATCGCAGAAACATTCCATCGCAAATTTTCCTAGCTCAATATTCAAGAAAAGTTTTCCATAAACCAAGAACTGGATACGCGCTTTAATGATAATTAATGAATTATACGCCAGTTGTTAATGAAAGATGATTTTGTATTGTTCGAAGAGCCAGTTTACGTCAAGTGGCATGTCTTTGCATATCTGTAGCATTTAAAGCTTTCCTGTCGATTTTTATTATCATTACTCTCTCCTCACTTGTGAACTACAGGAACGAAAAACAAAAGTTACACGAAGCAATGTGCAGGAAGCTATGAGGAAAAAGGGTAAAATTCCAATGTCTAAAGACAGAGAAAAGATGCTCGCATACAACAGAGCCACAGATTCATAGAATGCTGCTGAGCCATCCATTACAGATCTTTCATTTACAGCCACGGTCGAATAAGTATTGAATGATGCTGATATCGACATGCAGTTTTACGCCCAAGGTCAAGAGCTCATGAAAGCATTATTTTTACAAAATTTTGAAGCTTTGTACCCAGTAAAGAAAAAGGCGCAAAAGGAAAAAAACGCATCAGAGAGGCCCGGATCAAAGAACAGAGGTAGTTTCTGATGCGCGATTAGCGCCTAGCGCTAATCACACATTGCTGAGAAAATTGTTCAAAAAACAAAGCCTCTAACTGCTCAGTCACTTGTAAACCCGGAAAATGCAAGAAAGCAATGGTAAAGAACAAACTGGAAACATAAAGTTAAAGAAAAGGCAGAAGCAATTCAAGGGTTAACCAAGTTGAACTGAGGCTATTACTGGGCATACGCAGTAAATCCACATCGTCAGAGGATGACTCTCGAGTATATCATCGATTTTGCTGAAAAGATGGTGCCAGCTCTTACCATTTCTGTTTGCTTAGCTCAACCAAAAGCGAAAGACAGTCAGCCGACTCTCCCAGGCAAATACTGAATGCTTACAACATTAAGGAGCAAATGCAGAAATAGTTAGATATTAGATTTAATTTTTAGAAATAGTTTTGCTTAGAAAAAGGGCGGTCATTTAAACCGTATCCTTAATCTGTGTAATTAAGTTATTTAATTAGTAGTATTTAAACCCTTCTCATGCATTTAGAGAAGGGTCCAGAAATTTATCAAAAACTTGTCCTCAGAACATGCACTTTTGCACCCTCCGAGGAGGTTTTGGTGAATGAATGGAACAGGATTTGTTGATATTTGCATTTGATATCTGCTACTGATGTTGCACTTCTATACTCTTAGGAGATGTTAGAGAAAGGAGAGACAAATCATTGTCGCTTGAAGCTTATGAGTAGGACTAGTCATAAATGGTACTTTTATCTCTTGACCATTTCTGCTTATATGTTAAAGTGGTATATAGTTTTTAGTTGTTTATGTATTATTGCATGAATGCCTGAGTTATCATTTGGCACTTTTGTACGGTGATAGCTATTTATTTATGCTTAATGTATGAATAGCTCATTATGTGATATGTTTTTCACAACTGTTTCATTTAACTTTTTATGCGAAGTGGTTCATATTTATTGATTTCCTTTCTTATAATCGCTAAATGATCTTTATTATCAGTTGTTATTTGAAATCTCTTTAGATCGCATAATACAAGAATTACATCTCGGGTTAGTATAGATTTAGATGTGCTGTTTACTAGATTACAATAGTATAGAATTAGATCAAAGTTTGAATTAGAATATCTTAAATAGGACCTGTTAGATCAGCAACATCAAATTCTACACACACACTCATAGATTGGGAAATTGGTCCCATTATCCCTAGTCGGACCCGCTATACCAAATGGATAAGGAGCTGCCAACCAAGGTCCGGACCAGGCGGGTATCCCCCTTGTTGTCGACCCGATTTTCGGGGCCTCAACATATTTGGCGCTAGAAGGAGGGCAAGAACTATGAATGGCAAGTAAATCCAAATCTGAATACCATTCTGAGAGTAGATCGCCCTCACCATCTCCCCCGACTTCTCCATTACACTTAAATCCAGAGTTAGAAGTCGCTCGAGTACCAACCGCTGCTACACACCCTAACATTTCAGAACAATCTACAGTTGAACTTCCTGAAGTCGAATCTCTGATTCACAAACATTAGCGATTTTCCATTTCTCCTCAAAGGTCTGATAAATCTCAAGGCAACGTGACTTCGAAGTATAACCCTGTTCATCCCCTGACCAGGCTAAAGAGTGAAAAGTTTGGCGTTCAGCGAACCGAATTACCTCTTCCTACCAGGAAGAGAACAAGGAAATCACCTAAAGAGTCCGACAGTGAGACTCTTTCGTCAACATCATCCATGTCAACTTCTTCACCGCGAAGTCAACCATCCACGCCACCACTCCAGATCGTCCATCTGCCCACTGGAACCCGCACAACTCTTCCTCAATCATCTACAATCATAGTATCCCCATCCTCCCGGCCACAGGGATCATTTTCTGCACTTTCCTCTATTAGCAGTTCAGCAATGGCCCAGTCTCCATGGAATAACCCTGGGGTAGTCTTAATGCCTGCACCCTTGAGTCAACTACCGGCCCATCCTGAGAAATGGCCGCCTAAATTTGATCCCGAGGTAGGCATGCTAGCAGAAGAGCACATAAACAACTTCATGCTATCCATTAATCTCAATGGGGTTACTAATGAAGATGTTGTTGTTCGGCTTTTTCCTTATACTCTGCAAGGAACAGTCGGGTCATGGTATTTTTCATTACCCTCTGGATCCATCACTAGTTGGGACATCTTCCAGGAGCAATTCCTAACCAAGTTTGGTGATGACAGGTCTACGGCAACGTTACTCAATGACCTATCCAACCTTAGAGCCGAAACTAGAGAGCCTATCAAGGATTTTAATTTACGTTTCAACAAAAATTTTAACAAAATTCCTACTGCTTCCAAGCCTAGCGAAGAAGTATGATGTGAGTGGTATATCACCGCTCTACCATCGAACATAGCAATCTTCGTGGATAGGGTCAATAAAACAACCTTAGCCAATAACATGAAAGAAGCAATAGCAGTAGAGAAATGAATAATAGCCCTGGAAAAGAAATCTGTGGTAGAGGAACGTAAATCCAAAAAAGTCACCTTCAAAGAAGACTCCAAGAAGAAACAAGCAAAAGATCCATTTGATTTGGAAGGATTGCAGAAAGTTCTAAAGACCATGTCCAATGAAATGGTTGACATCAAAAAGCAAGTAGCAGAAACTTCTTCAAAAAATCCCTATAGAGCTTTTAGAAGAGGTCCTTCAACAGATGCAAAGCCACCCAATGCTATTTCAAATGCTGAATCTGAGGAAGAGGAAGAGGAAATTGCCACTGAAGGGCAGACTGATGAAGAAGAAGTCGTGGAATTACAAGGAATGTGGGATTTCATCCTCCCACAAGAAGAAGATCAAGAAGTATTTCCAGTTAGCACACGAAGTAAAAATCAGCTTGATCCTCCCCAGACTATCCCTAAGCCAAAGAGCGCAAGCTCTACAACAAAGAATAAAGTCACAACAAAGAAAACAACATCTAAAGTGACTCAAACCAGCCCAGTCCAAACAGATGAAATAACTCCATCTAAAACACTGATCGTGTCGGATGAAATGGAGTACAATATTATTGAAGACATGAAAAAGACTAGGGCTAACATCACCCTTTACGAACTGAGCAAGTTAAAGCATCAACAGAAGATAATGATGAAAGAATTACATGATGTTCCAGTTGCACCTTTGCCTGCTGCTGTACTTTCTCAAGCCTCCCATAACATGGGAAGACCTCCAACTAACGCAATCAATAAGATTGATCCAAATGACATTGCTCTAATTAGAGGAAGATCAAGATCTCACACTCCCCCGTTTCTCCTTACTTATGAAATCTTCAATAAAAATGTGCACAATTGTTTGGTAGATTCTGGTGCTTCATCGAATATTTTACCCAAATCCATATGTGCCAAGTTAAATGTTCAACCACAGAAATCCGTTGTGCGCATAGTTCAGCTAGATCGATCTCAAGTCGAAGTAATTGGCGAACTAAATCAAGTAACCATAAGGTTGTCATCCAACCCAAAGGTATGTCAAGTTATTGACATTCTAGTTGCTGACATTCCTGAATTCTATGGCTTAATTCTTAGCAGGGATTGGTCAGAAAAACTTCATGGATACTTCGCAACCGACTGGTCGCACATGTGGTTGCCCTACAATGGTAAACCGAATCAAATAAAAGTTGAACGAGAGTTACACCAGAAATACATAGTAACAGAGTTAGAGGGGGAAAATGAACCAGTAGCGTATAACAACAGCATTATTGGCAATTAATCGGTAGATTATTTCCTCGGCAATTTCAATGCTCATGCGTCACCCTATTTAGAACACTCTGTTTTGTCCCAAGTCGAAAATTTTTCTCGAACTGATAGTTCGAAATGTATCAATTGTTTAGATAAATCTGTAAATAAATCTTTGTTTTGGAAATTATTTTTTGATGGTTCTAGATCTAACGAAGGAGTAGGAGCAGGATGCGTTCTGATTAGTCCAGAAGGAGATAAAATCATGCTTACATGGAGACTCGAATTTGATTGCACCAACAATACAGTAGAATATGAGGCTTTGGTCCAAGGCTTGTACAAAGCAATCGGGTTAGACATCAAGTATCTTCAAGTTTTTGGAGACTTTGAGATTGTGATTAAACAGGTACGTAACACTATACATTGCTTATCAGGTCATTTAAAACATTATCAATCTTTAGTTCAAGATCTGACTGAGCATTTCATAACATTTAATATTTCTTCAATCCCCAGACTCCAAAACGCAAGTGCAGACCTTTTGGCTAACGTATCTTCTAAGCTTATTCCTTCGGAAGATTTTAGTCCAGATAGATTCTCAATAGAATTAATCTTTAGCCCATCCATTCTTGATAACATCACAAATTGGAGAGTATTCAATGATGATCCTAATATTGTAAATTTCCTCACATCTGAAGGATCCTACTCCAATCAAATAATCGACGAAGACCAACATGATCAACAATTGCAACAAGATAGCACTAACAATGCTATACCTAAGTCGGTGGTCAAGTTAGAAGACTTGTACAATTTGAAAGATCGGTTTAAAATGTCTACCAATTCAAAACTCCAAAGTTCAACCTTGAACTACGAATTAGTAAACCTAGGAACCGATGCCAAACCACAAAACATTAATCTAGGCCTCAGCCTAAACCCTGAAGAAAAACTAGCGTATATTCGTCTTTTGATACAATATAAAAATGTTTTTGCCTGGAATTATGATGAGCTGAAAACATACGACACTTCCATCATCCAACATACTATTCCAATGATCGATAATGGAAAACCTGTCCAACAAAAGCTGAGAAAGATCCACCCCAATTTAGAAAATCAGATAAAAACTGAGCTCAATAAGTTATAGAAAGCCAGAATAATCTTTCCCGTCAGACATTCCAAATGGGTCTCCAATATGGTACCTGTTAGAAAGAAAAACGGTGATATTAGGATTTGCATTGACTTTCGAAACCTTAACAAAGCCTGTCAAAAAGATAATTTTCCTTTACCACCTATGGAACAGGTATTGCAGGCAGTGGCAGGCTCAGAATTAATGTCTTTCTTGGATGGATTTTCAGGATACAATCAAGTGTTGGTACATCCTGATGACTAATTGAAAACCACATTCAGAACTAAATGGGGCACATACGCATATCGAAAGATGCCATTTGGTTTGATTAATGCTGGTGCCACATTTTAGAGAGCCATGGACATCACATTCAAAGGTTTAGTTAATAAATCTGTAGTAATTTATTTGGATGGTATAACAGTGTATTCAAAAAAGCGAAGCGACCATCTCAAAGACTTGAAACAAATCTTTCAATGGTGTTTAAGGTATGGAATTTCACTTAACCCAAAGAAATCTTTTTTCGCACTAAGTGAAGGGAAACTTCTAGGATTCATAGTGTCAAAATCCGGTATTCACATTGATCCTGACAGAATCAAAGAAATTTCTGAAATATCCCTACCTCACAACAAAAAAACCATGCAATCTTTCCTTGGTCAGATCAACTTTGTAAAGAGATTCGTTCCAGATTTTTCACGAATCGTGTCTCCTTTGCAAACCATGATTAAAAAGAACTCAAATTTTAAATGGGGCCAAGATGAACATGAAGCATTCAACCTGATCAAACAAGCTATTATTAATGCTCCATCTTTAGCAACTCCGAATTTTTCAGAGCCTTTTATTTTATACACATTTGCCTCAGATAGATCATATGTTGCGATATTAACTCAAGCAAATCAAGAAAAAGTGGAAGCCCCAATTGCGTTTTTTAGTTCAAATTTACAAGGTGCTGAACTAAATTATTCAAACGTGGAGAAATAGGCTTATGCCGTTTTCAAAGCAGTCAAATACTTCAGACCTTTCTTACTTAAAACCCATACTAAGATTATAGTACCATTTCCAGCGGTAAGGAACCTTCTAGTACAGAAGGATGTGGGTGAGAAAAGGGCCAATTGGGTTACTGCCTTACAGGAATATGACATTGAGATTAAACCAGCAAACATTGTAAGAGGTCAAGGCTTCTGCAAAATACTGGCTGGAGCATCGCAAATTTCTGAAATTCCATCTGAAGAGATACAAATGTGTGAGGTAAGCCTAAACGATGTAGAGTCATTATATGCTGATATCATTTATTATCTTAAGAACGGGTATGCTCCTTCACACCTCGATCATACTAAGAAAAGAGCTCTTAGGTTGAAAGCCAAACAATATCAACTCATAAATGATGTTCTTTTTAGGAAAAATTATGATCCTGTTCTTCTTAGGTGTCTTGAGAAAGCTGAAGCTGAAAAAGTTTTGTAGGAACTTCACGATGGGCCGGCAGGCGGACACTATGCTGGAGATGCTACTACACATAAAATCTTACGCGCAGGATATTACTAGCCCACGTCATTTAAAGACTCGCACAGTTACGTGAGGAGATGTCAAGTCTACCAAACTACTGCTGGAAGACAAAAGAAGCCATCCTTGCCACTACATCTGGTAAACATCGAGTAACCTTTCAGTCAGTGGGGATTGGACATAATAGGTGAGATCATTCCTCACTCTTCTAAGCAGCATAGATACATCCTCACAGAAACAGATTATTTTACTAAGTGGGTAGAAGCAGTTCCACTCAAGACGGCTAATGCTGAAAATATTATTGAATTCATAGATCAATTTATAGTTACCAGGTTTGGGTTGCCATCTGCTTTAATGTTTGATAATGCATCATACTTTTGTGGAAATGCAATGACTGAATTCGCACTTAAAAGAGGATTAAAACTTAAATATTCAGCCAATTACTACCCACAAGGCAATGGGTTAGCTGAGTCAACAAATAAAAACCTAATCCGGATTATAAAAAGAACAGTTGACCAAAATCATAAAAATTGGCACAAGGTTTTGATATATGCTTTATGGGTAGACCGAATAACGCAAAAAGCTTCTATCGGCACTTCTCCTTTTAATTTAGTTTATGGGAAAGAAGTGGTTCTTCCGACTCACTTAGCAATTCCCTCTTTGTCTTTAGTTCAATACATTGATGAAGTACCCACTTCCTCCCTACAGCTGAGACAAATGGAAATAATTAAATTAGAAGAACAACGAGAACAGGCTAGGAAAACACATGCTCATCATCAAGCACTAGTAAAATCCTCTTTTGATTCGAACATAATGACTTGAAAAGATTTTCAAAAGGGAGATTTAGTTTTAAAGTGGGACAAGGCTCATGAAGAAAAGGGCAAACATACAAAATTTCAAAGAATGTGGCTTGGTCCTTTTCAAATTGTAGAAGTCATAGGTCCATCAACGTTTGTGTTACAGGATTTAGCAGGTAAGAGGGATCCTTTGCCTATTAATGGACAAATTCTCAAGAAATATTTTCCATAGAAGATTATTCTTTTATTTTTTAGAATATTTTTTTTTTCTTTTTCATAATAAAACCAGTTGTGAGTGGTTACATTAGGCATTTACAAAAAAACACCAATTCTCTTTCAGATTTTGAACTTTTCGCTTGTATAAATAGCAAATCTTTTGGAAAACTGATCTTTATTATTGATAGATACAGTTAAAGACTCTAGCCTAGATATGATACTAGTTTCAACTTCAAAAAGTTTGATGAAAACAACCTTTAGTGAAGAAATTGTTTTATCTCAGTACAATGAAAGGTATCAATAACAAAATAAAGATTCTCTGTAGAACAGCTGTTTCCAAAAACTCTATTATTGTCATCCAGAGCTATCTTAAGGAAACAATGACTTCCTCCCTGCTAAGGAAATCACAACTTTCAGAGGAACAACCCAAGGATACACTTTATCTTGAAGAATAAGAGGTCTCATCACGAGCTGGCTTATCATAATCACAGATATTATAACTTGCTGACTTTGTCATTACTGTACACCACAATAGGGCAATGACTCAAGATTGTTGCAATCAAAAGACAAGGGGTCTCATCACGAGCCAGCTTGTTCAACAAAGTTATAAATCAAGTGAATGACTGTGTCATAATTTGGCTACCAAACCAAGACATTGTTCTTTAAGAATAAAAAAGAAAATCAAAGCAATAAGTGTGGATATGGATTTTTCTTTGAAAGTTGTAGGCTGCCTTAAGTAGGATACAAGATCATTGCTGGGTAACAGGTAACCCTGTCGAGGCTATAAACGCCTGCTGGCAGCAGAGGCTCTACCTACGACAAATGAGCATATTTAAAACTGGTTTACAGAGGAGACTTTGTTTTATCTTTACAAGACCAAGTAATGACTGATATGAATACAAGGACTAACTTGAGGAAGCAAATAATCAAAGTGGAAAATGGTTAAAACAAAATATCATTGACAGGTTAGAACATAATGCACTTTATCTTTCCATAATAAAATTTAGTTTTCTAAAAAATTTTCTGTTTTGGAAGTTTAGAAAATTCAATAGAAAAAACAGAGATAACTGGTTCTTCCAAGTGAATCGCCAATTGTTGTGTCCACCAACAACCCCCCTCCTTATTTAGTATTAGCAATAACACTAGGTAAGTGGGGACCCTTAGTAAAAAATTCAAAAAATCAATTAAAGCTCATATATTTTACTCCTTAAGAAACATCGCATCGCGCAAAGAATGATAGGAAATTTCCTTATGAGTAAAAATGATAAACTGCGAGATTGCGACGCGAACTCCATCGCATCGCATGCATTAATAAAACTCACATTGGAAAACCTTAAAGAATCGCCAATATGCGATATCGCATATCACACCTTGGAAAATTGCATGAAAGATACATAAAAATTTAACGATTACAGCGATTTTGCAATTTTGCGATACTGCGATACCGCGATCCAGCGATTTGCGATTTTGCGATACCGCGATCCAGCGATACCGCAATCAAGCAATATTGCGATAATGCGATACTGCGAAATGCGATGCAGATCGCAGAAACATTCCATCGCAAATTTTCCTGGCTTAATATTCAAGAAAAGTTTTCCATAAACCAAGAACTGCCCATTCTGTGTCTGTCATACTCGTCAGCTTCTTTGCCTTTCCGCTCAATGGTTGGTATAGATCTCTCTGATACAGATAATCTTCAAATTGTATCTTCCACAATTGGTAGTTTTGGCTATTAAATTTTTTGACCCTAAACCTACCATCTTCTGTCATTGCTCCCACTCGAACGAGGAACCCTTCTCTTCTGTGAGTTTATCAACTAGGTAGACCTTCGGCTCTGATACCAGTTGTTAGAAAATTATATATTACAGAGCAATGGAACACATAAAATTTTGCAAAAATATAAACACAGAAAATGCATAAAGCAAGAGAGACATAGATATACGTGGTTCACCCAGTTTGGGCTACGTCCACGAAGAAACAACTAGTCCTTCCTTTTATATTATCTAGCAAACTGAAGAGATACAACCTACAACAGATCCACTGTAATTCCCTCTTCGCTCTCAATCTCCACTCTCTTCCTCACTCAGAATACAAATATACATAGACACAATACAATTCCCTCATATATAGTGAGGGGCTACCTTCGAGGGCAAAAAACCCTAAATTAAACGTAACTTCTACTGTCAGATCTTTGCCTAATGAACATCTCAGATTTACTACAACATTACAACATTTTACAAGGCAATTTTACATCTATTTTTAGCTTCAGGGGCGCTGCCCCCAATCCCCCCACTAGGGAGGGCTCCCAAAGGTTGCAGTCGCCCCCTCTTGGACCCCCCTACAGCAAATATTTTACAGGTGGCTTTGCCGCCCCATTACGAACTGGGGTCCAATGTGGCGATACCTTTCAATACATAAGATAATCAGGCTCCACACCCAACAACCACAATGAGACATTTTTAGACACAGTTCGAAAATATCCCACTTACGACAAATAAATGTATTCCATTGTGAAGGCCTTTCGTCAATGGAAGAATTGCATCCCGGGGAAGGAAACGGTCATCCATGCAGACCACCTACCCCTACAATTCATATAGACACAAGGGAAGTTGGAGAACGATCGCCATCATAAATGGTCCACCTACCAGCAACAAGTCCATTTTAACATTAAGTATAAGAAAGGTAGCACCAATAATGTGCTAATTTCCTCAGTAGACCACTAGTCATGGTGCTGATCACTGTGCTCGACTCTTATGGGCATGAGACTTCGGGGTGGCCGCATATTTACCAGAGTGATCCAGAATTTGACAGCACATACCTGACAGTCCTAGAAGGGAAGAAAGTTCCAAATTTTCACCTTCAAGATGCACTGTTATTCCACATGAGACACATATATGTTCCTTCAAGCGAGTGCACCAATATTATTTGGGAGGCACACTACAATTGGGTTGCTCGACATTTTGGAGTAGAGAAAATAGTGGCGATACTGTAGAAGTATTTTTATTGGCTGTAACTTCGTTAGGATGTTGGGAAGTACATTAGATCCTACATCGCCTACGCCATTGCCAGACCAACCATTAAGAAACAATGCCTATATACTACTCTACCTACTCTTAATCGACCTTGGTAATCTATCTCCATGGATTACATGTCGGGCCTTCCTTCTACTAAGCATGGGAATGATTGCGTTTTTGTGGTCATCGATAGATTCTCTAAGATGGCCATCATGGTAGCCTACAAGAAGAGTATCAAACCAGAGGAAACTCGTAAGATCTTCTTTGAGTGAGTGTGGGTACACTTCGGGCTCCCACAATCCATTGTCTCAAATTGGGACAACAAATTCTTGAGTGCATTTTGGTCAAGTCTTTGGTCGATGTTGGATACAAAACTTACTAAGTCCATAACTTTCCATCCTCAAACTATGTAGGTTTTAACCTCGTATAGAAATTACCTGCATACGAATTCTAAAACACAAAAAGTAAATAATGTGAGAGCGTAACACATAAAACACATATACACAGAGATTTTCACTTGGATCCCAAAACTAGGACTACCAACTTGATTTTTCATTATGTTCCTTTCAATGTTACAGTACATATATATACGTTTCGAAGCATCCAATACCATGGACCAAAAACCATCACACCCAAAACCATGGACTGAGAAACCATCACGTCCAAAACCATGCACAAAACCATAGGTAGGTTTGTCCCAACTAATATAGGGTCCCAAACAATTTCCCCTACGGCGCTGCCCTAGACCCTGTAGAGGGGGGCTACCTGTGGAGTACTAAAGAAGGTATGTTTTTGGTAATTATTTTAGCATCTTTTCATTAGAACTTACAAATTTTTTGCATCATGAACTAGAAAACAATAAGGAATTTTAATAAAACATGTGAGATTAATATGCAAGACGAAAACACTGACAATTGTCATTTCCTTATGCAAGAAGGAAGAAAAACAAGAAGTTGCCATTCCAAAGGAAAGGACAAGGACGGGTTAACCGCTATCCCTTTGACGAGAGACCGTATGCAAACAAGGCAAAGCAAATCAAAGCGAATCAGCCCTAGAAAGGAAGTGGAGATATCGGCTCGGTGCAGGAAAGGAGAGAAATGACTGAGGACTAACGGTTCGGCGAATCCCTCAGGATCCTTGATCCTGAGGGATCACTATTTTATCTATTTCCGCACTTAAATATCTCCGCCTTCACCCTTATAAAAGGGGTAGCACTGTTAGCTCGAAGGGAGTTGGATGTTTTATGTAATTTCCTTTAAGATCAGAACTTTGATCACCGAGTCTCGTTAAGAACCTATCTATTGTAATTTTGCTTTATGCATTAATACAAACTTGGTTACTATTTCATCTCTGAGTCTGGAATAACTTCAAGTAGTGTACCCCTGGAGGCTAAGGGCCCGGCCCTGGAGGACACTTGCTTCTGTACCATTACGTTTGGTTTATGTGTGGTTTGCTTATCGATGTTATTTGGTAATCTGATGTGTTTTGTAAGTTTACATCACATGCTCTATTATGTTTAATTTATTAAGGTTTCTAAAGACAGACTTATTGCATTGACTCTGCAACGAATCACTGTTCTTCTAAATGTTGATATAATACCGTTAGTCTTTACAGAATATTGTTGTTGTTCAATTACAGAGCCTCTGTGTTGTACACTTATTACAGAATTCATCTTAGCGATTATGTTCTTTGCGATTGTTGTATTTATAGACATTGTTGTTCCATTCTGAAACGCAGTCGTAATCTTTTATAGCTGAGAGTGATAATTGGTTTACCAAGATCGGGTTACTATTAAGGTGTGTCGTGTGCATATATGATTTTGAAGTGTTGTTCTATAATTCATCATTAATCAGAGCTGTTCCATTTTGGTGTGTTGTTCAATTCGTCCTTAAGAGTGAAGAATTGCCATTTGATTCCTGTAGATTACGATTAGTGCATTTGATCTTATAGACTAAGGTGTTACTGCTTGATAGACTTAGTTGCTGTTCTATTTCTTAACTGTTGTTCCATTTCAGGTTTGCTGTTCCATTTCAGATTTGTTGTTCTATTTCTTAATTGCTATTCCATTTCTCATCTACTGTTTCATTTCTTGTCATTTGTTATTTTGGTGTGAAGAACGATCTCAGGCTGTAGTGAGCGTTGACATTTACTGTCCGGCTCCCAGATCCACGATCTGTTCTCTAATTTACCTTAGTTCCATCAGTTTACAAAGGGATGAGTTACTGCTACTGAACCCTTGACTGATAAATTTCTTAGCTTTCTGAATGTGTGGTTTAATCTTTTAAAGTAGTTAGCCGTAAACAAGCATCAATTTACTCTTGTATTTCTGAACACTGTACTACTAGCATTACTCTGGAAAATGATAGCCTCAGACTGAGACACTCTTTGAAATAACAAAACGTTCCCGGATTGACATATTAATGTGAGGTAATTAGAGGTGAAAGAGACCCTTTTTATAGCTCCACATTTTGGCACCGTTGCCGGGGAAAGAGTGTAGCCATTTGTTTTTTCCAGAGTAGTGTAAGAACCTGTTAGGGAAGAATTGGGTTTCAAAAATGGAAGGTAAGAACCTACATGTGGAGCATGTAACAACCCTGCTCCCCTACCTGCTTTCCTACAGATTTGTTGTTGTTTTGTTTGGGTAGAATTTAGCAGTCAATTTGTGTGCATGACTAAGCAGAAAAAGCCAGAAAAGAATTCCAAACCTCTACCCAAGCCAGAAAAATCTAAGGGGCCGGTGACCCTTGGCCGATCAACCTTCATAGATGAAATCTTTAAGAAAGTAGAATCTCAGCCCTCAGTAGAACCCAGAAAAGTTATTTCTAGATAGCCTACTAGTTCCCTTCAGGCCACAGGATCACCATCTGTAGCCTTTGCTCAGGGGCATAGTCAAACTGAAGAGCAGGACTTTCAAGAAATTGAAAATTCTACTCCAGAACTATTGCAGGAAGGGAATTTCAGTAATCTTTGTGAAGGAGGAGGAGAAACAGGGGAAACCGAGGAACCAAGGTCTCCTCTTGGGACAACTCAGCCATTAAACAGCCTAGACAAGGGAAGTGTTGCAAAAATCATTGTTGAAGAAACTCAATCTCCTCAGACGTTAGGCACTCTCATTATCCCAGACAGAGGAAGTGTTATTAAAACCATTCCTGTTAAAGCCATTCCTTCTCAACCTAGGAATACCCTCCTAGATATCCCAGAAGGTTATTGGCATATATTCGACCCAATGGCTCAAAACCAGCCAAACACCCAAACCTCTACATTACAATACCCCATAGTGGATTCTGCAGCAAATGCGCCCATGAAAGCAATCCCTCTTCAACATATCCCTACATTCCACGGTCTTACATCAGAAGACCCGGATGCATTTCTATTTGAATTCGATGTGCTGTGTAGGGGATATGATTACACCACCGACCCCCAGAAACTAAAACTATTTCCCTCTACACTAAAAGGGGCTACTTTAAGATGGTTTATGGGATTAGGTGGTGGGGTTATAAATAACTGGGATCAAATGAAAGAATCTTTTCTAAAAAAATATCAGGACTATTGCAGGTCTAGAGAACTAAAAGATGAAATATTCCAGATGATAGCTAGACCAAATGAAACATTAGAGGAGTATGTGGAACATTTTCAGTATAATCTTCAAAGATATCCTTATGCATCACTACCTTTACCTGATAATGTGTTAAAAACAACATTAATTAGGGGCATGAAGGAACAATGGATGGAAACATTAAATATTATGAGAAAATGAGATATTTATTAGGAAAATTTTGCTGACATTATTGACTTATGTATCAGGAGTTTGAGAGGTAGCACAAGATTGAAACCGGCAGAACATGATCGGTTTGTAAGAGATAATAAAATTTCGACAGAAGGAGTAACGCGTGCAGAAATTGGAAATCTATTGGAAAATTTTAAAACTGATATACTAGGGACGCTAACTACACAACTTGATGTTATGCAGACCAAACAGAAGCAAATGGAGGCAAAATAGAATCTGGCAATCTTCTTTCCCCGATGCAGGAAAAAGCATAGCCATAAAGAGTGTCCACTAGATGCAGTCCGAACATGCGCCATCTGCACAAAAGATCACCTTACGGAAAGCTGTCCCTCACTTCCCGGATTAAAAGCAATATATAAGGAAGTAGAAGAAGAGCCAGAATCGGTATATTTGCTCAACCAGCGCCATCAGTGGCAGCCGCGACAATCTGGTATGTTTCCAGACCCAACTTCTTCTTTTCAGCCTCCGCAGTATAATGCTCAACAATATAATATGTGGCAAAGTCAATCCCAACCCCCGCCCCCAAACTAGTCACCTCAGTCGTTTCCTTCATCAAACCCATGGCTGAATCAGGCAAGCCCATCTGGTTGGCCGAACTTTCCCTATACTCCACCATATTGGCAAAGTAACGCATACCCACCACAATGGACTCTGCCCACTTCACAAAGTTCAGCCTGGCAGACAAACTGGCAAAGACCGATGCATCAGCCAGTAGGAACCATGCCGCTCCCTCAACCTACACTACCAGCCTTACAACAAAATCCCCAGTCTAATCTGAGACCGCAACTCCCAGCCCAACCCAACCCCAATCCAAATAACAGACTAGTCCAATCTGTCCAAATAATAGAAACATCAGAAATAGGAGCTGATCTGAGGGAGTGTAATGATCTTCAGTTAAGATCTGGGCGTATTATTGAAACTGAGGGAGAAAAGACAGCCCATGTTGAAAATCAGTTACCCAGAGAACATCTAACACAAGAAGAGAATGTGACCAAACAACAAACTCATAACCAGACAACCACATCCTCTCCCCCGTTCCCAGAATGATTAGTCTTACCTCGACCTATACAATATCCCGATTTTGACATTCTGGGAGAATTACAAAATTTGTACATAAAAATTCCATTCCTCCAAGCCATTCAAGACATTTTGATATATGCAAAGACTATCAAAGAATTGTGTGTAAAGAAACCAATGAGAAATGCAGAAAATAATCCAAGACTCCAAGTAGTCGGCACTCTATCTGAGTTATTATCAGGAAAAGAAACACCTATTAAATACAAAGACCCAGGAAATCCAATAGTAACTGTGCAAATTTAAAAGCCTGCCATGAAAGTTCAGGTAAAACTCTCGGCCTAAAGGAACAACATTTGTGTGTTTTGCTGTTCCTTTTCCAAAGGAACAACATTTTTGATTTCTACTATTCCTTTTCCAAAGGAACGGGATTTGCATTTTCTGCTGTTCCTTTTCCAAAGGAACAACATTTGTGGTCTTTTGTTGTTCCTTTTTCCAAAAGGAACACCACTTGCATTCTTTTTCTCTCCCTTTTACTTATGCTTGTTCCCCTTGCTGTTTTAAATGAAGGATGCTTACTGTTCCTGTTCTTTCAAGTCTTTTGGAATACAGCTATGCACTTATGGAATGGATACAAAATCACAACATACTGAAATCAAGTGAATTATAAAATCGTTATCTTTATAAGGAATTGCTCTGAATTGGTAAGAGGACAGAAGGAAGGACACGCTTATTTATTATCTTTTGCTGACATTGTTCTACTGATTCTGCTCTGATTGGTTATCTTTATCATGTTGGTCCCTTTTATTCCTCTTTGATTATTATTCAGGAATAAGAGCAAAGGGTTTATATCTTCCTATTGAGATGCTAAGACTTCTTCCACCATTCCTACTCTTAAGGAGTGTTGAACCACCCTTTGTGTATAAATAGGGAAAGTACTTTATGAAAAAAGAAAGAAAAAAAGAGCAAACAATGATGTCTTAATGACTTATAAGTTGTCAAATGCAGGATAGGGGGTCTCACTAAGAGTCAGCCTACCATGATCATGAGGACGGAAGCGAAGTGGCATTAACACTATGGCCACCACACCAGGGATATGGTCCAAAAGGTATATCAAATAAAGAACCCTTGGAACAGGAGGTCTCATCATGAGCCAACCTACCCACCTTTCGCTCCTTCCTCGTGAATGGCATTATGACTAACTGGTCACCAAGCCAGCATAATGGCCTACATTTTGACATCATACAACACTTCCTAAGCATACACAAAGGATCATGGTTCCATGGGTGAAATAAACAACTCTGCCAAGGTTATGGACACCTGTCGGTAGCAGAGCACTGTTAATGGTATTGAAGTCACATTATTTACACCAATAGGTAGTTATTAGCACCCTTCTGTTTCTTATGCCTTAGTAATCAATTATATATTATTTCCCAAACCATACAATGCATGAATATCTATTATCACCAATCATGACAGAGCAGTTGACAATGACCGCATGAGACTCGGAATGTATGGCAGATGTCCTATCCTCCCAGCCTCACATCATATCACAGCAGTCTCTTACGTATTAAAGCGATCTAACTTGACGCCTCGATTTCGGTAAATCTGCTACCTTTGTAAACATGGCATATTGCCATACGCTGTTCCTTTATGACTCTACTTCAGAACAAACCGGCACGCCACTCCTTTATTTGACAGTTGGGATGGCCTATCACATTGCGGGGGGAGGTTAACCTCATCATTCCTTGGATGACATGTCAGACCGCTATTCGGGAAGCTGTGTACTGGGGTTTAGCACGGCTCAACGATATACTATTTTTTTATTATTTCTATTTTTTTGCATGACTTGCTGTTCATTAGCCATTTTCATTGTATATCCTGCAGCATTAGATTTTGAGCAATTCTCCCGTCTGTCAGCCTCTCTATGTTTCTAGCAGTGTGAACAGTTGCCATTCCATTGTCAAAACTCTACGATTTCACAGCAAAACCATAAACATGGGAGGGAGATCGATTCGGAGAGAACCGTTGGTGTTAACAGTCTCTGATGCTGCACGGGAAATCCTGGCGCGAGCTGGGTGGCTAACTTATTTCAATCGCTTACAGGAATCCAAAGAGACTGTAGCAATTTAATTCTTGCAGAACTTGCAAGAGGATCACTCCACAGTGAGGGGGAAATGCATAGCAGTCACCGATGACATAATCTCAGAAGTCTCGGGACTGCCATCCACTGGGCCTGTATGGATAAAGAAGGAGAGATTGCAAAAGATTATAGAAACCTTCCAGGACAAAGGCCAGAGCCTGACAATTAGAGGAAAGGGGGTTCTTCCAGTAGCACTAGGAAAGCCATGGGTGGAATTGGCGAAGACCATCCAAAGCTACATCATCTGTGAAGGAAAAAAAGATGTGGTAAGACCACGACATATTAAACTCTTAGCTGTACTGAAGCAAAAATGCTCTGTAAATTTACCTGCACTCTTGAATTCATTATTGCATGATGTTGCACGGAGCATGAAAAAGGCACAGCATGTAGAATCAGTTGTTAGTCATCATGGGTTGATACGGTTAATAGTCAGCCATAGCCTTACCCAGCAGCAGAGCAGCTGGGAAGAGCTAATTGCCATAATAGAGGGAAGATTGACCACACCATCCCCAAAACGTAAACATGCCACCAGTACACCCGAGCGTCCAGAAAAACGTAGGAAATTGGTCTGATTATCCCCAAAACGTAAACATGCCACCAGTACACCCGAGCATCCAGAAAAACGCAGGAAATCGGCCCGGCTAGCACGGCTACGAGGGAGGCTGGAGAAGCCCCAAGAAAACACCAGCCAGCCAGTAGAAATAGAAGATGAGCAACCCCCACGATTAGAAGGGGAAGACGATGAGAAAGGAGTGCAGGAAGAAGAAAAAAAAGAAGAAGCCGAGCAATCTGAAGAAGAAGAAGAAAAAGAAGAAGAAGCCGAGCAATCTGAAGAAGAAGGAGAAAAAGAAGAAGAAGCCGAGCAATCCGAGCAGGAGGAGGAAATGGAACAGCAGGAAGGTAGCCCATTGCAGGACCCATTGGGAGAAGATGAATTGGCCAAAGTTTTGGCCAATATGGGCGAATATGGCCAATCTTCCAGTCCATCAGACCTCCATGCCAAAGAGAAACCTCAGGAGGAAAATGCACCTGAAGAATCACATGCAAAGGAGGCAGAAGAAGAGAATCTGTCTGTTCATGATGAAAATATGACAGGAGATGCTGAACAGGAACAATCCGTTCCTAGCCAGAAGACACTAGAAGAAATTCCGGAGGAAACGGGGGCAGAAAAGGAGGTCACCCAAGAAATAATAGAACCAGTTAGGGTTCTTGCCTCGGAGCAACCAGAGCAGAGCAACGAAGAAGCACCCCAGAGAGAAAATTAGGAAGTTAGTCACAGTCCAGGCCGCAGTGAATAGCCTGCTGTTCCTTCTAACGAAATTCTGGAAATTAGGGAATTGCAAAAGGAACAGTAGAGATTACTGAATATAATAGTCCAGCTCTACTAGCAGATTAGGATTCTAAAAACAAGGAAAAGGGTAAAAAGGACTTCGGGAAAGAAAAATGCAACCACTCCAGCAAAACCCCTCAAGAAAAAGGGGCGGAGGACCAGAGTCCATCCTGCTATTCAAAACCTTGTCGAAAACCAGGCTGTTGTTCCAAATAATGCTGGGGAGCAAACTGCTGTTCCAATTAAAAAGGAATAGCAATGGACTGATATCCATGTTAAGATAGAAATGGATGAGATGTTGACGCACGATAAGGAAATTCAGATGGAGACACCACCTTCGGGAGTGATCAGAGTCATGAGCTCAAAACAACGCAATAAGAAAGTTTAGGTAAAACTCCCAGCCTCCACTGTCGCATGGAAAAGAGATCCAAAAACGGTAACCCTACGAAAGAGTTTGAAGCAAGCTCAACAAGAAGCAGAAGAGCTTAGAGAGCAAATGGTCCCTCGAGAAAAGTATGAAGAGCTACAGGAGCAGCTTAGGAACGTCAATCTATCCGAAAGCCAAGCCTTTGAAGGGTGGCGAAGGGAAGAAGAAAAAGTCACGAAGGTAACTCATAGGTTAGATATAGTTATCAAACAGATGGATACCTTATGTTCTTTGTACAATGACGTCCTAGCATGTAGAGCCCCTGCTAAGAATTATGCCTTATTTTTAATGGAACGATATTTGCAATTGAAAATAAAGGCTGTTAAAGTAGGTGCTCCCATACACATTAATACCCTTGATGATTTTATAAACTGCTGTAAGCACTACGGGGTAAAAGTTCAAAGACTACTGTGTGAATTACATAACCTTGTATTAGAGAAGGAGACTGAGCTGAACCCTGGGCCTTTTGTTGGGGATATCCAATTGCAAACATTTATTTCATTTGGGGTTAATCAAATTAAATGGCTTAAAGCCTATAATGCTTTCCAAAGACAAGAAAACGGATTATATTTGTGGATTAGAGCTGAGCCTAGGGATCCAGTACAGTTGTGGAGAAAACATAGAAACCTCATGAAGACTCCAGGTGTAATTGAAGCATTAGGACCCATGCATGAGTCAACCATTCGACGGGGATTAGAATACTTTTTCCCTATCAAAGAGCCTGCCATTGATGCAGCTAAATTTCGGTATCAAATCTCTAATCCGAATATCCAGCTCAGAGAAACATTTAAGTATGAAAATTTTAAATTAGCCGCCAACTGCTTGCACCTCTATGGCAAAGTCATTTTGAGGGCAGGGCCATCTTGGTTAGGATATAGGTTCTGAAGTCCAATTATTTGGCACCCTGCACCTGGGTACCAAGCCCTGTATGAGATGCCTGAGGGCCAGACAAGCCATTTCTTTGAACACCTAGTTATGAATCATGGCTGTAGACCTCCACATGAGATTCCATCTCCAACCTACTCCCTTACTGCCTTACATGTCAACTACAATGTTTTCATGAGGGCATGAAAAAGGGTAAGCAGGGGGGTGTGTGGAGTACTAAAGAAGGTATGTTTTTGGTAATTATTTTAGCATCTTTTCATTAGAACTTACAAATATTTTGCATCATGAACTAGAAAATGATAAGGAATTGTAATAAAACATGTGAGATTAATATGCAAGACAAAAACACGGGCAATTGTCATTTCTTTATGCAAGAAGGAAGAAAAACGAGAAGTTGTCGTTCCAAAGGAAAGGACAAGGACGGGTTAACCGCTATCCCTTTGACGGGAGACCGTATGCAAACAAGGCAAAGAAAATCAAAGCGAATCAGCCCTAGAAAGGAAGTGGAGATATCGACTCGGTGCAGGAAAGGAAACAAATGACTGAGGACTAACGGTTCGGTGAATCCCTCAGGATCCTTGATCTTGAGGGATCGATGTTTTATCTATTTCCGCACTTAGATATCTCCGCCTTCACCCTTATAAAAGGGGCAGCACTGTTAGCTCGAAGGGAGATGGATGTTTTATGTAATTTCCTTTAAGATCAGAACTTTGATCACCGAGTCTCATTAAGAACCGATCTATTGTAATTTCGCTTTATGCATTAATACGAACTTGGTTACTATTTCATCTCTGAGTCTGGAATAACTTCAAGTGGTGTACCCCTAGAGGCTAAGGGCCCAGCCCTAGAGGACACTTGCTTCTGTACCATTACGTTTGGTTTATGCGTGGTTTGCTTATCGATGTTATTTGGTAATCTGATGTGTTTTGTAAGTTTACATCACATGCTCTGTTATGTTTAATTTATTAAGGTTTCTAAAGACAGACTTATTGCATTGACTCTGCAATGAATCACTGTTCTTCTAAATGTTGATATAATATCGTTAGTCTTTACAGAATATTGTTGTTGTTCAATTACAGAGCCTCTGTGCTGTACACTTATTATGGAATTCATCTTAGCGATTATGTTCTTTGCGATTGTTGTATTTATAGACATTGTTGTTCCATTCTGAAACGCAGTCGTAATCTTTTATAGCTGAAGAGTGATAATTGGTTTACCAAGATTGGGTTACTATTAAGGTGTGTCGTGTGCATATATGATTTTGAAGTACTGTTCTATAATTCATCATTAATCAGAGTTGTTCCATTTTGGTGTGTTGTTCAATCCACCCTTAAGAGTGAAGAATTTCCGTTTGATTACTGTAGATTATTATTAGTGCATTTAATCTTATAAGACTAAGGTGTTACTGCTTGATAGACTTAGTTGTTGTTCTATTTCTTAACTGCTGTTCCATTTCAGGTTTGCTGTTCCATTTCAGGTTTGCTGTTCCATTTCAAATTTGCTGTTCTATTTCTTAATTACTGTTCCATTTCTCATCTGCTATTTCATTTCTTGTCATTTGTTATTTTGGTGTGAAGAATGATCTCAGGCTGTAGTGAGCATTGACATTTACTGTCCGGCTCCCAGATCCATGATCTATTCTCTGATTTACCTTAGTTCCATCAGTTTACAAAGGGATGAGTTACTACTACTGAACCCTTGACTGATAAATTGCTTAGCTTTCTGAATGTGTGGTTTAATCTTTTAAAGTAGTTAGCCGTAAACAAGCATCAATTTGCTCTTGTATTTCTGAACACTGTACTACTAGGATTACTCTGGCAAATGATAGCCTTAGACTGAGACACTCTTTGAAATAACAAAACGTTCCCAGATTGACATATTAATGTGAGGTAATTAGAGGTGAAAGAGACCCTTTTTATAGCTCCATGCTACCCACCCCCCTCAAACTCCCTGGACAAGGGGGGCTGTCCCCCCCTATGACCCCTTGGTTAACTACGTGGGCTAGTCGTGGAAAGAATATAACACAACCCAACAAACTGATGGCCAAATAGATGTTGTCAATAGGATGATCATACACATTCTACACATGTACAACTCGAAGCATCAACGCACGTGGGATGGAAGTCTCACCTACATCCAGCATAGCTACAACATAGCTCTCAACAGCTCAATGGGCCACAACCCCTTTCAGGTATGGCTGGGATTTCAACCATTATGTCCCATTGATGTGGCCATACCATTTCTAACCACTTAGGAAGATTTAGCTGACGTCTCGTCCAAAGTTGACAGGGATAACAAATTCATTGAGCACATTCAACACATTCGCCAACGGGTCCATGATATATTTAACAGAGCCAATGCTAAGTACAAGAAACATCATGATCTACATTGAGTTCCACACAAGTTCCAGCAGGGTGACAACGTTTGGCTACATTTTCAAAAGGAACACCTCGCTAGACCCCACCGAAAGCTTTGATCACTCTGATATGGGCCATACACCATCACCAAGGATGTCGATGACAATGGCTGCGAGGTCAATATCCCACTGTTCCTTGGTCGATATCCAGTGT